>JAVIWC010001688.1:2400000-3015984 GCA_031894815.1 Creontiades dilutus | reverse complement strand
CAAGAATTAAGGCGTCGTCGGAGCAACATTTTTCTTGAAAATTTCAACTTTTTTGTTTCAGCCGTTTGGGAGAAATCGTGCGTACGACGGACGTAACATTTTTTATTGCAGATTCGGATTCTACACCCTTTGAAACGATAACCAGGAAATTTTCAGGGGGGTTAGAGTTTTTTTTTCAAGAGCGATTACAATGGTTTATTATTGAATAATAAACCAAAATCGATTTCAAAAGGAACTCTTGAAACAAAATTACACAGCAATTTTGTCAGCTGATTTTATTTTCACGCGATATTAGGCGGTTTTTATTCTCCTAGGGGCTACAACTTTGAGAAAAAATAGGTAAATAAATAACGACAACAGAAATGTAAATGTACTGGACCTAGTGTAAATCGCTTAGTGCCATGTGAAGAAAGGTAGAATAAATCCAATAGAGTTTTGGTTCCAAGAGTTCCTTTTGAAATCAATTTTCCAAGTCTCACTTTATAGTATGATATAATTGTGGACGAGTGAAGCCTAGGTGGGTTTAATTGTATTTCGTAGAATTTTAGCTGTTCTATTCTTAGATTTCCATGTCCTATCCATTTTTACGTTCGAGCACCACAATAGGTATTCAGATATCAGCTTTTTTTGTACATAGAGGATGAAAAGGTTGTTGTTTGTCCACATACAGACGAAGTCATCTAACTGTCTTTAGGACATCTGGAATTCATTCACAAGCTGAAGTGATCTGCTAAAACAAGCTGAAGGGTCCTTGTTACCGTTCTGAAATATAAAGGGGATCTTTTTATCTGTTCTACAATACAATACAAGATATGGAGAAACCTAGTAATGACACTTACTACGTTTAATGTTCGTAGATTGATGATTTATGTAGAACGGTTAGACCAGTACAGAAATAACAAAACCTCTCTGCTTTTCTCATCCGACTCCCTTGGGCGTCTTCGACTTAATTGAAGTCCCTAGTCCTCATAATAACGTTCGTTAGAATAGTAATTGTTTATTTAGAAGTCAGTGTTGTGATTAACTCAGTGGTTTAATACCATACCATAAAATATAGAGTCAAAAAGCTCGGCAGTTACTGTTGTTTTGAATAGTCTTTAGAGACGTTTGTGTTGTTGAATTTTAACTTGCACGGTGATCGAAGGAATATAAATTTGGAATAATAGACTTGACTAATTAATAAGACGTGTTTTAGCTAGAACAGAAATCAGAATGTATTTTTATAAGATGTTTTGCAACAACAAAGCTCAACATGTGATTAACTGAAAACATTAACACTGATGAAGTAACCATAAACATTGTCTAACAAGTTGATGCACTTCAATACCTTCCCTCATCAACTGATTTCAATAGTTTATTGTTCTTGAAAATCGAGCCCTATCCTTTCGCAAATCATCTTGAGCCTTGGTTTGTGTAGTGGTTTCGTCATCATATCCGCTAATTGAAATTCTGCGGTTACTTTTTCAGTTAGTATTTCCCTTTCACAAACTTGCTCTCTCACAAACAAGTGCCTCGTTTGGATGTGCTTTGTTCTTCTGTGTAGCTCGGGATTATGAGACAATTTAATTGCTGCTTCATTGTCAACGTATAGAATTGGAATATTTGACAACTTTACAACACTACTGAACAACCGTTTCAGCCAAACAATCTCCCTGGTAGCTTCACTAGCGTCATCGAGTTCCGCTTCTGTTGTCGAAATTGCCACAGCAGTTTGTTTTCGACTGAGCCAAGTTATAGCACCTCCGGAATACAAACAAACAACTCCTGTTGTGGATCTTCCAGTCGTACTGTCTCCAGCGTGGTCTGCATCACTGAAACACAACAGTTGACCTTTCCTGAAGTATTGTTTGTAAATAAAGCCGCAGGTTTGAGTGCCTTTCAAAAATCTAAAAATCCTCTTCACTTTTTCATAGTCTCTTTTCGTAGGGTTTTCCAAGGATCTGCTCACAACACCGACTGAGTACGCAATGTCTGGGCGTGTACGGATCATCAGGTACATTAATGCTCCCACTGCTTGTCTGTAAGAAAACGGTGATCTCTCTTTCGATTCCAGTACAGTTTCTTCAGTGGTACTCTCTTTCAGAATCGGAGTTAGAACGGGTCTGCATTCTGCCATACCAAATCTTTCAAGAATTTTCTTGCAGTTTGCAGTCTGATGGATTTTGATTGAACCATCCCTCCTTCTGTCGATTTCTATCCCCAAGTAGTACGATGCTGGCTTCACTGTGATTTTGAATTCGTTTTTCAATTGCTCGATGAATGTTTTTGATCCATTTTCATTAGTGGTGGCTACCAGTCCATCGTCTACAAATAGAACTACGACTGTCATTCCCTTGTCTTCCTTTCGAATAAACAGGCATGGGTCCGCATCACTTTGATGAAAACCTAATTTATGAAGGTATTGAGCAAATCTTTTGTTCCAGCACCTTGGCGCCTACTTTAGTCCATACAGACTTCGATTTAGACGGCAGACTTGATCAGTTCCATCTGAATATCCTTCTGGCTGCTGAACATATTTCCTCATCCAGCTCCCCATACAGAAATGCTGTAGAGACATCAAACTGAATTAAATGCATGTTCTCATTTGCTGCAATACTCAGAAGTGCTCTAACTGTCCGTCTTCGCTACGGGGCTGAACGCTTGCTCGTAGTCAATACCCTTCTTTTGTGAGAAGCCTTTGACAACCAGCCTCGCCTTAAATTTCTCAACACAGCCATTTGTCTGGGGGTGATAGGCTGTAGTGCGGCATCTCTGTGTGCCTAACAATCCTGCCAATTTATTGAAGAGGGCTGACTCAAATTGCTTCCCCTGGTCTGTTGTGACACGTGCTGGCACACCAAAGCGAGGAATCCAGTTATTATAAAAGGTGATGGCAACAGTCTCAGCAGAGATATCTGGAATGGGGTAGGCCTCAGGCCATCGTGTTGCACGGTCAATTATGGTCAATTAGTAGCGCATTCCTTCTGAAGGTGGAAGAGGGCCAACAAGATCCATATGGATCTGCTCAAACCAACCAGCAGGTGCAAAAGTTCCAGGAGAAGTCACAGTGTGGCGTTGTATCTTTGAGCGTTGACATGCGATGCAAGCACGAGTCCAATTAGCAATGTCTGTGTTCATGCTGGGCCAGAAGTAGCGATCCGTGATGAGTTTTCTGGTTGCACGAACTCCTGGATGACTAAGTTGATGTAGTTTGTTGAAAACAGCTGAACGAGTGGATGGTGGTAAATATGGACGGCATCGAGATGAAGAACGTTCACAAAGCAGTGGTTGATTCATTGAAGGAAGTGAAATTCTCTCAAATTTCAGGCTATTGTTGCGAAGCATCTCTGGAATGGATTCATCTTTCGACTGCTCCCTCACGAGTGCTGGTAGTTCATTAGGAAAATCAAAAGCTTCAACGCGAGAGAGTGTATCAGCAACTTGATTGTTCTCTCCAGCTATGGGACAAATATCAGTAGTAAATTCACTAATGAACGTTAGCTGCCGGATTCGACGAGGAGTCGTGGAGTCAATTTTTTGAAAGAATGCGTGAACAAGAGGTCGATGATCAGTGAGAATGAAAAACTGACGTCCTTCCACAAGTGGTCGAAAATTTTTCACAGCAAGATAAATAGCGAGAAGTTCCCTATCATAGGTTGAATAACGCCTTTCTGGTGGTTTGAGAGCTTTACTGAAAAATGCTAATGGTTTCCAGTGGTTGCCCTTCATCTGCTGCAGGACTGCGCCAACATGAGTATCTGAAGCATCACATGCAAGAGAGATCTGGGCGTCAGCTGAAGGGTGGTCAAGAACAGTGGCTTCAGCTGGGCCTGCTTGCAGTTGGTGAATGCTTGAACAGATGCATCAGTCCAATTAAGGGGGTCCCTTGAGTATTTAGCACGTCCCTTAAGCAGATTGTTGAGCTCTTGCTGCACGCTGGAAGCCTTAGGAATACACCTGTTATAAAAATTAAACATTCCTAAAAATCTTCTTAACTGGCGCACAGTGTTAGGTTGTGGAAAGTCTACAATGGCTTGGACTCTGTCAGTAAGTGGAGCAACTCCTTGTTGTGTCACATGGTAGCCTAGGAAATCCACCTCACTCTGCGCAAAATCGCATTTTTCCAAATTGATGGTGATTCCTGCTTGATTCAGTCGAGAAAATACTTCCAAGAGATGTTGTCTGTGTCTTTCTTCATTGGTTGATCCTACTAAAATATCATCAGCAAAGACATAGACGTATGGTAAGTCACGAAAAGGAGAATCCATGAATCTCTGGAATGTCTGACTGGCATTGTGTAATCCAAAACACATGCGAGTGAACTCAAACAATCCAAATGGTGTTATAATAGCTGTTTTGGGTATATCAGCTTCATGAATTGAGATTTGAAAGTAGGCACGATTGAGGTCCAGTTTGCTGAAGATCGTGCATCCATGAAGGTTATTTTGAAAGTCAAGAAGATTGGGAACACCATATCGATCAGGTACAGTTTTATCATTTAAGGCTCTGTAATCGCCACATGGACGAAGATCCCCATTCTTTCTGTAAACAATGTGAAGAGGGCTCAGGGGCGGCTCCAGGATAGTTTCCCGGGGGGGGGGGGGGGGCACTAGTGAAACTTGTGTTTATTTTTAGCAACCCCCCCAACAATACATGTTTATTAATACCTTTGATATGCATGTTATGTAATTATGATTCTAATTATAAGTACCTAACAATTAAATAATTTGTTTATTCCTTTGAAATGATACTGACTCATATGCTAAATGAACTTCAACTTGGTTACAATTAGATATTTATCTGACGTCACCTTAAAATATAAAAGCAAAACTCGGAAAAACTTATACGGAGGTCGTATCGATCCAAGCACCCATCGATGAGCCCGTTTGGACTGCTGCAACAGTCTATCATTGCTCGGCTGTGGCATCTTCTTTAGGACCTTCACTCCAAAGCAGTCGTTGAACGAGATAGTGGGATCGTGTGACCTTGCGTGTAGCTTTAAAGGGAGGGGCCGATCTTGGTTTAACGAAGCTCTATGATTGTTAATCCTCAAATTGAGTTGAGTAGCTTTCCCAACATAGAAACCCCTGCGCTGATCCTCCTCACACTGCTGGCAGATCACCTGGTAGACACACATTCTAGACTGACACTCTGCTTGTCCCTGGCATTTGTAGGAGTGGGAGGTATTCGGTGAGGTGAAGTGAGAGTCTTCAATAACAATTTCACACAGTTTGCACCTCGAACGCTCACATCGATGTAGCCCAGGCTGCTGCACTTCTGAAGGCGGAATTCGCGGATGTTTGTGAGACAATATTCCACCTAGGTTCCGCCCCTGTCGATACGTCACCTGAGGCACATCCCTGAACAAACCGCGGGTCAGAGGACTGGATGCTAGAATTGGTTGAAGATCCCGGAGAATCCCATTCATCTTCTGTATTCCAAAGAAGAACGTTGTGACTAGAGGGACTCGGTTATTTTGCGGCCGCGTTCTTCGCTGATAGTTGACACGAGCTGGAACCACTCTTTCACTGACAATTCGTCTCGGGTACCCTCTTTCTATCAACTTTTCTCCAACCAGTGACAAATAACCTTCCAGAGTGTCCTGATTGTTACAAATTTCGTGGCCCCTAACGGACAATGACCTTGGAATGGACCGCTTCGTGTGTGGAGGGTGACAACTGTCGTAGTGTACATATAGCTGCATGTTCGTAGGTTTTATATGTACACTAGTTCTGAGGCTTCCATCAACCATCGAGATGTCCACGTCTAGGAATGTAGCCATTGACCTTAGTATGACCACGTGAATTTACAGAAAAACTGGAGTTGAGGTCCCTGAGAAAGGACTCAAGTTCCTTTTCACCATGCGGTCATATGAGGAAATTATCGTCAATGAACCGTTTCCATATTAATGGGGTTTTCTCTCTTGATGCGAGAAATTTGTCCTCCAAATCCGCCATAAACAAATTCGCGTATGAGGGTGCCATTCGAGTCCCCATTGCAATCCCTCTCTTCTGCAGGTAGAACTGGTCCGCGAACTTAAAAACATTCATCGTTAGGACACATTCTGCAAGTTTGACTAGGAACTTAGTGGACGGAACTCTTGGTTCAGAACGCATCTCCAGAAAGTGGGTGAGAGCAGCCAGTCCCTCGCTGTGGGGAATCTCTGTATACAAGGAATTCACGTCTATGGTGGCAAAAATCACATCTTCTGGGATCGTAGTTTCACTCAGTAAAGTCATAAAATGTCCTGTGTCCTTGACGAAAGATGGCTGGCATTGTACGAGAGGTTGAAGGTTGGAGTCTACATATGCAGAGATTCGTTCTGTGACACAGCCAAAGCTTGCAACAATTGGTCGACCTGGCGGAGGTTGCTCAGGAAGAGAATATGATTTGTGGATCTTTGGGAGAAGGTAGAAATCAGGACAATGTGGCTCCTTTGGAACTAAAAGATCAATATCTTTAGAGCTTAGTCCTTCTCTCCCTCCATTTATTTTAATGAACCTCTTGAGATCGTTTGCTAACTGTGGTGTCAGGTCGTTATCAATTTTCTCATAAAATCTCTCATCAGACATCCTAGAGAATCTGTTGATCCACCATCCCCCCCTTCAAATGTATGTAACCTTTCATCCCGCCCACTAAATGACATTGAAACTAATTTGCTAGCAAAAGGCCTAACGTTCACCCCAACACCACAACCAGATCACATAAAACTTCAAGAAGACATTGAAGAATTTTGTTGGCGTCTAAGATTGAAATATTACTGGCACAATAACTCAAACTCAGAGTTAGACCAAAACAGCACTGAACATTTACACCCTTCCCTACAGAAATTCAAACTCCCTTCAAATTTTGATCCAAAACTCAACAGCCAAGCTAAACTACCTGCAACACACCCCCTTGAACAGTATATCTCACAATTAATACAACGCACGTCTAGTTCAACTTTTCTAAATTCTCTAAAGCCTCGAGACAACCTTTCTCAATCAGAACGCTGTGCATTGAAAACCTTGAAGTCGGACGCATCCATCAAGATCATGCCAGCCGATAAAGGCTCAACAGTGGTGATCATGAACAGTCAGGATTATGAAAGGGAAGCAATGAGGCAGTTGAGTGATACCAGGTTTTACGAAATGGTGGATAGTGATCCAACGGAAGAATTGGCTGTCAACCTGCGGAGATATATTAAACGGAATGGAAGAAAAGAAGGACTAAGCTCAAACGATATCGGCCTCTTAGTTCCAGATGAGCCCCAATGTCCTGATTTCTATCTCTTGCCTAAAATTCATAAGCCTTATTCTCTCCCTGACCAACCACCTCCAGGCCGCCCAATAGTTGCAAGTTTTGGATGTGTAACGGAACGGATATCTGCTTATGTAGATTCGTACCTCCAACCTATTGTGCAGGGGCAACCATCCTACATCAAAGATACATACCATTTCCTCGATGTTCTAAAAAATTCAAATGTTCCATCAAATATAATTCTTGCCACTATTGACGTCAACTCTTTATACACAGAAATACCCCATGAAGAAGGGCTTCAAGCAATCACTCACTTCCTCCAACAGCGCACTGTGACAACCCCCTCTACTAGTTTCCTAGTGAAACTTGCAGAATATGTGCTAACAATGAATGCTTTTCAATTTGGTGGAAATGTGTATCTACAAAAAAGAGGAACGGCAATGGGTACACGCATGGCTCCATCTTATGCCAATCTATTCATGGCCCACTTAGAAACCCGTTTTCTGTCATCAAGAGAAAAAGTTCCTCTCCTTTGGAAAAGATTTATTGATGACATATTTCTGATATGGCCTCATGAAGAAGATGAGTTGATAATATTCCTCCAGGAGCTCAACTCGCAATTCTCAGTGAAATTCACGTGGGCCTATTCCAGGACATCAGCCACATTTCTCGATGTGGACATGATGATGGTGGATGGACGCTTTTCTACATCAGTACACGTCAAGCCGACCAATCAACAATTGTACTTGCATTACGATAGCTGCCATCCCCCCCACACAAAGCGCTCTGTCCCTCGATCATTGTCCATCAGAGGGCATCGGATTTGTAGCAATCGAGATGATCTAGAGCGCTTTTTAACTGGATTGCGAGGTAAGCTAGCAGAGAGGGGCTACCCGCGAAAGTTCCTTCAAGATAGAATGATCCCTACAAGAGGCCGCTATAGACAAAATCCGCCTGCTCCATCAGAACGAGTACCATTGGTCACAACATTCTTTTTCGGAGCACAAAAGATCAATGGCATACTCCGAGAGCTCCATACCATCCTATCTTCAAATCCCCAGACACAAGAAGTTTTCTCCGAGACACCACGTGTTGCCTACAGGCAAGGGAAGAAGATTGGCGAGATTTTGTCTCATCGACACTCGAATCTGCAGCCAGAGGAACCTCAACAGCCAGGGATACATCCTTGTAGAAGGCCAAGGTGTAGATTGTGCAATCTGGTGATTGAGAGCTCTACTTTCTCCTCCTCAAACTCCAATCACTCATATAAGTGCCGGGGTTCATCAGAGTGCCAATCTAGGATGTGCGTCTATCAACTCATCTGCAAGAAATGTTCGTCCCCAGAAGCTTTTTACGTTGGCAAAACCACGACGCCTCTCAACATCCGGATGAATAACCATAGAGCCTCAGTAAGTCAGTGCCGGCAGCTTCCTGTAGCCCTCCACGCTCAGACCCATCAAGCCTCATTCGACGACTGCTATGGCGTAAAAGTTTTACGCACCATGCCAAAGGGGAATGATCGGCTTCTTCAGCAATCAGAGAGGGCACACGTACGAATTTTGGGAGCCAACAAACCACCTGGGCTCAATTTAAATCAATAAAGTGCAACGTGCTGGGAAATGAGGCAAGGAGAAAAAATGGATACAACCCCGAGGTCAATTGTTGTTGCCGGTTGGTTATGAAAAGCATCAACGAAGAAATCAAGCAACCAATCCCACAACAACGACCTGTTGTATCATTCTCGTTTCTCCAGAAATCAAGCAACCAATCCCACAACAACGACCTGTTGTATCATTCTCGTTTCTCCAAAAAGTTTTGAAAAAGGCAATAGCCGAAATATTAACTGTAATCTTTCTTCTGTTTTCTTTATATGTTAAATTCCCAAATATCTATCTGCATATAGTTCAGTAGAACCGTCGAGGAGAAGTTCGTTTTTTCATATATATATATATATATATATATATATATATATATATATATATATATATTTCAGAATAAAAATTTAAAATAAACAAAAATGCACTTTGGTAAAGTCCTGTTTGGGACTTTCTAAAAAAAAAACGGAGTTCTCGGGTCTCAACAACATGGAGGGCTCAACGCCTCTGATGGATCGAGGGGCAGCATGGCCCATCGTCGGAGTTCACATCCACTGAGAGGGCTTCGCGTATATATATATATATATATATATTTTAGAATAAAAATTTAAAATAAACAAAAATGCACTTTGGGCTGTTTGGGAGTTCTCGGGGGGGGGCATGGCCCATCATGGAGCCGCCACTGAGAGGGCTTGCCCATGGGCTCTTGGGAGGTCTGGCAATCCCATCAGCAACCATTTGATGAAACAACTGTCGGACTTTAACAAATTTATCGGGAGGTAAACGTCTTGCACGAGCCGTAACTGCTGGGCCTTTAGTTTCAATAAAGTGCTGTACAGTGTGTTTGGGTTCTCTTAGAGCTGCCGATGGACGGACAACGTCGGGAAATTGTTTCAGTAAGCTGGAACACCAGTGAGACTGTGGTATTGCCTGAATTGTCAACATAGGCGCAGAAGAAATTTTTCCACAAATGCTCAAACCAGTAGATCCATCAACAAGACGTTGGCCACAAAGGTCAACTGAGAGTCCCCAATGGTACAGAAGATCAGCACCAATGATTGGTTTGTCCACATCAGCTAAGATAAAGGTCCATGAATAAGGTCGTCTCATGCCTAAATCAAGATTTAATCTAGTTTCCCCGTAAGTATTGATTCTAGTGTTATTTGCTGCGTAAAGAGAATAGGTAGAAGGTTGAACATTTTTCTGAGGCCACTTGCGAATAGGGTAAACAGAAACGGCAGCACCAGTATCTATTAAAAATTGTTGTCCCGTTACGCGCTCACTGACAAACAGGCGGCAATTTGTGTTGTCAGCGACGGCGTCCGCCTTGGCCGTCGCCTCCTCTAGTTTGACAGATTCCTGTTGGAGTTTGTTGGAGTGCGTTCCTCCCACTCACATGGCTCTACACACTTCTACACAGTTTTGAATTTACGGTGGTAGAAGCATAGTTTGCGACGAGACGTAGAATTAGAGGATGTTGACTGGCGGGAATCTCTCGAGGAACCACGAGTGCGGCGCTCTAAGCGAAGAGCAGCAATATCAGCGGCGAGTCGCCTTACTAACTCGTGGAGGCTGTCTTCCGTTTGGTGAGTCGGAATTGGGGCAACCGCGTGAACAAGCGATGGCTCATAGGTGACATGAAGACGGTCGGCAACGCAGGCCAATTTGTCCAGATCAGCTTGATCCACAGCGATCAAAATATCATGCATACGTCTCGGCAAACCTCTGAGCCACAAAGATTTGAGAAGCTCGTTAGATACCCAATGCGCAGCGAGAAGCCTCATTTCCCGGAGGAATTGGGAAGGTTTTTGATCACCTAGTTGCTTATCCTCAAGTAGGCGTTTGATACGTTCGCCTTCAGACTCAGCATAGGTCTCAACCAAACGTTTTTGAAGGTCCTAATAAGGTGTTTCAGACGGATTCCGAACTAAATCGGCCAGTTGCCGCAAGATCTCGAAATGTAGCTTAGCTATAGTATCTTCGTACTTAAGTTTCGAAGAAGTGATGCGCGCGGAGGAGAAAATCGCATTGGCCTGCATAAACCACATCTTCGGATCTTGCTTCCAAAACTTCGGAAGGCGGTCGGATACACTATGAATGGCACCGAGTGGAAAAGTCATTTCAATGGGCTTACTTCCATTACTTGTACCGGGTTCGCGGTCTTCGTCACTCATCGCGGCGAAAGAAAACTGATCGAAAAGGCCGAAAAAGATGAGCGGCAAACGGCAGTTCGGGGTAGAGGTACGCTAGACAAGAGTCCTAGCGGCCGGAAACCGAATGTGTTCTTTACCGGTGATAAAATGTCCCGAGAAAACTAAACGTCGCGATCACGTCGGGGTCACCACTTTAACGCGTTCGGATAATCAAAAATACACAACTCAAGACATTGCGGTAAAGAAAGAGATTTTATTATAATAGGTACGAACCGAACGAATACAAGGAAGCGAATAATAATTTTCCAATCTACGACAACGAGCTTGAACAAAAGCCTACCTACTGTGTATGCGTTGCTAGATTACTAGGGAACAATAATTATTGTAGGCACTTTCCGTAAGTGACGCATAATATGAATATTATTCTAATATTCACAGTTAAAATGTTCATGCTTCAATGTTAAATTCACGTTCAATAGTTTTTTTTACATGCCGTTTGTTTTGGTGTGCCAATCTTTCGTGGTATAGTTGTATAGTTGCTGTTCTTTAGTCACTAGGTTCACTTGTTTCGCTGTTGATGGTTTGATGTTTCTTAATACCAATCTGAAAAGACCTACGTTCCTTCCTCTTTGCCCAATTATTGCTTCCGAGTCTACTAAAGTAGCGGAAGCATTGTTTTCACTTTCGGAATGTGAAAATTTTTTTGTCTCCAAAATCAAAAATTCCACTCGCATTTTGCGTTTTAGACCTTTCTGAACAATTTTGGTTCCGTGTCTGTCTGTGTGTCTGTCTGTCTGTCAGAAAATCCTTGTTACGGGCAAAACTACACGATCCGGGTCCCGATTCGTAACCCTGCGCTAACAATTCGTGACTTAGCTAATTCTAGGTCAATATGGTTGTAATAAACCTCTAGAAGTAGTTGCAAATTATCAAGTTCCGAAAATTCCGGATTATTCCACCACTGATATAGTTTTTCTCTAATTGAATCTCTAGTTTTAATTTTGTCGTCTACAGAGACCAAATTCAGTACTATAGCAGCTTCAGTCAAATCGTGTACTGTACCTCTACCAATTTGGTTTACATGTAACGCTGCCTCTTTATTAATTTGTTTTCCTTTGTATCGGAGAATTAAACGATCGACTAATGAAAGAAATACGCTTTGCATAATTTCAAAACTCGCATAGTTCTCGGAATTATATGTTAGTTATGTATCTAGTGAAAAATAAATTTCCTTAGGGATTGTAGACTGTGTACTTATCGTGTTTAGGTGAAAATTTCGAATCGGCCCTAATGTGCTGATAAATAACAGTGTGTGTAATATGACGTATTGATTGACGAATTTAGTGAAGAAAAGCAATCGTTAAAACAAAGACATGAAACGATTAATTTTTTCCTAGGAATATTTACTAATTAGAAGCTTAATTCTAAACAATATAATAACACATATTATATTAAAATATAATGAAATTTATCGAGATATCAAATAATGTGGTTGTATTGAAGGAACCATCTACTCTCTTAAACGCTTAGTTATTGATTTTTAGTTACCTAGTTGGGATTGAAATGCCTATGTTCTTATTAATTCGTATTTATTTATAATATTACTTTTTTTTCCTGGCTTTCCTAACTTGAATTTAATTTGAACATCGCTGCACTGGCCAAAAATTGTGCTAGAAGCAACAACCTTTAGCACAAGAATTTCTGCTGTTAATGATTCCTCATCACGAACTTCTAGGGAACGCCGTAGGAATACACAGAAATACTTGCTTTTCCGCAGGTACAAGTCAATGGTTACAAAATGTTATGCTGACAAACTTGGCTTTGAATGAAACAAAAGATTTTATGAATATTTCCTGCGTTGGTTGTTGTGGTTCGTGCTAGAGCAACGCTCCACAACACGACTACCTCTGCTGTTAGGGAATTACTTCTCACAACGTGCTAGGCAACGCTGTAATAATTCACAGAGGCAATCGCTTCCTGCAGTTTGACAATTGGATTAATGCTATCGAAATGTATTGATACTCGTCTCGTGTTAAGGTCCTCTGGTAAACCCTTAGGTATTACTGCGCCAGCCGAGAACGAGTTTCAATATTTATGACTCTACTTAGATGCCAAAAGTTTGTTCAACTATTTTTTTTTTTTTTTTTTTTTCCAGAAATATGGGGGTTATAACTTTAATGGGATCTATGCGCCTCCACCAGAATGCAAGACCACCTGATTCTGCAGATTGAATTTTTATATCGTTAACTAGTGTTTCCGCGCCTTGTAAAGCGGCCCGTAATTCTGACACTGACGTACGGGTAGCGCTCGCGCACATTTCTAAAAATTTTGGTTGGATGCTACGTCTCAAAATTCGGAGCAGTTCTGCGTCCGAAAACGCGGGGTCTACCTTAAAAGCCATTTCCCGAAGTTCATCAAGGAATGCTAAAGGGCTAAAACTAGAATCGGGGGCGATCAGGGTAATCTTAATCGTCCTCCAAATGAGACAACATTAGGTGTAGAAAGCACATGTAGACAAATACTACAAAATAATAAATTCACGCGTGTAAACCAACCAATTTTAAACGTAATTATTAATGGTAAAGAAGTGGAAGCGTGTATCGATTCGGGAGCAAGTGTCTGTTGTATTTCATTTGACCTAATTACTCCGGACAATGAAATATTTACCGATAATTTAGAACAATTATGGAGTGTGGACAATAACCCCGTCAAAATTATCGGTAAAGTACTCATAAATCTAAAAATCAAGAATTGCACAGGAAACTACCCACACACGTTCCATATAATCAAAACGACAGAACGGCAAAAACTACTGTTGGGAACAGATTTCCTAAATAAATTCAAAACAGTTCTCGATTATAACACTAGGAAAGTCCAGTTCCAAAACCCAAAGAATATTTCAGAATTCACAATCCACGAGGATTCATCTCACTATATCAAAAATGTGCACTCAGCACATATGCAGGATAGGTTTGATCTGCCTAGTTTTTTTTCACGGGCACAAATCAGCCCTCACGAAGCCATTTCTAAAGACTTGGCAGGTCAACACTCTCGCAATCAAATAACAAAAATTTTCCGAGCAATTTTCCCCTTGCAATTCTCCGATGACGATGGCTCAAATTTCAAATTTATGTAAAGCCCTGGGCGCCGACGTGACCATTGTGAGACAAAACCCATTTCAAGTCATTCAGTTTAAATTCAAAAACCGCCCAAGGAAAATGATTTGGTTATTATTACACGAAACAGGGTTTTGCAGTGTGCCGATCGTTGAGATGCCTGAACTTGAAAAAGTCATATCCCCCACAGACTTGCGAAAGAAACCTGAAGACTTGCATTCCCCAAACAGCAAGCGTCAGCTCTCGGCATTGTTGGGTTCTTCGAACGCAGCGGAAGGCTCCAACCTTGAGCTCCGACTGTCACGAGAAGCGCAACGTAAGACGCCTTCTCCGGTTACTTTTCCTCCTCAAGGAAAAGCTACTTATAAAATCACGAACATGCCTAATAGTAGAAAGCTAATATTTTCAATTGAAAACCAACAGCCTCAAATCAACCCCGAATTATCGGATGACGAACATAATGAACTCGTTCGATTATTAATTAAATATCAGGAGATTTTTTGCCGATCTGGAGATTACCCAATTTCCAAAGTACCAGAGATGGAACTTCAATTAAAAGATACCGTTCCAGTTAAGGTCAAGTAAGGAATAAACAAATGACACAGTATAAAACCAAAAGGAAACTTCAAAAGAAAATAATTTTTGCGCGGTTCATATTTCGAAGCGAGATGCGGGCGATGATAAGGAGACGTCTTTTCCATCGCAGGGACCTCGATAAAACAATCAGACTAGAGCCTCTCGGCTATGAAATATACCTAATAAATAAATGAATGAAATATAATACTAAAATGAATGTAATGAATAAAAAATATAAAAAATTAATATAATGAATGAAATATAATAATAAAATGAATATAATGAACGAAATATAATAATAAAATGAAATAAATATAATAATACAATTAATAACAATAATAATAATTAGGAAACACGAATAAACTAATTAGGTCATTAAAATAAGGTATTTAGTAGGTAAGATTAATAATGGACACAAACGCTTCTACTATTACAGGTATTCACTACACAGAAATCAAAAATCAAAACACAATCCTGACAATGAATCGTATCCAACATCTTGTCTTCGCCATCAGTTTGGCAATGGGTTCTCTGGCAGTACTGCACCTGGAAATTGTTCCAGACGGAACAAGCTATAAGCGCGACCAAGTGGGAACCGCCTTCGAAACATGCGGATCGGCGAAACTGATAACTTATCTCGATTTATCCAAATTATTGGTTTACTCCAATAAAACCCTCAATTCCATGCAACAAATTTATGACATCTGTAGAAACTCATACAATCTTTCAATCAGGGAAAATTTCGTAACCTTCAAAAATTGCTCCGATAAATTGCACTCACGACTAAGGGAGACACAGTTCGAATCAATGTTTACAAGAGTCACAAGGCAATACCAGACCCTCCAATTATTTTTTAGTCCGGATTTACACAAACATGTCACAAAGCGCAGCGTATTGCCTTGGATTGGTCAAGCTATGTCTTGGGCTTACGGAACAGTCGATGAAGACACATTTTCCAAGTTAAATTCCACACTAATCAATTTACAATTAGACACCCAGAAATTACTCATTTACAACCAAGAACACGCCACTTGGATCAACAACTCTTTAGGAATTTTCGTGGAGGAATCACGACTAAATTATCAACAAATTGTAGCCGCTCAAGCAGCAGTAACTAAGGAGTTACGTCAAGAACTTCGCCAGACGAATATTTTCAAAACCATTGAAGGATTAGTCACGGATCTACACATCCGATTATTGCATATTAATTTGCAACTATCAGAAATTTTCTCATTGCTCTCACACGCGGCTAATGACCGCATGTATGAGGCAGTTTTGGATGTCAATTCAGTAACCTCAAAACTTTCGAAAATTCAGGAAAACTTGCCAGCGGACAAAACCATCCCCTACCTCAATTCATCAGAGATAATAACTCTATTCAAAATTGCTCGTTTGGAGTACGTCAAAATTGATCAAGGACTTTATCTGGAACTAAATTTCCCAATTGTATTTTCGAATCGGACATTATTGATAACCAGCTACATGCCAATCCCCACGAAAATTCCGAACAGTACAAACCAATTCGTCTACACACCAACACAATACGAACAGTATCTCGAAAACACGGAAAGTAAGGAATTTTACGGCCTGAATAATGCAGAATTCGAACATGTATGCTCCAAATTATTCCACAGTCAATTCAGTTGTGACACGTCAAATCAGTTAATTTGGAAAATGACCGACAACCCAGTCACAACTTCAGCTCAATCTCCTGTAAAATATTTCAAATTAAATTCACCTCTTCTCATTGACACAAAACAGTTTAACCATTACATTCTACTAGGGCCAGATACAGCCACAGTCTCTATATTTTCAAACAAGAAAATAACAGAATTAACCATGAACAGTACATATGACGTATTTTGTGACGGTGACTGTTTGATTCATTCCAAGGGTAAAACTCTTAAGCCATTATCTCAAGAAGAAGCAAAGACACAATATGTGATACCCTATGATTACATTCAGGTCAACATCACTTTCAATTACTCCATCAATCAAATAAAACGAAATAACGAGCCTTCAGCTGCGGATTCCTTTTTACTGGATCCTACTAAAGATCCATTCGAAAAATTTGCAAGTATGTTAGAAGTTCAACCAGATCCTTCAGACTTGGAAATTAGAACTACTCAAAACAGTTACATAGAATCAATAAATTCATTCATAACAACTCCGTTCGGGATTGTAATCATTCTTTTGTCAACCATAATACTGTTATATCTCCTTACAATAAGGTGCAAAGCACAACCTATAGGAACTCAGACCAATGTAGTGATTCCACGTTTCAAAATAACAGACCCCCAAGACACAGGGGTATAAAACGCAATTTAAAACGTCCATAAAATATTGTATGTAAGCAATTATGTTATTCACTAGGTATTATCAGTAATAGACAGCAAAAAAAAAAAAATGTAAATCTTCATATTTAAGAAAAAAAATGTTTTTTATATGCAATAATTATAATAAATGACTTCATGTATTACTACATAACTAGCATTGTATAACATTGCACTACAATCACACACTACTTGCGTGTGTACATATTACGTGTCTACTTCGAAAACTACATATATTAATATTTCTGCATTTTACAACTTGTACTCTTGTATTCTTCTCATTCACTATATATTAATTTGTTAGATTAAGCATTTGACTTTAAAACAAAAAAATTCTTGTAACTCAATATCCTCCGCACCTCTCACGCGCGACGTGTCCTCTCAATAATCGGTCAACTCTCAAAACATTCCCAAGCTGAACGGCCTGAAATCAGCACCCGAGCCAGCATTCATTCCTTCCACGACAACGGAAAGGCAAACCTCATCGTCTACACCGCCAGAATCGGCGCACGACTTATCCGACGCGTTGTAGGGAGGGATAGCACCTTACGAGCTCGGTACATAGTACCGGCTTCATCTGGTTCCCACCTACAACCAAACAATCACCAATGCTCACACACAGCTACGTGGACGCAGCCACAAAAACGTCCGGGAGGTGTGAGAGCCGAGAGACGCTCCACACTCCAAGGAAATCAGCAGCTCTTCCCAGCGGGAAAAAGACGGAACACTGACACCCGAACCTATAAAAGGCTGAAGCAGAATTTTCTCCAGGTTGTTTGTTACGCATCGTCGGCTGAGGGACATCGCTGCAGTTCGCTTTCCGCAGGACTTCTCCACAAATATTGTGAGTAACTCGTCCTTCTGAATTAAGCTTTGATTCTCCCTCACGACTGTTAAACTCAACCCGTCTGAAGTAGCCACTCAGACGTAATTAGCCTGGTTCACAACATCCGCAACGAAGGGTCGTATCCGTCTTCGAAATTAAAGACTTCGCCCAATTTCTCGCGCGGTAATTATTGAGAGGACCTAGGTAGGTAGCGTAGTTTTATTTTGTAAATTTATATTTGTATCCGCTCTGTAAATAATTTAAATATTACCTCGTTTTTCGTAAAACTGTTTGATTACGTAATTTTTGCCTTCCTACCTTCCTCTGAATCAGGTATTAAGACCGGCGTTTTTATCATAGATTAATTTCAGCAAAAGTCAAAACGTCAGTGGTCTTACAAAGTTCTTGTCTGATTTTGATGAAATTTTCAGGGATTGTTCGGTTTGATGTGTAGATGGTCCCCTATGAGTTTCATGACCCCCGGATCAATAGTGGCCTCTGCACATGCGCAAACGTGGCATTCTTGTTACGCGCATAACTCCGGGAGTTCTTGACCGATTTCGATGAAATTTTCAGGGATTGTTCGGACGTTTTTGGTATACTTTATAGTTTGTTCAATAGTTCCTGCATGAAAATAAATTTACCCTAATTCAATATTTACTTCGCCTAATTGAACGAAGTTCTTTAGTCAATAATAATTTTCAATGATCTATAGGTACAGTCATGTTATGGATACGAGGAAGCTATGTGCCACACCCACTTGGCAGACGTTTTTTTATTTGCCCAGGTACTTAGAATTCGCACCTTTCTGTAGTTGAGACAAATGAACTGTCAGTTCTTTTATCATGAGCTGAGAGTACCGAAAATAGGTTTTTCTTGATTTGCGGAACATAACATACTTCGCTAAGTGTTAATCTTGACCATTTCCCGTCAACTCCAACTTCAAGATCTATTTCGCCCTTTCCAAGTGCTTTAACCGAATCTCCATCAGTTGTCACTGAGCAACCGGAAGAAAATGGTGTGAAAGACTTGAACAAATCCCTTCTGTACGTGATATGATTTGTAGCACCATTATCCACATACCACGTCTCAGCGTCAGGATGTATGTCAGAGCTATTTGTTGCCATGAGAGTATAATGGACAGTGGACTTTTCCTCTTTATGTTGGCTAGATGTAGGCTTAGGTGGTCTTCCATCGGCTTTCCACTTTGAACATTGCCGAACTCTGTGACCTCTTTTGCGACAATATTTGCAGAAAGGTTCGTAAGCCTTTCCTTGAGTTGTATTGTGCACTGCAAGAGCTTCTTGGTCCGCTTCAACTCCATCTTTTTGAACCAATGCTCGTTCATAGGCACAAAGTTGAGTTGTTAGGCTTTCCACAGTTCGATCTTTGCGAGCCATCAGCATCCAACTACTTCTGAATGAAAAATAACTCTCAGGAAGTGTTCCCAAAATTTTACAAATCAGAAAAAGATCAGGCATTTCGCATTTTCCTTGTTCATCTTTGCCAATTTCAAGTTTAAGAGCAGTCCACATATTTTTCAACTTAGTCATGTGCCAGACAATATCATCAGAAGGACATCTCTGATAATTGAGAAACTGTAAACAAAGATCGTACGCTTTGTCTTCTGATACGCCGTCATACAACCTATGTAGTTCCAGGCACACTTCGTGTGCAGTTGTAAACCTCATGACTTTTTGAAGAGTTTCCTTAGTCATGTTAGTGGTTAACGCTATCAACACTTCACTTTCTGCTTTTGAGTACTTTTCTAGGTCAGCATTATATCTCACATTCTGCTCAGCATCACCAGCACCTAAAAGTACAGGCTCTTTCAGTCTTCCTTCTATCAAGTCCAATCCATTTGGGATCCCTCTTAGCACCGCGCAGGTTTTATATTTCCAGGTAGACCAGTTAGATTTCCCTTCAAGGAGTCCAAATCGAAAACGATAGGTATCCATTTGAACTTATTTTTAACAGAATTTTTTTTTTTTTTTTTTTACTGTCTTCTACACGGAAAAATTTAGATGTTTAGCGTAGCAAGCCCAAAACCTGTTGAATTTTAACTTGCACGGTGATCGAAGGAATATAAATTTGGAATAATAGACTTGACTAACCAATAAGTCGTGTTTTAGCTAGAACAGAAATCAGAATGTATTTTTATAAGATGTTTTGCAACAACAAAGCTCAACATGTGATTAACTGAAAACATTAACACTAATGAAGTAACCATAAACATTGTCTAACAAGTTGATGCGCTTCAATATGTATTAAGTACGATAAATTTGTGTTCTTTTCATAGCTGTTTGAATAAAACATTAAAATCGGTGTATACTAGTCTTTTAATTGACCGTCTTTGAGAAGAATACTAACGGTGAACTTTAAAGCCGATTTAACTGCAATTTTGTTCACTTAAGAAAAAGCAAAATGAAAGAAGGAAAGATGATTTTCAAATCACAAACAGTTCATATTTGTTTTGCTATGTCCATCCACGATTCGTGTTTGGTGAGTTTAACCAGTTCAATTTAAATTCGGTTCTTCTCCAGTTTATAGAACTTTGAGAACTGTTAGATGCTGCAGAACCGTTCCTCCAAGGATTCGGCGGACAGTTCACTAACATATCCGCTGAACCTTAAAAAAACTTACGGACTTACAAAAAAAGAGCAAGACAATCCTCCTACAGTATCCTCATTACAAAATTCCATGTTTTATTCATCTTTCAACACTTTTGAAATCGTAAGTGATAGTAATTGGATCGTTTAGTATAAACACGTTCACAAATCACAAATCGTTACTCCTCCCAATACCCGCAGTATTTGCTCCCCATCATTTGTGTATACCCCAAAATATTGCTGTACCAAAAGAAAACTCCTATAAAACAATAATCTCCATTTTCATCCGAGGAAATGTATCATCTGAGACAGGGGTTTACAAAACAAAATAATAGGATTAGTCACCGTATCACGGTCCTGACCGCTGTAGATCGCCAACAATCAATAAAGAGCCGCAAAAACAGGCACCAACGGCTGATCGATAAAGTCCTCCCATTTCTCTTGGGAATCGTTCTTACTTTAGCCTACCATCTGATTTATTGGGAAGTTCCTATTTCAATATGCTAATTGTTTACCTTGGTTACTTGAATATTGACGGGGGATAAGGGCCAGGGAGTTCCATTCAAATATCTTCCGCTTCCACGCGCTCCTTAACAGGAGGATGGCAGGATAACAATCAATTCGCTTTGTCATTCTCAATCATGTAGATGCAAATTCAGATGTGGTGTCTGAAGAATCAACAACTTTCAGTTTAGTAAGTCATTACACAGTACGCAGATACTCAGAGTCGTGTACGAATCGCGTTAAGAAATAATAATCGTTTGTTGTAGGTTTTTCCGCGTTACAAACAATTATTTCTTCCACGTAATTATTTTGTGCAATTAAAACTTTTCAGGGGGAGAAAAGCACTGCAATACTAAAAATAACGGAATTCGGAATTCAATTTCAAATTATTTCTCTCACAATCACAGAGAATACGTTTATTTAGTGCCCGAATGAATATTAGATTTATTATTAATTATTAATAACAGGGAACCTTTGTAATAGAAGAAACCGTTTGATACTCATGGTCTGTCATCTGATTATCTCACATACAGTGTGTCCCAGGAGTTATGGACAATCCGAATTCTACGTATTCTACAACTCATTTCCGACCAAAAATTCCTCTTAGCAATTTTTCGGCAGAAGCCTTGTCACCGAGTTATTCGCGATTTAAGATTGTTTTTGTCTTTTCGATCTTACGTCATTAAAACTGCCATAACTCCTTTGAGATAGCTCAAATTTGATCAAACCGTTGGAAATAGCGTTACATTTTCTATCTATTTGATGTCAGAAAACATTTTTTTATTGCATTGAAGATGTGCGATTGCTGCGCGAAATACAACTCACGCCCTTGGAAACACGTCGGATAGTACGAGGAAACAAACGTCTGCCAAGTGGGTGTGGCACATAGCTTCCTCGTATCCAAAACATGACTGTATAGATCATTGAAAATTATTATTGACTAAAGAACTTCGTTCAATTAGGCGAAGTAAATATTGAATTAGGGTAAATTTATTGTTATGCAGGATCATATCTTGAGCAAATAAAGGTAGGCATGTTCAACTATAAAATATACCTAATAAGTTCGAACAATCCCTGGAAATTTCATCGAAATCGGTCAAGATCTCACGGAGTTATGCGCGTAACAAGGATTTAGTTTTCTGCGACATTTTCAGAATCCTTGTTACGCGCATAACTTCGGGAGTCATTTCATGACCCCCGGATCAATAGTGGCCTCTGTGCATCCGTAAACGTGAAATACTTGTTACACGCATAACTCCGGGAGTTCATGACTGATTTCGATGAAATTTTCAGGTATTAGGTATACATGCGTAGAGACTAATATTGATCCGGGGGTCATGAAACTCATAGGGGACCATCTACACATCAAACCGAACAATCCCTGAAAATTTCATCGAAATTGATCAAGAACTCCCGGAGTTATGCGCGTAACAAGGATTTCACGTTTGCGCATGCGCAGAGGCTACTATCGATCCGGGGGTCATGAAACTCGTAGGGGACCATCTACACCCCAACCAGCACAATCCCTGAAAATTTCATCAAAATCGGATTATAACTTCGTGTAGTTTTGCCCGTAACAAGGATTTGCTGACAGACAGACAGACACGCAGACAGACACACAGACAGACACGGAACCTAAATTGTTCAGAAAGGTCTAAAACGCAAAACGCGAGTGGAATTTTTGATTTTGGAGACAAAAAAATTTTCACATTCCGAAAGTGAAAACAATGCTCCCGCTACTTTAGTAGACTCGGAAGCAATAGGTAGGATTAATCTTTTATTCAGACCCCTTTTTATATTACCTACTTATACTATTACGTTTTTTATTTTTGTATTACCTACCTGTATATTATTTTCCTGCATATATTATATGTATCATTTTATTATTATATTATTTCCTTTTGTATTGTTATACTCTTGTGTGATCACAAAGTCTAGTTTTGTCTGGAATTGTTTGCTTTCGAGGTTCCGAGTCAATTAAATTTACTTTGTCATTCGATACTACCCATATCGATACATTTCTTTCGATACTGTATCGATATCGATACCAAATATCGTACCGAAAGCGGTATCGGAACGTCCCTAAGTGCAAGCAACAATCACGCTAGTGAATTTATACGTGCATAATAAATATTTAAGAACGTGTTTGCTCATTGAGGCTCTAGTTGGCAAATATACGTATGATCAGGGAACTATTTTCGATGTGTTGGCTGTTTCGAAGCGTTCGACTAAGGATAATCGTTAAACTCGTAGGTAGCATGTTTGCACATTGTAGGAATAGTCTAGTTGGCAAATATGTTCAACTACGCAATATGTTCCGTGTTCAACTACGGATAATCGTTAAACTGAAATGTAGTGTAAGCTACAACCACACTAGCGAATTTATACGTGCATTATAAAACTTGAAGAACGTACATGGTTCGAGAGAAAAAAGGCGCACTAGCAGACTAAAGAAAAACTTTTGGTTTTTTTCCACGATTTTGGTCTGAGAAAAGCCTGAAAGGGAATCATTGCATGGGACTTCCTAAACATGCGGCACCTACCTAATCTCGACCTATATGACTTGTTATTAGAGATTTTGTAGGAAAAACTTGGTACTTACCGATGTATTTGCGTGTTCCCGCATTCCGCTGAACCAATCCATGAAGATTCGAGTTCCGAATAGATGGATGATGAAACACTTTTCGCGCGAAACACGGAACGGAGTAGACTGCCGGAGACCGCCACGCCCGAACGCGGAACGAAGACTGGTCGAGACCGCCCGCCCGAACAAGGACCTGAGAAGACAGGTCGAGACATGCCGCTCTCCGATACGAGCAGGTAGGCGGAGGGACCCACAGGCGGTCGCCTCGGTGCCGTTCCTGTTTTCGATTCACACTCGCGGTAGCGGGAACGTCTAGGGTTGTTCCGATATCGAGGGTCTTCCGATATTCGATATCGATAACGATATTAACCATCAACATCGACTCATCGATAATATCGCAACAAAATATCGATATCAGCAATATCGAATGATATTACGCAATTTTTATGATTGCTCACAATTATATGACAAAACTCTTTGTATTCACGTGATTATATTACTACAATCTTAAACTGATTTTATAATGAATTATAACGTAGAAAATTGGGTAAATTGATATAAATTGGAAGCAATTTTCATTCCTTACTGTAAAATTTGGTTGAAAACATTTTTTTTTAGTTTAGCTAATATAAGTTATCCAAAACAATCACACAGTGAATTTCCAGTACGAAAACAGAAATAATTCTGGTACATTTTTTAAAACTTTATATTGCAAATGTGCTGTTGGAATAGGCATAACTGAAAAACAAACCTTTTCACCCAAAGATAATATTTAGCAAAACTTACATGCATACATGGGCAGAATGAAATTTTAGTTTCTTTATTTAAAAAAATGTATTTGGATCAAACTAATATCATTGCCATTTGCGATTGAAAACCCGAATTTTTATTAAAATAGCTAACTCAAAATAATGCAATATCGAAATCCGATATTCACCTAAATCTTTCGATATGACGATAATATCGAAATCCTTATATCGATATAATATAGAAAATATCGATATTTATTGATATCGACAATATCGGAACACCCTAGGAACGTCAGATCACGTTCGGTGACGGGCGCGTAGGTATGGGTATTTTACCGTTGAGTATCGACACTGGGCCCTTCAAAAATAAACGAGTATCGATACTTCAATTCCGATCGAAATATCGAATATCGAAATATCGGCAAATGTTTTCTCACTAGCTTAAAAAAATTGGTTTTAATATTTTTCTTTGGTCGATTTTCTTACTAGTCAAAGAACTCACCAACAAATCTTTGGGTCCATTTCTCACTTTTAATGGAATCTGGAATGTAAAGGAATAGTGGCTTTAATACTAGATGGAAAACAGGGAAAGAAAAAGTAGGAAGTCAGCAGTAGGAGGCTATAGCTACTGTTACTGTTACCTTACCTCTCAAAAGTTCAAAAAATCAACACAAAGATTATTTTCGGTTCTGTTTAAGTAGATAGGATTGCTTTTTGCTTCCTAGTCTACCAAGGTAGCGGAAGCATTTTTTTCACTTTCGGAAATTGAAAATTTTTCTGTCTCCAAAATCAAAAATTCCACTCGCATTTTGCATTTTAGACCTTTCTGAACCATTTTGGTTCCGTGTCTGTCTGTCAGCAAATCCTTGTTACGGGCAAAACTACACGAAGTTAAAGTCCGATTTTGATGAAATTTTCAGGGATTACTCGGTTTGATGTGTACATGGTCCCCTATGAGTTTCATGACCCCGGATCAATAATAGTCTCTACGCATGCGCAAACGTGAAATCATTGTTACACGCATAATTCTGGGAGTTCTCGACCAATTTCGATGAAATTTTCAGGGATTGTTTTATTTGATGTGTAGATGGTCCCCTATGAGTTTCATGACCCCCGGATCAATAGTAGCCTCTGCGCATGCGCAAAGGTGAAATCCTTGTTACGTGCATAACTCCGGGAGTTCTCGACCAATTTCGATGAAATTATCATGGATTGTTCGGACTTATTAGGTATATTTTATAGTTTGTTCAATAGTTGAACATGCCTACCTTTATTTTCTCAAGTTATGCTCCTGCATAACAATAAATTTACCCTACTTCAAAATTTACTTCACCTAATTGAACGAGGTTCTTTAGTCAATAATAATTTTCAATGATCTATAAAGTCATGTTTTGGATACGAGGAAGCTACCTATGTGCCACACGCACTTGGCAGACGTTTTTTGTTCACTTAAGATTTTGGTTTTTTAAAAAAAGTGGGTGTGGCACATAGCTTCCTCGTATCCATAACATGACTGTATAGATCATTGAAAATTATTATTGACTTAAGAACTTCGTTCAATTAGGCGAAGTAAATGTTGAAATAGGGGAAATTTATTGTTATGCAGGAGCATAACTTGAGAAAATAAAGGTAGGCATGTTCAACTATTGAACAAACTGTAAAATATACCTAATAAGTCCGAACAATCCCTGAAAATTTCATCGAAATCGGTCAAAAACTCCCGGTGTTATGTTTGTGGCAAGGATTTCGTTTGCGCATGCGCAGAGGCTGCTATTGATCCGGGGGTCATGAAACTCATAGGGGTCCATCTGCACATCAAACCGAACAATCCCTGAAAATGTCATCGAAATTAGTCGAGAACTCCCAGAATTATGCGCGTAACAAAGATTTCACGTTCGCGCATGCGCAGAGGCTACTATTGATCCGGGGGTCATGAAACCTATAGGGGACCATCTACACCCCAAACCGAACAATCCCTGAAAATTTCATCGAAATTGGTCAAGAACCTCCGGAGTTATACCCGTAACAAGGATTTCACGTTTGCGCATGCGCAGAGACTACTATTAATCCGGGGGTCATGAAACCTATAGGGGACCATCTACACCCCAACCCGAACAATCCCTGAAAATTTCATCAAAATTGGTCAAGAACTCTCGGAGTTATGCGCGTAACAAGGATTTAACGTTCGCGCATGCGCAGAGGCTACTATTGATTCGGGGGTCATGAAACTCATAGGGGACCATCCACACATCAAACCAAACAATCCCTGAAAATTTCATCGAAATTGGTCAAGAACTCCCGGAGTTATGCGCGTAACAAGGATTTCACGTTTGCGCATGCGCAGAGGCTAATATTGATCCGGGGGTCATGAAACCTATAGGGGACCATCTACACCCCAACCCGCACAATCCCTGAAAATTTCATCAAAATCGGACAATAACTTCGTGTAGTTTTGCCCGTAACAAGGATTTGCTGACAGACAGACAGCCACACAGACAGACACACGGACACACAGACACACAGACAGACACGGAATCAAAATCGTTCAGAAAGGTCTAAAACGCAAAATGCGAGTGGAATTTTTGATTTTGGAGACAAAAAATTTTTCACATTCCGAAAGTGAAAACAATGCTTCCGCTACTTTAGTAGACTCGGAAGCAAAATAGTAGTGTTAATCCTTCGTCGAAATTTGTTGATTTTGCGTTTCAAGATAAGTAATTACAAAAATTAAATTTAAAAAATCCTCACGTCCGCTGTACGAAGTCCGAATCATTTCTCCGAAACTCCTGGACCAATCACATATCATCGCTAAAGTATGATCCTTTGGGATTGTTCCTTCCTTGTTGTTAGGACGTTCCTAATAGGCAATGTTGCGGTAAGTCGATTGAAGTGGTTGATCTGGCGAAAAACTCTAGAGTAACGAGTTACTTCCAGGTTCATCTACATGACACTACTCGCAGCTTTTGGACACATTTTTCATCTCGCATGTAAAGTTGGAAAAATTTAGATACCTAAGCAATTTTAGGGGACGACAATGGGCTGGAATCATCGGGATAACATCTCACTAACCATAAAAGGTTGAATTGAAGGGCTGAAATATTTAAAATATCGATCATATAAATATAAAATATTTAAGATATCGATATTAAAAATACATTCCGTATAGCACCTATGTTTTTCTATTTGTTATTGAGAGGGATCGTTTCAATGAAATGAACCTTCCCGGATCACTTTTCGTTCGTACGTTTGCCTTCCCTAAGGGCTTGAACTTTAGCAGAAAAAAGAAACTGTATATGCATATGGATTTGAACTAGTTCTTTTTGAAACAGTTAGAATCTCCTTATAAACTAAGGTGACCATATCAGTTGATTTAATTCTTCAAAGAATGTGGATTTCAACTTATCTCACGTATAGGAAGACTAGTGTAGAGTCGGTATGTGTTTTGTTTTGTCTAAATAATTTCCTATTGGTAGCTACGTTTAACAATTACAGATTTTCTTCGATTAGGGTATTGTTTTAACTTTTATTTAAACCCAAAGGCTACACATCCATCTTTGCTTTGGTTTATTTATCGAAATATTCTGCAAGACTTCCCTCTTTTTAAGTAAACTTCACTGTGGTTAATCTATTATCCCCTCTCTTAATAAGATTTACGGGATGACGTTTCATATAACCACACTGGTAACTTTCACTGGACAACCCATTTACACATTTGTTTCACTCAATTAGGTAATAAATGTAAATTACATGTATACAATAATAATCATTTGTAATTATATGTGATTCTGGCGGTTACTCGTGCGTTTCGCGGGTTCGAATAAATTGTTGTTCTGACGAGTGATGCAGCTTCCCCGCAATCACTCCCCTATTGTCTCAGGCTGCGTATCAAATCTCAGCTCTCTAACGAGATCAGGATGGAAGTTAGCTCCTGCACGTTCGAGGCACAAGACGATTCACATGGACGAACAAGAGAATTATCGTCATCAAAATCGATAAGAAAATCTTCATTTTCCCCATTTCAGCGTCATATGGTGAAGAGGAGAGAATAATTTAGCTTTATCGCTCACCCAGGTGACCAGTCACTCTCTCAATCCCTCCCGATGGTCTCAAGAGGCCATGTACTCAATTTCAACTCTCAAAGATGACAGGTATAGAAATTATCACTAAAGCACAACCCCCCATCTCCCACGGGGGAACACAGGCCCACCAGTTGTCTGAAGATTCAGTGTACCAAATGTTAGGTAGGTACGAAATAACCATGCCAAAATCGTAAGACGAAATTTGTCTTATTATTATTACTTAATAATAATATCCTCTAAATATCTCGTAATTATTGGTGCGTTGCATGATTCGTGGCAACCGTACAATGGGGGATGTACCCAATAACAGGGAAACCAGTGGTTTCGTTTGATTAGAACAACGATGGACAAACGATGTTTCCAAAACAAAATTTCAACAATCCTCCCCGATGAGTGACTTCGGAACTGCACAATTCACATAAATGGTTCAAACATCGTTGGATTTGCCACAAAACCCTATTCTTTACGGTTTGCCACGCCCGCATTTGATTTGACACGTTATGCAATTACGACACCTTTCAATTTTAACGAACGTATATACCTATTTCTTCAATCATCGTCTCCAAGGACGGTCGAATCCATGATGAAGGAAGAAGTTGTGCGACATCCAATATTGACAGGAATCTTCTTTTTTTTATCTGGACCTTGCTGATCATAATGGAGTAGTCCATATCAAAATCGGTTCATCGGCTTGTCTGTCTTACTTACTCACTTACTGAAGAGCTCTACACGCCGATGTGGCCCTTGGCTTCCCGAACTCCCCTCTTCCACCGGGCTCGATCAACAGCTTGATCCCTTCCAAGACCTATAATCCTAAGATCGCGAATGACCTCATCAGCCCTTCAGTTTCTGGGTCGACCCCTCTTCCGCTGACATTCTTTCAACGTGGCCTTGCCAACGTATTCTTCCTGCTTTGATGAATCGCACTATATCTTCTTGCCTTAATATCTCTGTTGTTTCTTATTCTCCATCCAGATCCTTCATTAATTGCTCCATAAATCCTTCTGACTACTTTCCTCTCAAATACCCTTAATCTTTCTTCGTCTTCTGCTAACATGGTCCATGTCTCAGAACCATAGCACACGACCGGGCGATCGAGGGCCTTGTGCAGCTTCATCTTTGTGGTTCTGGAGAGTTGCCGGCTGGTAAAAAGCTTTTTGTTGGCGAAAAATGCTCTATTGCCGCCATAATTCTTGAGATTATTTCTTCCTGAATTTTATTCTTACTATATATAGAGCTACCAAGATAAGTGAAGCAGTCAACCTCATCAAACGCAATGGTACCAAATTGAACTTTCTGCAACGGTGCTGTACTATTCTGAGAAATCTTGAGGAGTTTTGTCTTCTTTTCATTCACACTTAGTCCCATTGACTTTCCTACCTCATTCAGCTTTTCAAACGCCTCCCTCAATTCTTGGAGGCTGCGACCCATTATGGCCAAATCATCAGCATATGCTAGGATTTGCCAGGCCCGATTCACAATCGTTCCTCATTTGTCAACACTTGTGACTGCCTCGTGTATCACCAAATTGAAAAGAGTTGCAGACAGTGTATCTCCTTGTCTGACTCCTGAAGTGATTTCAAGAGGGTCCCCAGTCCTATTACCGACCAGTACCTTTGATATGCTTTCTCTCAAGGTCATTTCCACCAGCCTTACAAGCTTCTCAGGTGTCCCGCTTCTCCTCAGGGCGTGGCCACTCCCCCTCTGCACAATCCATCAAAAACGGTTCCTTTATTTGGTCGGAAACCACACTGGTAATTGCAAAGAGCTGCCTCTGCATAATCCTTGATCCTACTGAGCAATATCAAAGAAAGGACGTTGTACGACGCTGCCAGCAGAGAGATCCCTCTATAATTTCGACAATCTAACTTGTCTCCCTTTTTGTGAATAGGGAAAAGTAGACTTGTTTCCCAGTCCTCAGGCATTCGTTCCGTATTCCAAATCAGAACGATTAAACTGTGAAGGGAACTCACCATCCGTTTGCCACCACTTTTCAAAAGTTCGGCAATGATACCATCGTCTCCTGATGCTTTGCAATTCTTAAGTTTGGCGACAGCATTCTGCATCTCATTTAAAGATGGTTCTTCGACCATAACATGAGGCCCATAGAATATTTCAGCCGGAATTTCTGGAGGCTGGTCTTTGTTTAAAAGTTCCTTAAAATGTTCTGACCATCTCTTCATGATAAGAAGCTGTCCCTCCACAATTCTTCCTTGTTTGTCCTTGCATCCATCAACTCTAGGCCGGTAGCCTTTTCGGAACCACTTGACATTTTTATATAAGTTCCGGCTATCGTTTTCGGTTTCCTCCAGCATTTCATTGGTAAGTTGTCTCTGCTTTCTCCGTAGGATTGATTTCGCTTTGTTCCTCAGTTCTACATAAGCTTGTCTGTTTCTCCTTGTTTCTCTCTGGATCATTTCCTCCTTGCTTCATTTTTCATTGCCAATGTCTCACATTCATCATCAAAATATTATCTTTTGTTTACCCTTCTTTCCCCCAGAACCTCCTTGACAGCATGAGCCAAGCTCTCCTTTATCGCCCTCCATCGTGCTTCAATTTCATCTGTCCCGAATTCAACATCCTCCTCACGCTTTTCCGATTCATCAGCCACCACCTGGAAATCCTCCTGCACTCTCCTGTCCTTCAGGTTATGTGCATCCCATTTAGGCCGGTTTGCATTCTTAGCTTTCCTTACATTAGCAATATGATATCTAAATATGACTTGAACCAAAAAGTGGTCACTATCACAATTAGGGCCTCTCCTGGTTCTAACATCCAGGACGGATGACGTATGTCGTTTATCAACGACAACGTGATCGATCTGATTCACCACATCATATCCTGGAGCCTTCCAAGTGCCTAGATGTATGTTTTTATGGGGGAAACAGGTGCTCATTATGTGAAAATTGCTGGACTCTGCAAACTGTGCAAGTAAGAGACCGTTGGGACTCGTTTCTTCGTGTAAAGAGCAGCGGCCTCAGATGAGACGAAGCTTTCCTTCCCAATACGTGCATTGAAGTCTCCTAGTATCATTATGCTATCGTACTTTGGGACCTGACCAATTTTCGTAGTCAACAAATCATAGAAAAGTTCTGTTTCCTCATCGTTTGCCTCCTCTGTTGGAGCATACACTGAAAAAATTGTGACATTATTAAACTTTCCTCTTAGCCTAACTCTACATATTCTATCACTGATAGCATCAAAGCTCATGAGGGATCCCCTTAGTTTCTTGGATATAAAAAACCAGTTCCACGTTGGCCAGTCTTTTCTTCGGGTCCACTATACAGGAACAAATACTCCTTCTTATCTATTCTTCCTGATCCTTTCCATCTGACCTCCTGGACAGCCAGTAGGTCGAGGTTGTTTTCAAGCAGCTGTAGCGACACTTCTTTCATTTTCCCTGTCTGCAACATGGTACGAACATTCCATGTGCCAAATAGTAAAGTCAATTCACCTTTTTTCTGTAATCCAGTTCCATGCCTGGATCGAGAACCATTTAATCCAGTTCGGTGTTTTCTGTTTGTTTCGGGTTTCGTAACATTAGCTGTTTTACAAGGTGGGGGCGTTAACCCCACGCTCAACCCCCAACCTGGAGGACCAGGGACGTTTTCTTTCAGGATGTCCTTTCCCTTAGATGATCGCCAACCAAGGCTTAGAGATTCATTTATCCCGACTAGTGTCCTTTTTTTTTTTGAGTGGCGGCACTTATTCGCCACTGTCATACTGCTTCATTGAGTTGTGAGGTATTTTCTAGGTGCCACCAGGGTCACCAAGTGGCCCACCTATTCTCAGCGAGTACCGCCTCGTCTGCGACTGCTTATTTGCATGACAATCAGCTTATTTCGCAGCTAACCACAATATCTTGTGGCCACTCCACTATCCGTGGGCTTGTCTGCCTATAAAGGCCAAACTGACTAACTTAGAGATTTGTACAAAAAATTAAGAACTAAATGTAATATTACTGTGAGGCGTCATTCAAATTCATTCCTGGCTCTTGCCTGTAATGCTTGGAACTGAATAATCTTAGTTATTTTGTTGATAAAGTCACAGAACCCCTTTCCAATATCCGAAAATCTTAATTTATTAAGTGCACTACAGAGAGGGAAAATGGTATTGAAAGTAATATGGAAAGGCTACAGGCATATCAAATCATCGGGAGGAAACTTTTTTGGAGTCCAGGCGCATCGAGGAGTTCGACGCCCAAAAGTTGTTTGTCAGGAAAGACCATCAAAACAAGTCAGAGCCGTCAAACGAATAAGTTGCACCAGTATGAAAATGCCCAGTAAGGAAATGCGACTAAGGAAAAATTCAATGCTCTTTTTATGTGTCATATCTTTGATACAATCTGGTTAATTATAATGTCAAATGATGTAAATATAACTGAAAACATATATTTATTGCATCCTTGATTCAACACGTTAGTGCGTGTTTCAGTGTTGAATTTTCGGCAGGCTATTTGCATATTGAGCTTTTCAATCGGTCTTTCCTCATTCTAGTCCTCCCAAAAATCGGGTAATCTGCATGGAAAAAGACGACAATGTACTTTGAAAGGTGAGTTACTGCGCAGTATTGAAGGTACCATGCAAGCCTTTCATCCTAGCAGACGGATTACTCTTAAAAATTCTCCAAAGTCTAACAGGCCAGGAAACAACAGGTTTTTAGGTCGCTGAATGAAGTGTTCGAAAGCAAGAATCAATTGGGTAAAATGAAGAAAAAGTGGATACACATTCTGAAATTAAAGAAGGAAAATTATTTTATTACATAGCAATATAATTTTAATAATTAGTAAATTAAGTTTCACTTCAGGAAAATCATTTTTAATGACTTATTAAGTAGTTTCGAGGTACTTAACCAATAGTTGGAAACAATCTACCAAAGTAGTTCCTCTGGGAACAAAGACAATTAGATTAGGCCTGAGTGCCTGTATTTGGCCTAGGCTTGAGATGCTTAGTTTTGCTGGTTGAATATGTACCATCTGCCAGCCATCACCCAACCGTTTTGAACGTTGGTAATTTCAAATGTTCTCTTTATGATTAATAGGCAAGCAAGTGGAAGTCAGTGTTTTCGTAGAACGCAATTTTCAATTTCTCTATCGTTTTCATGAGTGAGATACTTCAAAAAGAACAAGAGTTGGATGGGGCAAAAAGTTTCCTCGTATCCATAACGTGAACAGTCAATATAATCTAAAATACATTCTATTCTTCTGTTGAACAGTCATCAACTGTTCATATTCACGTTTGTCTTGTTGTTATTTTTTCTGCTCACTTACCACCTTGAACGGATAAATCTATATCGATTCTGGAAACATACATTATATAGCTTCAAATAAAGGGTGACACTCGTGTGTAATATTTTTAGAAGATACAGGTGGTTTACGAAAAATTAGTGCACAAATAAAAGAATGTTAACTTACAAAATTCTCTATTTATGTATTTTTCTGTGAATATTTCTCTGTTTGCGGTGGTTTTGCAAATTGTAAACCGTATAGATACTGTCTTTCATTTTGGTGGCTTAATGACAACCAAAATTCCCCCTAGATTTCGATACTCGAAGAAACGAAAAACGAAAATTCCTGATCATCAAATAGACATTTTATTTTTCTTCGCTTTTATATAATATACTAGTTTAATGGCCCTGCTACGCAGGTTAAAAAGAAATAGGTGAATAACACAATTTTTTTTTTCGTGATTTATTAATTGCGACTGAAAAATCAAATACATTTCATCTAGCAATTTTACATATCAATAAAGGTACACTCCAAGTGGGTAGGTTTACAGCAAAATCTAGCCCTTTATTATATAGCTCAATTAATTAGCACTGAGTTTGATTGCACTTCTATTCACGCAGCACAACTAAATCTAGTGGTTTGTTTCGCTTGAGACGTCGGATTTCACCTTCGTTGTCCAAAACGTAGAGCATCTCCGGGTTCACGTGTTTGTGGAGGCGATGTTCATGCTTCCTTGCGTATTTTGCAATAATTTCATAGACTGTCTCCATCCTCAAATCTCGATGAATATCATCGTTTCGCATGTACCAAGGGGCTCCAACTATACTTCTCAATATTTTATTCCGAAAGGTTTGGATTTTCTTAATATTTGATTTCTTGGCACAGCCCCAGATCTGTATCCCATAGGTCCAAATAGGGCGAAGGATCTGCTTATATATAAGCAGTTTGTTGTGAAGAGAGAGATTTGAATTCCTTCCCATTAGCCAATACATCCTTCTGTACTTGATTTTAAGTTCTTCTTTCTTCTTTTCTATGTGTTTATTCCAGTTTAATTTGGAGTCAAGTGTCAAACCCAAGTATTTAACTGCTTCAGTATGCGGTATTTTATTCGAATTGATCTCAACATTCAAGATTGGGACTTTTCGGTTAGTGAAGTTGATGTGGGCTGATTTTGATTCGTTCAGCTTCATTCTCCACATCTTGGTCCATTTACAAACCTCAGTAGTAGACGTCTGTAGTTTGCGTGTTGCAGCTTCTATATCATCTCCAACAGAGAGGATAGCCGTATCATCTGCAAAGGTGGCAACAGTTGTGCCTTCTTGTTGGGGTAAGCCCCGTGTGTACAGGAGGTAGAGTACTAAACAACGCAATGAGGGAGTATAATAACAATATTAAAAGTCAAAAAATCGTATATCCCAAATCCTCGAGGAGAGGACCACGTCGCTTGCCCTGGGAGACGCTTCCCCCCGCTTGGGCCCTCCTTCCTTCACTGGCTGGGTCGGGGGGAGGGGGGAGCAGGTCGGTTGCCCTGGGAGACGGGGGCGAGAATTCCACCCGCCCAGCGTTACCACCCCCTGAAACGTCGATATACTCAGATAAGCTGGTTTTTATATAGAACAGCTAAGAAATTTCAAAGAAAGTCGGAGCGCCCCGGAATGCAAAATTGATCTGCCGTGCAAGGTGCACCACCTAACTTCCGACGCGACAATGACCATATGGGATGAAAATGTCTATCAGATGATTCACCTAATGGAAATATAAATGGAAGCATGGAAGACAGTATATATTTTGGAATTTAGGTATTTGATCGATTTGTGCAAACATACCACAACAAATCGATCAATTGACTAAAATCCAAAATCGAACTTCGGGAGGTGAAACCCCATCCTAAATCAAGAGGTAGGAGCTTAATATGAAAAAGGAAGTATCCGGTTCAATCGTAGGTAATAAAAAATACCAAAACAGTACGAAGCGGATATGAAAAAATGGATTGGTACCTTTCTTCTCACCAAGTAATCATTAATATTAAGCTCTTAATTGCTGTGTGAGAATCAAATGACTTTATGGTGTAATGAGGAGGTTAGTGTTGAAACCAAGGTTCTACATTGTAGTTAAAAACGAGAATTATAGTAAACAATAACCATAACAGAGCTGACATTAAATCAGTTCCAGCAACTTCAAAATGAAACGTTTCACAATTCAGAAGAAGACATATTTAGACATCATGCAATCATTGATTGCCATAAAACGGAACAGGTTATTCAGATGATGACAACGAACGTCAATTGGCGCTTGCTACAAATGGCAACGTTTCATATTAGAACTGACAAACAGGACAATTTTTTCCATCAAAAAATGTTGATGGGTCTGTTTTTGACAATAGATACATTTACTAGCATAAGCATTGTCTACCGGCTAGCATTATGCATGGGTAATCACATTTTCTCGGTAAAATGCAGATTTTTCCTCATTCCAAACGGTACTGAGAATTTTCCAAATTGAATTCGTTCTACGTTTTATGAATAGAAACATTTTGTCATTCTTATCAATTCTTTGTCTTTTACTCGAACTTTCTTGGCTTCTTCATTTCTCAGTGAAAAACGCTGCACTTTCACTGGGGTTTATTATTCAATCGGCTTGCGTTCATGATTTGAATTTCTACTAAGCTTTGGAGTGTGCGTGTTTCACAGGATAGGGCGATTATTGAATTTCAGGAGATATACATGGAGCACGTGAATCTGTTCTCGACCAAAATACCTATTTGGATTGATCAGTTGGTCATACTTGTGTGCCTCCTGAAATTCAATAATCGCCCTATCCTGTGAAACACGCACACTCCAAAGCTTAGTAGAAATTCAAATCATGAACGCAAGCCGATTGAATTATAAACCCCAGTGAAAGAATTTGCAGCATTTTTTTATTGATCCTCAATACCCCCCACAATAAAAACATCTATAATTTATCAAGTCCTTTGGCACTCGTATTGCGTTAAAACTTCCCAAAATCCACATTTAAACGATGTAGCCAAAGGTAGACAGATGTAGAGGGGGCACACAAATATCATCAACTGATCAATCCAAATAGGTGTTTTGGATGAGAACCGATTTACGTGGTCTATGCATATCTCCTTAAATTCAATAATCGCTCTATCACCTGTAAAACACTCACACTCCGAAGCTTAGTAAGATATAAATCATGAACGCAAGCCAATTGAATAATAAACCCCAGTGAAAGAATACTTATTTACCCCAGTAATAATATTGAATAATAAACCTCAGTAATAATATTGAATAATATTTACCTATATATATTATCAGAATGCTCCAACCCGTGTATCGGCTACTAACTACACTACAAGTATTCACATCGACTATCACTCCAGTATCCACATTCACTGCAACTCGACGCTATCGGCCGGACATCGCTAGGTTACAAACAAACAATAATAAACGAAAAAACGCAAATGTTGGCACCATAAATCGGGCCATACATCAGGAATGGTTTGACCTACCGACGTGGGGAAGGGCTCATTCGATTCCTCATGGTATGTTCTTAAAATAGGAAATTATTTAGGCCGATTCGACTAGTTTTGAGGTTTTCAGGGATTTTACAACTTTTACAGCCCTTAAAGGGCACTTTAAATTGAGTGAGGGAGCTGGCTCAAGAATTGGGGCATCGTCGGACCAAGATGGATTTTTCCTGAAAATTTCAGATTTTTTCCTCCAGCCGTTTCGGAGATGTCGTGCGTACGGCGTACGGCGGACGGTCGGAAAATTTTTTATTGCAGATTCGGATTCTACACCCTTCGAAACGTAAACCATGAAATTTTCAGGGGGGGTTAGAGTTTTTTTTTCCAGAGCGATTATAATGGTTTATTATTGAATAATAAACCAAAAAATACTGAAGTACGTAATACCTATTACGTCTAAGAGGAGAAAGTTAGGTAGCTACATCTCAACACCCAGATGGTTTTGCGAGTGATCAACGTGCTACTGGAATAACCTTTAGAATAAGAATGAGAAAAACATGCTTTATTACAATGATAACATTCGTATTTCACAAACTTTGAAATTGATTCAGATTTAAATGAATAACAGCATATGACAAAGGACTAGAGGTCCTTTTGTCGGAGAGAGCTCGAGAAAAGTCAACTGATTTTTTCCAAGACGAAACATTACAGCCTGTATCCATCACTTCAGAGATTAATCACCAGTTGAATTCGTCAATTAATTGCTCTATAACGCCACGCCACCCAACAAAAACTCGCCAACCGCCGCATACCTACTATCGCCATTCAGAAGCTGCACAACTCGATTCCTACTAAGCACCATGCACCCAGACATCAACTACTGCACTCTCTCAACACGGGACAGGTCGCAAGAAAATTATTAACATCTTTGAGTGAAACTATTCTTCCTCCTATCTGTAGCCGGAAGTAATGGGCGGTGATTTAGTCCCAAAGCCTCGCAGCTTCCAACCAACGGCGCACATGCAGGGGCCCTCGATTCTCGTTCCTCACATCGACTTCGTGCAGAGACAAATCCAGCTCGCTGTACAGTACAGCCTGTACTAGGAGTTACTTGACGCGAGCGCACGGGCCACAATCGGCTTCAGCCGCACCACTGCAAAACACCAAGACTTTTGAAGTCTGCAAGTTAATCTCTAAAGACCAACGAGCACAGCAGGTCAATGTTCTGTGGGACAGAAATGAACTTTATTATAACCTGTTCCTGTTGAATTGCGATAACTAGATAGCTGGTTATTGAAAAATACCCATTTAGCCCCATCTCTAGCTGAAGGGTCAAGATGACGGATCTGTCGTCCCTTTGCACCTATCAACTATTCAGTGTCTCTCTACTTTTCCGGTTTCCTTCAAAACCCAAATTCTCTCTTGATTTCGGACTTTTTAATCCTTGATTAGTACTCCATTGAAAAATAAATTAACATGAGTTTCTATTCTCATTACACTAGCATTGAAATAACACACTAGGTTTTTTTGGTTTAGAAATGAATGTTGATTATAAAAGAGAATTCCAATATTTTTTCAATAGGTAAATCTGTGGGTTCAGTAGGTAAAATGAATATACAATCAAAATATACGTTGAACCTTTCAGAAGTTCAAATCTAAAATATGCATTTTTCCGTTTTGTTCATTAAACATAGGGCTTGTGGCGGTAGAATTTGTAAGCCGATGTACGTGATTTTCTTCTCAATGATGATCCTTCCGAACACGGGATAAGCCGCCGTACGTGACGACAGCCCCGTCGCCATATAAAAGATTTCTACATCCGCAAAAACCTCTGTCGCACCGGGCACCATATTTGAAAGCATTAGACTTGCCGGATTGATTCCGATTTGTTATTCTCATGAATAAATTACGGCTGAACAGGAAGGAGTTTACTTACCGTAGTAAGTGCAGAGTTTGATTTCTCGGCCGGAATCAACTGCTGTTCACCAAAAACGCATTAATTCAGAGAGATTTAGTAACGGTCAATGTATTAAGCTGGTAGTTTATTCTCGTTGAATTTATTAGACAGTTCTCCATCCATCAAGTTTTATAATGTACGGTTATAAAACACTGGAAATGATTACACAAAGGATGATTATAACCTCGCCTACGTATATCATCTATGTTAATCATACTAATTTTACAATCAATTATAAAAATTATAGTAGAGAGAGTATTATACAGTCAATTATACAAAATTTTGTTGCAGATTTGGATTCTACACCCTTTGAAACGTAAACCATAAAATTTTCAGAGGCGTTTAATTTTTTTTTTTTTTTTTTTTTTTCAAGAGCGATTACAATAGTTAATTATTGAATAATAAACCAAAATTCGATGTTCAGCTCAGTGCCAGCCATGAAACAAATAAACTGAAACCATCTACCGAACATTTTTGAAAGTTGTAAACCAAATGTGGCTCTTTCGATCAATAAGGAAAGAATGGGTCATCCGTCGGACGCGCTTTGCTCGTCATTCGAGGGACACCAGTCATCCCGTTTTTTTCCATCTCTAACACAGCTCAGCGCCAAGCTCCACTGCGGTTGGCTCTTTGCCACAGATAACAATTCTTCAAGTAACCAGAATTCACCTGCTCCTGCTCACAAAGCCTCTTTGGAAATTTATGTGTGTCGATTGGCAACCCCTTTTTAGTTCAACCGTTGTTATGACGCCCTCTTTACCATAGCTTCCATCTTCGATTCGTAGAAAAAACCTCACCGTGCCTTGCACCTTTTTTGGGTGTTTTTCTTTCCAGGAACTCAGTTTGTAGGGTGATATCTTAGATTACACAAGCCATTTGACATGCAATTTTTTTTCTTGGAATACGATAGAGGAAAAGACTTATAATATTTGAGAAGGTTTGGGATCATTGAGATCATATTTATCAAGAAATCCTTGTTCTTGTTGTGGTGAACGCTTCAGTTCTGTGACTTTATTTGAAAATGGCCGATCTCCTTTGGCACTTAACAAAGAACGGTAAAATAGCAAAGCACGCCCACATAATACGGTATGTATCTATCACATACCACAATATGATGGTATATAACATATATAAATTGCACTGTATACTTTATGTACGAGAAAACTTTAATTCATTGGCTTCATTCTCTAGCAAACTTTAAGGGTGAAACCAAAGGGCTAAATCAGAATATTGAGAACTTTTGCAATAACACTAATGGTTTTCTGTTTCTCACTAAGAGTCATCATCAATAGATCGAATGAACCCCCTCGAACCACTTAACGTTCATCGATTAGGTAAGGTATAGAAGTTACACGGAGAAAAACGACAGCCACGTTGAAAGTGGCCCTCATCTTCTTCGTATCGACAGTAGGTAAATATGTAGCTGTCATTGTAATGTTGTGAATGGGTGAAAACTAGAGGCAACTTCGAGTCTACCACCTGTGAAATTTCACTCGTTAGGCTTAAGCTCTTGATTTTTTCCCTAATTACAGGTTTTGATGGGTTCTTCAACAGCCTTTGACATTAGTAAGTCTAATTGGTTTTTAAAGAACCGTTAATAGGTAATTTAACTACCTGTTCACATTGTCGCGGTTGGTCTAAAAGTTGAATAATCGACTCAGCAGTTGATTTTCACGCACCTATAAATATTCTATGAACTTTATTTTTTTCTCATTCAAGTTGAGGATTTTACGCTTTGAAAGTAGGTTTTGCAATGCTCTTGTAAAATCATGTCAGAAATTGTGATCAACGAAAAGCTGTCTATAACTTTTCTTAACATTGTCATGGCTGAAAGAGATCACCATGCAGCAGAAAGGGGATTCGGAATATTTTGGAAGTTGATGTTCGTCACAAAGGGTGACATCCCAGCCAATCCCGCCGGCAAACGCTTCACGTCCCAACGGCCACTCAGTGACTAACTGATCCTCTCGGAGATGATATTTCAGTTTATAAACGTAAGTTTATTGTTGACATCGTCATGGTTGTATCTAGTTCTATTATTTTAATGATCAAGATTCCATCCTTCGCATGTTTTCACAACTTCGTTAAAGGCAGTAATTAATGAGCATTGGAGGAACCCTGAGACATGAGTACTTCTGTCACATTGTGATCTTGAAGTTGAAAATAACATTGTCGTGGCTTTTAGTTTTTAACATTGTCGTGGACATTCCGAATTACGAGAAGACTACGGCAATGTCAGAGTGCCACAACAATTTTAAAATTAAGTAATTACCTTCTTTTTTTACCAAGCATATTATTATAGTGAACCACCAAATGGGAATCCACCTACTTGTTCAGTGACTGCCCAACTTATGGTTTTACAGGTTACGCAGAATGGGGAGATCAAGAATTTCAAAAGAGGAGAGATTAACAAGAAAACGTGCTTTCGAGGTTTATTTTTCTTTGTAGTTTCATATTTCGGTGAATGTACTTAGTTACATGGGGCTTTGGAACCTCCATAAAGTCAGGAATGACACAATTACATCCTGTTTGATGCAACACAAATTTTCATTTTCGTTACCAAGTTTTTTCTTAGCGTTGTTGGTTATCGTGATTTCATTTTTACTTCGAGTAGGAGTCATGTGATTTGGGAAACTTCAAAGGCTGATAGATGAGGGACTACCTACAAGTACTATAATATACTGCTAAATATTACGTAAGTTTTCACATTTTGATTCTAGTTAAAAAAAAACTTCTTCACTTTAATTAAATGATATAAAAACGATTTTTCCAAAAACAATGGCGTTTTTTCCTTTTACCTACCAACCCCAAGAAAAAACATTGCTGCAACGAAATGAAATTTATCGGCAGCGTAATGGACGTCACATTTAACAGTCAAATGTTACAGTCCAATAACCACACCTATATCGACGTCGTCTCGGTCTACTTTTGACATTTCAAAAATACCGCAATTTCTAAAAGTCTCATAAATTCAAAGTTTATTGCTCAAAAGTAGGTTTTCTTACAGTTTGGGACATATCTTGAAGAATATTCGAAAGAATACCTGAAAAACATGAACATTCCGGGAAAATTCTGGTCGACAATTGCAGAAAAACATTCATCATTTCACATCGTTTGTAAGTGATCTTCAGGGTTTCCTAACCGCCGAAGATCTATATGAATGGATGTATACAAATAACGTTGGATGCTGTATATAAATATTTATATAAGTAATATAATGATATTTCATTTATATAAATCGAAACTACGTCTTCAGGTACAACCCTCTTGACATAATCAGAATAAGTAAAACCCGGCAAAGATAACTTTAAAACCAACTTTAAAAAAAAACGCTGCAAATTCTTTCACTGGGGTTTATTATTCATTTGGCTTGCATTCATGATTGGAATTTCTAATAAGCTTTGGAGTATGTGTGTTTCACAGGTGATAGAACTATTACTGAATTTCAGGAGGCACACAAATAGGATCAACTGATCAATCCGAATTGGTATTTTGGTTGAGAACCGATTTGCATGCTCTATGGATATCTCCTGAAATTCAGTAATCGCTCTATCGCCTGTGAAACACGCACACTCCAAAGCTTAATAGAAATTCAAATCATGAATGCAAGCCAAATGAATAATAAACCCCAGTGAAAGAATTTGCAGCGTTTTTTTCGTGAGCGATTACAATGGGGAAATATTCTATTTGAAAATTTCAAATTTCGTAAGACGGAGCATGCATATCAGAATGCTTCAACCCGTGTATCGGCTATAAACCCCTTTAGGAGTTCCCTCCAGTATCCACAATCACCACAACACTAAGTTACTGCGATCAAAACAAAAACGAAAAAAACGCTGTTGTTTTTGTTTTGATCGCAGGAACCTAGTGATGTAGTGAATGTGGATACGTACAAATGTTGGCACCATAAATCGGGCCATAAATCGGGAATGGTTGAGCTACGGACCTGGGAAGGGGCTCATTCGATTCCTCATGGAATGTTCTTCAAAAAAAGTTCACATTTAGGCTGCCTTAGTTTTTGGGACAACTTGACAACCCTTGAAGGGCACTGAAAATTAAGTGAGAGAGCTGGCTGAAGAATTGGGTCGTAGTCGGACCAACATGGATTTTTCCTGAAAATTTCAAATTTTTGCTCCAGCCGTTTGGGAGAAATCGTGCGTATGGCGTACGGAGGACGGACGGAAAAATTTGTATTGCAGATTTGGATTCTACTCCCTTTGAAACGTAAACCATGAAATTTTCGGGGAGGGTTACAATGTGTTTTTTCAAGAGCGATTACAATGGTTTATTGTTGAATAATAAACCAAAATGTTTTCTTTAGGGCAATATCCCTGAAAAAGGACGTTTCGCTCCACTGTGCGATGGTTACATTATTTCGTGCTACTATTCGCTAAAACACGAAGCTTCTCTAAAACGGCCCTCTTTCATGTGGCGGTTGGAGCTATGGCTCGGGAGAACTCGGAGAAGAGGTTAAGAAAATATTGCAGGAGAAGGGGCTGGGAGGCGGCACGTGCCGGAAAACAGATGACCATCTCCTTGTTTGCCCGCTAACGGGGGTTTGCCGTTTCCTTTCCCAGCGACGAGAGCTTAACCGGAATGTTAGTCAAACAAGGATAAGAGGAAGTCAGGTACTTCGCTCTTCTCGCGAGTTGATATCAAGTTCGAGTCTAAGCGATGATGGGGAGAAAACAAGAATCCTATGTTAGATAACACTTTTTCTTTAATCACTCATTTATGTTTATTTGACTTACTTGTAATAGCATTCCAGGTGAATTGAAAAGAGCAGTATTTTATTGTTAAGGAAATACAAATTGATAACCCTAATATTTTTCTGCCACTCATTGATAAACATCCCTTCAATGAATCGAATGATCTCAGTTGGACCTCTTCACCTTCATCCACTTCTTTCCCCTGAGGGTTAAAAGTTTGACAGAAAAAAAGAACGTCCGCTCAACTGTGAATCTGAACGACCTTGTACATAACAAAAATCACTCATGAAATTGTCACCAGAGAATCAGTGGATGTAATTGAAGTGGAAAAGATCATCTTGAAACAGGGTTTTTTGTAAAATATGTAGTATGCTTGTGGACAACTGAAACATAGGTAGGTATTTTTTATTTTATATGGTGAAGTTCCAGAATTCCCATTCGTGAGTTTTAACGTCCATGTCGGTGTACTGTATATTGAACCATTGCAAGTATTTAAATATCAGCGAGAAAATATTTGTCCTTTATTTTTCAGGAAATTAACCCATTCAACCCGGATTAATCTTGAGAAGTCAAGGGGTAGCCTCGACCTGCCGGCTGACGTCTTAAGAATTCTCGGCGTTCTCAACTGCGTTGTCAGGTATGGAGAAGGGCTGTTTTTATTTTTTTATAGAGGTTGGTGGAAAATCCATTACTCACCCTTTGTGTTGGGGTCTCTATCGTGGCATACCGACTAAAAAACACCGTTCCTCTCTTCTGTTGGGACTGTCCCGGGACTACTTTTTGTCATTACTTCGGGAGAGTCCCCTTTTTAACATCGTCCCCTTTTTCACTACTTCAACCCTGTTTCCCAGAATTTTCCCAGCTTCTGCTCATTACCTTCTCTTTAAGTACCATAGTGATATACGTGCTGACTGTACTCTAGTGCAGATTGTATCATTTTCTGGGCTGGATTCACCTATTACTCCAACCACCTCCTGCCTTAGCTGCTGCCATTTTGGGCATACGAAGAATGTGTGCTCCAAATTATTGTCCCCCATTCGGCAGTACCCACACCTTGCCTCAGAAGTCTTCCCTATTTTCTTTAGGAACGACCGATAATCACCACGCCCCGTCAGGAACTGAGTTAAATAATAATTAACGTCACCCTGTTTCCTCTCCGTCCATTTTTGCACTTCCCCGATCAGACGTGCTGTCTCCCTTCCCCCGGTTTCAGTTTCCCCATCTCTGCTGCCACTTTTGCAGGGCCTCTCCTCTTTTTTTACTGCTACGGCCGCATGTTCTTGCTTTCTGGCATAAACCCGCTTCCTTTCATCAGCCAACAGGTCGATTGGTACGGAGAAGGGCTGTAGGTTTGCCTGGAGGTTTTCTCGTTCAGTGACTTTCGAGGTACCGTAGAACATTGTTCGCGTTTGTCAACAGAGCTTTTAGGGCGCCCATCACTTGCCTCCCCACGGGCCAAAGGGGATTAGCTGCCACTCGTTAGCCTCCCCGAACAGAGTCCGCAAGCTTATCAGTAGCCCCCCGTTTCGAAGTCTTCATTTTATCGGTAGCCTCCCATCATGCTTCCAAGGCGAATGTTTGATTATCACCAGTGTAGCGACGTGTGCGGTCATGGACAAACCAATTTTCATTGCGTCGGGAACGAGAAAGGGCCGTGGCGTGTATTTTTCTGGGGGTTTTCAGTTCCACTTCCATAAAAACCTGAAATGTGGTCCAGAAAAGTAGGTTTGTGCGTGTAAAAGGAAGTACAAGTGTAAAGCGTTTTTGAAAGTGGTCAGTGGAATGGTGGTCGACTCCGACGATGTTCACAATCACGATCCTGAAACCGAACAGGGACAATGCGAAATTTGGGCAGAAGTGAGGAATAGATCGACGCAATTTATATCGAGCCGGCCATCTGCTGTAAGTACCTAATCTCTTAGAACTTTCCAATTTGTTTTTTATACATTTATTTCGGAAATGTTGACAAATTGTGTTTTGATAGATTGTGAGGTCAGTGATTAGAGATCGTCCGGGTGCCGACGTAAATCTCCCGCAGTTGAGGGCATTAGGGCAAGTTGCGTACAGAACCAGGCGGAAGAGACTCCCCACCCTACCGAAATCCCGAAGTGAGACGTTCATCAAAATCAAAATATGGTTCGTCAAAATTGAAAATATGGCTAGATTCCCTAAGGTGACTGGCAAACGCAGAATCACCTTTGCTATCTTTATAATCTATCACATGTTCCTTGATTCTTTCCTTAAATTTCCTACCCGTTTGACCGCAATACTCAAACCCACATGAACATTTCAATTTATAGACCCCACTCCTATCTTGAGTTTTAATCTTATCTTTCACAGAACCTAATGATGATTTTAAATTATTTTTATTTTTAAAACCTACCTTAAAACCCCTTGACGTTAAAATTTTACCAATTTTATCAGAAATTGCCCCATAATAAGGAATACTTATCCATTTTCTATCTTCAGCCAAAACCTCTCTACTAAGATTAGATACCCCTTCCCTACTCTTTTCTCTAAGAACCCTACTCCATATCCTGTGAAACATAGCTGTGTCTCGTATAGCAAAACAAGCAGAAAAGAATCTTATGAAAAGTGAATTACACAAATGGTATGGTGTTCGTGACATAGCCTGAGCAAGATGTATTGTCTTTTCCAACAGCTCAGCACAAGATACGATTTTCGTGAGTGGGAGGTAATTGAGCAATACGCCGTTGATGTGGCTTGGCAGAAGGGTATGTCGAAAAGAATGAGCTTGCAAAAGAAACTCGACCTACTTTTGAAGAAACAAGAACCGAAGCCTGCTAAGTCTTCGGTGATATCTTCGACATTTTTTTAAAAAGTGGAGAACCTGTCAGATGTAACGTTTACACCGGCAGAAGTAACCCTTTTGGAGAAGGGACTAAAGCATAACCCAGTGTTATCTTTGGGTAAGCTGTCTGTACGAGATTTAGCATTCACCATCGAAGCTGCTAAAGGACCCTTTATGACAAAAGCATTGGTTGCTGAAGAGTTGGAGACTATATCACAAACCCCCAGAGGAGAAGAGGAAAGACTCGCATGTGCTTTGAAGAAGAAATTTACGGAGAAGAAGATTGTGGCACTGAAAGCGGATAAAGGTAATACTACTGTTGTAATGAAAAAAGAAGATTATATTAACAAAACATTCGAGTTTTCAAATGATAATCATTGTAAAGAGCTTTCATCAGATCCCACTAATTGTTTTCAGAAAATTGTTCGTAATGTAGTTAGTAAATCTGAAAATATTTTGAAAAATATGTACAAACCAAGTATTGTTGAAATAACCCCGCATGCACCTAGGTTATCTAGTCTTCCAAAAATCCATAAAGTAGGCATCCCAATGAGACCAGTTGTGTCTTATATCGGAGCTCCGGCTTATAAACTAGCAAAAAAGCTTAATACTATATTTAAAAGTAAAATTCCATTTCGGCCTAAAAATATTGTTCAAAATTCGTATGATCTGGTTTCTAAAATTAGGGATATTCAAGTACCTCCAAACGCTAAGCTCGCTTCATTTGATGTGGTCAGCTTGTTTACTAACATTGATGTGGAAAGTCGCAAAGATGTGGTAAATAGGCTGATACATAATTCTAATATTGATATTTTCGAAAAAAGTGAATTATGTAAATTAATGTCTCTCTGCATGGATCAAAATTATTTTCTTTTTGAAGGGAAGTATTATACTCAGCCTGGGGTAGCTATGGGATCGCCATTGTCGCCATTCCTTGCAGATATTTATGTGGATTATATTGAACAACAAATTTTTGATAAATTCAATTCAAAAGATCTTTTATATTGGTATAGGTATGTTGATGATGCTGTAATACTATGGACAGGGCCCGAAAGGCAACTATAATTATTTCACGAAAAGATTAATACAATAGATCCTTTTATTAAATTCACCCTGGAATTTGGTGGCAATACCATCAATTTTCTAGATTTATCTTTAAAATTAATACATAACAAACATGAATTTTCAATGTATAGAAAAGAAACTTATAGTGATATAGCAATACATAGTACATCAAATCATTCTTTGGTTCACAAACATGCCGCTTTCCATAGTATGATTAATAGAGCGTTATCTGTACCAGTGAATGAAGTAAATTTAGCTAAAGAAAAATTAACAATTAAAAGCATAGCAGTAAGTAATGGCTACAAAGAAAATCTCATCGATAGGATATGGAGTGGGGTTCTTAGAAAAAAGATTAGGGAAGGGGTATCTAATCTTAGTAGAGAGGTTTTGGCTGAAGACGGAAAATGGATAAGTATTCCTTATTATGTGGCAATTTCTGATAAAATTGGTAAAATTTTAATGTCAAGGGGTTTTAAGGTAGATTTGAAAAATAGAAATAATTTAAAATCATCATTAGGTTCTGTGAAAGATAAGATTAAAACTCAAGATAGGATTGGGGTCTATAAATTGAAATGTTCATGTGGGTTTGAGTATTGCGGTCAAACGGGTAGGAAATTTAAGGAAAGAATCAAGGAACATGAGAAAGATTACAAAGATAGCAAAGGTGATTCTGCGTTTGCCAGTCACCTTAGGGAATCTAGCCATATTTTCAATTTTGACTTGGCAGATAGAGAGTTTGTAGAATTTCTTCATTTTTGTCCTAAAGGAAGGATGTTGGATGTTCTTGAAAAATTGTAGATACTTAGAAGCGATAAAGCAGGTAAATGTTTAAATGACGTCATCCCTCAGAGCATTTCACCATTGGTGGGTTCATTTCTCCAATAACTTGGTCCCCCACTTCAAAATGTTACCCTTACATCTGTTTGACCCCCCTCCACTTTGCTCATTGGTTGTATCTCCCGCCCCCTTTCACTTTTCTTGTCCAATAGGATTCAAGCTCCCTTCACTTCTGAGACTATATAAGATGAGCTCTCTCAACTGCACATTTAGTTATATTTTGTTACTGATGATGACCTAACAGTCGAAATCGATTTAACTTTGTAACTCAGTATTTGGTGGAAATAGACAATTTTTTCTTTAAATTCTGTTTTAATTTGTTGTCTACCTGTAACGCAAAAACCCCAGTCATTCTCAAAATCTCAAACATTTCAGGTCCAATGAATAAACTGTAACTTTGTGTGTTTCTCCGATTTTCATGATTACGTGCTTCAATTAAGTATCCCGCACTTCCTGGTTTCCATCTTTATCGATATAACAAAAGTTGACAAAAAAACCGACGTAACATTTTTTATATTATTTTATTTACGAATGATATCAATGCGGCATCAAATTTTCACACGCGAGTATCCACATTCCAAGTGATTATATGTTTGGGCAAGGATCGGTTTCAGGACTTTACTATTAATGAACATTGGCTTTCAGGTCTCCCTTCATACACGAATACATGGATCGGAGGAGTAAAGCAGCCCAAATTCGGTGCACCTATAGACGGTTGGTTTTAGATTCCCGATGGCCAAAAAATAGTTTATAGCAATTGGGATGTGAATGAGCCTGACAACGATCAGTAAGTGATTTATTTAAAATGAAAACACTATAAGCTATTATCTTCACGAAGTTGAAACATTACAGGTATAGCTACGAATCTTCTTTGCAACAAAAAAACCTGATTTCTAAATTCTACTGAATAACAACCTATTTGATTTTGAAACTGATGGATTTGAAAGTGAAATTTCAACAGAACTCCTTTTAGATATAAAAACATTATGGCCATTGGACTGGAAGTGTCGTGAATAATCAATGCCATTCAGCTCGAGTCAAAGGTATAGATCTAAAGGTATAGTTAACATAGTTTTCCGTATTTAACAATAATCAAACTCTATACTATTTAGACTTGCATTTGGGAAGGTCGTGTAGCTCTTCATGTACTGGCTGGATATCAGGCCCAGATCCCAATCACACAATTCCTCATTTGCGATAAACATACCGAACAACACACACGACTTACAAAACGAAGCGGCAAGATTTTCAACTCATCTACACATGGAGCTGACATTGGTGAAGACTTCTTAGGACTAATAACTGACGACGGATAAGAACCTGATCAGGTGTGTGGCTCAGGATCAGTGAGAGGCATTTGAGGGACAAAAGTGAAGGGACAAAGGAAAAACGAGTACGAATTATAACGTCACACAGTACTACCGGTAATTTTAACGGTTTTCCTAGAAACAAGAAACTACGTAGGTATGTTTCTTTGAACAAGCATAATTTAGTATTAACGGTACTACAATATTTCTAATTCGTGCACGTTGTTTCGGCAATGAGTACTGCTTGACTGTAAAAGAACCCGAACGCGCTTGGTTCTGGAACGATTTCGACTGTCGACTTGAAGCTTTCACTGCATGCGAATCGTTGAATAATTGATTGACATTTTTGTTTCTTAGCGCTTGAGTATTTTTCTTCTACAACAAAATCATATACGGTGATATAGATAATTTTTTTTTTTTTTTTTGGTTGTGTTGTTTATTAGATACATATAACCAGTGATATTATATGATACATCAATCAATATAAATTATCACGTATAAGATATTATTTGCAATATTATAATCGTATACCGGATTCTTTAATAAAGTTCAATAAACATTTGACATCTTTTGAAGGAGCAATTTTGAGGGCATCAGCCAAGGCCGGGACATCCTTAACGAATTCGGATCGGTGGCGTTCTTCGGCGTATAAGGGGCAGTAGGGAAGTTTATGCTCCATGTCCTTGATAACATCTTCACAGAATTCACAATTCGGCGAGTCTGCTAGTCGAAGTAGGTGACGACTTCTATTTATCTGACCGTGGCCAATACGTACACGAAACAATTTTACAAGGTCTTTTCGAGGTAGTCTGAGTTGGAGAGATTGTGGGTTTTTGGAAACCCTTTCCATGATTTGAAAATGGTACATACCCTTGAAGGAGGATTGTTCATTGTACCAAGCCTGCCATTCTCCACTCATGAGTTCTTTTGTTACCAGTAGGGCGTCAGGAAGAGGGATGCATGGAGATATGAGTGAGCTGTTGTTGTTCCCCATAGCTCCAGCTTTAGCGGCCTTATCAGCGTTATCATTGCCCTGCAAATTTATATGACTGGGGACCCATTGAATAGAGATATGGCAGATCATACAAGAAATATAGAGGAAACGTGCTATCTCATATGCTACGTAATTATTAATGTCTCCCCTATGCAGATGTGCTAGCATCAAACACGCTGTTTTTGAGTCCGTGAGAATGACGATCTCTTTTTCAGACCTGATGAGATCAGTAAGGGCCAGTTTTATAGCATAGAGTTCAGCGCTATTAATTTGAAAGGAAGGAGGGAGAGAATATGATACTGATCTATCTGATGAAGCATCATAGATGCCAATGCCGACTCCATTGACCAACTTTGATGCATCCGTAAATATTTGCTGATGACATGCATATTTGACAGTCAGCATATCCAGAGTGCGAGTTCTGAGTTCGTATGATGGAATTTGACTTTTACGTTCATCTATCCCAGGTATTGAAGTTTGAACATTTAATACAACCGTCGACATTGGACGATTCAGTGAGTACCTCAGAACGTGGTTAGAGATGTACAGGTCCCCTTCTGGTATGGTATTAGAGGAAGACGATGAGTACTCTGTTGTTGATTCTGGTTGAGTTAAGAGGAATGACAAAGAGTGGTTATCTTCAACTCGGTGCAGAGGGTGTGAGGTGTCAGAAGATGCTTTCAGTTTGCCGCGTCTGGTTAGCATCGCTCTACGCTGCAAGGAGGCTCCCCGGCCTCAGCTAATAAAGCGTTAATAGGAGAGGAACGGAAAGCGCCCAGGGATATACGCATAGTTGCATTCAGGAGAACTTCATATTTCTGGAGCATATTCGGTTTGGCATATTGGAGTATAGTTGATCCAAAATCAAGATGTGGGCGAACTATGCCTCTACTAGCTGCCACCATTTTCTTAGGATGGCCTCCATTCACTCCCGTCAGAGCTCGAATAATATTTGTAGCTTGGATAGCTTTTTTTTTTTGGTTTCAAGAATATGTCTCGAAAAGGAGAGTTTGCTGTCAATCCAAATTCCCAAAAATGTATGAGCCGTTACCACAGGAATCTGTTCCCCATCAATATATGGAGCAATGTCGGTGAGGTCGTAACGTCGTCTAGACACAGGCATAACGGCGCTCTTCTGCACTTGCACAGAGAAATTGAGATCTTTCAAGATTGAAGTAAGAGAGAGTAGTCCTCGTTGTAGATTATTTATAGCAATTAGTTTGCTCTTATCGGATGTATATATAACAAGATGATCAGCATATTGTATTAATTTACATCCCGAATAGTCGGCATTGTGAATGGGTGAACTATAAATGTTAAACAACGTTGGGCTAATCGGGCAACCCTGCATTATGCCCCAGTCCGTTTCGAAAATAACAGGTCCTTCGTCAGTCTTAAGAACGTAGGTTTTATGTTGTAGGTATGATTTGAGCCAATTACATATTAAAATGGGGATGCCAAATGACAGCATTAGAGAGTATAAAAGTTGAGGGTTAACATATGTGTATGCATTTTTAATGTCCAAGAATGCAGCGAAGGTGTACTGTTTCAATTGAAAGGCCTTGTACGTCAGATGTAAATATTTCGACAGCAGTTGAAGAGGATCGACCTCTCCTGAAGCCAACGCAATTGGAGCTTAGTAGGTTATGTTTTTCAATATAGTATTCCAGCCGAAATTTAACCATAGTGTTTAGGAGTTTGGAAGGACAGGCAATCAACGCTATTGGGCGACAAGAATTAATCAGGGAAGGGTCTTTGTCCGGCTTCAAAACAGGGACGATTTCAACAAGTCTCCAATCATCTGGGTAAATAGACTGCATGAAGAGCTCATTCATGGAGTCGATTAGCAGCTGCTTCATTTTAGGTGGGAGTGATTGGAGCATGATAAAATTTATCTCATCCAAGCCTGGAGATGAACCTCTTTAACCATACAACGCAGCTTCAAATTCCGAAAGTACAAATGGATTGTTAAGTAGTTCCAATTCAGCTATATCAGATGGTATTATTGGGTCTATGGCTATGGAACTTCCTTGCTTGGAAGAAGGTTCGCATACCGTCTGGAGAAATCGACCACCATTTGCTATTGAAGTTCTCACAATCGACTTCTGAAGGCGTTTATGAGCATGGGCCTTAAGGGCTCTCACTTTTGGCCAAGTTTCTGACATATTACCAGGGTCAACATCCTGAATGAAGTGTTGCCACGTCGATTCTTCTGATTCATTAATGGCTCGTTTCAACCTGCGTGTTGCTAGACTAAGTGCTCGATGGATATCTGGGGTGGGATTAGTACGGTAATATCTCTGGGTGCTAATTCTCGCATCATACAGGCGTTTGGCATACCTTAGCGAGCTCACCTATGATTATCATACTGATTACTCCCTTTGGAAGGCAACTAAGTACCTCAAAAGGCCTCGCATTCATGCTCCTGCAGTGAGAAAACCTGATGGAGAATGGTCTCGTGACAACCAATCTAAAGCTGATGCATTTGCTGAGCATCTTGCAAACATCTTCACACCTAATCCTGCTTCACCAGATGAAGAACCACTGGACGATATTCCAGAGCAACAACCCCTAATGGATATACCTCCTGTCAAAGTACGGGAGGTAGTCAGAATAATTAAGCAGGAAATAAATCCTAAAAAGGCTCCTGGATATGACCTCATAACTGGCCAGATAATGAAACACCTCCCAAGAAAAGCGATTGTAAAAATTACTCAAATTATTAACTCAGCCATCTTTCATCGTTACGTTCCTCAGTTGTGGAAGATTGCCGAGGTAATTATGATCCCAAAACCAGGAAAACCATCAGACCAGCTAACATCCTACAGGCCCCTTTCATTGCTGCCAGTAATATCCAAGCTGTTTGAAAAGCTTATCAATAAACGGTTGCTACAGATAATCTCAATACGCAAGCTGCTACCGGAACACCAATTTGGTTTTCGCCAGCAACATTCAACCATTGATCAGGTTCATAGAATAGTTAACACCATCGAAGAAGCATTAGAGCAGAAGAAAGTGTGTTCAGGCATCTTCCTGGACGTAGCCCAAGCGTTCGATAAGGTCTGGCACGAGGGCCTTAAATATAAACTGAAGAAGATGTTACCATATCAGTACGTCGAGCTGCTCGGTTCTTATCTTTCAGAGAGGTATTTCCGTATCAAACAGGATAATGCTTACTCTAAGCTCATGAAAATAAACGCAGGTGTACCACAAGGTAGTGTATTAGGCCCACTCCTATACCTCCTGTACACATGCGATTTACCAGAGTTCCCAGGAAACGTCACAGCTACGTTTGCTGACGACACTGCAATCCTGGCAGTTGGAGACAGCAATGATGAATCGATCAGCAAACTCAACAAATCTATCTCCAAAATCAGTCATTGGACGTCCACATGGAGGATAAGGTTAAATGAGGCAAAGTCGGTGCATGTTGATTTCACCAACCAGAAAATCAACTACATCCCACTTTACCTCAACAACGTGGCAATTCCCTACGCGAATAAAGCCAAATACCTGGGCATGACGCTTGACGCCAAGCTCAGGTGGAAAGAACATGTGAAAAAGAAGAAGGCCGAACTGGTGATAAAACTTAGAAAAATGTACTGGCTTATTGGCAGGCAATCCTCCATGACCATTGGTAACAAGCTGCTTCTGTACAATCAAGTGCTTAAGCCAGTTTGGACGTATGGAGCACAGTTGTGGGGCTGTACAGCTCCAACCAATAGACTGATTATCCAGCGTTTTCAGAATACCGTACTACGATGCATCACTGATGCACCTTGGTACTTTAGAAATGATGCTCTTCACCGCGAATTGGAAGTGGACAGCATAGACGAAATAATCAAACAGAGGGCTACCGCTCATCTAGCCAGACTACGAGGTCATGTCAACGAAGAAGCTGTGAAGCTACTTGATGTGCAAGACCTAACTAGGCGCCTTAAGCGCACAAAACCACATGAACTTGTGTAGGAAGTGAATGTGCTGAACCTCAGAAGGACATGGACTGGAGTAATGGATCTTGAGTCCCAATAATTATGTAGAGAATTTAAGTCAGAATAATATTGTTAATAAGTTATTACTTGGTGCAATAAAAAATTATTAAAAAAAAAAAAAAAAATACAGGCGTTTGATTTTGTCATTCCACCAAGGCTTAGGACTGAATCTGACCGAGTGGATCTTTTTTTTTTTTTTTTTTTTGCGTTTAATTGATTTTTCACCAGCTTCGTTAATGATGCGGGAAATTATCTCTGAGTAAAACACATTTTTGTTGAATGTTTTGAACATCCGTATGGATTCGGCGATCCGAAAGCCCACATCAGACAGTCTAAATCGGATAATCAGATGGTCACTGCTCAAAGTTTCCTCTGTAACTTCCCATAGGAGGGACCTTGCTAAATCTGGCGAAACAAATGTGATATCCAGGGATGAGCTGATACGATTGGGAGGTCCCACCATGGTGATTTCCCCGTTATTCATGATATGAAAATCTGTATCTTCGACGGTTTCGCGTAAAATCCCACCTCTCCGACACTCGTGAGTACCATTACTCCAGAGAGGAGAATGAGCATTGAAGTCACCCCCAATTATGGAGAATTGTTCACCGGAGTAAAGGTTAAATAGTTGTTCGAACATACTAGGACTGGTTCTACATGTTCTGGTTTCAGGAGGGACATAGACAGAGAATACACTTAACTTTGGTTCCGTATTCAATGTTCTAATTGCTACGAGTTCCATAGGTGGCGGAACAGTCACCTGGATCGTTTCGAAGGTGATTCATGAATGATGATGGCCACACCCCGACCAGGTCGATTTGCTCTCTGTTTGTATACCATACTGTAGTTTGACGGAAGCTTAATGCGTCCATCCTCAAGATTGTGAGTTTCACTAAAAATGGCTATGGATATTTTATGTACATTGAGATAGTTGATTATTTGTTTCCATTTATTCGCTGCACTTCGACAGTTATGTTGTATGAAATTGATATGTCGTATATTACTTTGAGATTCGAAAAACATGTTCTAATTTAACAGAAGAGTAATCAATGATATATTATTCGTTTTCTTTGTGAGGTGGCGTAAACTTATATTTCTTGTTGATTTCATTCATAGAAGATGGGTTATTTTGAATGAGATTCGTTAAAGTAGCTCCTATGATATCTAAAGCGTGGGTGTCATCTAGTTGAGAGGCTCTCAATTGAGTAAGTAAATCTTCTATTTGTTTAATAAAGCGTTGATCTGTTGATGTTTTGTGAGGATTTCCAGTTATACTTTTTGAGTTTAGGTTGAATGAGAATTCTGCCTTGGGAAATTCCGAGCGTTGCATTTGGTGACGAAGTGCTGGAGGAATGATAGGCGACCAAGCTTTCCTCTTAAATGAGGAAGTAACAGGACGTGGTGGTATGGTTGAGTCGTTAGATTGGTTCCGACTGGAATAAAGGAAGAACGAACGTGATTCCTATTTTTGAGTATTTATTATTCGAAACAAGGTATATTAAATGTAAACTTTAAAGGAAAATTTGGCGCGATTAGAAACGGAAAACTCAAACCGAAAGAACTAGAGAATGAACTATTAAATAATCGTAGGCCACGTCAGTGTTAACAAAAGCGTCACGTTAGCAACTGTCAGCTGACGCGCCTAGTGGAGTTGGTCCCCACAGCACTCCCCTCCCAGCGTTCATCAGTATCGGACGGGGAAACGAACGCGCCTGCCGCTGCGGGTCACAGTCGCGGGTGCTGAATCAGTCGATGTTGTTGGCGATGGTGGTTGGATGTTGGGTGGAGTAGATGTCGTCGGAAGGTCGAGGGTGGAGTCATTGAGGAGGAAGGCCGGCTTCAGTCGGTCGATAGAAATGTTTTGCTCGCCTCGTGGCATATCAAGCGTAAAAAACTTGTCCGTTCGCGAAACAACCCGGAATGGTCCGTCGTACGTCGGCTGCAACGGCTTGCGGATGGCATCGTGTCGTACAAAGACGTGGGACGTTTTGGACAGTTCAGGGTGGACGAACACCGACTTGGGCGTCTTGTGGTGAGTGGACCGGGCGGAGGCGGCAAACATGTTCCTGTAGTTTAGAAACGAGCGTGGGGAAATCTGTGGCGGTCGATGGCTGCTCGAATAGGTCCGCTGGGAGGCGTACAGGTTCACCGTACAGCAGCTCGGCGGGGGTTTTGTCACAGCCGGGGATCAGGTAGGAACGTAGCCCCAGGAGTACGGACGGAAGCGTTGAGACCCAGTCTTCGGTAAGCTGAGCTTTCAAAGAGGCCTTGAGCGTCCGATGCCACCGCTCGACGGCTCCGTTTGCGGCCGGGTGGTACGCCGTCGTCCGTAGGTGGTCAATTCCGAGCATATCGGCGAGGCGTGAGAAGAGGCGGCAGTCAAACTGACGGCCCCGGTCGGTGGTGATGCGTTGGGGGATACCAAAACGCGCGATCCACGACGAAATGAGGGTTTGAGCGACAGTTTCCGCAGTGATGTCGGACATGGGCACGGCTTCTGGCCAACGGGAAAAACGGTCGATGATAGTTAAGAGGTACCGGAAACCCTGTGAGCATGGTAATGGACCGACGATATCCACATTTATATGGGCGAAGCGACCTGGAGCTGGTGGGTAGTGGCCCAGTGCACTAGTGGTGTGTCGTCCAACCTTGGTCCTCTGGCAAGGGACGCAGGTTTTGGCCCATAGTGCGACGTCCCTTTTCAGTGATGGCCAGCAATATCGGGCTTGTACAAGTTTCACAGAAGCCTTGATCCCGGGGTGCGCAAGGGAGTGCAATGCGTCAAAAACCTGCCGACGGAACCGAGCTGGAACAAACGGGCGAAGTTGGCCCGTTGAAGTGTCGCAAGCAAGCACTACACCGTCATCCAGAGTCATATCCTTAAGCACTAATTTTGCGTTTGCAGAGGTCTTGAGTTGTTGCAGTTCGCCGCAGGTGGCCTGCTCTTCTGCGATGTGCTGGAGGGAGAGGGGCGGTAACGACAAAGCCGAAATTCGCGAACACGTATCTGCGGGTATATTAGTCGAGCCGGGTGCGTACCGAATGTCCGTCGTGAATTGGCTAATAAAGTCGAGGTGACGTAGCTGCCGAGGCGACGCCTTGTCTGGGCTCTGCGCAAAGGCGTACGAGAGTGGCTTGTGATCAGTGAAAATTGCGAACTGGCGACCTTCGAGCATATAACGGAAGTGTTTCACTCCCTCATAGGCTGCCAGCAGCTCCCGGTCATAGGTGCTGTAATTCTGTTGAGCGGGGTTCAATTTCTTAGAAAAAAATCCGAGTGGCTCGGCCGAGCTTTCTCGAAGTTGATGAAGTGCGGCTCCCACTGCAAAGTCCGACGCGTCAACCATCAAAACTAATGGAAGGCTGCAGTCTGGATGAGCTAGGAGGGTGGCGTCCGCTAGGGCAACCTTGACTTTCTCAAACGCTTGTTCCGATTCAGCTGTCCACTTCACCGGGCGTCGGTCTCGTTTTTTGCAGTCCTGGCACAGATCGAAAAGTGGCTGTTGAAGCACGGCTGCATGAGGAATGGCTCGCCTGTAGAAGTTAGTGAGGCCGAGGAATCGCCGTAGCTCTTCGATGGTTTTAGGCTGCGGGAAATCGGAGATAACTGCAACGCGCTCCGGCAGTGGTTTGATGCCCTTTGCGTTCACGAGAAAGCCGAGAAACGAAACTTCGGGTACACCAAAAATGCACTTTGCGACGTTGATGCATACTCCGTGGGAGTTGAGACGCTCGAAAAGTTGCTGCAGATGACGCTTGTGTTCCTCTGCGGACTTGGATGCGATCAAGATATCGTCCAAGTAGACGTACGCAAAGTTGAGGTCGCGGAGAATTGTGTGAATAAATCTCTGGAACGATTGTGCCGCATTTTTCAACCCAAATGGCATACAGACAAACTCAAACAGCCCAAACGGGGTAATTACGGCCGTCTTGGGGATGTCCTCTTCAGCCACTTTCACGTGATGGTATGCACGAACCAAATCAACTTTTGAGAACACGGTCCGTCCAGTGAGCTGTGCGTTGAAGTCTTGAAGATTGGGGATTGGGTACTTATCAGGTACTGTAACCGCGTTGAGGTTCCTGTAGTCCCCACAGGGTCTCCAAGAGCCGTCCTTTTTTTTAACCATGTGTAAGGGGCTTGCCCAAGCACTCTTGGAGGGGCGGCAGATGCCCAGGTCGACCATGTGTTGGAACTCCAGTTTTGCTTGGGCCAGTTTGTCTGGCGGGAGGCGGCGCGGCCTAGCCGAAACTGGGGGTCCCTTCGTCTCAATGACATGTTCAAAGTCGCTGCTGGGAGCACAGACGGCCGGGTTTCCGTGCAGAAGCTTTGGGAAGGCACGGAGCAGCTCGGCGTACTGATGGTTTGGATCCACCAAATAGATCGAAGTGTGCCCCGGGGCTGAAGTTAACGACGCTGGCTTCCAGAGGCTGGTCGTAGTGTCAATAAGGCGTTTGTTCTTGACGTCGATGAGTAGGCCGAATTCCGCAAGGAAATCAGCGCCGATGATGGGATGACGAACATCTGCGATGGTGAAGGCCCATCGGAACTGCCGTCGTAGGCCGAGATCGAGTGGGAGGAGTCGTTCGCCGTAGGTTGCAATCCGCGATCCGTTAGCTGCAAAAAGAGCTCGTTCAAACGGTCGCCGTCGGTCGGAGGACGAAGGAGGAACGACGGAAATATCTGCGCCAGTGTCAATGAGGAACCTCACGTTCGTACGGCGGTCGTGGACAAACAAGCGGCTCGATGTTTGCACGCCCGACCTCCCTGTGGCCGCATTGAGGGAGGGGGCGGCTAGTTTTCCGCCGACGCGTCGGTATTCGGGGTTCGAAACGCGCACGGGAGAAGGCATCTTCTCGCGTTGACACCGTACCGACGGTGGAAGCGACAGACGTTGGATTGAGTACCGCTTGGGGTGTTTGATCTAGGGCGGGAGCTCTGAGAGTCTCGTCTGGCTCTGGCCTGTAGGGGGACCTGGAGAGCGGCGACGGAAGCGGTTAGCTGAGCGATGTGGGTCTCTAGTCGGCTGAGACGGTCTCCCGACATGTCTGGTCCGCTGACTGCTTGAAGCTGGGGTGATGGAGGAGACAATTCAAATACCCTATCGGCCATCACCGCCAAGTTGTCGAGGGGTTCCGCGGACGCTGCGAGAATCGAGCGAATATGTACGGGGAGTCGCTGCAAAAACATGGTCTTGAGGAAGTCGTCCCGGACTTGGTTTCCCGCAAGCATGCGCATCTCTCGAAGGAGCTGGGAGGGCTTCCTGTCCCCAAGGTCCAATTCTGTGAGGAGCCTGTTGACTTTACAACCGTCCGAAATCGCGAATTCCGTTTCGAGGCGAGTCATCAGGTCGGAGTACGGAGTCGAAGAGCGTGGCTTAAAGAGGAAGTCGGATATGAGCTCTGCGACGTCGCTATCCAGCGAAGCTAAAACGTGGTTGAACTTCGTCGTTTCCGCGGTCACTGGGGAGTTCGCAAACTGGGCGTCAACTTGCATACGCCAGATCTTAACATTTCGGCGCCACAACGGGGGAATTTTAATTGAAACGCGCGCGACTTGCTGTTCGTCATAGGTGTCATCGTCACCCGAGGGAATCTTCGGAGTCGCCATGAGAGTGAACGGACGAGTAAGCGGGACGGAAGACACGACACGAATTCGCGAAAATACCGAGTGGGAACACGATCACTTCCTAACGAATTTGTTTAATCGGGGTCACCAGTTATAAAGGAAGAACGAACGTGATTCCTATTTTTGAGTATTTATTATTCGAAACAAGGTATATTAAATGTAAACTTTAAAGGAAAATTTGGCGCGATTAGAAACGGAAAACTCAAACCGAAAGAACTAGAGAATGAACTATTAAATAATCGTAGGCCACGTCAGTGTTAACAAAAGCGTCACGTTAGCAACTGTCAGCTGACGCGCCTAGTGGAGTTGGTCCCCACAGGATTATTGAGTGCGAAATTAGTCTTATCTGCAGAATCATTTATATCATCACTGTCCATCATAAGCGGGTCTAGTAGTTGGATTGACGGATCGGGGGGGGGGGGGGGGGGGGTCAGGTGGTTTATCTGGAGGAGGCATATTAATATTAGATAAACTGAATATATCTACTCCCAGTCATAGTACAAGATTTGTAAGTCCAATTAGTCGACGTGCACCGAGAGACGAGGCCCAGATGTGAACTGTTTGAAGGTTCGAACGATACTATAGATAATATTTTACATTGCCGTAGTGCCAGCCAGCATAACATCATAACGTAAACATGAATGCGCATGTTCCAAATGTGTAAACATTGATGATTGAATCAGCTGATATTATTGCACTGTTGAACAGTTCCTTGGTTTATTTTTTTCAATAAAGAACTTGTGAAGAAGAAGAGTTATTTTAAATATAATTTAAAATAGGGGATTTTCGGTTTTTGGATAGATTAATCTTTGGACATAGTCCCTCATGGTTGATTATTTTTTCGATTTACTTAAACTTTGGTCCAGTAGTTTCGGAAAAAACCTTCGTACAGCGGACGGACACATTTTTTTCTTTCGATATTTCCAATAATGAATTTTGTCAAATTTGTCTCAAACACTCAACATCACACTCGGGTTGTGACATCCATAGTCCATCCATAGTGACAGTTTACTATGACTGTTTTTTTTTTTTTTTCTTAAAATTAAGTTATTGCCATGGGAAATATTCAGAAGTTAAGTTCTCCGAAATTCATTGCTTGGAAATCTAATATTAGGCTTCATGAGAATATGCCCGAGTGTTTCACCTTTTACATGTGAGCATTGTAAACCCGCCAGATCATTTACCTTTCCCGAAAATGCGCTTTGGAGTTGTTAATTATAAATCGAGCTACACATTGAAATCTACGAGAGAAAGCAGCTGTTTTTTGTATTGTATTTTCTAATAATAACTTTGGCCTCAAGAAAACTCTAAGGTCAGTTTTAATAACAGCTCTTTTCAGCCAACTCGCAGCAGGAATATTGTCACGTTGAACGTGAGGATTCTAAATGTATGGTACGTATTGTTGTACGTTGTTGTATGTATGTTTTGTCTCTACTACTAGTAGTATTGAGACTGAAGTTTCATTATTATTTTATTTTCAAATTGATATTGAGGTATATTTAATTAATTTTTTGTTTGAAATGGTTCCCCAAATCTATCGTTTAGATATGGAGCAATGGTCTGCTCAAAAATGTAATGCCTGGGTTCAAGATTGTACTCCCCATCTGATTTTATCGAGTTTCGATTTCATTGGCAGTTGAAAATGGTTTTGATATCTTAAATCCTGCAGTTGAACCAATTTTTTGTTGTTTTAAAGCCTTTTTTCAACATTTTAAAGAATATAAATGTCTTTATGCTCTAGACGATACAACTCACCATCATGTTTTAAATGGGTTCCAGAGAAATAAATACACTTCGTCAAAATGAGACGTTTATTGGGTAAGAAATAAACTTCTAATGATATTGACAATATGTTATCTATGTCCCGAAAAGTTTGTTGAATGCAGTCAGATGGAATGACAGAATCAAGTAATGTAAAGTGTTACTCAGTGTGTTCATATTTCAGATCCTTGGCTAAAACATTAGGAATCAATCGTGAATGATGTTTTACCATAAATCATGATTTCAGGAGGGTGGAGGAGGTAGGAGGTCTCGTTGGACAACCTGTAATTATTTTGAACGTTCAAATGACCGTTTCAAAAATCAATGTTTTCATTTTTTGAATGAATTATATCTTTGAATAATTGATTGATTAAATCCAACGAAAATGTACAAGTATTATTTTTGAAAACGGAAATAGAACGGCTAGGAGCAATAGACAGAAGGTGACCTTCCTAGTCCCTGTAAGCATAGTTCTCCGGAGCTGATTGGAATGAAAGGAGCAATGGATTTCGGCGGGCTTCAGTGTGGAAGTAGTATTTACAGTTGCAACGGTTCATATGAAGCACTAAGAATCACCAGGATGTTTGTGCGATTACCAAATCGTAATGAATCGAACACTACAGACTCCTGACAGAGGAAGAATAATACAATGGATTCCCGGTCACTGCTATTTCTATGTTATCGATCGAGCATGGTTGAGAGAAATTGTTGTAAATCTTGTTATCAGAACGCAATCACTTTAATTTGAATTGCGCTCATTTAATTTAAGGGTTGTCAAAGTTTTGTAAAATCTCTAAAAACCTCCAAAAAAACCAAGGCGGCCTAAATGTGGACTTTTTTGAAGAACTTTCCACGAGGAATCGAATGAGCTCCTCCCCAGGTCTGTAACTCCAACCATTCCCGATGTATGGCATGATCGTATGCTGCCAACATTTGCATCCACATACACTACATCACTAGAGGACTGCAATCTAAACAAAAACAACAGTTTTTTTTTTTTTTTTTTTTTGGATCGCAATAACCTAGTGATGTAGTGAATGTGGATACTGGAGTGAGCCCCTAAAAGGGTTTATAGCCGAAACACGGGTTGATGCATTCTGATATGCATGAAAAGCTGCAAATTCTTTCACTGGGGTTAATTATTTAATTTCATTCATTTGGCTTGCATTAATAATTTGAATTTCTACTAAGCTTTGGAGTGTGCGTGTTTCACAGGTGAAAGAGCGATTATTGAATTTCAGGAGACATGCGTAGAGCACGTATGTCGGTTCTCAACCAAAATACTTATTTTTATTGATCAGCTGATCCTATTTGTGTGCCTCCTGAAATTCAATTATCGCTCTATCAACTGTGAAACACGCACACTCCAAAGCTTAGTAGAAATTCAAATTATGAATGCAAGCCAGATGAATGAAATTGAATAATAAACCCCATTGAAAGAATTTGCAGCGTCTTTCAAATGGTTAGCCAACGGGCGATAGTAAATCACCCTCCGGAAGAGGGATTTTTTGGGGGGAGTATATTATTCGTAATAATGAACCTCCGCGATCACACACTTTCATAACCAGGTACCTCTTGAATCTGCCTTGTCGGTATGTCATGTTCCTCAGTCGTGCATATTTTCAAGTTGAGTCCTGCTGGTTCCTGTCTCAGAATCTATCAAAATATTGTCCAGTCAATTTTCTTGGCGATGGTGACTCCTGCAATTCTTTGACTCCTGCAATTCTTTGATACAACTCAAGATTGCACCTGTGATCTCCTACCTACAGAGTCTCGTTTGTCACATACCGCTTCATGATCTGCCACAAATGTCTTGGACAGAATGAGGTAAACGGTCCTTGTCAACCAGACCTAGTAACAGAAGGCGGTTCACTCCCCTCATTAAAAATCCATGGCACCTGCCATGCTATTTTTAAGCCTTTAAAAATGCGTAAATTTATTTTAAATCACCCGTCTGCAACGAATAGGTACGGTTGAAAACATTGAGTTAGTTTGCTACTGCAAAATATTAGTTAGAAAGAATTTTTCAACTTCAAACCACAACAATGTTCGCTGAGTACTGCAAAAACCCTATAAAACCCAACATATTGCTTCAGAATTGGTTTGAACAGCAAAATGTAATACTGAATTGAAGTTTTTGAGAAAAAAAAAAGAAAAAAAAATGCATGAAATGTTGAGTCGTCAAAAAACTTGGTTGTGAAAATCCCTTTTTAAATATTCGAGAATGATTTTAATGATCACGATGATTTTTTTTTTTTTTTTTTTTTTTTTTAATGATTACGTAATCTCAGACGCAATTTGTATTTGGAATAGGGATTGATAAAATCTGCTGTTTTTAAATTTATTGGCCATCAATAGATCACTTCAAAAGGCGATACTTCGTACTTCTGCAATAAACTCATATGTCAATTACAAGTTCTCTAAGCTAAAAAAATGTTTTATCATTCTACAGACTGATTTTCTCGGAGCAATGGTGTATTGCAATGAAAGACACACATGAACATGGCAACTACTCGCAATGAAAAAGAAAGAGAAGCTTTCATATCAACATTAGTTGAAGAAGGTTGTGTAATACATTTTATAAGGATTATATTCTTTGACATAATACTATTTAGCTATTGTGTTGTAAAATGTCCTTAGTGTGTATGCGAAATAGATTTCCGCAACATGTAAATAATCAAGATGGGAATATAGTTCACTTACATATAGCGGAGTACCGCCAATAATTATTTGTTTCATTCGAACGCATATCTTAATATTTCTTATTAAAACATCCTGGCGGCTCCACTAATTGCGATTTGTATTCAAGGGTTGGTAGTACGGAAAAGTAGCCTCTCACCTACCTGGGATGATAGTGTCCACCTGGCGCAACGTGACAGGACCCCAGTCATTCTCAAAATCTCAAACCGTTCAGGTCCAATGAATAAACTGTATTTCTCCGCATTTTATGATCACGACCAGAATGAAAAAAAAGGAAGTGAGGGATAATTAATTGACCCTCACTTCCTTTTTTTTCATTCTGGTTTCATTTCATTCATTTTCATTTCTGGTTTTCATATTTTTTGTATAGGTACAAAAAGTTGACGAAAAAATCGACGTAAAATTGCTTTTATAATATTATTATCTAATGATTTCAGTGCGGCATCAACTTTTCTCGTGCGAGTATCCACATTGCAAGTAATTATATGCTTAGGCAAGGATGCTTATGAATTTACTATTACTGAACTATGGTTTCCAGGTTTCCCAGAACGTACGATTATATGGATCGGAGGAATAAAGCAGCCAAAATACGGTGGACCTAAAGACGGTTGGTTTTGGATTCCCGATGGACAAAAAATAGTTTACACCAATTGGGATGTCGGTGATAACCAGCCAGACAACCATTAGTGAGTGCTTTCTTTATTTGTGTTGCTCTTACAGGTAAGATTCATATAAAATGAAAACACTACAAACTTCTTCACACGCATAGCAACGGACCTACTATGAAACAAATAAAACCTGATTTATAAATTTTGCTGAAAAACAACCGAGTTGAGTTTGAAAGTGGAATTTGAACAGAGAGAACTCCTTTTAGATGTAAAAACAGGATTGCCTTTGGACTGGAAGTAATGTGAATGATCAATTCCTGTCAGTTCGAAACAAAAGAATTGATTTTTGACATCATTTTCCGTATCTAAAAATAATCAAACGCAATACTATTTAGACTTGCATTTGAGAAGGTCGTGTAGCCCTTCATGTACCAGCTAGATATCACGCCCTGGTCTCAAACACAAAGTTTCTCATTTGCGGTAAACAAACCATACAGTCGACAAGACTTACAAACCGAAATTGCAAGATTGCCACTCTGGAGCTGATATTGGTTAAGACTTCTTAGGACTTATAACTGACGATGGATAGGCCCCTGATCAGGTGTGTGGCTCAGGATCAGTGCGATGCAGATGAGGGACAGAAGTGAAGGGTCAAAGGAAAATCGAGTACGAATTAGGTCATAATATCACACAGTACTACCGGTAATTTCAACAGTACTTCCTAGAAACAGGAAACTGTGTAGGTATCTTTCTTTGTACAATTCATAATTTTGTAGCAACGATAAAACAATATTTTTAATTCGTCCCCGTTATTTCAGTACTGCTTGACTTTAAACGGACCCGAACGCTTATGGAACGACCTTGGCTGTGAACATATTGGTTTCATTGCCTGCGAATCGTTCGAGATAATTGAGTGACATTTTTGTGACCTAGCGCTTGAGTATTGTTCATCTACAACAAAATCATACACATTAATATCGGTAAAATTTTACATTGCCATAGCAGTGCCTACAGTTTGCAGCCAGCAAAACAACAAACGTCAACATGAATGTGCATGTTCCAACATAGTAATCATTGCTGTGAACTTTGAAGATTTTCATAATCAGCTGATATTATTACAATGGAATTACAGATATTCCAATCTAGAATTGAATAGATTCTATTCAACAGTTCCTTTTGAGATTGCAACTAGTACAAATTTAGTTTCACAATCTTGATGTGATGTATAGCGTAGTGTTATATTTTACCTCGTTAAATTTCAGTTGTCCTGTTCCTAAATTTCATTGTAGGGTTTTTTCTGGGTAGTTATTTCATTTAATTCCCTCGATTAGATACGTAGGAACATAAAACCACTCATTAAGCCTTTTTGAAATCCGCTAATAAACTGAAGTTTGCATTGTTTTTCATTTATTAGGGAAGAAAATAGCAATAAAATCTATGGAAAATTAACTAATAGACAATGAAAATAACATGTTGAACGGATACTATGTTATGGGGCACTATGCACTCTTACTGTTAACATTTTTGAGATTTCGAATTTTTGAAAGATTAATCTTTAAATATATTCCCTTATGGTTGATTCATGTTGGTTTTTTTTTTCGATTTACTTAAACCTTGCTCCAGCAGTTTCGGGGGAAAGCTTCGGAGGACGGAATTTTGTTTTATTATTTTCAATAATGAATCACTGCGATCGACCCCGAAAAACATTTTGAACCCACAAAAGTTCTGCTTAAAAAATGATATTCCTGAGTTTAAGATTGTGATCCCTATCAGATTTTGTCGAGTTTAGATTTCATTGGCTGTTAACAATAATTGTTTAAATAAATTGTTAGCAATTATTGTTTTAAATTACTCAAATCTTGCTGTTGAAACAATTTTTTGCTACATATAACCCGTTTTTTACATTTTAAATAATGAAAATGCTTTTTTTTTCTCTACGATACAACTCACCATCAAGTGTTGATTGGGTCCCACAAACAAAAATACATATCGAAAAAATATTTATTGGGCAAGACCCAATGATATTGATTATATAACCAATATGTAATCTGTGTCCCGAACAGTTTGTTCGATGCAATCAGATAGAATGACAGAATCAAGTAACGCGGAGTAGGAAGAAAAGCGATGCGCAATGTGCTTGGCAAAAACATTGGGAATCAAACATGAATAATTTTTTACCATAAATAATGATTTCAAGAGAGAGGAGGAAGTACCTGTCTACTTTAAACGTTCAAATGAGCGTTGAAAAATCAATGTTTTCGTTTTTCGAGTGAAAAACTTAGATTTGTGAACAATTATAGCCGTTGTAATCCAACAAGACAATTGGCTGCCTCCAGGACATAGTAATGCCCCAACTGCTCCAAGATCTTCCGTTTCCCGAATCATGTTGCCAACCTCTTCCAGCCTGTGGGGTGGTATCTGCCAGGGTGACTAAAGGCGATGTTCACAAATATCAATAATGTGCAGTGATCTAACAAATCCTCTCAAATCATCTATTTTTCATTCCATAAGTAATTGTTTCAAGATCCTCTTCAGATTCCCCGTAAAATTCTTACTAGCAGCAACTGCCACACATTAGACATGATTCACACTTTCTGAAACTGGCTTGTCCAATGGAGTTTGCTCCTGTGGACCTTCTTCATCCTCATTCCCTTAAAATTCCTTTGTCTGGTACAATTTGAATAGATCACGCCGAAACTGCAACCATAAACAAAAATGGAATGTGAATGGGATGTGCTGAATCAATCAACCACTGTTCCATACCACGAAATCAAGACCTAGAATACACTCATCATGGCACCGTGTTTTCCGAACCACGAGATCCAGCTTAGTTCTAACCACCCCTTGAGCTCCAATGAGTTGAAACTGAAGTTGAAGTTGAATTTCCACAGGCCACACAGGCAACTCGGGCTTCTACGCAAACAACAGTATGATTGAAAATGGTTTTGGTAGAACCATTATCCACCAACTTAAAATATACCGATGGTCCGTATAGAGGTTCAACACAATTTCACTGAGATTCGTACTTGACAAACAATTTCACAGCTGCCACCACTGAAATTAACGCCTTACGGCGTAGACAAATAAATGATGATAAAACGTAAATCAGAAGTGGATTAAAGGACAACCAAATTTGATAAAGTTAGCGTAAGAATGGGTGTTGGCAAAAACAATGGTACGCTAAAAATTCAGTCTTCACAACAGTACGTAGCTACATTTATTTGAACGAAATATTATTCGGTATTAACAATAAAATAAAATTTCTAATTTGTTCACGTTGTTGCAGTAACAAGGCGTGTTTGGTTTACCCCAAATAGTACAAGTGGCCCTGTCATAAAGTAGCCTGCGTCGTCTGTGAATCGCTTGAGCGATATGATTGATATTTTTAACGTGGCGCTGTGTTGTTCTTCTACGACAACAATCTCTGTTATTTTCCTGGAGGGCGTAGAGATACGTAGCGTTTTACATTATGATGGGTCATTCTACGTTGCGTTTGTAAAAGTATCTATCTCGGTACTCGGTGTATTTGTTAAGAAACAATACAAGTAGACGTTCCTTATTTAAAAAAAAAAAAAAAAAAAAAAATTAAAAAACAAAACAAAAACAGAAGCACATCAATCTCTAACAACCCTAATAGAACAGATCCATTTGGTGTAGCAACCCTGCCGTTTCTAATGCTGTTTTTATCAATACTACAAAACAGAACTCAAAGAAAGGATCCTCATAAGAAGAAATAGATTAACAGAAGTCAGTGAGAGTGGAGGCGTCGACAACCCGAAAAAACATACTCAAACCTATTTATAAACATTTAAACATTATACTACTTCAGATAATGCCGCCCCAGCCAACCAATCACGATAACACTACAATTCCTCCAGTGGTCTCAACTCCTACCGTGGCATTCAGTAACCGCACTTTCTCTCAAAACTGGTTGGTACCTACTCTGGAAACCATCACTCAGTATGTAAACGGCCTTCATGCTTTCTGTAACTCGGTGAACACGTGCCTAGCTATTTATAAACACTTTTTCTACTTGATAATAATATAACTCTTAATAATACAACTTGTCTGTGATGGAAGAAAAAAAACGAGGCTACCCGGAGTGTATTTTTTGTGATGATGTCAAGTATGTTTTTCCTATTCCTTGTAATTTTTCGCAAACTACGGATTTAAAATTGTTCAAAATCACATAAAGTGACACTTACTAGCAGAACAAAGAGTTGACTTGAAAATAAAAGCCACGTCAACACATGTATTTCATTTAATCTAAATACCTGTTACGTAGAAAGGATGTTCGAAATTAAACTCCTCATTTCCGGCGTAATATTTTGGAATGTATTTAGAAAATTAAGATGAATTGTATACCTTCATACAAATATAAAAGAATAAAAGAAAAGTAGGAGCTCCTATACAAGATACACCTACGAGTGTTATATCTATTACTATGTGCCGAATTATTCGCCGTAGATGCAATACCTTGTGCCAATGAATTGGATCTAAAATATATAAAAAATGGATTTCTCTGACCCGTTTGATGTGACGAAGAGGATGGGAGTGGAGAATTACAACTTCGATGACGGTTCCGAAGAAATGATGACGGAATTAGAGATGATAAAAGGGGTTCCCAATGGTCAGCAGATCGATTTTTGATGATTGTAGACTCAATGATTATAGGATTCCTTTCCTTCGTCCAATATCTGGTTATTCTACCACAAGGCCTCACGAGGAGGGGAAGGCGCTCCTCCAGAAAGGTCGAGGTGTGGAAGGCGCTCCTCCAGAAACGTCGAGGTGTGGAAGGCGTTTCGAAGGAAATGATAAAAACTGGGTGTACAGGTGAATCCTCATCGAGAGTGCGCTGCAGACTAGACGGAGGCAGTAAATCTTGGGGGGGGGGGGGGGGGGGGAACGTGAAAGGAACTTGATCTTGTACCGGACTTGGACGGGGGGGGGGGGGGGGGGGTCAGAGATTAATAAACAAACTTAACTAACTTGTGGAGCGTAAACATTCCGCCCACCAAATTTGGGGAATTCAAATTTCTAAGGAGGGACATCAAAAGGTTGGTAAGAGAGAGGAAGGAGCGGAACAAGTTGGACAAGGGGACGACGAAAGGACGTGTTAACTGTCTGAATTGTGGCAACTCTGGGAATGCCATCCTTCCCTGGATGTAGCGCTGTTATTTTGCCTCGAGCCCACTGAGCTACAGGGCTATTGTCCTTCAGAAGAACCAAGGTTCCTTCTGGAATAAGGGGAACCTTACCGTTGAACCACTTATTCTTTTGTTGAAGAGTCGACAGGTATTCCCTCTTCCAACGCTGCCACAGATGCTGCGTCTTCTGCTTCAGCAACTGCCATCGGGACAACCGGTTCTCTCGAAGATACAGGAGTGAAGGTTCTGGATAACTCATTAAGTTCCCACCTATCAAGAAATGTGCTGGTGATAAATAATCAGTTTCTTCCGGACTGCCTGATAGAGGACATAGCGGTCTTGAATTGAGTATCGCTTCCGTTGACTTGAAAAGTGTATCCAGCTCTTCGAATGTTAAACTAGTTTCTCCAACTGTACGACGGAGGTGACCTTTAACTGATTTTATCCCAGCCTCCCATAATCCTCCAAAATGTGGAGCCTTTGCGGGGTTAAAATGCCAATTAATCTTCTTGGGAGCACAATGCTGCAAAATGCAGTTTTGAGTGATTTCATCGTCATACCACAGTTGAAGTTCCTTTAAATGATTCGCTGCACCTTGGAAATTGGTGCCTCTATCACTGTAAACATGTTGAGGGACCCCATGTTTTGCAATGAAGCGGGAAAAACAGGCTAAAAATGCTTCAGTGGACAAACTTGATACGACTTCCAAGTGCAAAGCTTTTGTTTGCATACAGATGAATAAACAAAGGTAGGCTTTTCCTAGAGCAGCTTTGCGCCTCAAGGACTCACGAATCAAAAATGGCCCTCCAAAATCAATCCCAACATGCTGAAAAACTCTACCCTCTGACACCCTGAATGCGGGGAGGTCACCCATGGGAGGAGGGTTAACTTTATTAGCATTTCTATCCTTGAAGCAGGTCAAACACATAAATGTCCGGTGACGCACTAATTGTCGTAATGATGGAATCCAAAATTTCAACTGGATAAGGGCTTGTAGTAGACCAGGACCAGGGTGTAAATAAATCCTATGATAATAATAAACGATCAGTACCGTAAAATGACTTTTGTTGGGTAACAAAATGGGATGCTTGTGATTCGAAGTAAGATTTGAGTTATTTAATCTGCCGCCCACCCTGAGAATATCAAGGTTATCAAGATACGGTGATAAGCTACGAAACTTTTCGAACACCAGTTTGTTATTTTTGTCACCTTCGAAAAAATGTTTGTTTTGTATCAGTCTAATACAAACATTTTCGGCATTTTGAAATTCGTTCGCATTCATCGGACCGAATTTCTGCTTATTTGTATTTCTCTTGTTCTGAATAAATCGAAGGATAGTACCTACAAATCTTATTAATCGAAGATACGTCGAAAACTTTGAAATCCACTCAATATCAATAGACGATGAGGCTGATAGGAGAGCATGTACTATCGAATCGTTTGATTTACGTTCAGGGAGTTCAGTAGGAGTAAAAAAGGACTTTGGCCAACTGTCTATTGGTTGTTTTAACCACTGAGGTCCACACCACCACAAATCATTATTAATTAACTCATTAGGCATCAAACCACGAGAACAACAATCGCTTGGATTATCTTGGGTTCGAACATGCGTCCAAGAGGTATCTTTCGTAAGACTCAGAATTTCATTCACTCGATTAGCTACAAAAGTTTTTAATGAATAGGTAGGCGTTTTAAGCCAACCCAATACTACTGTGGAGTCTGTGAGTAGTGTTGGTGGTAATTCCGGTTCAGGTGAGGCTTCCATAAATGTAGATAACATAGCAAATACTTTAGCTAGTAGAAGAGCACCACACAGCTCTAATCTAGGTATCGAAATGGTTTTGATCGGAGCAAGTTTCGTTTTTGCTATGAGTAGTTTAGTTTTAATCGTATTGTTAGTTAAAATACGAATGTAAATACAAGCTCCATATCCCTTTTCCGAAGCGTCGCAAAAGCCAACGATGTGATAACGCAGAGGTCGTTCACTTGATAATAATCGAGGAATGTTTATTTCCGATAAATTAGGAAGTTGAAGTAAGAAATTATTCCACTGTGCTTGAATGGTACTGGGGAGAGGATCGTCCCAATCCAAATTCAACTTCCAAAGCTCCTGAATGAATGATTTGGCTAAGAAAACAATAGGCGCTAAAAATCCCAAAGGATCATAGATTTTAGCAATCGAGGATAACAACAAGCGTTTTGTAGAAGCAATAGGTGGTAGATTTATTGAGTAGGAAAACGAATCAGTAGCGGAATCCCATTGTAACCCCAATATTTTAATAGTAGAATTGGCTTCCTCATTAAATGAGAATGATATGGGTTTATTTTCAACTCCATTAGAAGGGGACATTAACAATTCTCGCCTGTTGCTCGCCCATTTACTTAAATAAAATCCTCCCTTTTCAAACATATCAATTAATTCCTGTTTTAATTGCAATGCATCTTCCAACGAATCGGTACCGCACACCAAGTCGTCTATATACATATCCCTAGGAATTACTTGAGAGGCTAATGGAAAATTATGAACTTCGTCAAGTTTGAGTTGTAGAATAGTTCTAAGTGCTAGATATGGGGATGAAGATAGGCCATAGGTGAGAGTAGATAATTCGTATTGTTGAACTGGATCTGAAACCTCAAACCTCCAGTAAATATGTTGATATCGTCTATCTTCTGGACTAACAAGAATATGTCTATACATTTTCACTATGTCCGCTACTAGAACAACATTGTGAATCCTCCACTTCATGGGTATATCCCTGATGTCCGTTTGAAGTTTAGGACCAGTCATTAGTTGATCGTTCAAGGATCCTAATGAAGTACGGGCACTAGCATCGATAATATAGATCGAATTTCTGATTTCCCCACAGCCGACGAATCGTTAATGGAGAATAATACTCAGAGATTAATAAACAAACTTAACTAACTTGTGGAGCGTAAACAATACCTTTCTATTCAGAAATGAATTCTGGAGGTTCGATGTTATTTGTACCAATATGGAGGTCATATCCTCATACATAAAACGATGTTTTGTTCTTTTTCTGTCGGACCGAGTTTGAAGGGATTGGTCGCTAAATGACCAACGAGTTCCAGCCAGTGGTAGTCTCGCCCAGAAAGTAAATACCCTCCATCTACTTCAAAAATGAAGCCATCCTCCGCCACCGATTAGTTTGGTTAACTAACTTATGATCCTACGGATACAATTATTATCAACCATTGGAGAGTACACTACTATCAAGTATTGGAGAATCCATTGCAACTAACAAGTCGAGTACAGGACAACATCAGGCAGAGAAGATAATTTGGTTCTTATGTTTGCCAAAATGCAGTTTACCAAAATTGATCCCTTTGTCCGATCCTCAAACCTCTGTCAAAAAAGTTTTCGACTTGAATTGGTGATGAAATCTTTTATAAATTCGAAGTGTCCGAGAGACTCTCGAGGATAACGTTTCCACAACTGACAGCATTTTAAAAACTTACCTCTACAAGTAACAAATGAACCATATTTAGGATGGGAACAAGTTCTGACATACCTGAAACAAATTCAATGTGGAATATCAGTATTTAAAAATGTACAGAATAACATATCGCAAGTACATGTTTAGTTATCGGTTTTCTCTTCCATTTTCTTCTTACCGGTTATTAAAGATTAAGCAACTATAAAATAAAAATGGAAGAGTAAATTGACGTAACTATAAAAAACAAAATAAAAATTATATAATTATATATAATTGTATAATCAAACTGATAATGAGGGAGACAAAATGTGAACACAGCGGACAAGGCCGATAAACAGCCAATAGTATCGGACTCCAAGAAATTGGATTGGATCCAACTACCTATGCATACCCATGCAATCAATTTCGTTTTTGTCCCGTTGATCCAATAAGGATATAATATTAAACAAGAGTAGGTACTTAAATCCAATAGTATACTGTAGAGTATATGATTCAACTTGAAATAATTATTTCAATTAGTTCCTTGAACTGACTTTACTACAGTCGCCAATTTATGATCATATTTTAATTACGATCGGCTTATAATTTGTTTATTTAAGAAACGGAGTTACCTCCTTTTGTAATGAAATTTAAAACTGGAATGAGTTCCACAATTAGACTAAGGAATAACGATCTAACGGATACGACAGAGATTGCGTTACAATATAAATTTAAGTGCGGTAATTGGGCTACAAGTAGTTATGTTGAGAACATGGAAATTCGTGGTCCGAACTGTTGGAATCTGTTGTAGTCTCTACCGAAAATGTTTAGCTACCATGTAGAATGATATGGAATACAATTGTATCAATCATTTTTTTAAATATTTATTTTGTTTATTGATAGGAAATCATATAGGTACTCGTAATTAAGTTGAACTGCGAGAAGCGTGAAAGGATGAACACAACGGCGTAGAAGATATACAGTACCGTCAAGACCGACGAGTCGTACGGGTTCGTTGCCTACCCTGCAGCAGGGCAGGGGACGACAACCTTTCGACTGTATTGTGTCCCCGCTGCGCGGAACAATTATAATGGTAATGTCAGCCAAGTTGGATGGTCATTAAAGCTTCCTCATTTCTTGTAAAATGATCAAATACAATAACTTGAAAAACGAAGCTATCAACTTCTGCTAATGAAACACTGACTAAAAATTTTATGTCAGATCTCCACAGTTTGGTTTACAAATTTTTGTATGCTCCATTTCATACAATCATCATCACGACTGGGATTTTTATCCAATAACGGTGGTGACTGAAACTTTTCATCCGCCGAAAGTGAAGATAGTTACATCCGGAAGCGAAATTTCCAAATGATATATCACGCTTATGTTTTTAATAGATTGATCTACATATATTACAAAAATTTGGAAAATTAAATACTTGTGTAGTTTTGAAAGCCTTAATGTACAAAAGAGGCTTTTGCTGCTTTGTTACCTTTTCACAATTTATTTTAAGGCTAGATTTTAAATGACTAGATTTTAAGGTAAGAAATTTGGTAATGAAAGTGAAAAGTTTGTTACAAATAGGTTGTCTGACGGGGAGGACTCAATTCAAGTAAATCTTCTTTCATCTCGGCCTATATAAGATGTCCTATCTGTAGTGTATCTTCACTTCATGTTTGTTACTGAAGATGACCTAATCGTCGAAAACGATTTAACTGTGTAACTCATCATTTTCGTGGAAAAATAGACAACGTTCTTTTTTGTCTTGGGGTTGGACCGTTACAACCCAAGAAACACTCATGATGTAATTTTACACTATGGCATACGCACAGTGAAGAATAGAATTTCGAGTTTTGACATTTGCAGGGTACCATCTACAGCCTAATCTGCACATTCTCTGAGTAATTCATCAGCACCTATCAAAATATATGAAAAAAACTATAGGTAAAGTTTTCTTCTCCCGTGAAAAAGTGAAAACAAAGCGTCTGCCACATACAGGTAGTGGTGGAAGCAATAGTAAATTAAATCAACAACTCCTGAGGGGGCGGAAATTCATGTTGGGAGCACTACGTAAAATTCGTACATTATCAGGTTATCTGAAACCGGAAGAAAATCCAGCCAGGCGGTTATTAAAGCATCTTGTCATAAAAACTCTTAATTGAAGCAGGAATGTTCCTAACTTTCAAAGCCGCCAATTATTATTATTATCCCATTTCGCGACAAAGATTTGCCAAGCCAGGAAACCTTTAAACGAAGGAATTGCATCAGTATCGCACTGAATTGTGAGTTATTCTTAACAATCTTATTCAAAAAGAGCAGTTGATGGTACCGTCGGTGTGCAGAAGAAAATGGAAATTCAAAAATTATTTGGATAAACACATATCAAAACACTTTTAAACAAAAATAACGGAACCGACGATTAGTGAAAAATCAACTAGGTACTTGGACTGTTTTAGAAGGGATTCTTCTTACTAGAATGATGCAAAATCCGAATCGCTAACTTCGCCTTCCGAATGGTACTCGTATATCCAGATCTCTTGCCCTAATAGGACATAGATTGAGAATAGAAAGATTTCGTTTATCTGTTGTCTCCCGGAATGTCGCCGAATACAAATAATCAATTCTAGGGAGTTTCAACTTTCACTTGTTCATCTTCCACCTTAAAATAATGATTGTTTCGCAACTTTTAACATCATTTTGAGACATCAGATGGACTGTTACAAACATGTCTTCATCTGACTTGAGGAAAGGGGAGGAAAGGCCTATCCCCTCCCCTAATCTAACCATAGGCAGACAACACAATTTTTTCGTTTGTGAAGGTCTGACCAAGTTTAAAAGTGTCTTGACCTCTAAGATGAGAGTCGATTCACAAAACGCTGCAAATTCGTTCACTGGGGTTTATTATTCAGTTGGCTTGCGTTCATGATTTGAATTTCTACTAAGCTTTGGAGTGTGCGTGTTTCACAGGATAGAGCGATTATTGAATTTCAGGAGATATGCATGGAGCACGTAAATATGTTCTCAACCAAAAAACCGATTTGGATTGATCAGTTGATCATATTTGTGTGCCTCCTGAAATTCAATAATCGCTCTATCCTGAGAAACACGCACACTCAAAGCTTAGTAGAAATTCAAATCATGAACGCAAGCCAATTGAATAATAAACCCCAGTGAAAGAATTTGCAGCGTTTTGGTTTATTATTCATAAATAAACCATAGTAATCGCTCTGGAAAAAAAAATTCTAAACCACCCTGAAAATTTCATGGTTTACGTTTCAAAGGGTGTAGAATCCGAATCTGCAATAAAAAATTTTCCGTCCGTCCGCCGTACGCCGTACGCACGATAGCTCCGAAACGGCTGGAGGAAAAAATCTGAAATTTTCAGGAAAAATCCATTTTGGTCCGACGACGCCCCGATTCTTGAGCCAGCTCCCTCACTCAATTTAAAGTGCCCTTTAAGGGCTGTACAAGTTTTGTAAAATCCCTGAAAACCTCAAAACTAGTCGAATCGGCCTAAATAATTTCCTATTTGAAGAACATACCATGAGGAATCGAATGAGCCCTTCCCCACGTCCGTAGGTCAAACCATTCCCGATGTATGGCCCGATTAATGGTGCCAGCATTTGCGTTTTTTCGTTTATTATTGTTTGTTTGTATCCTAGTGATGTCCTGCCGATAGCGTCGAGTTGTAGTGAATGTGGATACTGGAGTGATAGCCGATGTGAATACTTGTAGTGTCGTTAGTAGCCGATACACGGGTTGAAGCATTCTGAGATGCATGAAACGCTGATAATATATAGGTAAATATTATTCAATATTGTTACTGGGGTTTATTATTCAATATTATTACTGGGGTAAATAAGTATTCTTTCACTGGGGTTTATTATTCAATTGGGTTGCGTTCATGATTTGAATCTTATTAAGCTTCGGAGTGTGCGTGTTTTAAAGGTGATAGAGCGATTATTGAATTTCAGGAGATATGCATAGATCACGTAAATCGGTTCTCATCCAAAACACCTATTTGGATTGATCAGTTGATGATATTTGTGTGCCCCCTCTACATCTGTCTACCTTTGGCTACATCGTTTAAATTTGGATTTGGGGAAGTTTTAACGCAATACGAATGCCAAAGGACTTGAAAATTATAGATGTTTTTATTTTGGGGGGGTATTGAGGTTCAATAAAAAAAAAACGCTGCAAATTCTTTCACTGGGGTTTATTATTCAATCGGCTTGCGTTCATGATTTGAATTTCTACTAAGCTTTGGAGTGTGCGTGTTTCACAGGATAGGGCGATTATTGAATTTCAGGAGGCACACAAATATGATCAACTGATCAATCCAAGTAGGTATTTTGGTCGAGAACAGATTCACGTGCTCCATGTATATCTCCTTAAATTCAATAATCGCCCTATCCTGTGAAACACGCACACTCTAAAGCTTAGTAGAAATTCAAATCATGAACGCAAGCCAATTGAATAATAAACCCCAGTGAAAGAATTTGCAGCGTTTTTTATGAATGTATGACTATAACTAGAGCTGGTTCTCCTTTCATTTTGTCATGAAACTTTAATATACAAGGAACCAAATAAACAATACGTTCAAGTTGAGTATTTACTATATGCAATTTCTTTGTTGCTTTTTTTTGTGCACGTGTGCAATTTTTATATTTATCCTGTGAAGGAGTCAGTCAAGAACATTTTATTTCAGTATATAATATTACATAATATTTAAAGCGTGACATTTATTTGTTTATCCGGCCAAAGCGGAACATAATACCGTCCTCCGAGTCAATCTGGGGACAGCGGGACACTAACCTAGAAAGCGGGACTGTCCCGCTGAAATAGAGATATATATTCTAGATATATTGCTATTTCGCTGCTAAATTATTTACATTTTGACTCACCTCATTAAGGGAAATGATGAATTTGTCCTGCGGTACCAGCTTTCGTAGTCCTACGTACATCCTCACACAATCATCACTCTATGTATAAAAACCAGCTTATCAGAGTATATCGACGTTTCAGGGGTGGTAACGCTGGGCGGGTGGAATTCTCGCCCCCGTCTCCCAGGGCAACCGACCTGCTCCCCCCGACCCCGCCAGTGAAGGAAGGAGGGCCCAAGCAGGGGGAAGCGTCTCCCAGGGCATGCGACGTGGTCCTCTCCTCGGGGATTTGGAATATACGATTTTTTGACTTCGCATATCACACTATCACACTATATAAAGACGAGCTTATCAGAGTATATCAGCTTTTCACGCTGGGCGGGTGGAATTCTCCCCCCGTCTCCCCGGGCAACCGACCTGCTCCCCCTCCCCCTTACCCCGCCAGTGAAGGAAGGAGGGCCCCAGCAAGGGGAAGCGTCTCCCAGGGCAAGCGACGTGGTCCTCTCCTCGGGGATTTGGGATATACGATTTTTTGACTTTTAATATTGTTATTATACTCCCTCATTGTGTTGTTTAGTACTCTACCTCCTGTACACACGGGACTTACCCCAACAAGAAGGCACAACTGTTGCCACCTTTGCAGATGATACGGCTATCCTCTCTGTTGGAGATGATATAGAAGCTGCAACACGCAAACTACAGACGTCTACTACTGAGGTTTGTAAATGGACCAAGATGTGGAGAATGAAGCTGAACGAATCAAAATCAGCCCACATCAACTTCACTAACCGAAAAGTACCAATCTTGGATGTTGAGATCAATTCGAATAAAATACCGCATACTGAAGCAGTTAAATACTTGGGTTGGACACTTGACTCCAAATTAAACTGGAATAAACACATAGAAAAGAAGAAAGAAGAACTTAAAATCAAGTACAGAAGGATGAATAGGCTAATGGGAAGGAATTCCCATCTCTCTCTTCACAACAAACTGCTTACATATAAGCAGATCCTTCGCCCTATTTGGACCTATGGTATACAGATCTGGGGCTGTGCCAAGAAATCAAATATTAAGAAAATCCAAACCTTTCAGAATAAAATACTGAGAAGTATAGTTGGAGCCCCTTTGTTACATGCGAAACGATGATATTCATCGAGATTTGAGGATGGAGACAGTCTATGAAATTATTGCAAAATACGCAAGGAAGCATGAACATCGCCTACACAAACACGTGAACCCGGAGATGCTCTACGTTTTGGACCCATTGATTTGAAATATAGCCTCCATCAGTTAACTGCATAACCGTTTATATCTTCTTTGGGTTCACCTAAACACTGCTATTCGAAGGATTTTTGCATGAGCCAAACTTAGATTCTAGAGAGTTCAGCAGATATTCGTAAGGAAATTTAATGTTCATTCCAACGGTATCCTTGAATTGGAATTTACACGGGAAATAAGGGTTATGACCAATTTAATGATATAAGATAAAAATTACAACACACAATTTAAAATAAAATACTGGTTTTTGTGGGAGTTAAAAAATTGTGAAGAGGTAAGAGGTAATTTGCAGGTATTGTGCAAATGAGTTGTAGACTCAACTTCTGCAGTCAGGAAGTCCTGTTCTGTTTACTAACTGTAAACAAAATAAAACCAAAATATTATTGAGATCGTAAAAAATTGTTCCTGGAGCGTGGTGGATATGTCGAAACTAATTTAGCGGAAACACTAGGGGTTTCTCTACCTCATTGATTCTTTTCCTGTTATGTAGTTTTATTGTTTTGTTTTTTACCAAGAGGCACAATTTTCTAAATTTCAGACTGACCAACACAATTTCCTTTGTGTTTACAACCTTTATAAGGAGCTCTTTCTTATCATAAAATATTTTATTGACGTGATTAACAATCAGACGAAACCTATTTCCACGACCAAAACTATGGTGAATTCAAGTTTCCTTAACAGTATTTTACATAATACGTAAATTATATTATTATTCTTTCCATATTTAATATTCCTGACTCACATCTACGAATAATTGCCAGTGTAGTACAGCTTTGTGAACTAAAGGAATTGTCGAATTAATGTGATATTGCACAAAGAGTAAAATACAACTTGATGGTCTATAAATTGTTTTGAAGTACTGGTTATTTATAAATTGATTATCACTGACAATGACAAAATATAATAAACCACCGGTGCTAACAATTGGAATTGAAGAGAGCAACATGGAGTCGAGAGGGTGAAAGAAAAATCTGTTTTTTTCGCCGTTCCGAACAACATTACCGCGCTGTAACACCTACAGTAATTGAAGATTAGCTGTAATCTGCTTTCATTCCTATAGAGGGTTGGGGGGTACGAAAAAATGAACAATTGAGTGAATTACGTGAGGGACCCCTAAATACATTTTGCCTTTTTCCAAGTCCTCCAAGCAGGATGATTTAGGCGTTGAGTGATACATTTTGATCTATTAGCCGCAGTGAACTTTTTACGAGTTCTAATTGAAAACGTTTAGCGGGATACAAAGCTCATTACTGATTAACCAATCATGAAATCACCAAAGAAAATAATGCTTAGATCCCGACGTGGGTCTTTGTCTTTCGAAGATGATATTTTTCGTAACTGTTATGACCAGTCTTTTGGATTAGCCAGGGAAAAGACATGGCTCCTCCCCACAATGGGCTAAAATGTGATTAGTGGCGAATAAAAATAATGTTAAAAGCTATTCAATAAGAAAATTTTGGTCAGATTCCGAAAATGCCCCGGGTCCGTATACGTAGAATCACTCCTTCAAAATTTGAAAAACAAAACAAAACAAACACACAAAAAATACTCATTTTCAGTTAATTTTTAAGGACTAACTTTTCAAATAATGTTTGTCACTCTTATGAGTTATAATAATCATAGATCTTAAAATTCTGCCACTGCTCATTGTAGTGATAGTTCCTCCAACTGCATTGGAATCCAAAGAGCGTGAATCTTGAGTGCTCTCAAGTGCAATAGACTATCTATTATTTGTGAGGTTGATCAAAACGAGAGGCAACATTATACCGAATGAATTTCTCTTATCTAGCAGCCATTCAAATGGATTTGTAAAAAGATCCTTCAACGTCGTCCGTTTTCAAGTAAAGACGGATCGTTTTCAAGGGGGAGCACATATTCAATTTTTCTCGCTCTCATCAATCAACGGGCACTGAGGGATCGATCATCGGTCATTACCGGTATTGACCCTGCAGAGGCCGGTGCCGGGCTCTCCTTAATGGGAGGACTCAGAGCCTGTAATTACCAGAGCTACTTTCCAGTAATTGCCGGACATTTAGATCGCCCTGTCACTATCTTGGGACGACCCGAACTCGACACTTTGGGAACAAGCTATTACCAAATCGAATATAATAGCGTTTATCGCCTTTGGATTGCCGGCACAATGGATTTGATATTTAATAAATGTATTTCAAGTTATTAATGCATTCCTATAAGTCCACAACTCATGGGCACATCAGCGGACGTGCACCTGCATGAATACGTCTTTCAGCGTTGAAAATTGTAGACATTATCAACAAGTTGAATGATGGAGGAGAATATTGTGATTCTTAAAGCCTAACAAATTAGTATACCTAACAGATTTTGCACTATCTTCCTTATAATGAATATTATTAATAATCGCACCCTTTGGCAACGATGAACCCAAATTATTTAAGCCTCTAAAAATTGTGTTGTTTGTTCTCTTTGAGTTCTCAAGAGCTTCCAGATGTTTATCATGATAGACGTGTCCACTTATGGGTATTTGACGCATAATTGCAGTTCTTGACTCGGTTCCCAAATAGCCAAAAGTTCCACCGGCAACACTCAACTTCTGATATTTTAACTGAACCCGAGGCACGAATCAATTGCTTGGTGTACAAAAAAAGTTGGGAACATTAGACATATGACTCTCATGTACCCGTATTCACGGTTAGACAGGTCTCCGAGGTTCAGAATGGACTTTCTCAATGCTGGCAAAAAGATTGTAAATTTGGATCTAAGAGAAAACCCATTCCCTTAACTCCTGTACTATCTCATGTGTTCCATTAGTAGAGAGAAAGTCCGAACCGCTATTAGTTTACTAGACATATATTGATTCCCTTCCCTATTCCCAGGTTTTTTATTACAACAGTCATTGGCTTGAGCCACAACTTCTGAACGGAATAACTACCGTTGTGTATTTTCCATTAGGTAAGGTGTATTGTGCTCGACGTTTCGAAACAACATTCAAGTAAACACTTGGCGCGATCGTAAGCCTTCTAGTTATTCCCAAGGGCTGCATAAAAGTTATTGAATCCCGCCCTCTCTTGACTGAATTGGTTTCCGGTCTGCTCCGTCAATATCATCATTCTGCGGGACACGTTTTATGGGCTCATCGGGAGCTGTAACTTTTGGGGAAATCAACTCGGATAGGGTTTGATTGTAAAACTTTCCATTGTAGTGCTTCATAGCAGCACAAGTCTTGATTTTGAGGGCTTCACTGAATAGATGGTTTGATATTGTGAACAATTTTTGAACTGGGTTAGTGTTGAAACAGTTGTTACGAATCCAACCAACAAAAGTAGTAACTTCCTTTAAGTTGGAAAACCCCTAATTTCTCTGTCACTTGAAGCCTGACGATTCCAATTAGAAATGCATGTGTACGATTACACAAAGGTTTGATACTTCTGCATTTCGGTAGCTAATTACAATAAACAAAGTGTATGGTACATCTCTAGATATAACTACAAACGAGAGGCAGAAACAGATGAGTCAAAAAGAAAAAATAAATAAATGAAACTGAACCCCCAGAAATTGAAGAAGTGGAACCAACAGAAGTTCACCCATGTCTAAAATAACAAGCTGGCCAAAAAACGGGGAAAAATCATTATCTTGCAAACAAATAACTACATTGACTTGGGAATGGTTTCATGGGAATGAAAAAGTCATTAGAATAACCTGTTTCCTAAAATTCTTTTCTCTAATTTCTAAAACATAAACTCACAATTTGATTGCAAAATGTTACGATTTGTGAAAATATCAATTAATAATTTAGGAAAAGGTGAAAAGAATCCTTAATGGAAGAATAAAATGATTGTTCAGAAGAACCAGTATTCATTGAGTCACCAAACACATCACCGAAAGATATAGAAATGGACCGCTTCTTACAAACACGGAATAACGCTGATCTCCGACAGTAAGGAAGGACGTTTCACCTTCATGTATAGAACAATTTTTTTGCTGATCCAAAGTATGTAGGAAAAAATAATTTCATGGCTGTATTTTCTCCTAAGCCTACTGTGGTGTCTAGAATTAAAGTGTACGCAAATATACTGGAGGAAAAGTGATGATTTATTCAACGACGTTTTTAGAACTAAATTCGGAAAATACACGTATTGAAATTGGTGCCTCCTTGGTTACCAGTACATAAGAATCATGTTGACCAACACTACAGTCTTCCCCACCAAGAAAAATTCAGAAAAAATTATGTTCTACAATATAAGAGAAAATTTAAACAATTTGAAATCACTTTTTAAGATGAGGTACCAGAAAAATCGAAATAATTTGTTCACAATAAAATCGACTCGAGGCTACTTGACATAGTCTGTTTTGCGAAGATTCGGGCTCCAAAACCGGTCGATTTTCAGGTTGGCCTGTGTTGATAGTAGGACCAACGTTTCCCTCACCATCCTGCTCATCCGGCAGGATTGATGAAGCCAGTTCTTGAAAATAAGGACTGGCAGGTTTAGCTGGCTCAGCGACTACTTCACCTTGTTGCTGGGAAGGAGTACTGTGGTCTTCAACTTGGACACCTGTATGACGTAGTTGGTTAGCGTGTCTCTTTAGACAGTACCCTGTTTTGAGCAGTACGACGTAATGTAGATTCCCAAACTTTTTAACTATTCTGCCAAATTTCCAAGTATTCTTATTGTTAGAATACCAACGAGCTTGGACTGTATCACCAACTTCGAATGTTCTTGAGTCAGGTAGTTGGAATGTAACGTGTTTCCTTTGAGTAGACATAGGTTTGAACGCATCTATTTGGCTTCTTATATTCCGATCAGGTACAGTTCTGCTGGAGTTTTGCCGGATGCCAGTGGAGTACAGCGATAGCGAAACTGAATGTCGCTTGCTTTCTGGTAGACTGAACCAGGTGTTGATTCCAGACATTTTAGTTTTGATTTTAACGTTTTTACATATCGTTCCGCGAGTCCATTCGTTGCTGGGTGCCCAGGGGCGATAAAATTTTGAAATATGCCGTTTTCTTCACAGAAAACCTTGAACTTGTCGCTCTGAAAAATAGTAGCGTTGTCCGATACCATAGTTTCTAGAAATCCTGCACTAGAGAATATGTCTAGTAGTAGTTCGATGGTCGCACTGGTAGAAGGAGCTTCTTTCAATATTCGGATTTCAGCCCATTTTGATCGAGCATCGACTAGCACAAGAAAATGGTGGTTTTGAAAAGGTCTTGCGTAGTCTATAATACATATTATGTACTCGCTCAAAATTTGTTGAAGGTTGGTCCCAATGATGAACGGGAACCTTGGTCGGACTTTTCTGTGTGAGCGCACACTCCCTACAGTTGTTGACAGCTCGTTTAATGTCCTTTCAATAGCAGTGACGACGCGCGTGTTTCATCTTGACAATGCCGACATGTGTTCGGTGTAGCACCTTGTCTTGTAAGCAGGTGGGAATGACGATCCTGTCTTGCTTGAAGAGAATTCCGTTTGACGTTGTGTACTGTGGATCACTCAGATCACCTGACATCAAATCAGTTATGAGTTTTGAAAGTTCTGGATCTTTAGCCGTCTCCCCCGAAAATGTCGCAGTTCATCAGCGTTTGTAGGGCGTGGCATCTTAGTTATAGCTTCCACATTCTGTGGGCATTTTGATATTTTGTTGTGACTAACTACATACCTTAAATACCGAACTTCAGTCTTGAAAAATGAACATTTAGTTTTATTGGCATGCAAATCATATTTCTGTAAGCGTTCTAGACATGCTAGTAGCCTACGATGACATTCTTGAAAAGTAGACACATGGATTATGATGTCATCATTGTAATAGTAATGGTTGCTATGTGAGACGCGGCTTTCCCAGACTCTTCTCTAACCTCATAATAATCAGCTGTTTTGTATCGTAGTCATCATTTGTTCTTTCAGTTATAATTCATGTTCCACCGCCATTCGGCATTCCAATACGATATAATATATTAGTGTGATATTATCACACATTATGAATCGGTCTTGTGTTTATTAATAATTTATGCCTCATCATTATATTACAATCATAATAGAACATAGTGCCAGGTGAACCATTCAAAATTTGGTCAAAAATTCGATTAAACTCGCTCGGAACTGTTTTGATTCCGAATGACAAGCGATTCATAAGGTAAGTACCTCTGTGTGTAGAGATAGTTTGAATGGCTTTGCTATCATCGTCAACCTTGACATGCAAACAGGCCTTGAACAGGTCCAAATGACAGAAGAATTTCGAGTTACGTAGATTTTTTAAAATACCCTCAATCTTACGAATTGGGTAGTGAGAAGATTTGAGCTGATTGTTGAGAGCGATCTTGTAGTCAACGCACAATTTCACGCTGGAATTAGGCTTCTGGATAATGACGAGTGGAGAACCCCAGTCACTGGTTTCGATCTTAGTGATGATTCCTGCTTTTTCGAGGCTATCGAGCTCTTCATTGACTTTATCCAGCAAGGCATTGGGGACGTTACGTTCCTATATAAATACAGGTTTTGCATTTTCTCGGAGCTGGAGGGAACATGTAAAACCTGGAACACACCCAACTCGAGGTTCAAAAATATTCTTGAATTGTTCAATAATACTGGTTACAGGATCCAGATTATTGATATGAGTAACTGAAGAGATTGAATTTTGATTATCGAGGGCTTCAAGATTGATTTTGAGATGACGTATCCACACTCGACCCAGAAGGGGTGAGTAAACGGCTGGTACTACAAATAGTAATTCGGTAGATTTTTGATCTTGGTATTCTACATCAACTTCAACTACTCCAATTGGTTTGAAAGTACTATCAGTGTAAGATCGAAATTCGATGTCAGTTGGTTTTAATTCACTATTTATATTCAACATTTTGAAATCAGGTTCTGGAAGTAGTGTGAGTCCAGCCCTGGAGTCAACTTCGAAGCTTTGACATTTACCTTCCACCAACGCGTCTACAAAATATTTATTTGAATCTTCTGTGGGACTAGATTTTTTGAATATATTAATAACTCGATTGACACCATCTACTAATTCTCTCAAAGTTGAGACGACAACACAATGGTTTGAACTAGAACTATGAGAATTTCGAGGTTTCTGCCGCATAAGAGTGGTTATGCAAACCCTCTTCACATGCCCTGATTTATTACATGCGTCACAGTTGAGTTTATTTGGGTCACATTTACATTCTTTTGAAGTGTGATTATTTTTACCACACCTGATGCACAGATTCTCAATACCAAGATGTTTATAGTTGAGCCTTGACTTGGATCGTGCACGAAAATTTCGAGTCTTGGAATGTCCGGATGAAATTTCGATGATCCAAAAAGCTCTAAGGATGATCCAATCGACGAAGGCTGGTGTTTTGCTAGTTCTTTGCTATCAAGGATTGAAGCTTCTAAGGCAAAAGCCGCTCTCAGAATTTCGTCGAATCCGGGCTTAGGCTATATATCGTAAAAATACGTTTGCGATCGAAACGTTGCAATCACAGGGAGTTATAAACTCGCAATCAATAAGATCTTTACGCAATCTAGCAACATATTCTGGTATTGACTGGTTTTCTTGTTGGTATGTTGAAAGGAACTTGTGTTGCGCGACTAGAATATTTCGTTTTGGGCACAAATGTGTTTGCAGAGTTTCCAATAGTTCCTCATATGTAAGATCAGCATTTGTTTTAGGAGAGACTAGCGCAGCAAGAGTGTTGATATGTGAGGAGCCGATTGAATTGAGTAACATTTGTGCGCAAAGTTTCTTAAAACTGTTGAGGTAGTTTTCGAACCTTTGTTTGTAATAACGGAAATTTTCCTTCTTTGAATCGAAATTTTTGAACGGGGGAAGTAACGTGTTAGGTAAGTTACTTTTCTCACTAACTGTAGAAGTAGAAGGAATTGACATTTCAATTAGTTTCTGTTGACTCGTCGTGAGTGCGGTAAGTAGCATCTTGAATTGCTCTTCGTCCATTTTGAACGATAAAGGATTCTGTAGTATCAAAAATCAATGGGTATCAAGTCGAACGATGTCGAAAACAAGAGGAGAAACAAGTAGAAAAAACACGGAAAAGATAACCTTGTGCAAGCGTTCGTGATGATGCAAAAATACTTCACCGCCGTTGAGAATCACTTCCTTTTCACCTCTGTCGCCAAATTGTGGTGTCTAGAATTAAATTGCACGCAAATATACTGGAGGGAAAGTGATGATTTATTCAACGACGTTTTTAGAACGTAATTCGGAAAGTACACGTATTGAAATTGGTGCCTCCTTGGTTACCAGTACATAAGGATCATGTTGACCAACACTACACCTACTACTCCTAAAAGACGATTCAATTTTTATAGAAACTAAAAATACACCCAATGACCTTTATTAGTGCTTGGAACATTGAGAGTATCACAGAAATGTTCAAGTCATAGTTAATGCTTCAAAAGATATTTCCATGAACCACTGAAAATTTAAATTTTTCCTTCAAATTCACTCAATTTCCTAGTTTAATTGCATTTTACATGAACAAAACATTTAAAAAAATAGAAATGATTTAGGTCCCATTTATATAGTATCCATAGGCAGCATACATTGAAAAATGGACAGTTTTGAAACAATGTAAAAATATTTGAGGGGTTTTCTCCGCTTCAGACCCTCTGTGCGGTAAAGGATACATATGGATTCATTAAACTCAATGGTATTATTTTACCGGGTGTCCCTTGGTGGATCACCAAACCTTAGGAGGATCCAGGGGAATCCCTATAGGCGACAACCACCCGCCCAAGCTTGATGACGCAGTCTGCGTCAAACCCCCCCTCCTGGTGGGCACCCCTGTGGAAGACATCAGGAGGTTGTTCATTAGGGTGGAAGTGAGGAAGTGAGGATCTAGGAATGGGAGAGTGAAGATTAGAAAGATCGCCCATACCATTCAACAAAACCTTACTCAAATTTAAACAATGGATCTCCAATTTCTGGAGCAACAGAAAAATCTTGGATTTTTTAAATTGTATGGATTATGTCCTTTTAAGTTGAGAAAACGTTTCAAAATACGCCGTGCTTTCGGTATGGTCTGTGTCCGAGGTTTCGCACTTTCCAACCTAGCTTCCGTAAATAAATATCCTTCATTCCAACGTGAACACATGAGATTGGAGTTGCGCTGGGCTTAATGGACTTTGTTCTTGGCGTTGATACATCATTTTCCCAACTGGAGCGCCAGCTCTGAACAAAATTTGTCGAGGGCCGGGCTATAACCGCGACAGTCTGATAGATCGGGCCAGGCGCTGACGGTTTTTCGATAAATCTATCTAAAACTCATCTCATCGACAAGGGGGGGGGGGGGGGGGGTGAGGGGTGAAAGAAGAGGAAGTGGAAGGGAGGGGCTTTAGGGTTTTTTTATCAGGAACTGCCTCCCTTCCCACCTTATTATGTGTTTCAGACCATCGGAATTCTTGTATTTGTGTTTTCGAGGTTGTCCCTCCAAAGTGAATCATTTTACACGTCAGGCGTGACGAGGAGATGTATGCAGGGTGGCGTTTCCTCTTTCGACCGAGAGTAATATTCCATTCCATTTGGTTGAGAACGGGATTTTTCGGATCAAAGGGAGACACTGCGTTTGCTGTAACTAAGTGAAACCGTTTACCTGTAAGATTCTTACAGTAAGAATAAATTGAGTTGGTTAAAAAACCGAGATTCCTCCGAATGCAAATATTCGTAGACAACATTACTTTTGGATTGATAATATTGTCCAACAATCGTCAGCAGAGTTATATGTTGAATATATGCGCTCCGAAATTTCCGTACCGAGGGTTATTAAGGTCCCAGAGGAGTACGAACCATTTTGGCGTTTGCTATCACTCTGAAGAAGACAACTAAGAAAAATGTCTGCGTATCATTCAGCATGAACGTTTGAGCGAATATCGTATTTTTTAGTATTTATATTTATCCGTTCTCATTGATATATAATTGTTATCATTATTATTATTATTGTATTGTTAGGTAAGCACAAATGTTCGAACTCCTGTTTTTGCAATCATCGTAGTAAGAACTATTTTATGTCCTAATCAACTTAAAAAGCTGAAATTTGAATGGGATGATTTGGTGTGAATCGAGTGCTTCTCGACTCACAATTTTGAAGGATATGGAATGACCCGTAGTCTATTGTGCTGGGCTTCCTAGTTTTGAAATAAGCTTCTGTTTCGTACAAAGGGGCTAGTGAAGGTTTTCACGGAGTTATATTAAATACGAAGGCATCGAAGTATCTTATCTTAAGTATGAGATTTATTTCTCATCAGGATCTTCAAAATACGTTGTTCGCCACCCATTAACTTTCTCTCTTTTTTCAAAATTGGCATTCAAGTCAAACCTGAACTTGAATTTCAAACTGAACGTACCCGGCCAATAGGATGTGCAAAGCCTTCAGCATGCAATAAAAGATAATATCGAAGAGTACACGACAATTCTAATGAATCCGAGGATTGACAAAAACTCTTTTAAGAAAATACATGCTGAAGAAGCCATGTCTGGGATGTCTGGGCGAAACGTCCATAATATACGATTTCAAGACAAGTTATGGAGATCTGTGATCAGCCGAAGGCCCTTTGGCTAATTTGGTTCCTAATCAATCCAACATGTTGATATATAAGGGACTCCTATTAGACTGATTGTAATATGCAAAGGTCAGTGACTTATATAGAAGGGTTATTCTAATACAGACTTAATAAACCTCTATTTAATAATTTCTAGCTTTTTAAAATTGGAAATACCGATTTTCACTTCGGAAAATTCCACAAACGAAGTCAGTTTGAGAAGCCTATTGGGATTTTACAGAGTTACACGGCTTAAAGTCGTGAACTTCCTCTAATTTAAATACTTTGTATGAGATAAACTTCGTAATAAACCGGGGGAACTGTTCAGAGAGGCTTAAGAAGAAACCGGTGGTAGCCGTTTACCCAAAGCTTTGAAGAGGCAAAAACACGGTCTTGAGAGAGATAGTGAGGGGAGGGTATAGAAACACTTTCGAACGAACAAGTTCTTACTTAGTTAAAACTGATTCTTTTAACGCCAGACTCCGTAACGGAAGTTTGTTTGAAAACCCAGGTAATCGTCCTGATTGAAATGAGAGGAATACAATTTCAATATAGCCAATCGAGAGGCAGGTTTTATATTCAGCATTTTGTAAAATACCGTTATGTTCTATATTTAAGTGTCTTAGCTATAGGAGATTTACATCTCGGCTCAAGTTTAATCTATAAATAACGAATTACCAAAACGTATATTTCATTGTAATACACCTGAGCAAATTTTAAGAAACCCGCATTAACCTCCATCTTGTGGTTCTAGATCTGCATGCTCATCATAACTATCGGACTAAAATAATCAACGAAGAAACAAGCTAAATGTAAGTTTCCTATTAAAATCAATAATCGAATTCCTTTGTACGAGCCATTTAAAATGCTATCCTTTTGGTTCATAATTTTCAATAAAGAACCTTTGTATTATACCAAGAAAAAACATTTTAACTCTTCAAAATGAGTAGGTTAGCGTTTGCAGACACTAGATTTCACAAATTTATTGAAAAATAATCCGTCCGTCGCAGTCGAAAGCTTTTCGAAGAGCCGAAGGAATCTTTGTGGCAAAGTTCTTTTCCAATCGATTTGCGATGCTGAAATATAAAATGGAGGCGCCCAGCCTAGATAATGTACCGTAGACTACGTCTAATGAACATCCAATGACTACATATAATGACTAGAATACAGCAATAATAAGAAATTCTGTAATAACTTGGTTTTTGTATAGTTTGGAGTACGCCCTCTTACCACATCTTATTTTGGTTTATTATTCAATAATAAACCAATGTAATCGCTCTGGAAAAAAAATTCTAACCCCCCCTGAAAATTTCATGGTTTACGTTTCAAAGGGTGTAGAATCCGAATCTGCAATATACATTTTTCCGACCGTTCGCCGTACGCCGTAAGCACGATTTCTCCCAAACGGCTGGAGCAAAAGATCTGAAATTTTCAGGAAAAATCCATCTTGGTCCGACGACGCCACAATTCTTGAGCCAGCTCTCTCACTCAAATTTCAGTGCCCTTTAAGGGCTGTCAAAGTTTTGTAAAATCCCTAAAAACCTCAAAACAAGTCGAAGTTGCCTAAATTTGTACCTATTTCAATAACATATCATGAGGAATCGAATGAGACTCTCCCCACGTCCGTAGGTCAAACCATTCCCGATGTATGGCCCGATTTATGGTGCCAACATTTGCGTTTTTTGCTTTATTATTGTTTGTTTATAACCTAATGATGCCGATAGCGTCGAGTTGTAGTGAATGTGGATACTGGAGTGATAGTCGATGTGGATACGTAGTTTGTAGCCGATACAGGGGTTGAAGCATTCTGATATGCATGAAACGCTGATAATATATAGGTAAATATTATTCAATATTATTACTGGGGTTTATTATTCAATATTATTACTATGGTTTATTATTCAATATTATTACTCGGGTAAATAAGTATTCTTTCACTGGGGTTCATTATTCCATTGGCTTGAGTTCATGATTTGAATCTGTACTAATCTTCGGAGTGTGCGTGTTTCACAGGTGATAGAGCGATTATTGAATTTCAGAATATATGCATAGACCACGTAAATCGGTTCTAAACCAAACTACCTATTTGGATTGATCAGTTGATCATATTTGTGCGCCTCCTGAAATTCAATAATCGCTCTATCACCTGTTAAACACGCACACTGCAAATTCTTTCAGTAGGGTTTATTATTCAATTTTATTCATTTGAGTTACATTCATGATTTGAATTTCTACTAAGCTTTGGAGTGTGCGTGTTTCATAGGTGATAGAGCGATTATTGAATTTCAGGAGATATGCATAGACCACGTAAATCGGTTCTCAACCAAAACACCTATTTGAATTGATCAGCTGATCATATTTGTGTGCCTCCTCTACATCGGTGTACCTTTGGCTAAATCGTTTAAATTTGGATTTGGGGAAGTTTTAACGCAATACGAGTGTTAAAGGACTTGATAAATTATAGATGTTTTTATTGTGAGGGGGGGGGGGGGGGGTATTGAGGTTCAATAAAAAACGCTGCAAATTCTTTCACTGGGGTTTATTATTCAATTGGCTTTCGTTCATGATTTGAATTTCTACTAAGCTTTGGAGTGTGCGTGTTTCACAGGATAGAGCGATTATTGAATTTCAGGAGGCACACAAATATTATCAACCGATCAATCCAAATAGGTATTTTGGTTGAAAACAGATTTACGTGCTCCATGCATACCTCCTGAAATTCAATAATCGCTCTATCCTGTGAAACACCCACACTCCAAAGCTTAGTAGAAATTCAAATCATGAACGCAAGCCAATTGAATAACAAACCCCAGTGAAAGAATTTGCAGCGTTTTTTCCATAACCCTCCATCATTTTCCATGTTTGAGACTAAGGATCTTTACTCTACGATTGCACACAGGCGCTGACGGTTTTGCACGTTGTAGATAAACTTGAATGTTAAACAAACTATGGAAATAAGGGACCTTCCCGTAAACGAATATTCATTCCGAGGCGAAGGGAGCGAAGGAGCTGGTGGGTCGAAGGAATGATAAAATCCCGTCCGTTGCCCGGGTGCTGGACCCTCTTGCGGGCGTGTAATGTCTTCTTTACGAGGTTTTAAACGCGCTCCTGATTGTTTTCTTCCAAGGTCGACAACCCAGTTTGAGTTCTAGCGAACCCCTTGAGCCTTACTCCTTTACCGAACGCTTCACGACAGTTGTTTGGAAGAAGGGTGTTAACCCAGAACAGCTAAACGTCTGGAATCAGTGTGAGAGATAAAATATGTCACGGTAATTAGAAAATTAATTGGTCTATTAGTTCACGTAATAGGTGCCAAACACATAAGCAGATGAACATTTCAATAGTTCAGGTATAAATAGTGTTATGAAGACATTATAGCGAAATCGCTCTTGGGGAAAAGTTAAAATCATCAATTGATTGTTTGAACTAGACCATACAAACTTGTGTGCCAAATGGTCATGGAAAATTTGCAAAAATTCATATAGTATATATAGTTTATATAGTATAGGTATATATATTTATATGTTAAAAATTGGAAACAAAAATGATAAAAATTCAAAATATTTGAAAGCAAAATGTTTTTCGGAACTGAAAAATTGATCATTTAAATGAACACTGATTAATTGAATTACTTTGTTTTTAAAGTAACGTCCATGCGAGAAAGTTATACTGCTCAACCAATTCTCTCACATTCCTCAGTTTATTGGTTCAGAGCGTGTCGAGGGTGCAGTCACATTCGTAGGGTTGAGAGTTCCCCTGCCATAAAACGGGGTAGGCAAGACACTTATAACCCATCGGCCATGAAGGCAGAGTATATCTTCTGTTCCGTTAAGTACACCGTCATTCTTGAGCTGGATATGGATACCATTTCTTAAATACATTATCATTTCCTAATAATAAAAAAACAAGCTACACTTGTATTCCGATATGGGAAGGGTGTCATCCCAGGCCACTGATACCATTAGGCTCTATTATCACACTACTTGAAGAATTCTGAACCTTTTTGTTGGCCCCTTCATTCACAAACTGACGGATGTTTCAGATGTTTTCTGGCAGTATCTTTGGAAGTACCCTTCCCATAATTCCAGAATCTTGTAGTTACATCACCTGGACAGTCACAGGGGATGTGTTCCGTTGTTCCCACCTATCCGGCACAAAGCAGGCATTCCGTTGTTCTGACCTCACCCAATTTGTTAAGGACATACCACAACGGGCTGTGACCAGTGAGGGAATCCACAGTTTTCACCTCAGTGACAGTGGAACAATTGTGAATTTTCATGCTTCTTATTATCATTATTTATAATTTTGGGTATATGAATTAGATATTCTTGATTTATGTCCACCGACTACTGAATGAGTCACCTTCGGTACCATTTAGGTGTCTACTAGGGGTTCATAAGTAGCATACGTGAAACTGCATACATTTATATAATTTTTATTTCCGACTGTTACTTGCATCATTAGGAATTATTTTTTACAATTGTAAAAATTTCCCGAGCATGTTTACGACATCGGAGCAATATGGAACTAACCCAATCTCCCAACTTTGATTCACAGCGTAAGGGAATCTTTCTATCAAGTCCCCTATTTATAACTACAGAGGCACACCATTCGGGAAGAGTGTAATCTGGTTCGATGGGGCGAATCAAATTGACTTAAGCTCGAGAAGATTCTGGGAAAGAGAGAATTTTCTAAAGCAAAGAAAAGAAGATTCTTGAGGTATAGATTTCTTCCATTCTTCATTTTTTTGCTTCCCTCCACCATGGTTTGAAAAAGGGGGAAGGAACACAATCGAGAAAAGCAAACAAGTCTGTGGCACGGGAGGCGGGCTGAGGGTCGCTCAGGCATGCAATATCCAGTGCGCTTTCCCTGGAAGGAAAGAAGGGAACACGTGAAGAGGGGAGATAGTGCCGAGAGAGAGGAAGGTCAAAATGCGGAAGTGGCCCACCATTAGACCCTGATATAAATTATTCGGTAAATTTGTATGGGAGTTGGTTTGCGAAAGGGACGAGAACGGGCGAGCCACGGAGGCGGTTTCCATGGGTATAACGGGCCGAAGTGGCGGGGTTGTGAAGGAGACGCCATAAATCACTATGAAGTTGGGACTGTCGTAGTGTCGAGTTGCTGGTAGTACGAGGAAAAGGCGGAGGGAGGGGAGTCATGGCGGCGAGAGAGGAGGTGCAGCTTTTCTGTTTAAAATGTATAAGGACGAGCCAAGACACGTGCCACTCCTCCACAGACAACGCGGCAACGCACCGTTAGTCCAAAACTGGCAAATATCTCTTTTGCTCGGATTCACTCGAACTTGTTGATATTTCGTGTAGAATAAACCCTCATTCTAATCGGGATAACAAACAGAACAAACTTTTTATTTAGCTTTCTATTTCGACTTGTCTAGAACTAAGTTTCACACAAATATGGTGGAATGCAGTTACGCCTGAACCGCGAGTGTTTTGGTTTATTATTCAATAATAAACCATTGTAATCATTCTGAAAAAAAAATTCTAACCCCCCTGAAAATTTCATGGTTTAAGTTTCAAAGGGTGTAGAATCCGAATCTGCAATAAAAAAATTTCCGTCCGACCGCCGTTCGCACGATATCTCCGAAACGGCTGGAGCAAAAGATCTGACATTTTCAGGAAAAATTAATCTTGGCCCGACGACACCCCAATTCTTGAGCCAGCTCTCTCACTCAATTTAAGTGCCCTTTAAGGGCTGTAAAGGTTTTGTAAAATCCCTAAAAACCTCAAAACAAGTCGAATCGGCGTAAATATTTACCTATTTGAAGAACATACCATGAGGAATCGAATGAGCCCTTCCCCACGTCCGTAGGTCAAACCATTCCCGATGTATGTCCCGATTTATGGTGTCAACATTTGCGTTTTTTGGTTTATTATTGTTTGTTTGTAACCTAGGGATGCCGATAGCGTCGAGTTGTAGTGAATGTGGTTACTGGAGGGATAGCCGATGTGGATACTTGTAGTTTATAGGCGATACACGGGTTGAAGCATTCTGATATGTATGAAACGCTGATAATATATAGGTAAAATTATTACTGGGGATTAATATTCAATGTGATTATAGGGGTAAATGAGTATTATTTCACTCGGGTTTGTTATTCAAGTGGCTTGCGTTCATAATTTGAATTCCTACTAAGCTTTGGAGTGTGCGCGTTTCACAGGATAGAGCGATTATTGAATTTCAGGAGTCACACAAATATGATCAACTGATCAATCCAAATTGGTATTTTGGTTGAGAACAGATTTACGTGCTCCATGCATATCTCCTGAAATTCAATAATCGCTCTACCCTGTGAAACACGCACACTCCAAAGCTTAGTAAAAATTCAAATTATGAACGCAAGCCACTTTTTTAGGTTAGTGTCCCACTGTCCCTAGATTTACTCGGGGGACGCTATTATGTCCCGCTTTGGCAGGACAAACAAATAAACGTCCCGCGTTAAATATTATTTAATATTGTATGCAGAAATAAAATGTTCTTGACTGACTCCTTCACAATGTAAATATAAAAGCAACAAAGAAATTGCATATAGTAAATACTCAACTTAAACGTATTGTTTATTTGGTTCCTATAAATTAAAGTTTCATGACGAAATAAAAGGAGAACCAGCTCTCCTAATGACATACATTCATCAAAAAAGTATGCCAATGAGTGAAAGCGTGTTTTCCTGTTTTTAAACCAAGGGGGGCTTTAGTTTGGTGTTCTAAACCCTACGTTTATCACCAACTTCTCAAATTCATCGCAGTGTGGTAAATAGTTAGATGTCACTTTAAACCAGATGTTGAATGAACATGTATTGCTTTAAATAATTAAAATATACGACTAAATTTTTACGTAAGTCAATGTATTCACTTGTATTGTAGGTTCGCTCACAACTGATGTATAGTGGAAGTCCAACTATAAACGTAGGCCCGCCTAGCTACTTCAAAGTTGTTTGAATGTAGTAGTGTTGAATGTAGTATAAATATGAATAAGTAGATCATAGATTGTGTATATACTATGATGTCGAAATGCGCCGATTATGCTCTTATAGAGAAGTACATAGTTAGAAGTACTTAAAGTAGATATGTATTATGGTGTAACACTGATTCCACTATTAATCGCAGGAGTAACAGTAGATGATAAATAAATGGAGTGACTTACATTGTAGATGCTGTATCAAATATTCTGATTCATTCCAAGGTTTATAGGTGGGACAAAAGCTTTCTAATTTGTTGCTGATTATAGAGGTAAACGCAATCAATCCTAATCGAAAAACGACGCGTATGAACGTTAGAAGGTATTACCGCTCATTTTTTGAGATAGACGTATCAATAATTAAATGCAGACGAAAAGCGAGGAAACAAATTGAGCTGCAAGTAACTGCGGAAGCGGAAAGGTAAAAGCAGGCTGCACAAGCCTTCTAAATCTCCAACGCAATTTCCGAAATTCCAACGTAATTTCCGAAAAATATTCAAAATTCATTTTACTTGGTTTTTGAATAAATAAATCGATATATGAAAAAAAAATTTTAATAAAATGTTACTTATAAGTAAGGGAGAAATAATAGAAAGTATAAAATAATACGCAACAGCCGCAACATGCATGGATAAGTTGTGGTAGACGGATATAGTCGCGGCATTGGACCACGGAGAAGTAATGTTCTGTATTCAACCCAATGTTTTGCTATCATCGGAGTGATAAGAGAAACCTTATTCAAGACGGTAAAACCGTATTTATGAACTAGTTTAATGGCCCTGCTACGCAGGTTAAAAAGAAATAGGTGAATAACACAATTTTTTTTCGTGATTTATTAATTGCGACTGAAAAATCAAATACATTTCATCTAGCAATTTTACATATCAATAAAGGTACACTCCAAGAGGGTAGGTTTACAGCAAAATCTAGCCCTTTATTATATAGCTCAATTAATTAGCACTGAGTTCGATTGCACTTCTATTCACGCAGCACAACTAAATCCAGTGGTTTGTTTCGCTTGAGACGTCGGATTTCACCTTCGTTGTCCAAAACGTAGAGCATCTCCGGGTTCACGTGTTTGTGTAGGCGATGTTCATGCTTCCTTGCGTATTTTGCAATAATTTCATAGACTGTCTCCATCCTCAAATCTCGATGAATATCATCGTTTCGCATGTACCAAGGGGCTCCAACTATACTTCTCAGTATTTTATTCTGAAAGGTTTGGATTTTCTTAATATTTGATTTCTTGGCACAGCCCCAGATCTGTATCCCATAGGTCCAAATAGGGCGAAGGATCTGCTTATATGTAAGCAGTTTGTTGTGAAGAGAGAGATGGGAATTCCTTCCCATTAGCCTATTCATCCTTCTGTACTTGATTTTAAGTTCTTCTTTCTTCTTTTCTATGTGTTTATTCCAGTTTAATTTGGAGTCAAGTGTCCAACCCAAGTATTTAACTGCTTCAGTATGCGGTATTTTATTCGAATTGATCTCAACATCCAAGATTGGTACTTTTCGGTTAGTGAAGTTGATGTGGGCTGATTTTGATTTGTTCAGCTTCATTCTCCACATCTTGGTCCATTTACAAACCTCAGTAGTAGACGTCTGTAGTTTGCGTGTTGCAGCTTCTATATCATCTCCAACAGAGAGGATAGCCGTATCATCTGCAAAGGTGGCAACAGTTGTGCCTTCTTGTTGGGGTAAGTCCCGTGTGTACAGGAGGTAGAGTACTAAACAACACAATGAGGGAGTATAATAACAATATTAAAAGTCAAAAAATCGTATATCCCAAATCCCCGAGGAGAGGACCACGTCGCTTGCCCTGGGAGACGCTTCCCCCCGCTGGGGCCCTCCTTCCTTCACTGGCGGGGTAAGGGGGAGGGGGGAGCAGGTCGGTTGCCCTGGGAGACGGGGGCGATAATTCCACCCGCCCAGCGTTACCACCCCCTGAAACGTCGATATACTCTGATAAGCTGGTTTTTATATAGTGTGACTAGTTTAATGGCCCTGGTACGCAGGTTAAAAAGAAATAGGTGAATAACACAATGAGGGAGTATAATAACAATATGCAAAGTCAAAAAATCGTATATCCCAAATCCCCGAGGAGAGGACCACGTCGCTTGCCCTGGGAGACGCTTCCCCCCACTGGGGCCCTCCTTCCTTCACTGGCAGGGTCGGGGGGAGCAGGTCGGTTGCCCGGGGAGACGGGGGGAGAATTCCACCCGCCCAGCGTGGAAAGCTGATATACTCTGATAAGCTCGTCTTTATATAGTGTGATATGCGAAGTCAAAAAATCGTATATTCCAAATCCCCGAGGAGACTAGTTTGCCAGAAAACGGGTGGCTTGGGAAAAACCTACGGCACAAAGCATCTTGGGCAATTTTGAGTCCATTAAAGGCTTTAAATACTTTCACATAAGAACGGGATTCATGACAATGAGGTGAAGGCGGCAAGTACGGTCACCGTTACCTGCAGGCCAAAATATTTCAAATACATCTGAACAAGTAGGTTTTACATAAATTTGGAAATCAAACTATGACGAGAAAATGTTTTCAAGATGCAATGGTAAAATCTGAGCCAAGACCTCACTTTTCCAACCGTGGTTTTTCTCTAATTTGACCGAAATAGGAGGGTGAAGTCTATTGTGAAAACTAACTTCTCAATAGTTCTTGCAGTTTGAACACGTTAAGTCTCAAAATTGTTGACTTCAAATTGGGATTGCTTCGTTTTCTTCAGGAAATTTTCTAAAAGAAGAACATTAATTGGAAGTGGAGATGTTCACTAAAACCGATAACCGGGGAAGGTTCGTAAGCCTCTCGTGTATTGTCCCTTGAATTATTCCGACCCAACCTCCGTCATAAGGAACGAAGGAAACCTCAACCTTCGGGCCTCCCTAGAGGGCAAGACACCTGGAACCGCAGGTGTTGCTTACAGCCTACGGCCAAAACTCAAGAAACATGAAAACGCTCTAGAACGGCAATTATCGAGCAGCCATCGATTGAAGAATTTATTGAGCTCTTTTAAGAGGAAACCTACATCAGAGGACGATGTTCCGTCCCCATCACATCAATTCATAAAGTCACACCTCATCAGTTCCCGATTTTGTAGGTCATTCTAATAGAATTACTAATACAAATTATTAATCCTATCATTAAGAAATTTGATCAGGATTAATCATCATTGACATAATATAAAAGCTGTGAATTATTTCTTAATGGTTTAAGGGAATTAGAGAATCCTTAAAGAAGTGAACTTGGTCTGATCTGACCAATATCATCCCAAAATCCAGTTTCTTTTTATTTTGTACTAGTTTAATGGCCCTGCTACGCAAGTTAAAGAAATAGGTGAATAACACAATTTTTTTTTTTCGTGATTTATTATTGCGACTGAAAAATCAAATACATTTCATCTAGCAATTTTACATATCAATAAAGGTACACACTCCAAGAGGGTAGGTTTACAGCAAAATCTAGCCCTTTATTATATAGCTGAATTAATTAGCACGGAGTTCGATTGCACTTCTATTCACGCAGCGCAACTAAATCCAGTGGTTTGTTTCGCTTGAGACGTCGGATTTCATCTTCGTTGTCCAAAACGTAAAGCATCTCCGGGTTCACGTGTTTGTGGAGGCGATGTTCATGCTTCCTTGTGTATTTTGCAATAATTTCATAGACTGTCTCCATCCTCAAATCTCGATGAATATCATCGTTTCGCATGTACCAAGGGGCTCCAACTATACTTCTCAGTATTTTATTCTGAAAGGTTTGGATTTTCTTAATATTTGATTTCTTGGCACAGCCCCAGATCTGTATCCCATAGGTCCAAATAGGGCGAAGGATCTGCTTATATATAAGCAGTTTGTTGTGAAGTGAGAGATGGGAATTCCTTCCCATTAGCCAATACATCCTTCTGTACTTGATTTTAAGTTCTTCTTTTCTATGTGTTTATTCCAGTTTAATTTGAAGTCAAGTGTCAAATCCAAGTATTTAACTGCTTCAGTATGCGGTATTTTATTCGAATTGATCTCAACATCCAAGATCGGGACTTTTCGGTTAGTGAAGTTGATGTGGGCTGATTTTGATTCGTTCAGCTTCATTCTCCACATCTTGGTCCATTTAGAAACCTCAGTAGTAGACGTCTGTAGTTCGCGTGTTGCAGCTTCTATATCATGTCCAACAGAGAGGATAGCCGTATCATCTGCAAAGGTGGCAACAGTTGTGCCTTCTTATTGGGGTAAGTCCCGTGTGTACAGGAGGTAGAGTACTAAATAACACAATGAGGGAGTATAATAACAATATTAAAAGTCAAAAAATCGTATATCCCAAATCCCCGAGGAGAGGACCACGTCGCTTGCCCTGGGAGACGCTTCCCCCCGCTTGGGCCCTCCTTCCTTCACTGGCGGGGCCGGGGGGGGGGGGGGGGGGCAGGTCGGTTGCCCTGGGAGACGGGGGCGAGAATTCCACCCGCCCAGCGTTACCACCCCCTGAAACGTCGATATACTCAGATAAGCTGGTTTTTATATAGTGTGATTTCCTGCTATTTAACTTCATAAAAGGAGATTCATACGTTGGGGGTCTATCGTTGAATATGAGAATTTGCGTCTGCGGATGCGCAAACTGGTGACTTGATTTCTGAACGACAAAAATCATTGGGAGCCAAGCAAAGAGTAATTCACACATTTCTTAAAAACTGCATCAGAATTGGATGAAAACCGAAGAAATAGCCTTCTTACAGGAATATCACATTCACGCATGCGTTGAATCAACTAATAATCCAATCAAATTGAAATTAATGTGAAATTATCAGATCGTAATTTCCCCGACTAACCAGACAATTCGAGGGGGCCACGAAAACCTGAGAAAATTATACTTGGTGGATTTTAAGTAGGAGAATGAGCAGACTGGAGAACTGATTTGTGAACAACAAAACTCATAGAGGCCCAAATAGAGATTGACCAGCACATTCCCTGAAAATGCCAGCAGAATCCAATGAAAACTGTGGAAACTAGGAGATTTATTATTGAGGACTTAACCTTGTTTTACTCTTGAGCGCATCAGCTACTAATGCTAGTATTGCTACTCCTAAAACAATGTAATTTTCGAGGTTATTCAGCTTTAATTCAGGTTCAGTTATTACAACACAAACGTTTGCACTTTTAGAAAGTTGGCATTTTCAAGAATTTTTACTATTATTAAAATCTAATTATTCTCATTATTCTGAAGAAATGCAATTATTTTTTAAGAAATTCAAAATCATTGTATCGCCTCACTGACTACATTGGTTGTACAGGTTGCCAAACTGTCTGAAATTTGTTCTATTTAATACTCGTTGTAGTGGTATTATCTGTTTGTACGATAGCTGCTTTTAATTGGTCAATTATTACTGAACGAGAGCTGAAAAACATGATGTTCTTGAAGGAAGCGTGGGGGACAGATTAAAGTGTAGTCTGATGTTATAATTTATTCATTAACAAAACCATTTTTTATCTCAAAATTCATTTGTGAGCATATAAAATACATAACTGCTAAGTAAATCAATGCAGTCTGTTGTCAAAATGCCTCGAACCTTGACGCATAACCGAGCTCGTTTTCGCATTGCTCCCGTTGTTACTGTGGATACGAAGAGGTGTGACTACCCCGGACTATCTCTGAACCTCAACCTCCTGGATTATTTCGTATGGGATCTCTTGAAAGCATTGGCTACAAAGTTGAGGTCAATGATGAAGAAGATGTGAAAATACGGGCAAGTGCTGCTTCAGGAATACTGAAATAACCTCTATAATTTTCAATGACGGTAAGGTCACTAGGTAGTTATGTATTCTACATGATTACAAAAATACTCTGTTGATCAACAAATGATTCTGTTTATAAATTTTATGCGAGTACGATACCTGTTCCCTTCAATTCCTTCTGGTAATTCTCCCACGTGGATCACCGGGGTAGCAGAACTGGACTATACAACCAAAGGCAACGCCTATGTATACTTGGAACACCTAACGTTCCTAAATGTATACCGGATCTAACTGAAACCTAACGGAAGCTTAAATCGGAATATCTGAAATGCTGTAATATCCTCTACATCGGCATGTCGTAGAAATCCACGTATATAAGAACTGAAAATTTAACTAGACAAAATGAAACACCTACTGACGCTTCGCATATTCACATTTATACAAATAAGTTATGAAAAACCCGATCGAGAAGGCGATATGAGACGGGTGCTTAGCATTCATTGTGCAGGAGTTTTACCCTTTTACCCTACTTATGCCATCCACGTGTTTAAAGATAGACCTGCGATCTGTAAGCGAAAAGGACAGCACCTGGGGTGGTCTCATTAGATTCACGAAACAAAGTTATGTCTAAATCTAACCCAGAAACCGAAAGTTTTTGAGTTTTATATTTTTAAGGATTTCTCCTTAATTATAATTCTATAGTGTTGATTGATCAAGATGCCGATGTTGGATTTCAAGCCAAATTTCGTAACTTTGGTCCAGTAATTTTTCAAAAAAGCTTCGGACACTGGACGGACAGGTATATTTGTTCAATTCAATTTTTGAAATGAACGTAGATATCTTAAAATATAAACCAACAAATTTTGAAGGAGTGTTAGAAATTCGTTTTTCTTGGTCGATTACCAAGGTTCATTATTGAAAATAATGAACCAAAAAACATAAAATTCGAACTGATGGAGATTGAACATTCATTAATGAAGAGCCGTTACTGTTTTCTGCCTTCCCCTTTTAAACTCCATCGCTCAGGGTAAATATTTCTGGGACAGAGTGTCTTTCCGCTCGCTCAACCATCCTTTCCATGTTGAATAGTAGAGTAGACCGCCACTGGTTAAAATCGAAAAAAAGAACTATATCTCTCAAATTGAGTTTATAAAACTTCGATACTCCTCAAGTGCCATTGAAGTGCGCCAAATTTAAAAGAACAGCTGGTATCTGAAAAATTGTTGACCATGAGTATATGAGTATCAAGTTGGCGATGTTTCATAGTTATCAGGAAACGGATAGGAGTCCTAAGGGGAAGTCTTCAAATTGCGCCAGATGCCGAGTTAAAGGCTGTTAATGAGGGAAGCTTCACACTCCCGGGACTTCTAATAGCGTTGGTGTGAATACTTAACCTCCCTCACGCGTAAGCATAACACAGAGGGAAGAATTAATTAACTTCTGCTAACTGTTGTGCTAACTTTACCTTCCTTCAATGAATCATAGCTATTGAAGAAATCTTTCTAACTTTTAATTGTTCAAATAAGCAGTGACTCCAGACTTTGCTTCAGAAGTAGTGTCCTGCATAAAGCCCACAAACAGAACAGATAGGCAGTATAAAGATTGAGCAATGAGTGGGAGGTGATAATACCGTCACGAAAGTGGACAGCATGACCTTTACTTAGAGGTTATTTCCTACAAAGCCAGCTTGGGAGGTAGGTCGAACAAAAAAGGCCAAGAGTGTGGGAGGTCCAAACCATTTGACAGGTTGAAGTTGAAGTAAATACATTTAGTTCAAGCTGAGTGCGTCCAGATTTGAAAGTAATCGTTGTTTGGAGGGAATCGAAGGCCGAAGCTGACTGATCCGGTAGATGTGAAGATTTGAATTTCTACTTAGCTTTGGAGTGTGCGTGTTTCACATGTGATAGAGCGATTATTGAATTTCAGGAGGCACACAAATATGATCAACTGATCAATCCAACTAGGTATTTTGGTTGAGAACCAATTTAAGTGCTCTATGCATATCTCCTGAAATTCAATAATCGCTCTATCACCTGTGAAACACGCACACTCCAAAGCTTAGTAGAAATTCAAATCATGAATCATTGAATAATAAACCCCAGTGAAAGAATTTGCAGCGTTTTTAACCTATTTAAAGTATCTTTTAAAAATAAATTATCGTCAGCCTTGGACTGTAGTCGGTTTTATAACATTCAATATTTCATTATATCATTTTAGCCATCTTGACAACATAGTATTGACTGAAGTACGTTCGCGGTTTCATATCCATGTCGTATTATTTCTTTAACCATTCTTTCAAATCGTTTACAGTAAAAACTAAAATACTTTTATTTCAATCTCCTCAGATGATAGGTTTACTTATGTCGATAAAAATTATGAATTGATAATATGACCGACAAACATAATATGACAATTCCAACTATTTTTTTTTTTTTTTTATTTTATAAAACTTTATTTTGTATAACTTGAATATAAAATTTGAACGAATGCTCTCACTGAATGCTTTGTACCCATCATTATTATCTACAACTTTTCTCAGAATTCAATCATGCACCACTCATAGTTTAGGCAGCGTTCGTAAGAAACAGTCAGGCCGTTCTTTCTCCAACTCACTTTGCAAATTTTGCAATCGTGAAAAAGCATTTTAATTTTTCGAATTGATAGTAAATTTTCAATCAATAATAACATGGGTTTCTATGGTAAAGTAATTTTCAACTTCGAGGATCATCCTCTAGGATAATTTATGGGTCTACTGAACCGAAGTTGAAAATTACTTTACCATTGTAGACAACCTCACAAGCTCCCTATTTCTCCTGTTAATAGGTAATATTAGTCAAGGTAGACATGTTCAATATAAAATTTGTTTTTTCCACTTTATGAGCAATTCAATAAAATACCTTTTACTTCTCCACCGGATGAATCAACCACGTTTTTAAGAAAAAGGGCATTCGTGGGAGAGAATACACTTGACGCTGCCTTTTTGTCTCATCTTCAACTGAGAACCTTTGTAATCGACATGAAGAAACTTGTTGGTTTACGTTTCAAGATAGTACGTAGATTCCAACATTTTAATAAACAAAAGAAAATAAAAAAATCTGTCTGTCCGCCTTGTGCCGTCCGATGTTTCTCTCCAAATCTACTGTACCAAAGTCGTGTGATGCGCAAGTAAACTTGTAATTTCGACCAATTATTTCTAAGGGATAAGAATTAGGGATTAAGAAGATTAAGGATTAAACTATCAAAACATCGAAATCCTAAAAACATTCAACGTAAGTTCTTTGTTTGACTAGGAGATGAATTAGCTCCCTTAATAAGATATGGGGGCGCGAGGTGCGAGTTTGGACAATGTGCCACAAACTGCGTCAAATAAACATAGGTCAGTGATATACGTAACACAGAAATAATAATAAACCTTCGTGTAATTAATTTGAAGCGTTTAAAGAAACTCAATATGTAGTTTTCACGAATCTAATGATAATTCGTATATGGGCAAAAGTATCTCCTTTAGATTTCACCCAAACCATCAACCGCACTTTGCGATTACTTTACATATTATCTTTAAATCCCAGGCAAAAAATTACTATAAACAAATTTTCAATAATTTGTTTGAATCACCGAAACCCTCACCATTCCAAGAGTTAATAATAACGGGTAATATCCTTCCACTATCTGTATTAATTTGAGCGTAATCAGGAGAAAATATACGTATGGCAATCATCACAACTGCGATCAATGGGGTGCACGACTTCTGTTGCTAGGTAGGTCTTACCTATTCGTAATTACAGTTCGTAGGCATGACCAGTTGCAATTCAGTGTTTTTAAACACATCTATCACCCTGACAATGTGTTACCTATCAACCATTCCATGGGGACTAATGTACGAGCTAAAAGACCTCACTGCTCATTAGATTTCCAGCTCTTTCACGAGATACATGCTGGTTTTTTGGCACATCACTTCTACTTCGTGTGCTCTGCTCTCAACACTATTTCCCACAATGATCAACTCCGTGGATGTCATATGTTTTCAATATATGTATAGGCAAAACAAATATGGATTTTTTTGGACCGATTCATTCAGGGGTAGCCAAAAAGCAGGTGACTACTTTCTGTGATGTTCTCGGAGCTGTTTTCGAACGTTTCATTACACCTCTCCCAGGAGAGTTCAGCTAAAATATAGTATACGTCATGTATGTTCTTACAATACAAATATTATTTCAGCCGGTAGGTGTATATTTAAGAAAACCAAACAAATTTCTGATAAACAAATTATGTTTCGATTATTTTCACGAATCCATAATGCTCAAACAATGTTTATAGTTCATCTGTATTTCGCGATTTTTGAAGCATACATTAAAAAATTGTTACTTATACATTCCATTATGTTTTCCGAAGGTTTGTCATTCCAATTAATTATTACAATCTGTGTCAACCGTGTTGAGCAGTTGTATTAATAAATAAGTTTTTGTCAATGTAATTTGCGGTTTAAGGGGACCAACCTCGTAGAAGTAGAAGGAGTTGATATCGGTATCGTTGTAGCAGGACCAACAGGTCGACGGAGGGGTCGCGTCCATCCGGGAAGGCGGCTCAGAGAGCACTGCCTCCCACCTCTCGCTTGACAGATCCTGAGGGCCTCAACCGCCTCCTGAAGGGCGGGAGGGTCGGAAGGAGGCGACGCACTGTGGTCCAGAATGCCTGGAAAACTGAAAAAACCTCTTCAAATGCTCCCGGAGCTTGGAATTTGACCAAGAATCCACTATCTACTAGGAAAGTGTTTCTCTGATGTTAAATAAGTAAACAGAGAGGTTTTGAAATTTCAAGTATTAAACAACTCATAAGTTTTGACTCCACATTCTTCACCTCTTTTTCTATAAATTTTGTGACGGTTTTCGTCATTACCATGTATTAAATAATGTTACTTATCACAAAATAGAATCAACCAACAGCCAGGAAAACCCAGGGCTCAGGTTCAATGACAGGGAAGGCCCGATCCCTCTCCATGTTTAAGCCCTGAGTACTATGTTAAGGGTGGTAATCGTTCTTCCGGTTTTAATTTCATATTTGACTATGAATGTGCCATTGATTCCCCATATTAGCTTTAATATGGTCTTTCAAATCCATGGACGTTTTATAGCTTTCAATTTGGAATTGCGATGTTCTATTTGACTGATTTTGTTTGACTCCTACTGGTTTTATGTTGTAGGGATCAAGCTGAATTCCATTCAACCAGTTTTCGCTTGAATAAATAACTATTGGTAGATATTTCCTTGAAACAAGAAATGTATATTCCTTTTCACATTCCAATATATTTTGGCGAAAGCATGTAAGTTATAGATACAACCTTTCATTAGTTCGACTAAATTCTGGCTGGATATAAAAAACCTTTTTTAAATGAACCGTGCAAATAATTACAAACAGGTTTATTACTTCTGTATCAGATACCCCTCAAAAAGATCAAACAGAGGTCGAGATTACCGGCGAATGTAAGTCCCTAGTAGCTACTATGATGTTTTGGATCACATAATTCCTAATCCCCAACAACCGGCAATTTTGGACTGCGAATGACTCGAGCAACGGCGACTGAAGCTCTCTTCATTAGGAACAGATTTGTTACCTTAATGAGTTTCTTGTAAGTATTCGTAGATACGGAAAGTAGCGCAGTTTTAATTGGGATGTTTCATAATCGTAAGAAACGACAATTATTTTCTAGTAGACTGAAAGGTTTCATCTCGTGATTTACTATTCGCAGTTGGAACTTTACATCAGTCAATATAAATCAGGGCTTTGAACACAGTTGAAACTCCTTATTTATCCGACAAGGCGTAGACAAACCATTTAAATTAACGAAGAAAAACGTTGCAAATTGTGTCACAAAATTTTGTTACTTTTACGTTTAAATAGCCCCTTATTACCGTGACTGCTCCAGAATCAATAAACACACTCTGTGCAGTCACGAACGTAAAATCCAGTTAGCATTATTTTCCCAGCTCTCAGTTCGGTTAACATTTGGAGGGTTGCCATGGTATAACGACAAAATAATCTCACATCGTTTTCAATACGATAATATCAATAGTTGCTCCGGTGATTATCTACCAATTTTGATAGCGTTTTCAGAGATTGTTCGAGTTACGATAAGGAAAAGCGATTTGGGCATCTCAATTCAATTTCAACTTGTTCTTAAATTTATATTGCCCGCTGTACAATTAATGCGGCAGACCTTCAACACATATCATCATTTGAACGCCTAATGATTGCAAGAAAATGTCTCATGGCATTGCCATCCCGTTAATAGTTACAACAAGCTTATATTCTAAGTACGTTCGCAATATTTCGAAGATCTGTTCGTACATGTCAGTAAAAAATTCCTTGAATTTACTCGAAGTATGAATGAAAAGTCATTTAACTGATTTGAATAATCTATTTCTAAAGATTAATCTAAATTGGCCTGTTTTGCGCGTCTCCAGAGATGCGAATTCAATGTAATAAGTGCAAACCGATACCATCGGCTTGAAATAGGTATGAGGTGATGAGAAGACGGTTTCTTCACTATTACCCCAAACATTTGTGGAAGAACATACGATTTGAGTGCGATAATGTTATCCGTAATGGATTTTACGTAAGCGTATTTGCAAAAAGAAGTATTGATTTGTTAACAACAAACTAATAGGAACCAAGCCCTCAAATTCCGTGGAAAGTTCATCAAAATCGAGTGAGCATTGTAGCCAATAAGCTTATTACAATGATTTGGATGCAGCCTACATAGCAAATAGATGTTCATTAGATGTATATATAATGACTTCCACACTTAGCCGTCTAAACGTCCATTGGACGTCAAACTATTGTTAGTATATGTCTATTAGACGTCTACCAGATGTATACCTTCTGTCTAATGTCGTCTAGAAATGGCTATCCAAAATACAGAAATTATCATGCTAGTGACTGAAATTATTATCTAGCCCGGGAATGACACCAACTTGCTCCTCTAGCGGATGTTGGAACCCAACAGTTAAGTCTAACCAAAGGCGAGGAGTTTACATCCAAATTTAGATTTTTATTAGTCGCCTAACAGACGCGGAATCGATTTCCAAGGTCTTTCTGGTGGTTGGATGCACTTTCCAGTTTCCTACTGTTCAGACTACATCTATATCGAGTTTTGCAATTCGTATACAATCAAAAGAGAAAACCCTTTGTACAATCATGTCGGAGTTCCCTTTTGTTTTGTTTTCAGTCGATGTCTTTTTGAATATGAAAACTGCCATAAGTTAATTGTTCCTTCACTCGCTCCAAATGTGAAAGAAATCATCTCTCTACCATATAGCCATTGGAAGGCGCGGCATACTCGCAAGCTAATAACGGGGGATGAAGTATTAAACTATTCTTTCCCAACTACCATTAAACTTACTTCGATTATTTTTGTGCATCTCACGTGGCAAATATATGTTTATGAAATGTATAATCGACATCCACGCTTAGACATCTAAACATCCATTAAAAGTCTAACTGATGTACCGGGAATCCGGAATATTTTAAATTAAACATAATTGACTCAATAGGTAACTGATTGACTCCTAAAACCACTTTGTTCTCCAGTCTGAAAACCCATTTCCACAGTGGTCCATTGCGATACACCATAATATATATTTTTTTAAACAAGGCAATACGTGGATTGATACTGTACCTACCCATAATATGCACCGAAGGGGTGGGATAATGACGCGGCGCCAGGGTATACCTCACCTTCAAGACAGAGTCGTCTTGCGGGTCTTGCAGATTAGCTTCAAGCTCATTTTGGTAAAACGTAGAGATCAGGGGGTACCCATATGTATTTTTTTCTTCAGACTTAATTGTAATCCGAGGTGTTACACATGGGTATAATGTTTCTATATAGATACTCCTTCCTCGCAAATAAAATTGGGGAAAGGAAATAAAATACCTACGCTTCAGTGGTTCGCCCGTCAATAACAACAGCTGATTTAGCATCTTCCTAATTCAAAGGTGTTTTAATAAACAACACTGTCAAGCACACTATATAAACTTAGGTGCTGTACCACCTGGATAATTAATGAAATTAAATAAAACATCACTAGTTTTATGTTGTGAAAGTTAATGTGAAATAAGTTTTCTCGAAAAATAATTCCACTACACATATACCTATTTGCTGGTGGATCGTCATAGTTTAAAATGATATTTTTAAGACATTTCATCCACACAAGAACGAATTAAAAGAGATTAGGATGAGTTTATTCGTTCGTTTATTCATTTCAGTCGTTATATTTATAATAAAACGTTGCAAATTATTACAGAAAGGTTTAGTTTTATAATTTGGAAAGCTTTCCTTCATAGGCCTCTGGTCTACGATTATATGAAGTAGTGTGTCTTCATTGGCTCCAAGGTGTCTCAAATGAATTGCACTTTCAGGTTGATTACGAAAGATTTGATAATACTGGAACTAATAATAGGCACCCATCAATCAAAAATTAATGTGGTAAAATTTAAAAAATTGAACACTTACCTACCCTTCACATGTCCGCAAATGTAAGTATAGCGAAAGTAATGATAAGCCCAATTTAAATTGGAAAAATAATGAGAGTGCAATCATATCTGGTCATGCAATCGTCACAATTTCCTAGGACGGCCACATTCACGTTCATGTTAATGTTCTTTTTTTGTTAATTTTCTATTCCTTAGGGAGAGTGAACAAATGAACACAAGGGACTCGAGTGAGGCCACATTCACGTTCATGTTAATGTTCTTTTTTTGTTAATTTTCTATTCCTTAGGGAGAGTGAACAAATGAACACAAGGGACTCGAGTGAGCTCATTCGATTCACTGAATCCATATATATCAATCATGACCATAAAAACATTAGGTGGTATTGCTTCGAAAGTTACCGATATTCTGATTTTTTTAATAATATTACCATGATATTAATGTAGATTATGACGATATAAACATTATAATATTTATGGACTTTTTATGTGTAGGGTTTTAGTTTGTTCTACTCATAATCTCATTAATTTTAGAAGGTGGGTGCCTACCCTTTAGATATGTATCAAAACATTGTTGTTGCTTCTGCCAGAGAGACCTCGAGGTTTTTTTTTAAATAGATTTCCTCCTGGTTATTTCCTAAATGGGATCCATATAATTACTTGTATTGATAATGTTTTTCTGACTATGCCAAATACTAAACGTTTTTGTTAAGATTTGCAGCTTTATTTTCAAGTGCTTGTGTCCTTCCAGTCGTATTTAAACTATAAATTACAACATGATCGGTTTGATAATTAAAATACAGTTGAGATCTGATGTGAAAGGTTATGTAAGTAATTCGGATTCTTTGTGTAGTAGTTTGCAGCATCTCCGTTAATAGTAGTATGACATATTTCTGACAAGTTTTCCTTATGTGTTTGAAATTGCGTAAACCTCGCAAACAAACAAAAAACAAACGGGGGAAAATAAAAAGGTTAATCAATTATACGAGTACCTATGATATTGTCGGAACCCAATTCATTCTGCATTTCGACGAGATAAAAGGAGATAATGTGTTGCTTTATACAGCTTTATATGTATGCTTTATATGTATTCCTCAGTCTAATTTCTGGCCCAGATATCAGATTTCTGAGCGCGATGCAATCCTCTGCGTCGATCACTGTACTGTACTTAGTATTGAACTACGTCCACGGGTTGGAATTCGACGGGACTTCTCACGACGGATGCCCTCCCAAATACTTTCTCCATATTGAAACTAATGCCTGTTTGAAAGTAAGAAATAAAATTACCGTTTAATCCTTATATTTCATTGTTAGATTATTTGCCTTGAAATGACCTATCGCGTGAAACAAATTGTTACTAGAAATTTCTGAAATTGATGGCTCATAGTCTCCCTATGTGATGACGAGATAAAAGGCACGGGGGCAGTGGAGTATGAATGAACACGGTGATGGAGTTTTAATGTATGCGATCCTAGCGAAAGCCTCTGGAAAAGCACCATTTTTTCTTGAGACGATAGTGCATACATTTCAAGTTTGAACAGGGAAGTAAAGTATTTTTTTCGTTTAATTGCCCAAGCGAAAATTTTAATTTGTAACTTACTTCCCCACCTCCCCCCACCTGTCCCTAGGGGGTAGCTAACGTTTCCAAATATATTGACCACAAGTCATTACAAATTAAAAACGGTGAAAAATTATTACACGTTTACACATTACGTTTGATTACAGTTTATTATTTCTATATTAGAACAACCTCTCTATATACATCACTAGGGCTAGGATTTATATGCAGTTGAAAATGCAAAATATGCACATATAATATGTATTTATTTTTGCCAAATATGTAAAATAAATAGAAAATATGTAAAATCGAAAATTATAAACACTGGTGCCAATTGCACTGAATTCAAAGGTAATTTTATTAATCAAAATTATTTACATTTACCATCACGTGATTTTTAAAATTTTCGAACGAAAAGCTTCGACGGTCGGGTCTTAAAATGGTCTTGTATCGAGAGGCTGAAAGATCTCTCGACACCAACAGATGTGATTGGGGCACTGAAGAAAGCCGCAGTATCGCTTGGGGTGAATTCTACGCTCAACTGGTCTGTTACTTGTTTTCCATGGAGGATATCAGCGATCAGCAGAATACCTTTCCATCCCGGATTTTTGTCGAAAACGTCTCAGATTTTTGTTTTGATTTTGTTTGCAACGTCTCCCTGTGTATTTTCCAACTTTTGGACTGCCATTTGGGCGTGATCCACGTTTTTTACCAACGACTGGTTTTGAGATTCGAGCTAGGTGATGGTTTTCCCCAAAAAGGTGTAGTTGCTGCTGATAAATGCCAATTCATTTTTCAAGGTGCATTTCTCCATCAACTCGATGGCACGGGGAAAGGCTGCATTCAGCCGAGTCTTTATCTAGATGTGTTTCTCGTGAAAAAATCATCTTTTTTTGCGCTTGTGTTTGCACATGAAATTTCATAGGTAATTATCCATTTCCTTTCCGTCCTCCTTTCTCAACCGGACCTCGAAAACTAATCCCCGTAAAAATCTGATAACAGGCGCCTAAGATTTAAAAAAACGGACGAGAAATAACCAAATTTAGGTCATTATTCCGCAAAAATTGAGCCGAATCAAGAAACGGACAGCACCACGTGAATCAGCGTTAAAAAACAATGAAAATTCATGTGCCACACTTTAGAGTTCACCATCATCCACTATTTGACAATTTTGGGGTTGCGCAACTTTGCGTGCTCGCTGAACCGGTTGCACGCAATCAAAAAAATTGATTGAGGGGTCAAATTTTCATGAAATTTTGAGTAGAATCCGAATCTGTAATAAAAAATTAGGGTTCTCATTTAAAATAAGAAAGTTAGTGTCAGCTGCGCATGATTGCGCAGTTGCGCGGGGTGCGCAAATATGATATTTGAGATCCTTGGAAAAACGTATGAAGATTCAAAAAAAAATTTTTTTGTTTACTCCCGTTTGGACGATTTTAGGAGGGGGGGGGGGGGGGGAACAACTCGTGGGACACCCTGTATATACACGTCGGTAAGCCGTCAGATTCTCTTCTTCGTCCACAAAATTTTGCTAAAAAATTCAACATCTATCCGGGATGTGCTAGTAATCTTGACAAATTGATCAATCTCCCCTGAAGCATTATATTTAAGGATTAATCTATTTAAAAAAAGCTGCAAATTCTTTCACTGGGGTTTACTATTCAATTGCCTTGCGTTCATGATTTGAATTTTTACTAAGCTTTGGAGTGTGCGTGTTTCACAGGTGATAGAGCGATTGTTGAATTTCAGGAGGCACACAAATATGATCAACTGATCAATCAAAATAGGTATTTTGGTTCAGAACAGATTTACGTGCTCTATGCATATCTCCTGAAATTCAATAATCGTTCTATCACCTTTGAAACACTCACACTCGTAAGGTTATTATAAATTCGAATCATGAACGCAAGCCAATCGAATACCGAACCCCAGTGAAAGAATTTGCAGCGTTTCATGCATATCAGAAGGCTTCAACCCGAGTATCGGCTACAAAGCCTCTTTGGAGTTTACTCCAGTATCCACATTACTACATCACTACATCACTAGGTCACTGCTATCAAAACAAAAACAATAATAAACCAAAATAACGCAAATGTTTGCACCATAAATCGGGCCATTCATCGGGAATGGTTTGACCTACGGACCTGGGTGATATGATGGAATAAACAGTTCCCCCCCATGACGTAGGAGTTGGATAGAAAGAGGGGAGCTGAATGGTCAGTCAGTCTAGGTCCACCATTGTGTTTCGTTACCTTCGTATAATAAAAGTTATTTTGCAACGTATATTTAAAAGTATCTTTATCCGTTTACTCCCCCACAACCTTCTCGAAGGTACTGGAGAAGTTGTTTCCTACATTACACTGGGGAGGGGCTCATTCGATTCCGCGTGGAAAGTTCTTCAAAAGGAGTCCAAATGCTTCCTTGCTGCCTTGACATTTTTTTAGGTTTTTAGGGATTTTACAAAACTTTGACAACCCTTAAAGGGCACTTTAAATTAAGTGAGAGTGCTGGCTCAAGAATTGGGGCGTCGTCGGGCCAAGATGGATTTTTCCTGAAAATTTCAGATTTTTTGCTCCTGCCGTTTCGGAGATATCGTGCGTACGGCGTACGGCTGACGGACGGAAAAATTTGTATTGCAGATTCGGATTCTACACCCTTTGAAACGTAAACCATGACATTTTCAGGGGGGGGGGGGGGTTAGAATTTTTTTTCCAGAGCAATTACAATGGTTTATTATTGAATAATAAACCAAAAACCAATTGCAGTATTTGGAGGAGGACGAAAACTCATAACAAACTACCACTAATATTACGCACGAAAGTATGAACAGTTCTGGTGTTGGGTTAACCACCCGTATCAGAGTGAACAAAAGAAGGTTTAGAAGAAGAGAACCGGTTGAGAAACTGAAAATTGCAATCCTAGAGCTTCAAATCTCACATGTGTCGCTGGAGTGGGAGAAAGCTTTCGGCAGGCAGGATAAAACTTCATTTTCGTCGAAAAATAGGGAGGACGTTGATTTGGAATTGTTTAAAAAGAGATTCTTAGAACAAAATGCGACTCTTATGACGCAAATCCAAGAACTCATCGATGATGGAAGAAGCCTCAACTCTCAAATCGAAACAATGAGACTCGAAATAGAAGAAGATACAATAAAGCAGTTGGAGGAGATTACCAGTTCATCCAGAACAAAGGTAACTTTATTCATTGTTCCTTATTTTTTACACAGCTAATTTATAAATGTTTCTCAACATTATTATAACACTTTTACAAAGCCTAACAGCTCTAACTTAAAATATCGCTTTTGTGATTAAGGATTCTTATTGTTAGCAGGAATTTTTTTAAAAATTCGTACTCTCTGTGGTTGAAGGTACTCTCTGCGGTTGAGAACGTTTTCATTTAACTGAAATCAACGTTTTCGCTCTCTTGTTTACATTTTATACTATTTCAAACAACTGTTTGTGTTAGTCAACTGTGGACCCACAAAACATTGTAATATTTCCGATATTCCGATTTTGCTCAAATTCGGAAGGGAGTCGGAAAAGAACAGTTTAATACTCTGGAAACAATTCCCCCTACGGTACGCACTGCATACTTTTTTGAAACACCCAATGATCTGTAATGATTTTAGGAATACGAGAAAGCAACATACCTCACCCCATTCGGCAAACTTTCTTGAATATAGTAGATAGGTAGATATTCTAAGCTAATGTCCTTATTAATAATAGTTATTGAAAAAATTATGAGTTGCTTTGTTTTACCGATATTGAGCATACTGTTCCTATTTGTACGGTTTGCTCTCATTATCTATGAATACAGAATCATTTTTCTTGTACCAGTATTCACGAAACGATTCATGGGTGAGCATAGATACATTTCAGATCCATAATTTACTAGAGAAAAACATTGATAAAAAGTACACCTAACAGGAAAGAAGGAATACATTTCAAAAGTTTCTTGCAGATATGCTGTCATTTTCGATTTATTAATAACCGGTTTAGGAATTTGGCTTGTTCACAAGTCCTCCTCTAGGCTGCTCTAACTGACATCTGTCTCATTTGCCTTATGCCTATAAGTACAATGGAAATACTTACTTGAATGAAATGCTTGTCGCATCAAACTCCGAAGGGGTCAGGAGTATAAAAATGTCGTTAAAGCTGCTAATCGCCCAATTTCGCAATGCAAATTTTGAGCAGCATCAAAGCTACTTGAATGAATGTATAGCACCCTGCGACTCTCAGGTACACATCCTTCAACAACCACAGTCATTTCAAGGATTGGGTCGTCTTTAATGTGTTCGGAATCGAAATCGGTTGTTCTACTAACAGAAGTTTTGACTGGGAAAAATTATATAGTTATTTTTAGTAAACTTTGTTCAAACAAACTCAAGCAAGATGCTATCTTGATACCAGATGCTATACAAATGTAAGTATACCATGATGCTGTTATAAAACTTTGTAAGTTTTGTTAAGTAGTGGGATCGCTAAAATAATATTAATAGCCATTTAATATAAATCTCTCTTTTACAGGTTTAGGGAAAGAAGACTTGTATAAAGTACCACATATTTAAGTCAAAGGTAAACTTGATGAGCTGATGTGTCATTTCCTGCATAAAGGCTTAGTTATCTATTAAATCTTATCTCGATATTTTAATCCTTAATACTCAGAAGAGCGACCCGGGTGGACGGCCACAAAACTGCTCTTTTTTAATCAGAAAAACAATTTTCATTGCAATTTTTTCCATTTATTCCTTTTTTGGTTTATTGTTTTCAATAATAAGGTTTCATTATTGTACAGTAGATATGCTTACCACCTAAGTGTCTGATTCCATCCTGGTGGTATGAAGGCGCGCTTTTCTTCTTTATTCGGAGCAAAATCGATTCGCGAGGTAGGAGGAATGGAAGGTAATAAGCAACTTTTTGACTATGCTTCAAATTAAGTGAGCAATGTTTGCTGTTGCTCACTTACCACAATGCTAGTCCTGTGTCTACTCTGCGTGAACCCCATCCTTCCACCCTTATGAGTGACACCAACATACCTATCACAGATCATTTATCTGGCACGAGAATTGGTAAAGACAACGCCAATTCACTCTGGTTGCAGATATTGGAGCATTGTGTTCAGTTGGTAGAGTAGATCACTGTTTCTGCTTGGAGCTGAAATTCGGCATTACTGGAAGCTGTCATTCAACGTCTCATTAGTTGCAAGTTCAGTCAGCTTTTTTGTTTCGCTTCCGTTACTGTCTCAATATTGACAAAATAGATGCGTGAATAACGATGACTGAGACATTTTGAGGAGTATGGCAATCAAATCGGCGTACTTATTAAAGCGGCTGAAATACAAGGAAAGCAAAACGAAGAGACGAACGACAACCTATACCACCAGCTAGAGTCAGCTCAAACAGTAGACTAAATCGATGGTATGAGAGGGAAGAGAGAACAGTGAACTTCGCAAAACTACTGTGAATAAAACATACTCTTTGAAGTTCGGAATGCATTCCAATTCCAGGAGGGAGTGTGGAGTTCTTGTGATTGCTATCTGATATATTGTAGTATATATCAGTAGTTACTTCCCTCCCTGAACATGTGCTTCTGGTGGTAACGTATTGTGTTATTTCATCTTAAGTTCAAGTTTTTTAGTTTATGTTAGTCGAAAATTAATACAAGTTCTTTCTGCTAGTTGAGTCGTTGATTAATCTATAACATATATTCACATTATTGTACCTATTAATTGTAAATTATAAAAACATGTCACAAACCTACTGATCGCCCACTTACGACCCAGAACGATTCCGTCATCCCTCAATACCTCTGCACCGCCCCCAGCTTAGTACCACTCATTTACTCAATAATTGTGTAATAATTATTATTAATTTATTTTGACAGGTTGATTAGCGTGAGGCGCTCAGGTCCTGTAGACAAAAACTAATGAACTTCGCAACTATTCGCAGTAAAGAAGAAAACGACGCTTTTATCAAAGTATTGGAAAGAGAAGGTACGGTAGATGTTCTTTATTCTATTATGTTTTGACTAATTCCCGTTTCTTATAGTAAAGCCAGTCTAAACTTGAGGTTTTACCGCTAACAAAAAAGTCACTGAAATTGAATGGGCTGCATGATTTCCTCACTTATTGTAATATGTACAAGGACTATACAGAGTGTTGAGTATTTAATGTTAAAAAGAATTTGGGTGAATCTAGACCCCGAATGGAGGGAAACGGTATGCATCGCACTTTTCTACATCAACCTGTTCCGGAGTTATGATTTAAATTTTAATTTAAGTTTAAATCATTTTCAAGAAAACCACATTTTGTGTCATATCAAGCTCATATTTCCGCAATTGGAAACGATGTCTTACTGCTTTTAACCACCTTTTCCGATTCATCGTTTAATTGGTGAATTCTCATTATCAAAAACTAAATTCAAAGGGCCCTAATTCCGCTTCGAACATTCAGCATCAAAGAAATAAGGTTCTGAAAAATACTTCAACTCTATTTCCAAAAAGCTTGCTAAAAACTGTCGAATTTCAGGAAAACCGTCAAATTCAATAACTTTTTCAGTCGTACGGTCAACTATCTGATTTCGTATTGATTGCTCAGAGAATTGTTGAGAAGTTCTAAAAAGCAAACGAGGAGCCCAAGGGTAATGAGAAACAAAGACGGACGTAAAAATGGGCAAATGATAACAACCGGAAATTTTGTTTCAAGTGACTTTTTTCGAGAGTTCATAAACAGTAAACAACAGCTGTACCTACCGAAAAATTATGTACTACCTTCGTATATAGCATCTTAAAAGCACGCGTCCTTTGTATAAAACAGCACCATCAAATTAGAAGCTCTCAAGGTGCCTAACGGTTTTTCTGCCAGCAAACTGGTATTTTTCCATGGAATGGATTTGCAATCCAAAAGATGATATTTTGCACTGTTTATTGATGATTTGACACTTGAAAAAAATAGGATCTTATAATTTATACCTTTGAACTTTGCTCCTCTTAACCCTTTTCTTGTTTGTTGTTTTAGATTGTTTTTAGCTTTCAAACTGTAATTTTTCCTAGAAATCATGAAGTTGACCATACCACTGGGGAGATGAATAAATTTCCCAGCTTTCCTGGAAATTGACAGCTTCCAGTACGTTTTCTATAAATGGAGTTAGAGCTCAAGTATTTTCATAAACTCTTTTTTTTACGTTGACCGTTTGCAATGGAATGGTCGTAAATGGATCGCAAAGCTCATACCGGAAACATCACTTTCCGGGAATCGTATTCTGTATTGTATGTAAACGGTCGCTACAACTTATTGTTACAATTTTCGTCCAGTTTGCAATCGCCATTGGATAAGAGCTCTTGGTTTTTTGTAAAACTAAGTTTTGAAACGAGTAACCTCGAGTAACCTCGGGAGTTTTTTACCAAATTGATTGGACTCCACGGAACTTTGAAGTGTCTGTGGGTCGCAAAAGTAAGGGCCGTTTTGACAGGAATGAGACAGAACGGGAGCCAGGAGCTTGATCCGACGAAAGAACCTGTGATAACTAATTTGTATTCAAAGCAAAAGTTACTGATTTATAACAAGTAATAACCAATTAAAAATCACCTATAAATATGTGTGACAAAAGTATCGGATCCAAAGTAAATTTTCAGTATCACGTTACAATTTACCATTATTTACAAGTTACCATTATTTACATGAGTTACATTAAAAACTACCACATTAATTATTGCCAAACGTCCTTGGGCTTTTGTATGGTTTTTAGTGAGCAACAACAATGTACGCTTTTTTTATGCACTACAATTTTCAAACGTTCAGTGCCAATGTTTTACGATTTGACGTTGCGTCTTACCTCCCTCTTCGTTCGATTTATTAAACCCATAAGTTGGAGCAACCTCATCATAACGATTTATCGTTAGGTGTAGAGAACCCGAAATCCACCAAATGTTTATGTCATCAGGTCTAATTAAATCCTAAAAAATTAAATCGCGTTTCTTTTAGATGGTTATCAACCGTTTGGCTTGTCTCTGTTTAAGAGACATATTTTCTGACCTCGGAAATTAGAATGCACATTAGCTTTTTACGTTACAGATTCATATCACATTTACAAGATACTTAGGAACATGTCTCACCTTGAAATTGGTGTTAGTAATCAAGGTGCACTACCCACCCACCTGAAAGGTAGACACCCTGTATAAATATCTCAAAAACAAGTAGGTAGGCACCTGCTTAGTATAAGAAGGAGCTCCTTATTTCAACCAGAAGTAATATCTACTTATATTTTTTTTTCTCCTCTACCACTTGTACATCGAAAATATTGCAAAACTATCATATTACAAAATATTGATACTTTGGGCAATTGGTTTTTCTTTGATATATAAAAACCCCACCTTACAACCTCAGGTATGCAACAGGTGCGTTACGGTATATTTCTGTTTATGTCCTCAGACCATTAAGTACCTTTTGCTGTGCAAATCGAACCTCAGTTTCTAATCGCAATTGGAGACTATGAATCATCAAATATAAGTAAAATTGTCAATGGCTTAGGGGTCCAGACGGTGAAGTTTCAGAGGGTGACGAGTGGCTTGTCGCTGGCATTGTAGCTCCCGTTTTAATGGTACTTCCGAACAGAACACAAAAAGGGTTCATTTTGAGGCTCCAGAAACTCCCGTTTCTTCATTTGATTCAATTAGGATGGGGGTGAAAGTACTGCTGCTCCGGTAGAAAAATGAATTATTCCCAGTACGTGCGGCGTCAAATATCAGATAGGTAGCATATGTAACACTTTGTCTCACCTACAGAGGGCAAGAATTGTACAGCAAACACCTACAACGAAAGCATCACAACCATCTTTTGAATAATTGTTTGCATAATGATCCTTTGTACTCGACCAAAGTTTCGTGCTCGGGTCCAGACGCTGAAGTTTCAGAGGGTGACGACTCGGCTGGAGATACTTTTTCCAGACGAGTCGAGGGGGTGGGAGCATCAGTCGCATCAGGATGGGTTGGTGGAGAGATGATCGTTGAGTCTTATCGGGCACAGGGGTCACACACACACTTTTCTTGCTGATATATACATCGGAAGGTGGAATAGAAATAAACATTACACTTGGGCGTGAACAGCACCTGAGATAATAGATGGTTATTCGATTCGTCATGCATAAGATTAATATAATTTACTTGCCACAAATTACTTCTGTTGGTTTGAATTAAAACAACCTTTTTTCGGAAGAATTAAACAATGTATTGAATTGAATTTGTTAACATTCTAATTCATGAAGCGGAGGTGAAATAATACCAACAATCAAAATCGATCTCGAAAAAATGAAGGAAAAAACCACCCACTCCAACTAGAAAAATAAATAAATGTTGAGGCACCTCCATCTTATTGTTAAGAAATTTAGAATTTAATGTAGTATGGATCGATCCCACCGATTAAAATTTAAATGTCCGTGAGCAAGGATGGACGAGCGATTTGGCGAACGGATGATGCCCTGGTCTCTGATCTCTTGGGCTGGTTACTGGTCTCTTATGAAACCACATTGAACTTGCAGATATACACAAATGATGTATCTTCAACCACTAGCCTCGCTCATGTCTCACTCTATTATAGTTTTACATTTTCGATAGTCACCATAATTTTCAGGATTCGAAACATATAAACAAAAGTTCTTATAAATCGCCTATAATGGTCAAATATTTATTTGATCCTTTCTAAAAAGATTATTTGCAAGCTTAATTTGCAGTTCTAACTTGATATTGTAAGATCAGCTGACCGACAGGGTGGTGTTGGAAGATTTGAAATTGGAAACAATATTAAACATTCCTACATTGATAAATTGACCAGGGTATTTCTGAGCTGAGCTCTATACAAAGCAGTTTTTTCGACTCATTAAAAAAACGAAAAACATCATAAATTAGATGACTTTTTTGGGTCAATTGATCTATCTTCAAATCTACGAATCTTTAGTCTTAAATGTTCGAGAAATCAATCAATCAGAAAAATAATGATGATGACTATGAAAAATTGTGGCACTGTAGTTTACCTACCCGAATCCAGCGCTGTACGGCACTGGAATGTGGAAAGTCGTCCGTAACTCGCTTTCAAGAAACAGATTGCTAATCGGAATCCTATGGATCTGGCTAGTGTATTTCCAATGCTCATTGTGATTTTCAATTCAAACCTGTGGAAAGCCATCATAGGGACACGATTATTGAACTGGAGACAAGAAAAAATGAAGTTCAGTTGATCATTTGCAGAGAAAGCCCAATTAACTCTCCAATGCGAAAGAAGAAGAAGGAATTAAGGACACCTGGGGAAGATCGTAAGAAGGGCAGCTAAGCAGGAAATAGTAGGGAAATCTTGGAATGAAGATGCTGGGAATAGCTGCCAACCGAGCAGAATGGAGAGACGTTTTTTCTGCCCTACGCTCAAACTGGGCACGTCCGAAACTCCGGGGGAGTCGCAAGGTATAAGACAAGTCTCATGGACCACAAAACCCTTAGTCCCATTCGACCTTCGAGGTCACATCCGATTCATTGAATTGAAGCTACTTATGCAAATATAACCGAAATATTGGTGGTTTTATTTTTTTGGCGGCAGAATTAAGGCAGCAGAAGTCGGCAAAAAACGACCCACCTGAAACCTGCCTTTTTGAAAACTTTGGACGGCTGTGGACGGACGAGAATGACACGAATCAATCTGACATCTGCGGATAGTCGATTTTTTATATTTTGTTTAACCTCTCTTGTGGACTGTCTTAAATATTAACAATGAAACAGCTCAAATTTAAGAAAACAATTGAGTAATAGGGATGTAGGTATCTCAATAATCATATTGGTCGAAACCGAATGATTATTTTAAGTAGGTGTAACTTACTACCTAGGTTTGCGGACAAATTGTATTGTTCTCTAAACTCCTCTTGCGAAATAGTGAAAATAATAAGGCGAAATAGTAAGGTAACTTATTATTTTGTTATCAAATTGAAATTGAAGGAAACCTGGTTCATTACGTAAATTAGGTACGCAGTGGCGTAACGTTTTTCAGCGGGGCCCCCCCGCAAAATATTTTCGGGGCCCCTCCCTATAATGTTTTATTTTATTTTATTTTTTTTTCGAAGCGTGCAGTTTTTTTTTTTTTTTCAACGGTCATCGTACATTACTCTACGATAACCTAACTAAACAACGCTGCAATTATTCAATTGGCTTGCGTTCATGATTTTAATTTCTACTAAGCTTTGGAGTGTGCGAGTTTCACAAGTGATAGAGTGATTACTAAATTTCAGGAGGCACACAAATATGATCAACTGAACAATCCAAATAGGTATTTTGGTCGAAAACAGATTTACGTTTCTATGCGTATCTCCTGAAATTCAATAATCGCTCTATCACCTGTGAAACACGCACACTCCAAAGCTTAGTAGAAATTCAAATCATGAACGCAAGCCAATTGAATAATAAACCCCAGTGAAAAAATTTGCGGCGTTTTTTTTTTTTTTTTTTTTTTTTTTTTTTTTTTTTTTTTTTTTTTTTTTTTTAAATGGTTGTCAGAATGCTTTAACCCGTCTATCGGCTACAAAGCCTTTTAGGAGTTCACTCCAGTATCCACATTACTACATCACTAGGTTACTGAGATCAACACAAAAACAATAATAAACCAAAAAACGTCTGCCAAGTGGGTGTGGCGCATAGCTTCCTCGTATCCATAACATGACTGTATAGATCATTGAAAATTATTACCTATTGACTAAAGAACTTCGTTCAATTAGGCGAAATAAATATTGAATTAGGGTAAATTTATTGTTATGCAGGAGCATAACTTGAGAAAATAAAGGTAGGCATGTTCAACTGTTGAACAAACTATAAAATATACCTAATAATAAAAATTGACATTGACGCTGAATGGATAGATGACTGAAGTGATAAATAATTATTATGACATTTCCAAAAATAAAAACGTCTGCCAAAATTTCATCGAAATCGGTCAAGAACTCCTAGAGTTATGCTTGTGGCAAGGATTTCACGTTTGCGCTTGCGCAGAGGCTAGTATTGATCCGGTTGTCATGAAACCTATAGGGGACCATCTACACCCCAACCCGCACAATCCCTGAAAATTTAATCAAAATCGGACTATAACTTCGTGTAGTTTTGCCCGTAACAAGGATTTGCTGACAGACAGACAGACACGGAACCAAAATTGTTCAGAAAGGTCTAAAACACAAAATGCGAGTGGAATTTTTGATTTTGGAGACAACAAAATTTTCACATTCCGAAAGTGAAAACAATGCTTCCGCTACCTTGGTAGACTCGGAAGCAATAACGCGAATGTTGGCACCATAAATCGGGCCTTAGATCAGGAATGGTTTGACCTACGGACCTGGGGAGGGGCACATTCGATTCCTCGTGGAGTGTTCTTAAAAAGAGTACAAATTTAGGCCGCCTTGACTTTTTTTGAGGTTTTTAGGGATTTTACAAAACTTTGACAACCCTTAAAGAGCACTTTAAATTAAGTGAGAGAGCTGGCTCAAGAATTGGGGCGTCGCCGGACTAACATGGATTTTTCCTGAAAATTGCAGCCTTTTTGCTTCAGCCGTTTGGGAGAAGTCTTGCGTACGGCGGACGGAAGGAAAAATTGTTATTGCAGATTCGGATTCTACACCCTTTGAAATGTAAACCATGAAATTTTCAGGGGGAGGGGGGGGTTAGAATTATTTTTTTTTTCAAGAGCGATCACAATGGTTTGTTATTGAATAATAAACCAATATTACACTAACTTCACATTAGTAGGCCCTTCACGTAGGTCCTTTTTTCCTAATACTTGATACTTCCATAATACAGAACTCTTAATGAAGTATGAACGTTTGGTGAGACGTACATCCACATAGCGTAGGTATTTAACGTTAGCTGTATCCGCCTTCAACTAACTGGCAAGTACCAACATGATTCTTGGACTGAAGAAAAATCGTACCATGCCGCACGATCGTTCTGCCGCAACAAAGCGCGATGCCGCGTTGTTACGTCTGACAATTCTGTATCGTATTGTTTGATCGCACCAACAGATCTCGATGGGCGCCCGCTCGCTCCCGTCGATCGCGTTCATTTTTCACTTAAAACGCGACGTCGAGGTTTCCATGACGCGCCTGCGGCCGGCGTCTGCCTTCATGTACCGACTCAGGCGCCAGCCGCGCCGAGCTGAAGGAGAGTTATCTCTCAAGAGGCGCGGCGCTGCAGGCGGCGTAACTAGGTTCCATCTTCAGTTGGGGGACTACTTACTGAGTCAGTACTACTGACTCCCGCACTCGCAAAAGTGAAGGGGTGTCTGGGAGGGCAGAACGTACTGACTCCCAGCCAGGGACGTAACCAGCCCGTATTTCACACAGAGCAAGAGATAAATTTGTCGCCCCCCCTCCCCATAGACCCGATATCTCATGACTCATACCATCTTAATATACCAATGAACCAAAATATAAATATAATTAATTTGATTTATTTACAATGCATAAACTCTTCTACTAAAAGGATGAAGGTTTGGTAAGTAAGTGCTCAATGTAAAATACCGTATAATTTTTATTAAATTTAACGAACTAATGGATGATAAATAATACTACATTATTGTACGAAATGGAAGCCCTAAACAAACTTTAAAATGAAAATTGTCGGGCTTTTTTGCTGCAAATGTTTTAATGATACCATCAAAAGATAGTGCAGAAGCTATTTTTTGCTCTCTTGATATGATTGCCAAGTTGCTTATCGTTCTTGTCCTGTCAAGTTCCCGATGTAGTTTTTATCAACTATCATTTTTTTTCTAAAACTTCTTTCATTCGATGCTACACACACGGGTATTGTAAGAAAAATTCTCAAAGCTGTGGTTGAATTGGGATAGACGTCTTGGAGGCCGTTTTGGCAAATATAAACCTAAAGTTCGAATGGAGTAGACTCGCCTCGTCAACTGCCCTGCGTACGGCCGCTCAAGGCTAGTTCTCGCCTCGCGATGTATACGTTTTCTACCTATATCCTTTGTCCTTTCTTGTAGGCCTATTGCATTCCTTATTTATATTTTTTTTCCTTTTAGTAAATATTTTCAAATTGTCAATGATCGAAACTGAAGGTATTATGTGAAGCTATTATGTTCAGTTTTATTCGTTTAAAATAATGGTATTACTTTGTTATTATTGTTTAATTCAATGGTATTAGCATAATGCAATGAAAGAATAAGAATAATAGCTTCACATTAATGAATCACGTTTCTATAATTGTGACTTTTATTTAGCATCCTGTTCCCTGCACTAAACTGGGTCTCGTTATTACACTTACACCTATTCAGAATTCCGACCCTTCTGGAAAACTACCATCACTAAATCTCGTGGGTTATTGTGATCACGATAGGAAGAGTCAGTAGGGGCATCCCAGGAGTTATGCACCATCCGGCTTCTACGTGTTCTACAACTCATTACCGAACAAAAATGCCTCTTAGCCATTTTTTTGCCAGAGTCCTCGTTTCCGAAGTGTTCGCCATTTAAGATTTTTTTCTTCTTGTTTCCAGCCTTATGTCATTAAAACTGTCATAACTCCTTCAATGTCGGAGATAGCTCAAATTTGATGACACCGTTGGAAAGAGCGTCAAATTGTCTATCTATTTAATTTCAGAAAACATTTTTTTAGTTACATTAAAGATGTGCAATTGCCGCGCGAAATGGTAGTTTTGTCAAAATCTTGAAATCGCCTGTTTTTCATCTCGCCTAGCAACCCCATCAATGCTTGACGCAGAACCGTGCAGACCTGATAAAACGTGCGCCAAAATATTAGCTTTCCAACGGTGTAGTTCTTTTGGTTATTAAAAATTGTTTTAGTTAAGGAAATGGTGTTTAACTGCAGAAAAACGTGTTTTTTCTGTTAAAATTGCGATTGAGTTGTTTTCGACCTTACGTCACTAAAACGGCCGTAACTCCGGCGTTTTCGGAGTATTTGCAAATCTAAGGATACCGTTGGTTTCAACGGCATTACTTGAGAAATTTGTTTGAGAACGGGCATCCATGGAATGAATTGATGTTTAATCCATTCTGTGATGGTGAACTGTACCAAAATGACATTCTTCTCCCAGAAATAGAAAAAAAAGTTTTAGTTATGCAGGTTGTTTTTTTTTTAATCCCAAATGTCTTGAAAACATACGTTCTTTCCAGTGGCGTAACGTTTCTCAGCGGGGCCCCTCCCCATAATTTTTTTGAGAAGCGTGCACTTTTTCAACGGTCATCGTTCAATAACGTACGATAACCTAACTAAAAATACATAATATAATATAACAATTTAACCTACCTTTACGTCGTAAAGTTTACCTTAAAGTTTACGAACTCGAGACTTCTAGTATTTTCGACGAAACTCGTTTTACAAGAGGACAAATTACGCAAAAACAGACAATTTTATTTTCTGACTTGTGATACCCATTTCTCATTTTAATTTCAAAATTTTTGAGAGCTGAAGAATTTTTTATTTTTTTGGCGAATTTTGCCAGCCTACCTTGTTTTATCATCAACTGCTCTATTTTTAACGGATTGAAATGTTTCCAATCCGATTTCGCCACCGTGTTCAGCGTGAAAAAACCTTTATAAAAGAGAGTCACCTGCTTGGGGATTTTCGGCTAACTTTCCCACGTTTGAAATGCCCCAAATCTCCCCATAGAATGAAGCGATTGTGCTCATCTTCAAACATAGCCTTTTGAAAGCCTAGGTAGATTGTTGTGCAAATTTGAGTTTTAATCTTAATTTTATCGCGAGTTATCGTCTGGAATGTGTTTTTGGTGTCCGACAGTGGACTTGGAATGCTTTAAAACGAATCTTGATGCAAACACATTAGTACGAGAACAATAAGTAGTTTCTTTTTCTTCGAAAATTCGCTAATACTACAGCAGTTGAATATTTCTCTTTTTCCACGTTGGGTAGCAATCAGACAAGATGGAATAGTTTCTGTGAACCAAAGAGAAAACCAAACCAAAGAGTAAACCAAACCGATGTTATCGGAGCCAACACATCGATATTATCGAACATGTGGCATCGAAGGCAAAACATCGTAATATCGTAGCAAAACATCGATATTTCGAAAATATCGATGTCGATGTCCCATCCCTAGTACACACCTTCGTAAACTCTGATACCTTAGCTACTTTACACCCTTCCTCACCTGGTTATAAATAAAACCAAAAGATGATTGATCAATGAATCTACATTACCGTTGATGTTTATGAACTTGATGTTACATAATGGAATTTTTCTGTGTGTCGTTAGTTCCGCTTTATTCTTTAAAATAAAAAAAATTTGAATTTTGCAAGAGCGGGCCCCTTTGTATTCCGGGCCCCCCCGCATCGCGGGGTTTGCGGGGGTGTACGTTACGCCCCTGTAGGTACGTACGTATTCATGGGAAAACTCTTGGTGTATTTGAGGGAAAGGTCTGAAACAGGAGACGGTGCTGCGATCTTGATCGGTTCCCTCGCTCCGCGGAAGTTCCATGTCTCCCCACAGATGTCGTTTGCAGTCTACGAATCACGCTGCGAGAAACCTAGTACGAATTTCTATTTAGGTGGATGAATATCAGGATAAAAAAGCCAATTGTGTAACATCCCTTGAGGGTAGAGAATATATAGAAAATTAATGAAATAACACCAATAATGCCCAGCATCTGCTAATAATACGACTGTGATGAAATGTTGGTATCTATCATGGCTCAATCATAAGCCTATACGGCGTAATTAAAACCAACTCTATCAAAGAGCATCAACCAACTCTAAGAACCCTATCTATCAGGGCCGGAACAAGGGGGGGGAGGGGGGGGCAGAGGGGGCGGTTGCCCCGGGCGGCAGCCCTGAAGGGCGGCAAATTTCTGGTGCAAAAAAAATTTGTTTAATACAGTTTGTAAAAGTTTTTAATGAGCGAAATGTCACAAGGAACGTCAATTAAGTCATTCCAAAACTGCATAACTTAATAAACAAACAATAATTTTGCAATAGCAATCAATTTAAATTGCAACGGAGTAGAAAACACTGAGACCCCTAATAGCATAGTTAGAGAAAGGAGTTTCAGCAAGCTCAAGTTGGTCAAAAATCACCTAAGAAGTTCTATGTCTCAACAAAGACTCACTGATCTTAGCATTATTACCATCGAACACAAGCGAGCCTCAAACATTAGCTTTGATAAAGTGATCAAAGAATTTGCCTCCAAAAAGGGTGGTAAAGTAATCATTAGAGATTAAGTTGTGACGCATCCAAAGTCTATACTGCTACTACCTACGTACCATTGTAATTTATAGTGTGAATACTTGTATAAATTGTAATACTTTATAAAAAATATGTCAACTTTTCTTAATTTATTTGTTTACCTATTCCGGTTTACTTCAACACATTATACAGAAACACTTGTATCAATTACAATCGCTACAAATTATTAATTCATCGGACTTAATTGACTCGTAGACAAGCCCATAAGACAAAGCTCTGGGTGGATATTAAAGTTGAGCGTTAGTATTGTAAACTATTGCTCTTTAAGTAGTAATCGCCTGCATTAACCGTCACATTTCCAGAAAAATTAGATGAAATCAAATTAAAACTGTTGACGCAATTTTCATTACGAGGTGTTCCCATTTGTGCATTTATAGCAGCTACTATTGATAAGGTAGGTGACATGGGATAATTAAATAGTATTTTCCCCACTGAATTCCGAATTTAGTGAGACCAAGCAAATAGGCCGAGACAAAAATGACCCTTGAATGATGGCACCTTTGCACTTGAGCTTACTGAGGTAGTAGATATTGATTAGTGAGCAAGGAAACTGGTAGGGAACCATCTGTAGCCGAACTCTCAATTGTTCTGAAAATGTTATCAAGGTCGACTGAAAAGACAGCCACAAACACACTAATGCAGAGAGACAAGAAGGCATTGTTGTTCAGAGTGGTTAACATTTGAAATAAAGTTCACAATCAATTTTTGGTCATACCCTGAAAGTGAAACAACCTTCAGAAACACAAATCAACAAAAATTGCACTACTTTCAACTATTCTCCGATTTGGAGGAAATTGGGGGTGAGAAAAAGAAGTTTCAGGATAATGACGTTAGCCGGTGCAGGCAGCCCTTACAGATCCAAAAGTGGCAAAACCCCTTTGACCATCTAAATCTCAATCCGAACAAACCCTGCCATTTACATTAAAATTGGACTGTAAACAGTTATATTTCATCAGCTACCTGCTTGGTAACTCCATCAATCAGATTGCGGCCACCGTGAGTTCCTCGACACTGCTTCACTGTCTGATAAAGGTTTTAATTTTCACCCCCAAGAGCATGGATTATGGTTGCTGGTGCCAACGTTTCTGGTGACACAAACTTCATAGTACATAGGGATTCCTTGAGTGCATGTGTAACATTGCTACAGGACAAGTTTATCCAACTGAAATCATGAATACGTGATAATTAACTCGTACTTAATGAAACCAAATTAAAGTTTATTAGGTTCTCAGTACGAAGAGCAGATCAAAACTCAATTTATATGATAGCAACATTTTTGATTTTGCTCTGTGAGTGATCGTCCTTGGTATTTTTTCAATTCTAATATGGATTTTTATCACCACTTCGATGAATTGTTGGATGGCGCCTGTTTCTGCCATAGAAAACTTCGTCCTGTTGCCTTCAGAGATGTTATGATGGTAGCCTATCATGGCCTCCAGTTGAATCTAATTTGCTTCATCAGCTTGCATTTGCATCTCAACAACTTTCACATTAAAGAGAAATATGATATTTATTTTATTCGGCGTCCGATCCTGTTAATTTTACGGCATTTTAATTATGTTTTTTTTATATTTATTACGGTTTTTCAGGTTTGGCTAAGCCACAACTGAGAGTACTCGTGAAAATGAAGACTTATTATCATGTCCCACTGCTGCCTCTATACCATCTCCCAGAGGTGGGCGAATTATTCATCCAAGCGACATGACATATACGCATCGCACGCACAAAAAAGCTACCTTATTATGATCTTGGAGCACGAACCTTCCTGGCACCCCCTCTCCATCCTGTACGGAGGTCTCCAAGAAGATCACACAGCCGCGCGGAGGTCGACAATTTATCGCGAGTGGGCCCACTTACACATTAACACGATGATGGGCTTATTCCGGTTGGCACCAAACGCTCGTTGCTCTTTCTGTTGACAAATCGCACTCGGACACACCAAATAGTCCTGAAGGACCAATCACAGGATTTGCCTTTCAAGGCAGCACTTGTGTTCGGATCGAAATTGAGGGATGATAACTTACCATTTCGTCAGGAATGGGCAACTTTCGTTGGTCCCAATTCTTCCTAGTTGATCCACGCATCAAACACCTTGCCCATGGAAACCCTGAGTGCCAATGTAGCATAACTCAATGAAAATAAGGAAACTGTATGAATCAATGTCCCCCCTGTTCAATTTATTTCAATCAAACCAATATTTCGGAGGAATGGGGAACAATACAAAACCAAATGAAGGGAATCCTAAATTTTCCCACTATTTTGGATGAAAAGCCAGAAAAAATAGCATGGTTAAGTTGATTTTCCTGAAAAAGCTGGGTTCGGTACAAAAATTTATATTATTATTATTATTATTATTTATTTATTTTATTTTTTTTTTTTTTTTTTTTTTTGAAAAAATTTTTTCAATTAAATTCATGAGTTTGGATACATTTAAAGTCCAACTCGTTATTGACAGAAAGATTAACTCGTGGGATAAAACAGGGGATATTTGAATTATTCCTTAGTAGACACCAGGAAAATAGCTCAGTCCAGAAAGTAGGTGATTAGGTGCATCGACAGCTGGCGGGATGATGAAGTAGCGCTCGGTCGTTGAAGGGCAGATTAGCTTTAAAGGGCTGTCCAGGAATGATATTGATTACAAAAATAATATTGATTCAGGCTTACCCATATAAATATTTTTTTCCATATCAAAATTAGTATCAACTTTGTAAGTTTTAGATACAAGCATTTTAAAAACGTGATCAGTTCCCAATATCTTAAGCATCTAACGAATTGTATGAGTACAAGTTCTCATTACCTTACGGTTCAACGCGATTGATTTCATAAATTAATTAAACATGAGTCAGTTGAAAAGTGCAAAATGGAAATTTAAGTTCCTACCCAGGTCAATTTAAACAGTAGTTCTTCACAAAAAGTGCCGGAGAAGTAGTGACCGGTGTGGGAAGGTACTAATCGTGGTAATTGTTGATAACGAGGCTAACCCCAACTCAGACGTTGCCCCTGACATTTGAAGAAGCGACGTTATTCCAAGGATTCTACATACACTCATTCATTCATTTGTTCAAAAGAATCTGTAGCTTATAGTTTTTCATTATAGTTTTTATAGTTGGGAATCACCTGGAAAATGCATTAACGTTGCGAGTCTGAACTGCACCCTTTATGCGGGATTTATATTTTTTGGGAATACCGAGATAAACTTAAATTATGATAAAAACGTGATAAAACATCAGGTTATTATCTGAAAAAATATAATAAAAGCCCTCGAAGATGTAGGAAGCTCAGAACAATTTTTAAGCGAAAACGTTACAATCGTGTTATAATCTCTGGAAAGGTGATCAATTATCCAATCACTAAGCGTGTGGCATCCGAAATCAGAATCAATCGAGCAGACTCAAACCAGCTGAACCAAGTTGAGGGAACTGTAAAAATTATTGTTTTATACGTACTTTTTTTAAATTACTTCTTTGAATACTTTTTTGGCTGGAAGAACTGTAAACAGGTAGTTGTCAACTTTCCCAACGCCGAATGGCTTGAAGTCGCACTTTGCTTTTTCAAACATCTTCATCCAATCGATCGGTCCTCTGCAGGACATTTTTGAAATATTAACATATCCTTGTCGTATTTCACGCAACTGTAGCTTCTTGTTGGAAATATGATCGAGTCCAGGCGCTTCTTCTCATAAACAACGTTGTGGGGAAATAATGTAAACGTCCAATTCTTTCTTTCTTTCCACCTGCACTAATCAGCGACCACCACATGGTCATGTGGTTCAAGTGCAGTTCAAAATTAATGAGTGTACTTCGTTCAAACCTTACTTAGTGACTTTCTCTGGATATGAGTACAAAACAACGTCCTGATTACCCTGGCAACGAACATTGAATGAATGGTACAAGGAGAGTAGCCGCCTGGAAGTTGGATCGTTCTTCCTTGGTGCAGCGCTGGTAAAGTAGCTGTTACTCTGAACGCTTCTTTTTCATTATTATTTTTTATGGTTTAGAATAGTTCTTTCGTTGAACGAAGTACACCGCCGCATTTGGCCCATCGATAATCATGAGATGTTTCCCCCTCAGTATTTTATTGAGAGCAATTAAACTGATAGGATACCATTACAACCAAACCCACACATCCCCTGAAAGTATAATTAAAATCTGACGAAATTTTTAGAAATACAGCTTGTAATATCAGACAAACACATAAGTTGTGGAAATTTCGATTGCGGTTTGAAGAAAAAGGTTGTTTCATCTACCGACAGTGAAAATAATAAATATATCTCCCAGTTGTAGTTTGGGTCGGAAGCAAAATGTAAATGCCTAATACACAAATATTTAAAACTCTGTCTTTAGTAGTGTGATTTGCAAACTTACACAAACCATGAAAGGAAAGAAGGGAAATTATAAATGATCAAGTCTACCTTGTGTTGAACCAATTCAACCGTGATTGGTGGGGGTGAACCCACAAACTAAATTGAATTTGATGATTGATGAACACAACCAACAAAATTAAATAAATCAAATTGCTTGTATTGTCTTCCTCGACAATTAATACAAATACCAATATGATGGTCACAAAACGAAATATCTTTGCATATAAACTAAGGAGCTATATAATGGTAGTTGTTCATAGTTGTATGGAGGAATACCGATGCAGCACACCTAATAATAATAAAATTTGCCTCGAATTTCAAATGGAAGTGGAGTAAAGGTATTTGGTAGGTATAAATTAATGGACTGGTGGTTTGCTGGGAAATAAACAAAAAAAAAGGTAAATCTTATCTGGAGATTTGTAGCGTTCTCGTGGTGAGGGGGGTCCGGAAGTGTCCGAGGATGCAATTCGACGAAACTTCGGGCCGGTACTTGGGACGGTAAGGTAGATGGAGGGGTAAAAATGAGGTGCTCGCAGGATTCTCGACGAATTTGGTTCCGGTTGAGCAGATCCCTTTTCTCGAGCGATGAATCCGAGACGACGTGGAACGAGTATAATCGGAAATCCAGCGTCGAGATGATCTGGTCCGAGTCGGCAGCACTCGATGAAAGGTGGAAACGGTACTTTCCGTGATTGAATATTTTAAATTGAAAATTTTATAAGACGGGATAAGGAAGCTGATGTTCGGCTGCACGGCGATCTCATGAGGTAGTCCCTTTTTTTTTTTCATTTCGTGAAGGGGAAGAGTAAGGTTTTACGTTCCAGGTTATCAGTCAATGATGGATCGCCTGATGGATGGATCGAAATCATCAGATGCACCGTACTGATGTCTAGAGGTAGATGGGGGAAAGGAGTGGCCCACCGAAAGAGCGGTAAAATTCAAATTATCCACGGTACAGTAGATACCCAACAAGAATTGAGATTCCTTTTTGGTTTATTATTCAATAAAAAACCATTGTAATCGCTCTGGAAAAAAATTCTAACCCCCCCTGAAAATTTCATGGTTTACGTTTTAAAGGGTGTAGAATCCGAATCTGCAATAAAAACGCTGCAAATTCTTTCACTGGGGTTTATTATTCAATTTCATTCATTTGGCTTGCATTCAGTGTGCGTGTTTGGAGTGTGCGTGTTTCACAGGTGATAGAGCGATTATTGAATTTCAGGAGATATGCATAAAGCACATAAATTGGTTCTCAACCAAAATACCTATTTCGTTTGATGAGTTGATCATATTTGTGTGCCAAAACACCTATTTGGATTGATCAGTTGATGATATTTGTGTGCCTCCTCTACATCAGTCTACCTTTGGCTACATCGTTTAAATTTGGGTTTGGGGAAGTTTTAACGCAATACGAGCGCTAAAGGACTTGATAAATTATGGATGTTTTTATTGTGGGGGGGAGGGGTATTGAGGTTTAATAAAAAACGTTTTTTATTCAATTGGCTTGCGTTCATGATTTGAATTTCTACTAAGCTCTGGAGTGTGCGCGTTTCACAGGATAGAGCGATTATTGAATTTCAGGAGGCACACAAATATGATCGACTGATGAATCCAAATAGGTATTTTGCTTGAGAACAGATTTACGTGCTCCATGCATATCTCCTGAAATTCAATACTCACTCTATCCTGTGAAACGCGCACACTCCCAAGCTTAGTAGAAATTCAAATCATGAACGCAAGCCAATTGAATAATAAACCCCAGTGAAAGAATTTGGAGCGTTTTGTATTTAATGGTACTGGCCAGTCCCACAGTAGTTTTCGTATGTAAACGCGGCAAATTATTACACAGAGGGTTATTATTTTTGTATTAGGATAACCCTTCTGCGCAAATCACTGATCTATGTGATCTCGGCGCTTTCTCATATCATGTAATTGCATTCTAGGCGACTTAACAATGAGCCCATTTATCTTTCAGCAAGGTAGGTAAGGAGCGAAATTAGGCATAAGCGCCCTTCAGCTGATCACTGTCTCTATACCTTGTAATTGACTTCTGGATGTCTCAAAGACGATAGAACTCCTAGATACAACTCTCTCCCTGTGCACGAAACATAGATGTTATAAGTTTAGCCGGGTAGTAAAACAATACAACTACCTACGCTTCACTTGTCCGTCTTCACTATTAAGTTAATATAATTGTTATCATCAATGTGTCATGTGATAGTAGTAAACCTTTTCTAAAAACGTTTTCCCTTGGATTCCCAATTTATTCTTTCGTTGCTTTTGACGAAGAAAGCTATAGTCTACTCAACATAAGTACATAAGTCTTGAAAAACTCCTGAAAACAAAATTCCATTGTAATTATATCAGCTGATTTTATCCTCACATGATAGTCATCAACTTTTACAGTAAAAGGTTTTACAGTAGAAGTTTTACTATGCCCAGGCACATTCAAATTCATGTCAGTCAGTGCTATTCCGAAAATGTTTGATGTTCCGTAATTTAAATTGGCTTTAGGATTGGCTGATAGTCATGCCGAAACTAAGTCCCAACTAGACTCCAAATGCAATTTTGGACCCTAGCTAGTTTCATTAAGTTCAATCGAGCAGTATCAGAGAAAGCTCCGTACGTCGGACGAACGGATTTTTGTTAATCTACTCAATATATTTGAAACGCAAAACAAATTTTGAGGGTCTTTCTTGGTCGATTGATAAAGTTCAATATTCAAAACAGTAAACCAATAGAAATCATGCATTCGGTTGATCAGTTCAACTACCCTACAATTTACAACCCGATGCACACACCCGCGGTGGTCAATCGAATTAAATGATTAGTGTGCATCGATGATGATGGGGGGGGGGGGGTTCTGTACAGAGCCCGACGAAAGGGGGGGGGGGGGGAGGATTATATCTCCAACCCAATTGCATGTCGACAACGATTGTAGCGTGACATTGAGCGTCATTCAGCCCTAACAAGACCTTATAAAGCGTATCCTGTCCCACTTTGCTCTCACTGAATCAAACCTCCGTTCGTCTCTCCTTCAGTGACAGGGTTGGTCGAACTTGAACAGATTTTCGACTTATGTTTACTCTTACAACTGTCCCGTGGATCAACGTGAAGTTGTGTCATCTTACGCAAAATAGTTTTTCAAACACGCTCCCAATACGAGGCATTTCACGCGAATCAATCAAATGTGCGTTTATGAAGTGCACAATCTACTATGTAGACCATAATTCAATCGATAAAGTGCTAAATTATTTAAAAATCATCAAACAAAAACAAGTTCTGCTTCATCGAAAAAGAGAAGTAAAACCTAATGCATTTTTGACCAATAGCTTCCATAGGAAATGATCAATGGAGTTCGGATTTGGTCATATTTGCATCATTTTTTCCTTACACGCACAGGTTTCTGGAAGCAATTTATGGCAACATTCATGCGGTAGATGGTGGCCATTTCCAATTTTTTTTTTTTTTTAATATATATAAATTTTATATTTAATATAAATTTTTTATGTAATATAAATTTCTTTTATGAAATTTATTATTCATATTTAAGAAAAAACATTATATTTTGGTTGTTAAATCATATTTCGATATTTCGTTATTATTATTATTATTATTTTTTTTTCAGAACTTGTATATCTTTTCACTTTTTGTTAGAATACGGCAATTTTTCTCAACCTAGGCATTTTCAATTTTCAAAATTGTCAGTGAAAACAGAAACCTCAAGTTATTGAGGGATTTGCGGCTGGTTGTGGTTTACCACATTAATACTGTTTGTTTATAAACAAATGTCTTCGATAAATAAACAAAACTTCCATAAATAGAAAACTGAATAAGCAACATAAGACATTCTATAGTAGACCGGATAAGCAACACAATGCTTAACTCTCAGTTTAGACCATCCTTTTTTCCTTTTCCGCTAAATGACCAAGCCTAACCTTGACACCCTTTTCAAATAGTGGCTAGTTGATGGCCGGATCACAGATACCTGTGCCCAACACAGGTGGAGCTCATTGGGGAGATCTCAGAGCTACTCTTCCCACTTATTTAACATGATTCAGTTCATTCTGTTAGCCACCAACCTACAGTGAGTGTTCAGCGATACCAACCTCCAATTCAAAGCGGATTTTCATTCAAATTATACGAAGAGAAAATTTTAGTATTGATTAATTAATTACGTGGATTTTGAATTTATTTTGAGACTTAAACTAGATATTTTGCTTTTTTCATGGTCATAGTTAGCGTCATATGTGAAGGTTACAGGTCCTTTTTCAGATCATAATTACAAATGTTTTTTGCCATATTCCGACGTTTTTCCAGTCATGTTGATCCTTATTCAAATAATCAATAATGGAATTCAATGTATCGGTATTAGCTAGGATTTGAAAAAAAAAAGCTTCTTTCAACATAACCATTTTAATTTCTTGACTTTTCGGTTAGCAACCGTGACCTTCATCGGAAGAAACAGTATTGTATTCAATGTCATCATGTCTTCAATGAGGGCAGCGTCAAAGCAGAGTCAAATGTCAAATGTGGGACGCGAAAAATGGTGGATGCAAGTAGCAATAAAGTGCGTGTCTCTTGTATTAACTTGCTTTCTTGTATTAACGGTTGACCGGCACAAAAAATTGGTCTTGCCCAAAAGATGTCCCTCTTAACATGTAGAGCCCCCTCAAAATTTACTTGTAGTAATGAATGAAAGAAACAATTTTTACTGATAGTTCTTGCTTATTGACGAATAATATCAGATTTTATAGTTTGCACCATTGCCGTGCTAGAAATATGGACAATAAGCTAATAAAACACCCGTGAGAAGGAAGCTGAATGCCCATCAGGAAATGGATGCGTGCGTTCGATAAGGATCGAAAGCTCGAAACCTCACGGATGACAGCCAATCCTTTCAAACGCTGCTGAAGCGAAAATTCTCAACGGTTCCACTTCGTGAGTTTGTTATTCAATTAAGATTTAACGGTTTAGTTTAATATTGAAAGCAGGAGAATGAAGGGAGTAGTAGTCATAAATCTATGTATCTTACCTTTTTTTAACATAATTTTATTGATTTTTAAAATTGTTTTTACTAAATAATAATATTGTTGCTATTTTTTCTCTAATTTTAGTCTATTTTATTATAGCTGAGCTGAACCTCGGATATTTTGAATTTTTCGTCGAGAGGATGTCTATACCACCCGTTGAAGCGCTACTCATATATCCTATACAATTTTTTTGTTCATCGATTAAGAATTTTGATCCAGCTTTTGTTATTTGATTCAGAATAGTAATGTCGCCGCAATAAGAACCAAATTATATACAATTACGTATTTCTCGAAGAAATAAGCTCTAGTCCCTAACTAACAACCTAGGATGTCATTTAATTTCAGGTCATCGAGTGCCTTTCTTAATTAATAATTGTAGTCGTTTTTTTAATGAATTATTCTGTTTACGTTGTTGGACCAACACCTTTTTCTTAACTACCAAATTGATAACCGCAGTCTTTAGGAACAAATTATAAATCAAAATATTCAGAACAAAACTAGGAACGAATTTTGGAATTTAAAAAATGTCAGGAACATCTCAATGAATTGATTCTATCAATAGGTACATCTTAAGAAGTATTTAAATAATTTCAGGAACATCTCAAGAAGTATTTAAGCAAGAATAACTTTATGTAACTCTGGATCATTTTTGAAAGACAGATACTCTCAATATTTTATCAGGGACGCGTTTAACTGATAAATGTTTAGAGTCGAAGATGATTTGTAGTTACTGCTACAAACCAAAGACGCATGCATTAGTTTCTAATATGTTTATCGCGTAGTGTATCACGTTAAACGAGCTATCAAGTTGAATTACGTCGAGTAACAGGATCGGCCTCTCGAACGTTGAATAAGTGCCCCGAACTTGTTTACGTTCATTGGATAATATGTGTTATTGACGTGGCCTCAGTGACCTCTTTCAGTTGTATCGAGGGTTGCTTGATAGCTATCACAACTGCTGAAGCCCCACAAACAAAAGGCAGATTGGTGCGGCATGCGGTGATCAATCGATGGACTTCCAATGAAACAAAACACTAGGTGTTGTGAACAACATTTTCAGTCTAACTTCATACGATTATTAGGTATATAGACGTTTTTGAGAGAAAAACTGTTGGAATGGCTTCAAAAATGTAATTCTTGCTGAAAAATAAAACTCGCTTATGAATCATTGCTTCCTCATTTCAGTAACACGAATGTGTAGATCATTAGAAATTCCCCTACAGTCCTTATGGTGGAGGGATAAGATCCTGTTGAAATTTATACAACGCTATTAAACCATTATTCCCCGACTACCCAACACAGAAGCTATGGAATAACTTATGCTGCTCCAATGAAAAAATATGGTTTTCCAATGGCAAAAATTAAAGTAGGAACTTGTGCAGGAATACATGGGGCTACACCCAAGTGGTATGTTTCCATTTCACACACTTCTGTATTCCATCGTGGCAGCCGAGGCAGCAGCTGCTCCCTTAGGAAGGGCCATAAAAAAGTACAACGTCCGCATCCTCTCTGACAGCCAAGCGTCAATAAAAGAAACAACGGCTCCAACCATCTCATCCCGAATATTATGGTGTTGAATTCAAACCCTCAAAAACCTAGTTAAACATAAACGGGTTCTCCTAGAGTGCGTGATAAGGCATAGAGCCATGAAAGGCTGACGAGCTGCCAAGAAGATGCTCCCGAACCCTTTTTGCTGGACCCGAGCCAGCTGTTGGTTAACCAAAATGTAGCTTATCTAACAGTACTATCTAACCTAAGAAGGACCATCAATAGATGCGCCAACCAACAAACTACAAGAAGATGGCTCAACATTGAAGGACACCTCCACAGTAAACTTATGGTGGCTGAAACCAATGCCGCACTTTCGAAGTGAAACTAAGGAAAAACCTTTAGAGAACTAAAAACAGTGGCTGACCTCACATAACCCCTCCAATGGCATGCACCGCATAGGGGACACACAAAGTACAACCCGGTGCAGATTATGTGAGAAGACTGATGAAATGGCATAAACTGTGAATACCCTGACTCACCCATCACAGATTTGAACTCTATGAGGAACGAACACCAATCAGATCTATTATTTAAATAAGGGCCCATTTATTTTAAGGATAGGATAAACGTTTTATTTTCCAAAAACTAGTTGTCTAGTTATCGAGATCCAACTGTAACCGGTTATTTCCGTAAGATGTCGAGTTTTCTTGAGTGAGAACTCGAATCACCATTTGGAATGTTGACCTACCTAATTTTCATAGCTTAAACGTAATATGTGCCTACGTATTCTTAGCTGTGAGATATGAATTACCCAAGAAAGGTACCTAGTAGAAGACAATGAATGAGTGAAAATAATTGAATAGTTTTCCTGATACAAAAAAGATGTGTGTTTAAAAAATATGTAAAATTATTCCTACACACAGTACTTAACAGTCGAAAATGAATACTCAAAAACGTGGCATGCAGATTTTGCCGTGAAATAAAATGTTTCAGCAACTCAAATCTAACTTTTGCAACTTACAGGTACATGGAAGCGAAATGAAGATGACATTTCCCAATTTGTAACCAGCACAACAAAAACTGTTGAAAAGAATCCCAAATAAAATCCACTAAAATAATCTATGATTAGATTGACATAATTATAAGTGCATCATCAACATCCTGCAACAAGTGGTAGTTGTGACTCAACAAGTACGTAGACTTTATGAGAGGACTCTTCCCTTTGTGAATTTTGCACGCTATATCGCCTCCGGGAAACGTGGGGGTTTTTTGCATCTTCAACCGGTTGGTAAATTCACGAGGGCCGGAATCGGCCAATTTCTGCATGACGACCACGCTCTCCATTTCTTCCTTAGGTTTCGTTAATGCTTTGTTCGTTTAGTTTCATTACCTATTGCACAGAAAAACCGTGTGCCTGGTGGCTTCTGCTACATAGCTCTTACAGATAACGTGCTTGTATAGAACATGGAAAATTTTTCTTCTAATCTTAAAAGATGCTTTTTAGAATCATTCTCGGAACAAAAATGCCAAGGGGTGTGTTCTCGCGTAAGTCAATACCGAGACTATCCAAGAAATGTGTGCGAGATCGGAATGGAAAATCCGGAGAAAATAATGCATGGTGTATTTTTACGTTATCTGATGCTCAAAAATTCATTCAGGGAGGCCACTATTTTCTAACATTCTAACATTTCCGAAAATTTCATAAAAATCTAGTGAAAACTGTAGGAATTAGGCTTGTTACAAGGATTTCACTCGCACATTAGCTACCAATGAATGTTATCGTTTTGAAATAAATATGAGATTATTAAACAGGTTTCCTCCAGCTATCCTCTTAAATTGAGGAAGATCGGAGCTCTAAAACGTTATTAAGTTATTTCGAGCGAATTTTACTTTACGGCATTCACGAAATGATCTATTGATTGATTTATGAGGAATGAAGTTCTAAGTGGACCATATCCCCATATCTCCAATCCACATTTTATAAATATTATTTTATATATTAATATATTATATATTAATATTTTATATTAATTTCATTTATAATAATTAATAAAATATATATTATAATTAATATATATTTTATATATTAATATTTTATATATTAATATATCCAATCTACATTTTAACTCTCACATTCCCTGAAAATTTCATCAAACTCCCATGAAAGCTGCAGTAATAAATCTTTTCAGAAGAATATGAAAACACTACTACAAAAAAAGAAGAAAAAAAGAGAGGGGGGGGGGGGGGTGAGAGAGAGAAGTGATGATGTGGGAAATGGGTTGTTGCTTTTGTTGTGTACAGTGGCACCAACACTTAGACAGAGCTTCAGGATGGATGAGTTGTGTTCTAGACTGTGCCATTGACTGCCGAAATGGCTGTCATAGCGGACAACACAAGTATCGAATGGCATCACCATATTTAATCCCGTCTCATGTATGTTTGGTTGTTGACTATTCAAACCACTGAGAGTGACTAGGAGCTCCTATCTTGCCTTTGGGTTCAGGCAGGATAGAGGGTTGCTGTGGAATTCACTCGGATTCATGTCGTAACTGAAAGGAATGAGGAAGCTGGTTCTTGTCCAAAAGAAGCCGCTGAATTAGGGGCTCCCGATTTCTCTATCTTTGGTACTCAGGTCAAAGTGATGCTGGTATGCAGTACTCGGAGTGTCCAGGAGTGGGAAAAATGGTGGAGAAAACTGGTGGGGTAGTAGCCTGGTGACCAAGTGGAAAACACCTTGGAGATTATGGTCCCCCAGCCTCCCAAAACCCGAACGGATAAGTTTCGGCCAATTAATCAATGAACTTGCGAACGGGCCGGGAATTGGAGGTTTCAGCCATCATGCCCTCCATAAAGCAATCTTCCATCTTCTCAACAGGTAGCATGAGATGGAAGAAGACATTTAAGAAGAGCCTAATTTCATTCTTCGGCCGGTAGTCTTGGATTTTCCTCCACCTTAAATTTCTGGGTAATAAAACGGAGCACGAGAGCGTACGAACTTGAAACTTTATTCAGTTCAAATGGTATGATTCATACAATTCTGGATCAATTTTATGGAAAAATGCCAGTTTGAAGGAAAACAAAAACCTTGTACACGTTCTAAAATAGCTAGAACGGCAGGAATTATTGGAGCAAAAGTTGAAACGGTGTACATTTGGGGAATCATCAAAATTTAGTAAATATGTTATAAAGTGTCTAATGGTTTATATACAGTACAACACATCAAATTCGCAATTCTAGGCCGATTTTATAGATCATTTCCATCTTGAAGGGGCAAAAATGTCGGGCACCTTCCAGACCGGAAAGCACGTATCTCAAGAATTAGAGTAGCCAAAGTGCGTTTTTACGAAAAAGAAAAAAAAACGGTTTTCTAGAAGAAACCTCCAACAACTCGTGTTTTGGGATCGAGGTGAGATAGAAAAGTGCGGTCGGCGGCGTTTCGCTTCATTTTTGGTCTAGTTTTGATCCAGGTATTTCTTATTCTGCAAATTCGATCCCAGTGTTTATTGTTCTTTTTAATTTGACTAGTTTTGACATTCTTATTGAGTGTTGGAAAATAATAGCCACAAGGAAAGAGGGGACTCGTATGTCTATTTCCCACCCCAATTACCCGCCCCCACCTGGAGAGGTCGTCGCCGCGGCAACCGGCTGAATGTTGGATCGTTACGCCGGAACAGTCTCCCGAAATTGGACCGTCAAGTTCGCGTCTCAAAGATAAGCCGGCAACGTCCGAGCGGTTCATCCGAACCCCATTGGCCCGTCAACCGTTCGTCCGACACGTTCGTCCGGGGGATCCGGGGAAGCGCCCGCTTTTCCTCCAGTTCGTCGGCGCCACGCCGTTTTTCGCGGGTCTCCCACTACCGCCGCTCCCACCTCTGGAGCCGTCTCTCCGTCTCCGTCCTAGTCCAAAACCAGCGGCCATGGAGCGAACATCTGCGATCACCATTGCCAGTCTTGCCATTTTCATCGCAGCCTTCATACAACCAAGTATGACCTTGAAATATCCATTAAATTTACCTAAAAAAATTAATTCGAATAAAAATTTAGACAAATCTTAATAATATGATATAAAAAAAAAGTCAAAAATTCGTAGAAATGTTGTAGAAGACTCAACTGTCAGTTGGAGCAAGTTACTATTATTCCTGATTTCAAAACCATTAAAAAAATCGAAACTTATAATATCATTGTTACTAGTCAATTTAGGTGGTTTTCTTCTAAAAGCACTAAAAGCAAAAAAGGTTCATTATTTTTATCCAATCTGCTCCACAATTTAATACATCTACTTTCATGCGGGAATGTTATTCATAATTCCATCACCCTATAAATTTATTTTATAAAAAGCTGTTGAAATGAAATGAAATTTTTTTATTGTACAGGCCTTCCGGCGATACAAGAGTTGGTTCAGGCAGTTACAAAAATTGAGAACAAAACACCTTACTCACTGTCAACAGTTGTGACTTGAGAAATAAAAAGCTGTTCCATTAATCTATATTTGAATGTTGTATATCAGTGTGATAAAGTTTATGAACCTAAAAAAAATAGCAACTTTTCCATTAAGCCCTTTGATTTGGACCCAAATTGCTGTAGTTTCAAATCCCAATACGCCATTAAATCCAATATTAATATCAACCAATACAATATTAATTAAATCAGTCTATACTTGAAGAATTGTTTTGTCTTTATTTAATATTAAACTTCACATAAATCAATTTTCAATTTGGCTCTTCAATTTTTTTTTTTTTCGATCTGTAAATCATCAAAATTTGGTGTTACATGTTTTAAGAAGCATGCGAATATGTTCCCACGTGGGGGCTCAGAGAGGTACCTCACAAGAAATCTGTGGGAGCTGAATTCTTTGCCGCAAAACATCCAGCTATCCCTTCTACAACAAGTCGCTAATGTATAATGAAAACTACGGAAGTTTTAGCGAAATGCCCAATTATGGCAAAATAACAATTTTGTTTTAAGTTGTTGAACGGTTGAAAGGTTTGAAGGAAATTAAGACTGAATGAACTACTAGAAAGGGTTCATTTAGCGCTGAATGCGATAGTGTTTACGTTCATTTTCTGAGTTTTATCAAGTTACCTATCCGGAATCAGTATTCATTGCAAAGGTAAGCAATGAAATTCGTGAAGGCTCTGAAATTCGGCACACGTTTTTCCGTCATACCTCTCCGATCCCATTTAAGTGCCTTTGTAGGTGACCTCTTTTACGTTTTCGGTAAGACCGAATTCTCATCCTTACAGTGGAAAGAATCGACAAGGGAGAAAATTTTCTTGTTTATTCAGAAGGAACTAGTTCTCAAATGGTATAGTTGAATTTCCGTTGAATAATATCTTGAATTATCCGAGAAATTTGAAGATGATATTAGAAGACATTATTATTTCAAGAGAATATCTACCTATGTAGAATCGAATTTAACTAATTCCATCCGTCGCCCAGTTCGTATACGACGTCCGCGGCTTTTCTCAGACACTAAACGACGAGACGACTTTTAAAAACTTGGGTCAGAAATCACATTTGGAGTCTAGTTGAGACTACATTCTCGGCATCACTTCCTGTCAATCGGAAAGGTTGAAATAAAAGACTGAAACGTTCAAATTTCAGAATATCGGAAACTTTCGAAATAACGCAAAATGTTTTTTGTTCGGTATTAAGATTCAGTCTCTCAATAAATCGAATGAGCTTACTCGGAGCGCTTTACGTTCATCTGTTCTCTCCCTAAGGCCTCGAACATTCACAGAAAAAAGAACACCAACACGAATGTGAGGTTCTATAAATAGAGCTCTTTTTATGGCATCTAAACAATTACCAGGTGTAGATGAGCGAGGCGTCGACTTTAGATACAACAGACAAGTATTATCTAATACAGAAATATTAAAACTTCGAGTAATCATTTGCAGTGCTTTTCTTCCGGATCTACTTACAGGAAGCCAAAGAATCGGTTTCATCAAAATTCAAAAGCTCCGCTTGTAGTTAAGGTTTTAAACCAATCTGAATGGTACTGGTATCATGTCAAGGTGCTTGTCAATCGATGTTTCGGGGAAACAAAAATGGTTTCCCAGAATCATGTTCATCCGATCTCGTTTAACTTCAGAGGATTACTAGAAAGTACAATTTGATTATCTCATTTTTCATTAGGTTCACAAGCAAATTTTCAGCCGATTTTGAGTATCGATCATTGAGCCGGTTATACTGAGGGTGATTCCCCATGAATTTCATCGGACGACAATGAACAGCTTTCATTACGATGAGTTACGATAGTCATCGAAAATATTCTCGCTAATTCCAGGCGATTTATCGCTTGTATAAATTGTGTATATATATATATACAGCAGGGTAGGCGTGATAAATGAGTTTAGCGTGAATTTCTGCAGTCACTCGCCGTTCACATTTATAGAAGCAGATAAGAGGGCGGCCGAATCCGGGCTTAGCCGGCTTCATCACGCTAACCACCACCGACTTGGTGGCGGCAACGTACGTATTTAGAGAGGAAGAGGATCGCTGTGAGAGAGGAATGTAACGAAAGCAAAGGGCGGTATACTTAGAGGAGAAAGGACATGTGCCAAGGAATAGCAAGAGAAATAAAAAGGAAGACATCTCAGAATAAATCACACATTTCTCAGAGTTCAAAACAGCGTGACATTATGGGCAAGATCCGAAAATCTAATTTTAAATAAATCTTTGCCCGCCGTCCCGAGAACTTCGTGCCCCTGGTCTAAAGGGTCCAAAAATTCATAAGTAGCGACCGAACCTTTGATATAACAAATTGCTCCACTACATTTCGTGGACATGGTCGAAGAATTTCCATATATGTTCTAAATTGGCTAGTAACGGAGTCATTACAGGCACCCTAAATCTGATATTTATTTGGTTTCAGATCATGTTCGCTCAAGATGCATCCCCTCCATCATAACACAAATGACTTGTTGTGCAACGGATAACAAGTTTTGCAATGTTGCTCTCATCCCTCTCTCTCTTTCTCGCACACAAAACCTCGAAATCTGGTGATTTTTTACATTGTTACAACAACTTCGGAAATCGCTAGAGAAATTGAGTTGCATTGATTGGTATTGAATCGTTTACAATGTATATTTCTCACGACCGACCACATACTCTTCGATCATACGGAAATTTCGGGTAAAACTCTTATAAGAACTGATTCCTTTACTACGTTGGCGTCCATATGTGGGAATACTAATTAATTCTCACAGAGCTATGAACAAAAAACTAGTAAAAAACGTGTATTTTTCGTGGTTTCCCGTATGAAAAAAAAGGTGTTGAGCAGGCGGTGTGTCATTTTAGAGTTCTTGGGACTTATACGGTTTGGATCAGTGATAGAAGACCGCAAGCAATAAATAGTAGGTCAGCTTTCTTGTTAAAAAAATCAATTTTCTTTAAAAACCAGGAAGTTTTGTTTAAAGCAAGCGATGTAGTTTCACCAAGGAAACAAAAGACATTTATACGACTGAAAAAAATTACTTCTTCTCTAGGAATATCAAGAAAAACTCCAAAGTTCGATAAAACCTAACGATTCGAATTCTAATTTCCCATCGATCTTGAAACGAACGAAATTGAACGAAGCTTGAAAATATTTCGCACCTGTGCTTACTTTCAGCTATTTTTTATTTAATGACACTCAGGTAGCAGCATATAAAAATTATAAAGGTGTATTCCTTTGTATACATCACAAGTGCGCAGGCCAGCCGATCAACCAACGGCCTTCAAGATCTAAGGAATACAGGAGATCAGCCAAGAGCTTTCAAACACAAACCCTCAAAATTTCGTTGTAATCGGTTTATTAGATGTCTTGAAACCGTATGTTTCTTGACTAGTGACAGTTTGCGACCTTCAGACTTGAAAAAAAAAATAGGATTTCGTTTTTGTCCATTGATCGAATTACTGTGGATTGATCCGATTTTGATCAAACATGTCGGATGGCTGGATGAATGTTTCAAGATACTTTTGTGCGAATTTGATTGCAGTTGGATGGTTAGCAGCTATGTCACATGGTCAAAACTGAAATTGGTAGGCAAGGGAGAAATTCTGGAACTAATGGACCGAATTCCCTCAAAGATAACGCACTACAAACTTCCGATCGTCCTTCCCTTTCGAATGGAGTCGTAGCGTATGCTTTGGCTCTGCCATAAAGTTCCCAGAACATCGATTTCTTACTTCATATCATCGTCCCATTTCTTAATAAATTTTTGGTATGTATCGTTCACGTTTCGGAATGGCATCCCATACATTTCATTGACACTTGTTGGAGGTAACCATTTAAAACGGCCATATATGAAATTGGTTGCTACAGAAACTCCGAGGCTAATAAACCAATTTCAACGAAATGGTCAGAATTTGTGCCCGAAGGCTGATTGGGCTCCAGTATTCCTTGGATTGCGAAGGAAGTTCCATTGTTGGTATGGTGTGCGCCAGCGCCTGTCGTGTTAACACTGAGTTAATTTAAATTGTTCGATAAAAAAAAAACTTAGCAGATGTTCCATTTCTTGTTTGAATTTGATCGCCCCAATAGGAAGGTCATTCTATTAAAATCTAATTCGTGCTTCACTTTGATGAGTAAAAGATCACGAGAGTAATCCCGTTCTACTAAAAATATGGGAGGAAGGTGAATGAGCATGAATGGAAAGCTATAAATACACAGGGAGTTCCGTCCGCAATTGTTATACGCGGTTTCAGCCGGAATTCCCTCGTAACGTAAGTTCATTGGTCCAATTTGTATTTGGTCCAACTTCTGCAAATGGGATTCCATCCAATTTGGAAAATGATTACTACCCTAAGGGCGATCAACGGACCTCGGTTTCCACTTATCATTTTGATCGTCTGGAGCTAAATTGAAATTTATGATTTTAATAGAACTTTTCAGTATTCATCCAGACGTTGTCTCATTTATTCATTTGTCGTCCCTTTTTTACTTCAGCATGACCAATTAGGAATAAAATTTACCACAAGGGCCTTCAGCTAACATCGGATTCTATATGTCTCACAGGGGCTACCATTCAAATTTTTGCTCTTTAGGTAGATTGGAACCGAAAGAAGTCGTTACAGTTTATCATGACGTACAAGCTTAATTTAACAGGGGGGGGGGGGGGGGGTGACCCCATGTGGAAGTAAGGACATGCAGTTTCAATACCTACAATCGTACAGTAGGCTGAATATGGACACGACAAAGAAATCTTTGTAGAAGAAACGCCAAAATCTTTTGGCCAAAATTATATTTTGTAAGAGTTGGAAGAACATAGAAACAATAGTGTTATTTCAAAAGTTTTTGGTGCTGCAAGTTTCGAAATTTCACCCCTTCGATTTCATCCTTTAGGGTTGACGAAATAGACGCCAAGAATTCAGCGCTAACCAGACTTCAAATGTGTTTTTTGTCTCAAGTTTCATTAAATTTCGATTAGTAGTTTCGGCGAAAAAATTCCGACGATTACAGAATACTGACAGATATTTTTAATTCGATTTGTGGCTTCTACACATCTTAAAATGTAAAAAAAAATATTATTTTGAGGACGGCGGTATGACATTTTCCAGTCTCCATAACTTTCGTCCTGTAGTTTAGGAGAAAAGCCTGGGCGGCGGAAGGAGATGATTTCGTTTGTATTCGATTATCGGATTCTACCCACCTTGAAAAGTGGACCAACATATTTTCGGAGAGGGGAGGCGGAGGGGTTCTTGGTCGATTGTAAAAGTTCATTATTGAAAATAATACACCAATATTATCGAAACCGACCTCTAATGACAATTGATTGGCCGCTGCTGTCAATTCGAGTAGTTCAAGTGAAACGTCGTCTGCGGAGCTAAACACCATCGGTTAAGATTCAAAGCTGCAGTTAGGTCTCGATCGTGCACCTCACGGTATTTCTCGTGACGGTTCATAACTACAACTGTTACTGCCAGATCATCCAACGGTGTTAGTAAATGACTTCCATCTCGTAAAACAAGTTATAGTAGGAACTTGACGAGGCGCCAAGTAATTTAATACATTATTCTAAAGACCATTGGAAGTTGTAAAGGGTAATTTTTGGTAACTTTGACAAATATACGCCGCAAATTATAGCGTGCAAGTTTATCGTTCCTTTATCAGAAAACCCTTCAACGCCAATCACCAGTATCCAAATGATCGACAAGCTAAGTCTGTATGCAGTCAGCAGCTTTCGAAAGACAAGAAACAGAGTGATTGTAACTTGTTGGTAGATTTGCGAGGAAAATGATCCAAAATGACTCCCACTAATCCAAAGAAACGTTGTCTCCCAAGTTGAGACGAGATACGTAGCTTTCTCGAATAGATAAAGTGTATGAATAGATTATTAAAATGTTGCAAATGACAGTAAAAGCTGTTAATTCTACAACGGACATTATAATGACCGGATCAAGTTGAAGTTGATATGAGACAGTTGAATCGCCTTCCCCTCCTATTCTCTAAATGTTAGCAACAGCAGAAAACTTGAACCTGAAAAAATGACGCTAGGTAGATTTTACGATTTTACAAAGTGAAGTACTGATTTTTGAACGATGGATGGAACAAATCGTTGCATTTGCGCCTGTTTTATTGTACATTTATTTACTTCTTCGTGTAATACCATCCTTGATCAATCTGCAATCGGTGTTTTACGCGATCCCAATACAGAGAGGAATGACTAGACCAATAAAGAATGATTTTCTTTGAAAATATAAACGCCATAAGTATGTAGTCCAAGTTCTCGTAAAACGAAACCCTTTCAACATTATTCGAAATGTCACGTTTTCCATTTCGACCTATTAGAAACCTCCTAAAATGAGACGATAATATCTACCCGTAAAACCGGGCGGCTCATCCAGAAGCTTTATGTAGGTGAATTTTATAATGCCGACAACGTAAACGATCATAAACTCGCGTCCTTTTTCCCTCTTTGCGAACTGATAAGATAATGAAAGCGAAAATATTGAGCTCATCTGCAATACCGATATTCTCATGCTCTATTCATATGCTCATTCTTCCATTTGAACCTCTAAGGTAATAAAAAAAATAAAAACGGAGTAAGATAGAACGTTGTCTATATTTCCACGAAAGTAAAGAGTTACACTGTAACAGTGTAACTGTTTACCTTCGTGGAAATATGGACAACTTTCTATCTTACTACGTTTTTATTTAAAATGGGTTTCCACAACTTCGTCGCGTGTGACTTAGTCCGTCTCTAAGGTAAGAACAAGTAAGTGATCGACCATCATTAAAACCAAAACTAATATCGTCTCCTACTGGTTCGATGGAATTTTGGTTTAGAACTTTGAACAGCTTTTAGAGGGTCTTAAAGAAAAAGCAGGGAAGGGGGCTCCAATAATCCATCAGAGCATCCTACAAAACATTGAAACGAGATTGAACCAGGAACCGAAATTTCTTGATCTGTCCAGCAATTTGGTTAACAATAAGTAATTCCATTTATAGGAGAGATAAATATAGCGACATCTCCAATAATCCATCAGAGCATCCTACAAAACATTGAAACGAGATTGAACCAGGAACCGAAATTTCTTGATCTGTCCAGCAATTTGGTTAACAATAAGTAATTCCATTTATAGGAGAGATAAATATAGCGACATCACCATTTTCATACACCAATCACGTCTCAGTCCATAATCATTCAAAGCTGCAATTGGTACAGAGAAGATCTCGTTCAATTTGGCTTTGATGTTCATGCTTCGGACCCTAAGGTTTGTATGATTTAACAATAGTCCATATTGAGTCTTGGAAGGAAAACTGAACAAGTGATGATGATCTGTCTAAGGTGAATACAAAGCTTTCGCTATCTGTGGTCTCTGAAGCAACATCTTACCTGATTAAAAAAATTTAAAATTTTTTTAAATTTTTAGTCTCTTCAAAATTTATATCAGTGTTCATTTGTGTATGTTATCATCGGTTAATGCTCGAACACGAGTATGCTAGAGCAAGAGCACGATGAATGATCAAGATTGGCTTCCATCAACATGTAGCTGGGTGGGTTGGGATCGGGAGCGGATTGCAGGGCGGTAGGGGCGAGCAAATCACACCGACCCCTAAAATATCTGGCGACGGCTCTCTATAGGTCAGCGATTCCTCCAGAAGCGAATCGGGCCTAATCTTCAAGGAAATGGATCTATTTTCACCCGTAGCGTACACGAGCGGCTCCCAGTTGTTACTGGTTAACCCAGCGTCGGAGACCGGTCAGTGCCGATAGCCGTTGGTTTTCGAAGGGTCAGCGCTTTCAGGATTTGTCGGGTATCAACCCGATGTGATATTTCTGGCAGTGCTACCGTGGAATTGTATCCTAACAATTTTATTCCAACAAATCGTTCAGCGTAAAATCCTACCAAAAAAATTCTTTCGTTGTAGGTAATAGAGCTTATTGGTGCCGTTGTTACACTTTCCGTGCCGGACATCTTAACTGCAATAGATATAGGGGATGACATATTTATGTGTCGTGCACACCAAAGTAGTTGTGGTAATTCCAAAGTTTTGGATATTCTGATTTCGGTTTATTATTCTATAATAAACCATTGTAATCGCTCTTGAAAAAAAATTCTAACGCCCCCCCCCCCCCCCCCCCCCCCCGAAAATTTCATGGTTTACGTTTCAAAGGTGTAGAATCCGAATCTGCAATAAAAAATTTTCCGTCCGCCCGCCGTACGCCGTACGCACGATTTCTCCCAAACGGCTGGAGCAAAAGATCTGAAATTTTCAGGAAAAATCCACGTTGGTCCGGCGACTCCCCAATTCTTGATCCAGCTCTCTCACTTAATTTAAAGTGCCCTTTAAGGGTTGTCAAAGTTTTGTAAAATCCATAAAAACTTCAAAAAAAGTTTCCCCGAGGAATTGAATGAGCCCCTCCCCAGGTCCGTAAGTCAAACCATTCCCGATGTATGGCCCGATTTATGGTGCCAACATTTGCGTTATTTTGGTTTATTATTGTTTTTGTTTTCATATCAGTAACCTAGTGATGTAGTAATGTGTATACTGGAGTGAACTCCTAAAAGGCTTTGTAGCCTATACACGGGTTGAAGCATTCTGACAACCATGAAACGCTGCAAATTCTTTTACTGGGGTGTTGGTTTATAATTGTTTTTGTTTTTATAGCAGTAACCTAGTGATATAGTGATGTAATAATGTGGATACTGGAGTAAACTCCTAAAAGGCTTTGTTGCCGATACACGGGTTGGAGCATTCTGATAACCATAAAAAAACGCTGCAAATCGTTTCACTGGGGTTTATTATTCCATTGGCTTGCGTTCATGATTTGAATTTCTACTAAGCTTTAGAGTGTGCGTGTTTCACAAGTGATAGAGCGATTATTGAATTTCAGGAGATATGCATAGAGCACGTAAATCTTTTCTCAACCAAAATACCTATTTGGATTGATCAGTTGATCATATTTGTGTGTCTCCTGAAATTCAATAATCACTCTATCACTTGTGAAACACGCACACTCCAAAGCTTAGTAGAAATTCAAATTATGAACGCAAGCCAATTGAATAATTAACCCCAGTGAAAGAATTTGCAGCGTTTTTTAATATTTCAGCTGTTCAATGTCAACTTTTAGTTGCAATGTTGCCTTTCGTCTGTGGACACAGCTGAGAATTCAACCCCTCCTTAACCCACGTATGATTTTTGACGCCGTTCGCCGTCGGGAGCTTTTCACCGAAACCAGTGGACCAAAAATTGAAACTTTGGTAAAAAAAAACACCTGGACTCTATTTGGGGCTGAGGAACGCCTTCAGCAAACTCTAAAGGATGAGATCAATGAGCTGAACTATTAAAAATCTGAATATCAAAAACTTCCGAAATAACATTAATGTTATTATCTTCGTTATTGATAGACGTCCCTTCAATGAATTGAATGAGCTCACCTGGATCGCTTTACGTTCATCCTTTCATTCAGAAACGGCTGCAACAGAACTGAACAGAGAGACAGAAAAAATTTACGTCAGCTCTAGTATGAAAGTGGATTTGCTTAGACATTGTAAAAATCGCCTAGTATCACCAGGGGATCGCTTCAACTGATTTAATTTCGGAAGGAATTTAGTTTTCAAGGGTTCCTCTTAAAATGTAGTTTTCCAGAACATGTTTATATAACTGTCGATGGGTGAAGTGTAGGAAGGTGTTTAAATTCATGTCTGAAATTATATTTGTTCTAACCGTGGATTTCTACATAGTGTCCGTATGCACCATTGTAGGAATTTTTATATCAGTACCTATATCGGTACTTTGTTTTATACAAAGACACTTTTAAGGGTTAGTTTTTAAGATGGTAGTCTTTAGAACATCTGGAAGTCAAGTTCAACGTAAGGAGGGGGAATAACGAGTAACAGACTACGTCTAACGCACATTGATCAGTGATTTGCATCTGAAGGTGATTATAATACAGAAATAATATGCTTATTTGTTCAAATTTGTAATAATAAAAGAAGAAAGATATATTATTGAAATTTAGAAAATCTAGTTATAAATATGTATAGGATTATAGTTATCATTATTTTTCGCCTGTGGTCAACTCAGATTATAATGAGGTTCGAAGCAGTAGCTTACCAAGTAGGTGACTCTACTCTCAAGTAAGATGTCAAAACTTGGAGCTCATCTACGACGGAGCCCGTAGAAAAAATGTCCTCCAGCCGATCTGTCGGCGAGGCGTTGGAAGGGTATTGTTAGGAGCCGTCAACCAACCACCTGACTGCAGATCGATAAGGGACCTGTTAAGCCATGCGACACACCCTTGCGAAGGTAACTGCAGTCAAGGCACATCTTTAACGGGAGATGTATTGAAGCATTGGTGAAATTCGGTTATAAAAGATGGCAGCACCATCGAGACGAAATTTAGCTTACTTCTCATTTGAAAGTGGAATGAGATATTTTGATTCATTAAACGGATTACTCATTTATGTGATCATAGAATTAGGTACAGGATATTAGCTTTTAAAGGAATCGGTGTTTCAAAAAAATACGCCCTCTCTAGTACTCAGCACAAAAGAAATTCGGCCTCAGTATTTTGTTACATGGATCGCATCTATCTTGATTATCCACTTCGAATTGATCCAAGAAAGTGTCAGACAACCCAAACATGAGAAGGAAAAATTACTGCACACTTATCCGTTTCAGACAATTCTAGGATCGAATCCGTGAAAAAATCGATAGATGCATGTCTGTGCTTCTGAGTATATGAAAAGCTTGTTCCCCAAAGGCACTTTTTGGAGTCAAACCTAGCGTTTAGTACTTTTTGAAACCAAAGATAGTGTATATAGAACGTTTTGAAATCAAATCATTTCTTCCCGTAAAGGACTTTATTAATTGTCCCAAAGCTGTTGCAAAGACATTTCCAAGCTGTTTCAGTTGTAGTTGTAAGCAGCTGTCGCTCTCCTCCCCCACCATCCCGCACTTTTTCTTCAGAAAAACGTTTTTTATTTTAATTCACACAGATTCCTTGAATTTCAGTCGAAATTAATGAAAAACAATGCTCCAAATACCAAACTTTATCGAAGCAGTGAGTGAGGCTTTTGATTATGACAATGTCATAGTGTCCGAGTGCCTAGAGGCCACCTCGCAGGTATCACCATGGTTGTCAACATTCTTTCTATTGAAACTTATATGAACAAACTAACAATACGATTTAAATCATTGAAAAAACTTCAATAATCCGTTGACAGTTGAGGAATTCTATAACATAATGGATATGGCTTTACGCTCAAAATATTGTAGCCAGTGTGAGACTACTGGATTTTGTACTTTTCGAACCCAAACAGGTGGAGCATACTACCTTTTGAAATAAAACTGAATTTTTCAACCTAGTTTTTCAAGGAGACATACCTAGTACTTTTAGCTACAATCTGACTACATTTTTGTGAAGAATTCGGTCCCTAAACCTGCGGCATCATTATTGTTTTGTTCGATTCTACCTGTACTCTAGTTTGCAAGAAAAACTGCGGAAATTTTGAATTTCGCCAAACGTACAATCTGACTAAACTTTTGTGAAGAATTCGGTTCCTAAACCTGCGGCATCATTATTGTTTTGTTCGATTCTACTGGCGCTCTAGTTTGCAAGAAAAACTGCGGAAATTTTGAATTTCGCCACGGAACAGTAGAATTCGGAGAGGGAATTCTCAAAACCTATGTTTTTTCGTGGCAAATTTTGTAAACCTTGCCCACCCTGAAATTCTCAACCGATTTTTATTATCCTTATTCCTTTCGACCCTAATTTCAGTCTATTTGTGCAACAACCTCAGAATTCCGGTTTTGCTATCCGTAGGGGGGATGAAGGGCATAGGTAACAGACAATCCTTCAAACCGCCGCTTATCCAAAACCCTCAACCGATTCTTGTCTTTCTTTTTATTAAATTAAGATTTCGGTGTAGTATTTAAAAATATTCCAGTTCATTAAACGTTAGTTCAGATTTCCCAAAGGTACCATTAAAAAAAGCCGGGGGTAAGTTATATAATATATCATTTATTTCGATTGCAGTTATCAAAAACGTAATGCAATGTTCTTTTTTTTTGCAACCACACTAAAATCGAGGAACACGTCGACATATCGGACTCGATGAACACGATGGTGCCATCGAAATCGTCTAAAGATCTGGGGAAAATCACCAACAATATGCACTTGCAATAACGTAATCTTTTTTATACAGAACATAACGATCCACGAAATATCGTTTCTCGCTCGTCATGAATTTAGAGTAGAGGATATTGACTTTTCATTAGTTCTAACATATTCCATAAATATCTCCAAAGCAAATTTTACCCGTTCTGGCAAATGAAATCTCATGTCCTCGTTACCTGACCGTAATTCTGTTTGATCCGCTATAACCGTAGTTGAGATCCCAGTTGTCGATTGAAGTAAAACACGGAATATTTGCTATCCATTACACGGAATCGATACCCGTTTCAAGCCGAAACTAGAGCGTGTAAGATTTTGTTCGTCCCATTTTTGGTTTATTATTTTCAATTTTGTTACATATTGTATTCGAAATTTTAGGCCTTTGATTGCACACTTTAGGATTAAAAGAGATCGATGCCAAGAATTCAGTATTAATTGGACCCCGAATGTGAGTTTTGATTCAAGTAACCTCAACTTTGGTCCTGTTGTTTCGGAGGAAAGATCCAGACAGCGGACGGCGCACGACGGATTTATTTATTTTTCATTTTGTTTATTATTATTATTATTATTATGATCATTATTATTATTGGTCTTGACAAAGGTTCCTTATTGAAAATTATAAACCACTAGGTTGTTTCCATGTGCCTACTGTTCGTTTATTTATCAAGTACTTCATAGGCCAATTCACTAAGACAAGTGTTACTCTGTTATACATTGTAAAAATAAATAAAATGAGAAGAAGTAACCTATCTCTAGCATTTATTTATATGAGATCTAGATGAGGCGCATTGATTCCCAAGATTGGCAAATGACACGACATTGCCTATGCAGCAAATGGAAGTTTTTGGCAAGTTTTGTCGAATTAGTGGCCCTCAGCATCTGTGCGTGTGATGCGACAAACTGTTTCCGTTAGGACCAACTAGAACACTATTGAGTCTACGTTCGGATTTTTCCACATCGTCCAAGGGCTTTTATGGACCGTATGGGGTAGGGCGGAGGGTTGACAGACGTTGCAGGTTTGGAATCTAGGCAACTTGAAAATTAAAATGACCAAATTTGAAGGGGTTTACTACAAATGCCATATGGTTACAAAGGGTTATTATTGGGTTATTAACCAAAGAACAGTCAGCAAATCCAAGAACGGCAAACACAGACCAGATCTTGTGGTCGGAGATCCTGAGCTGACTTCTGTTCCGGCATGATCTCTACTAATTGTGGTGAAAATATCAGTATCCCAACTCATATCATAGCTCTAGGAGGTGAATAAACGGCAGAAATTAAAACTTTTCCATCGGTTTTGCAGGCTTGTTCGCAACATTTTTGATGCGAAAATAGATCACTCGATCATCAAATCCTTCGGAATTACCCGGGTTGATTTTTCTTCATAAACTGTTAATTGCTGATCCTAGTGGTTTTGGACGATGGTTTTTCCCAGTGTCAACATTGATCCGTTTATTCCTGATGGAGCAGTAATAAGCCAATTAGCCACCGCCACTTACATCAATGTTTCGTTCAAGGGAAACATTCTCATTAATTACCAAACGTCAAGGTTTGGCGCCAGTTTTACGGAAAATCAGTCTGTCAACTATCGAGATTAACGGATCCTCTTTATGTCAGTTTATGATGATCCTTCTCCAGTTCAGACCGGTATGAACGAACTTGTTCCGCCTTATCACTGCGGGTTTTGAGTTTGGTTCCGTCATCGGAAAACGAGAGCAGACCGGTCCGGTAAGAAATCGGTTTAAGGCGGACTCCGTGGTGTCACGTGAAAAACGTGCGACCTTCGGGAGTCTGAACAGTCCATGAGCCCCAGTGATATCACCAATGAATGATCCCTTGTCTAGAGAATCTATTAATTAGTTTGCAAATGTTCATTTCCGTGTAGATGAACGTTTAGCAATTTGATATAAAAATCAAAGATGCCCAACCAATTATAAAATATAATTATGACTATAGAAATCATGGGAATGTTATAATTCCCTCCACTTTTTTTGCAGTGGTCTGAAATTTTTATTATTTAGAATTTTTAACGGAAGGAAGAAGTTAATCGCTAAATCTCCCATCTATTTCAAGTTCCGCATAACTGCTACATTACAGAACCCCGATAATTGCTAGAATAATTTAAATGTTCCACCCCATATAATCATCTCATATTCTCATTTAAATGTCGAATCTGAATACCTGCTTTCATACATCTGTAAGTTCACTTTACACATAATGATATCGTTTCAGGTAGCGCGCTAAAATGCTACGAATGCAACAGCCACAATGACTCGCGATGTGCTCAAGAGGTTCCGCCCGCCCAGCTTGAGAAGGACTGCTCCACTCACCAGAACGAAGTGAAAAAATACGTCCTCTGCCGAAAGATAGTACAAACCATTGAGTACGAAGTCAATGGGCGTAAGTAACATCCAACTAACAACACTAGGATGTTAATGATTCACATTCATGATATCAAATTTTTCAGAGATAAGTTGACCAAGTAATAGCTCCCCTCCAATCTGATTGAACAGCTTGGTGTTCAGATTAAAATTAATCAAACATTTTGTGCGTTCAAGACCAAAACTTATGTAATGTTTACTGGAAAATTGAACCAATATAATAAAACAATTCGTAAGAACTGCAATAAGTCAAATTAAAGGCAAGAAAATACAGCCTGTCGGCTTTTGATACATTGATATTCGATCAAAATCATCATATGACTGCATCTAACAACTTCTTTTTGTGGATTATTAACCATTGGTAAGCTCTAGAAGATGAAATCCGCTTTTTTGGCAACTGATCTTTCTGAGATCAGTTTTTTGGGCACTTGGTACTGGCTCAGCCGCCACCAATGCTGCTCAAAAACGGACTTGGTAATGGTCCTTGTTAGGAAGTTTTGTCAAAAGTAATGCATTGATTATCGTAGTACGGACATGAAAACAAGGAGTTGTCTTCAGACTGTGGTCCATGAACATAAGACAACAGTTATTATGAGGATTAGCTAATGAGTGATGACCCTCGTAAGTGAACTTATCGAAAAAATACTTACTGACGTCTTTAGGAAGTTTGACTCCACTATTTCCACTTAACAGTAAGTCCCTCAACCCTAAAAGAGGCTTTCTGGATCGAGGAAGCCCAAAAATCTGTACAAACAGTGTTGAGTTGACAAACAATTCTGCAATTTATATCATAGACTACAAGATTGATGCTGGTTTAAGATAGCTTGATTGAAGATTATCACTCTGAACAAGTCATAAAACAACAGAAACTCTAAAAACTATGACTATACTTTTCTTTTGTTCGATGAGTGTTCAATTTCATTATTCATACATCCGTCCCTCGAAATCAATATTGTCTACCTTCAAGTACTTCTTCAACGTCTTGATGCAAATATGCATGAATTTGATACCGAATCTGAGCATTTGGTATCGAAAGTATCTGTCAAAATAAATCTCTTCTGTATTCACAGAGCTCTTGAACAACTCAATGACAACTCAACTTCCCTTCTTTTTACTTCATTCATTCATTCATGATGGATAAAATTTACCTGTGATATGATGTTGGTCGAGTAGTTCGTTGTTTCTGTTGACGAGGCATAGTGATTTTGTCTACTTAACTATGACTTTTACTGCCTATTCACTTCATCAACTTGAGAACTTCTCAGGAAATTACAAGTTGTGTAGACTTGAAAAATTCCCTTTAATTTTTTTCAAGTATTCCACCGGCTTGCGTTTGATCATTTTTAAAATTATTCTGTTGAAAAATAAAAGCTGTATTTTCTTCCTTTTTTTTCCCATTATTTTGATAAACATTTAAGTTTCCTTCATTTGAAGTTTTCTAAACGTCGAAAACTACTTTAAAAAATGCTCCAGAAGGACGGAACTCAGGTCAAAAGATTTGCATTTCCCTAACATGGCTATTTTATCATAGCTAAGGTGATGTTACAACTTCTTTAAACTGATGCATATATTTCGTGTGATATAATGTTGGATTTTCTGTATTGTATCTACATGTAGAATACTTGTATGACCTAACGAAATATTAACCTGCACGAAGTTCCGACTAACCTGCATTTCGCTTTAATACCGAGATGACTTTATCGAAGTGCGATGAATAATATCTATTCATGGTCTTTGATGAACATGAATGCTGATAGTCGTTGTGAGAGGTAACATTTCCTCGCAGCTTGACAAACGTCATCTCTAGAGGTACCTAGTACCACCTTGCACTGAAAAGAATATCGACATTAGTCCAATGAACGTATAGAGTTCTAAAATTTCCGGATGATGATGCTGCTCTTGATTTTCCGGTATGTAATTTACTATTCCCCGTTTCGATCGATTTCCATGAAGAAAATTCTAGAAAATTTGTATTTTAAAATTGGAAACCTCTGAAATAGCTTCTTTTTCCACTGAAATTCTCTAAAAATGCCTGATTTAAACGACCGTTTGTTCTTGGGTACGCCTCCTGTTTTTATTAAACGGTGAAGAAGATACGCTGTGTTATTAGCGTAAGCGTGTAATAATTGAGCGTATTCTCATTGCTCGAGGAATATATTGAGCCCTTCGGTAAAATATTATGCTGCTACGTAAAAGTTTTCAATCTTTCATATTTTATGAATAATCTGCAAAAGGGTTTTCTAACAGCTGACTAATTCCAGAAACGTTAGAACTCTATTAAATACCGGAAATTCCCGACCTCCATGCAAAACAATAGCGATATACTTAGGCAGCGCATGTTGATGTAGTAACATCGGTATGATCGCTTATCAGTATTAGGTTTACTAGTGTAGATACATCGCTTATCTATGTACATACATTAATTGTACAGACCTCATCTTGAATCATTTCCATGATAGAAATGACCATTATTTGCCGTAATAGTCTTCGAATCCTGTCTCCACCGAGGTCACACCACTAAGGAGTCCAGAGACCAATAGTAATACCATCACAAGTTGGAAGAAGTTCATTCCTTTTTTCCCCATAAACTAAATTCGGTCTGACTACACACTCTTATTCGGTATGTATTAAAGAGTTTTTTTCTAACAATCTTGACTTTTTTTAATCGTTTAAATAAATTCCAAGGTGTTTATTAACAGACGTGTGGTCCTGATACTACTTAACTAACTAAACTGATTAAGTTTTTCAAGCGCAATCGTACCCTAGACAAAACGCACTGTTTCTTTTGAATTTCTTCTTTTGATCAGTAACACAGATACCCAGTGTATGTTTCCATCATTCAGAATATTTTCATTGTCAACTCAAAGTTGCGCATTTCAAAACTTGGATAGTAATGAAAGCTTTAAAAAACTTTTGTTTAGCTTTTTAAAACTTGATAAAAGCTTAAAAAAACCTGATTAATCTAATACAATGACGAAATTTAATAGTGAAAGTCCAATAGAACAATCTTCAATTCTAACTCTCCATTCTCCGATATGAATTAAAACATAAACTTGAGAAGGGATCTACAGCGGATAAAGTTATTAGTATATTCTGTAACAAGACTCTTCAATTCCTGTTTCATCGCTTTTATGATAGAACTTTAAAAGTTAAGCCGGTGTATGTAGTAAATCCATATAGTCCACCCATATGTCTTCTGGTGAAGGTATTGATAATGGTTTTTATCTAACAAAGTTGCACCTTTCGCAAATGATAAACATATGAAATTGTCCAGGGTTATCCAGGAAACATCTCGTACGTCGAAATGGGTAACACCCATTCAATATCCACTGATAGCTCGAGTACTGAGATTCCACAGTCTTCTGCAGCTTAATTAAAGCACTTTACGCCTACATTTCCTTCAATCGCCTGGTTAATGGTTGTATCTTAATTTGCTCGAGACACAGTTAAAATGAGAACTCGAAAAGATTCACGGGAATAGACAAAGCAATGAAACGGATTAACGAACACTACCAATGGTTTTGGAAAAACCCAAGAGTATGTCAACTAAGCCTGCAACACCCTGACCGTACCCATGAACCTAAAACTGTAGGTTTATGCTCATGTGTAGCAGTATCAAGACAGGGGAAGGGGAAACTACCCACATCGATCACACTCCCACAGCTTTCAAAAACCAGGGAGGAGGCCGACAGGGTGGGGAGGGGGGTTAGGATCTTAGTAGTCAGAGAACAGACAATTGAAGGATTGCCCATTTTACATATGGGGGCAGAGCGAGGGAAAGATGCGTCAGAGGTGATAGAATGGACAAGATGCCCCTTCAAAGGGATGCTCGAGGATGCTCATGGATAGCAGTTTCATGAAACTAAAAGGGAAACCCATTCGAGAAATTCGGGATACCTCACATCAATTTAACTTCCAGCGGTCAGGTCAAGAAATATTTCCAAATACCTAGCTTCGTAGAGTTGTTCTTTGGTTGAGACACTAGGGAACCGGAAAGTAGTGCCATTCAGAAGTTGTATGTCGATCTTTTTAGAATCCAAGTCTCAACCGCAACTTTGTTAAGATAGAGAAGTGTTGTACTGGTACTTTCTTCAAAACTTGAAATAGATGCCTGGTTTTTATTGATTTTACGTTGGTAATAGCAATTCTTCTTGTGAACATGTTGACATTTATTTCACAAGGCTACTGGTCTCTGTTCCAATGTAGATCTCTTCTCCAAACTGACCGTAATAAAATAGTAAATTTTAATGAATTAAAAATGATTTTAATAAAAAAGGAATTTCAATTAAATGTTTCATGCAACCTTAACCTCAAAAACGTCGGTCTGGAGTTAGGTAAACTAACACACTCTTGACGACAATTACAGAACAGAAAACTCAATAGACAAGACACCACCGACTCAGAATTCGTTAAAAGGGCTAATTGAACCTCAACTACTCAGTAAATCAAAATTATGTTTCCCTTCGTAACAGAACTACCTGACAGCCGAGTGATCAGAAGCTGCGGCTGGGATGACAGCGCTTACAACAACACCTGCTACAAGCGCTCTGGGTATGGTGGTGACCAGAGGGTCTGCTCCTGCTATACCGATCTCTGCAATTCATCCGAGAATCTCCGCTTCAAGATTGCTCTCTCCGCTCTCCTAATTTTGGCCTTCAAATGCTTGCTTTAAATGGGGAAAAAATCATGCACCAACGCTTCATCTAACTACTTCATGATGTTTTGCGTACCTGATGACAAATCTACAACCATAGAGTTTGTTGAATTTCGTTCCAGAAACTGCCTAAAGCATTCGCTGGCCTAAAACATAATATGTATAACATGAGATGTGGTCTTGATTTTCAAAGAACTCCTGTGGATCAGCGAGTGTATTTGAGGGTAAACGAGCTTTGGTTGTAGAATTATTCACGTACAGCAGAAGCAATCGAAACTTGTCCGTCTTTTTCACAAAGTACCTTTTCGAAAACTTCCTAGTCAAGTCATTCATCGAATCATGGTAACGAAGCACTCGATTCATTGAAGCTGTTGTTCATCAAATAGACTGATAGCTTAGACATTTTTAGGGATAGTCCTTATTTAAGTAATCAATCAAATTTTAGCAGCATCATCAACTTAATAAAATGGCGACGTTGTACCGTCCACATCTATAGTTGCATGAGATGGTTATCTTGCTTATGAAACCGAGCCAACAAGCAACATGGCATGTACCTGCGCCAGCTAGTAGGTATTAGAGTAATGGTATCTTAATATCAGCACGGCATTAGACAGAAAATAATCACTAACACGGTACTACGTTTGCATCCCAGCATTTTGTACCTAATTTATAAGGTTGTAAAATATTCTCAACTATACGGAGATGTTGATTGTAAATAATGTAATTTTGGTAAAATCAAACATAACTGGTTCGAGTAAGTAAGGTATTTTAATTAAGTGGGGCTCAGATAATTTCAATTAGCTGAAACTCGTTAGGAATTATTGTGAATTCGCCATTTTTCCTCGTTGAAAAAAATTAATTTTGATGATCTTCATCCATGTTGAATGTAAGCACGAAAGCCTTCAATTGTTAAACGCTCCAGAAGAATTTACGTTAACACATTCAGTACAGAGCATTGGGCCCAGAATATTCCAGGGAAAACTAAATCGACGTTTTTCAATTATCTTTGAGGGCGAGGTGTAGGAATGAGTACAATATCAAACAATTATGGCGACGCATATTAAAATGACAAAGTTAAAAACAAACATTACAATTTAAGAAAAAATATATTATTTCACTAATTTAGAACCTGAAGTACTACGTTAGTATGAATGATACTCCCTGAATAACTAGAGGCAAAGGGCAGGTAGTTGCTCAGTACAATCGGGGCAATGTTCACTTTATCCTTTCTCACTTTTTTGTAGCAAAAACAACAACCGTTGTGCCTGTTGCACTTATGCATTTAACCCAATTCTGCGGTAAAAACCAAAGAATTAAATACAAAACGACAATAACATTTCCGGGAGAATTAAACATTTAATTTTGCCCCATACAATCTAACCACCCAAAAAAGGATCTTTGGAAGTAGTCATCCTTACTGCAGTTTTCATTGCCGTTTTACTCGAGAGTACGTCATGCCATTGTTTTAGCAAAGTGAAAACTTATTTTGTATGGAATGTGTTATCAGACCCAGAGCATAGTCACTTTTTGAAAAAATTAGTTCTCATAAAGCTCACAATAGTTCCCTGCATGAAATGTATGGTTACTGGGTAATGGATATAGATTATCTAGAATCATTTCATCAATGCACCAACCTCCTTCGGCGCCTTGTCAATTCATCTTGCTAATGTCAGTCAGTGGGATACAATATTATAGAGCCAAGAGATTCACAGCAGCTCTAATGCTGTCTTGAGATGCTAGTTTCTAAAGCACGTTTTCCTCTAAGTACCTTAGCTGGGATTCCTCTCACTGAAAAAGGTTGTCTTGAGTCAGAAATTTGTTTTGTCGATTGAAGTATCCGATCGTATTGAATGCGCTCCGAAACAAAAATCTAAAATATTTGTTAAATTCCAATTACGATCATTTTTTCATATAATATTTAAAATAAATTATAAAATTTGAGCGCCTTCACATTAACAAATTATTGAATCATGCTATGAATTTTATGGCAAAAGCTTTGTCCTCAACGAAAGTAATGAAAACAGTTTCAAAGATAATGAGATTTCGATCTTTTAAATTCAATGAGAGGAGTCCAATTTTGCATGGATGCCAATATAGGTATCCCATAAAATTTTGTAAGTAGTTCTACAAATTTACCCTGCAAATCGATCAATAGATTCTAATGTTCGTAGCGGAGTAGGAATTCCATCCCCTTTTTACTGTAATTACAGATATTTTTTTCATTTTCTTTACTTACCAACTGCTCTCTGCCAAATGTGAGTAGGAGACTGTGTTAATTTCTCATTCTTGCGTTATTTGGTTTTGGCGCAGTCATTCCTGACACCCGAGTTATCAGGAGCTGCGGGTGGGACGACACGACTTACAAAAACTCCTGTTACCAGCGCTCAGGGTTCGGCGGGAGGCAAGAGGTCTGCGCTTGTACGACGGATCTCTGCAACTCCGCTACGTCCATCTACGTGACAAGTACCACTATCATTGCCGCCTTAGCTCTGACAATCAAAAGCCTCTATTAAACGTAAGAAAAATTACTCAGACGTGAAGTCAATCTCGTCCCTCATAGCGGTGTTTCCTCCACGATCAACGTGCATTAGTTAATTTATTGAAATAGAACCCCTCGTTTATGGGAAGAAAGTTGAAACAAATTATTTGATAAACTTCTTTTTCTAGCGGAGAGCGGCTTCTCTCGGATGTTCTTAGCGCTACAGAGGACCTTGAAATTTGGAATTGAGCACAAAGTCTCACATTCATTAAACATGGCCTGATGTGTTGACCACACCCTTTTAATCTTTCAACCCTTATTACCAAAAAAGTGTACACCTATGCAGAACTGTCCAACACCCCGGCTAATACAGGGCAATTAGAATGTACCTTGATCTTAGAAAAACCACAACAACTCAATACTTCCCTAGCGAAAACTTAATTGTTCATACAGGTAAACTATAAGTACGTAAATTATCATCCTAAACAATACTATACATCTATAAATAAACTGTGCTTAAAAATGATTGATAGACAGTTGTATGTTACAGTTTTTACCGTATCATAGATAATGTATCAGATTAATTTGACGATTCCTTTTGTCCGCAAATCTGTACCTACTACACTGGTACTACACGTAGTTGAATGTAAGTAATATTAAATAGGGAAACAATTACATGTAAAATATTGCTAAGGAAAATTGAAGTTAACTTAGTTTTGGTACGGAAATAGAAGTATCGACTGCTTGTTAATCACGTCAATAAAATATTTTATGGTAAAAATTTATCCAAAGTTGGATATTGAATAATGCCCGTTATGAAGGTCGTAGACACGTAGGAGGTTCTGTTGATCAGAATAAAATTTACAAAATTGTGCTTCAATCCAGATGATCATTCGCTTTGTAGCAAACGATAGTTAATTTGATCAGTTAATGAACGACTTTACACACAAAATTTGAAGTGACAGAAAAATTACAACTGCCTTGAAATGTTACCTTGATTCGGTTACCTTTATAATATGGATATACGTAGATTGTTGTTTTCAGTTATGAAATAGAGATGCATTCTCATGACGCTAGTTCGCAAGTTGCAGTTAAACCTACGGTTAGATAAGATATAATTGTAAGGGTCTGTCCCACACGTCTTTATAATTAAACATTTCTCAAACAAGGGTACCACGTAATATGTAAGCTGCAATCCCACAAACATATCAAATGTACCCTGAAATCCAAAATTTAAAACACAAGGTAATGGATATCCATATCTTCTTGCTAGATACTTTGATGTTAAATCATGAAGACAAATTTACAACCAATAGTGAAAACTTTTTCAGGCTGTCTACTCGCATATTATTCTAATAACAAGCTGAATTCATTTTTTTCCGTTCGTACAGAATCGGCTTCATTTTTTCAAAATTACTGAACCCTACATACTTTGATTTTACTGACGAATCAAAGAACACCCTCTACTTATATTATCATCGTGGATGGCTGACAGTTTGCTCAATTTGTCATGCGTATTTATTTACACATGAGAAGTTCCAAAATGTCAACTTTCGTAAGTATCACTCTTTTCGTTTAATTGTTTATCTCTAATTTTTAGACACAAAATCATTCCATTTTACTCTATCTATAGAAGGACAATACGGAACGTCCGTCAAATTTTGTGGTTTCCTGCTAAAACTATGTATAATTTGATGTACATACGATCCTGTGATCTGTTCTGTGTAAAAAATGTATGTATCTAAATAACACTCTTGTTTTTATTTTATGAAACTAAAGCCTGCTGGAATCTCGTTCTTTCCATCCCCTTTTTCTGTGAAGTATTCCGATGTTGTATACCATAATTATGGTTTCCCACAGGTTGGTAGATCGTCAATCAGCAAATCTTAAAGTTAATTTTAATCAAGATTCCGGTTTTGAGCTCCTGAAAAAGAAAATTTTGTCGGATGCCCAAAAGGGGGAAAAAGCTGACGATTCGGTTTTGAAAGGACCCCATCTTCACAAGGAATTGAAGAGCAGTAGTGGACTGTATCCACAGAACAGGTGGTATCATCTTTTGTGTTTCCGCGGCGAGTGATGGTCATCAGATGGACGACGTTGAGCGAAGAACACCTCGTGAACAGGAGTTGGACAGGGTGAGTTTATCTCTGACTTGCTTTCAGATGAAATGAAATAGGATGCTGGAATTTACTTGACGTGGGTCTGTTGGTAATAAAACACAATGTGTGTGTTGGTAATAAAACACGTGGGTGTGTTGGTAATAAAACACAATAGTACATGTCATGCACTTCACAAGACCTGACTATTTGACAAACGAAGGTCACGTGTACAGTATTACATTCTACATGGTACATGGCTCTTGAATTCCTGAGTTTCCTATATCCGATCAAATTCGTATTAACAAACCTTTTAAAGGTTTCTTCGTTGTTAGAGAGAGACGTATCAGAGTATATATAGTAAATCAGTGTTTCTCACAGATTTCATTTCTGAGAAGTAGTGTTCGCTGAAAATTCCGTTCAACATTTTTAATTCGTTCTTATTTGAAATTTTATGAGAAAAAAGGTGTTTTGAAAGTTATTCATTGTCAAGCCGAGGAATAATTTTGGGTCATCATACCATATCTTTTTCGAGTTCCCGTCACTAAATCAGTTTTCATCTGGGAACTAATTTTTGTACAAAAAGTTTCAAAAAGTGGGATGTAGAATAGAGAGAGCTAACACTAACCCAAAAAGTTAGTCTAAAAGCTAAATCTAAGGTGGGGTGTAAGGAATCTACTCGTACTTGGACCCAAAGACTAAGCAAATTGGAAAGGCCAGTGTGTGACGTACCCAAAATAATTGAGAGTTAATCGAAATGTGCTAATGTTTTGGGAATTTTCTGTGGCAAAGGACTCTTAACGGTTTAATTGTACTGAATTAGTTTGGAAACAAAAACCTTGGTATTTGAAGTTTCAGCAGAGAGGAGGTGTTTGGGAAATATTTTTAGCAAGGCAAGGTTATTTGGTTGAGTTGTTTCTTGAGCTGATGTTTCTCCATTTGGATCCGATTTGCAATATTAAGGGAAATAATCCTGCTTTATTTTGTGATAGAATATTACGAGTGTTTTTTAGGAACATTTCTGGGTTAACATTTGGAAGAGTACTATTATCACCGATCACCATCGTTTAAAGTTCAAAACCAATGGGACTTATAGTGGTTTCGGACACGAACTAAATCACTCGCGATGAAGTTGTGGAAACCCATTTCAAAAAATTAAAACAGAATTTAAAGAAAAAATTGTCTATTTCCACCAAATACTTCTTCAATATCTTCAAAACCAATGGGACTTATAGTGGTTTTGGAGGTTAAAATTATTGGATCTTCGTTGGGAAAACTGGATGTTCGTTGGCAAACTGTTCCGATTATTATTTTAAGAGACCTCTGCTACATAGCAAGCTGGGTTGGATTTGAGCCAGAGGTAATAAAAAGACAAAACATGGCCTACTAATAAGTAATAATGAACAAACATTTACACAAAAAATATCAATCATAGTAGGTGTTGAAGTCTTCTTCCAGAACAATTGAAAAAGTAGACAAAAAGTCTTCCCACCTCAAACGAACCCGAGAGTTGCAGAAACGTTAAACGAAGGTAGTTAGTAGCGATTTTAAACTGATTTTCAATCCTATTAGAGCTACATTGAGAGAAATCCAAAAAGTTTTAAAACAACAATTTCAACAAATTGTTTTTATCACTATGAAACTACAGGAAGACAATTGAGTTCAGACTTTCTCAATAAGTAGGGTTGGGAAATAAAACATTTTGAAACCACTTACTGTTTTCAGAACGAAGTTGCAAGCAATGAACAGTCGGCACAATCACATTCGAGACCCATTCCAGCCGTTTATCCAAGATACCCATGTAAGGCTTATTTAAACAACGGATTGGCTAAGTAACAAACAACAGTGTCATAACTCCTTCAGGAGATCTATAGAGCGATTGGTAGTACCTAAATCGAAAAATATATCAATTTATTCACTTCCAATCATAGTTTAAGCTGAACATTATATAATTATAATTAATTTCGTGTAGCAGGCATATTGGAGAGTGCGTTATTTTGGTGATTGATGGATTCCTTTGATCTACCTCTGAATGTAAAACCGGTTGAAATACCAATGAAATGCCGGGCCATAATTTAGGCGAAGAAGCCTCTTGTGGCGTGAACACTCCAAAAACAACGCCAAACTTTTAGTATCACTAATTTTTAGAGCGCTTTTACTCATCGAGTAATTTTTCCAAGACTTTCCCCCCCAATTTACGACCTAAACAACTATAGATACTCAAAGTTTCTCGGAGTTTTCACGCCTGAAGAGGCATTTCCACCGGTAGGCTACTGCCTAGGCAAATATCCACTTGTCCCTCGGCTACAGATAAACAAGCGATTTCCCATTTCCCAAGACCTTTACATCATTTGGACACTTTTCGATGGGGTGGCACACAAAGATCCGCCAAATATCTCCAAGGTATATAATTAGTTTAATATATCAACGCACGAGTGTAGCGAGTCTGTTACCTAGTTCCCTACTTTGATTCCTGCAGATGTAAGCAATGAGGCTTATTCCCCAATGCCAAGAACCGAAGGACTTGACGGCTTTCCTCAATTGGTACCACAAATCGGTGGTCCTATGGAAGGTCACACTCCACAAGTAAGTTGCATAGTTTAAGACAATTCACATTAAAATTTAGTATATTTTCAAAAAGGTTCATGAGAGCGCCAAAAGAGTTGAGAAGCAAACCCAATAAGCATAAAAATAAGTTTAGTTGAATTCGGTTCTGAAAGCCATAACTAAGTTTTATTTGTACAGTCGTCTCTCGTCTTTTGCGCTTAAGACTCTGCAGCCGCGGATTGAACTATGACATCTTTGCCTCTACTATGTATGCACAAAACATTATGTGGATGAGGAGTTCTGAAAAAAAAAAAAAAGTATACCCTCGAACAATTTACATATCTGTTCAGGAAGTTAGATAGTTAACGGTTTGATTCTGTCATTCGCAGTGTCTAGCCGCGATCAAAGCTCTAATGGGCACAAATCCGAAGACAAATCCACGTTTCGCCTGGATTTGTGTTGAAGTTCTTAGCCAAAGACATGTTGCATCGTGTTCGGCTTCTATAAGAATCAAAGCTTTGAAAATTAAGAGGACTTCACTAAAAACCAACCTTCCACCTTCATTCCAGAGACACTAGGAAATTTGAAAATGATTTTATTCATGCAAGAGGTGGTTCGAAAGATTTAAGGACAGTATTGGTCCCGAAATCATGAAATTAACTGAGGAATGTGTTTCTTCAACTATAAAATTGCAGGAAAAGACAATAAAGCAGAAAATACCAGTTTCTTCTGATCACGCTGGTCTTTATTACTCCTGCTAAAAAGATAAAAAAGTTTAATTCCAGCAAAACACATTTAAGGGACTTTAATTACTATATGAATTTTAAGATGCTTTCTACTAGTGTGAGATTTGTTACAAATGGTTTCATTCGAGTTTAAATTTGATTTTCAACCTGCGCATGCACCAATCTGAATATCTATTGACATTCTCAAATGAAGACAGGTAAGTATATTTTCAAGGATGGTGAAAATTACTGTAAGAGCTGTAGGTAACTTATGTACAAACCTCCAGGTTTAAAGTTGTCAGCCAGAGTCATCTGTAAATGATAAAGATGAGTGCCACACATGAACATAGCAGTCATGTTCAAACTATCTCATTTTATTTTCTTGAGTTTCGTTTTCAGTAACTCCACTACTAGAACCCCTCCTTTTGCAGGTAGGCTCAATCAGGAATACCTTACACAAATCCTCAAAAAAATAGTTGGTGAAATCAGAACCTACTACTTTCCCCTTCACTTTCTTTCAAGGTTCCCTATTTCACGACAATAGTTCAGCCCGTGGGGCTGGCGGTGGCAAGCAGCATCCAACCATCTCAATCGAGAATCGTCTACGCTCAACAGCCGGTTCAGAGCATTGCATTCAGGCCGTACGTCAATCAAGTTTACTGTCAGGGTGTTCAAACTTCCACTTCGAACCCCTACCAGTACAATGCGAGGTGCCCAACTCAAACCAGGGAAGCTTCCTTGTCGAATCAGGTGAATTACAGATCCTTGATAGAATGACAGATACCTTGATGGAATAAATCATCCTAGATTCTTATGTTACGTAACGGTTCCTATACCACCAAGTTGTTGATGGTGTAGAATTAATTTCGATCTATCTAGGAGGGTCAGGATAGTGTTTGCTCTTGCGAGGTAAAAAAATGGTTTGCTCCAAAATCTAAATTTTCACTCCCATTTTACATTTCACCATGGGAAACTTCAACGATTTCCATCCTGTTTTTATGAAATTTGCAAGTTTCTTGGGTTCCCAAATCGATTGCTGTTCATTGTATCGCTTGTCAATTCCACCAAACTCACGCACAAACGATCATCAACAAAATGTTGATCCATTTTTGTAAACAAGAAAATTATTTTTTTAGATTATGATCATGTCAAAAATCATACCTACTATAAAGTGTATAAATTTTTCTAATTGTCTAAGTTGCAAAACATTTAAATGAGAATAAGCCAACAATAGATCTCAAGAAATAATTTGGATTTGTTTCAGCTGAAAGCCATTTTCCGTCCTAAATCTACTGTTGAAATTAAAAATATGGGTGATCGAATGGTCTTAGGCTTTTACAACAATGAGCGGATATATACATTACAAGAGATCTCGTGCAAATATCTGTCATATCTGCCAGTTAGCCTTGTCATCCTTACACATGTACTAATTGTGGCTTCGAGGTATATAGCAACATTTAATGCTTATGGATAACACTAAAGTTATATTACTCTTTCATGTTATGGATTCTACATTGGTCCTGTATAATCTGGAGGTTTAGGGCAACTACTATTAGTTGTGTTTAATTGTTGATTCTTCTGGAATCATCTTTTGGACACGCAGCAACAACCCTACCGTGCTAAGCCAGGATCCGTGTACGGTATACCGCCGGATACTCAAAGAAACGTGGCGCAGACAGCTTGGGAAAGTAGATGCTGCCGTCCATATGATCTTCTGTTGCAGCCGGAAGCTATGAGAGTATTCAATGACTACAAAAACGGACCGCCATCTCCCAGAGATAAAAAATCCACAGATAAGCAGAAACCTTCGGAATTGGGCAAGAGCAAGACGTCGGATTGCAAACCGAATGGTGAGCAAACCTCACATTTAAGCGTGCAAGGTACGTGCTGAGATGCTGTATATGCTGAGAACGAACAGCAATTTCTGAATCCATTTCGTGGTCTTATTAGTGATTGATTTGATAATATCCAAGTATTGTAAAGGATTAGATCAAAATGTATATGTATGCTGGCTTAGTATAGGTGTTTCAATGACGATCGTAAGAGAAATTCTGAAATTAAGAGGTCAAAACGCTTTGTACAAAGAAGTGAACTGTTTCGTTAGTCCTCACTTTTTAGCTCCATTATTCGTATCATCGATAATCTGTTCATCTCGTTTTGATGGTAGCTCGTAAGCTAAATTAAAAATCCAATGAATCATCCGTATTGCAGGTTCAGTCCACATTGGTGGAATTCTCACTCTACCAAAGAACTTTCCGACGTATAATGAAGAGTCCTCACAAAATTCTTCAGCGTCTTCCGTGAGGGAAGATGAATTGAAACCAACTTACATGCAGCCTGGAATCATGTTATTCAGAAAATTGGCTCAAGCTGGGTATGTATGTATTAGTACCGAGTTATAGATATGGTTAGTTTCTACTTGCAGTTAGTAGAAACTGCTGCTTCCGAGGTGAATAATGGAGCCTTTTAGCTTTTCTCTGGGTGTTGCAGGATAATTTCCCCATCCCTCTAAAGAAAGAATTTATGATTGCATGAATAATAATATCACAACCTTGTGGCAGTATGTTACTTTGGTAGAATATCTCAATAATCTGATGGACATTTTGGTATTAATTTTACTTGGATTGACACCTTCGACAAGACGATTCCTTATTATTGGTAGATGATTTAATTCTACGTAGAAATTAAAGTTTAGTGTATGGTTCAAATTTAACACAAATCTTGAATAGTTTCAAGGATCTAAAGAAGATAATAGTAAAGTACGGAGTAAAAAGTTCCAAAGAGGATTTGGAAAATCTTTGCGATGAGGTGCGGACGGAGCTTCGGTCACCGCACACTGGCGTCATCCAAATGGAACCCGTTCTCCGAGAAATCATACTCGCTTATATCCGAATCTGTAGTTCATGGGTGAGTTCAACATAAGTCATGGAGTAGTAAATATGCTAGATAACAATATGGTTGCTGATAATTTACAGATGTTTACAACGTACATTTTGCTTCCTCGCAGCTAGAAGTTGGGTACGTAAGTGTTACATCAGAAAAATCTTCAATTGTTTAGCCTCAGTATTTGTCAAGGTCCTTCCTAAGAAGCTACCAGGAAATTCGTCAATAGGATTCATTATCTTAAGACGTACATGTACTATTGGGGAAACAAGAATTCCATTTTACATGATGCATTTTCTGTTCCTTGGGATCAAACTATAACTCGTTTCATTGCGAGAAAATACCGTGATAACTTTTTGTTTAGTCAAACCTGGTAAGCGTTCTCCCAATGATGCGTGAACAGCCTCACCCGTTAGAGGATTGCCTAAGTCCATTGGTGAAGGAATTTTTGAATTGGCAAGAAGTATCAACGTCGATGCTCCAGAGAATCTTGGACGCTCTGGAAGTCCTTCCTTCTGAACACGAAAGATGCATTTTAGGGCTGGCCAGAAGTTCTGAACCCAGAACAAGGGACCCTGGGGTATGTACAATTATCCCAGCTATTCATTATTCAAACGAATAAGGCGATCCGAGGGGATTTGAAGATGCTAAAGTTAACTAACGTTTAAATAGGTAATGCAATCAAAATTATAAGCTTTCCAAGAGGAATCGAACACGTGCGGTTTCCTCTGCTCCTGTACTTGATAATTAGCTCCTCACTAACGATGTCAGATCGCTACAGCTGCCACAGAGTTCATTATAAAAGGCTAAATAACGCAATGAAGCAGCACTTTGACTAAATGTGACTCCCTCTTTCAGTACTTGATTCCATGACCAACGTGTTAGTATGAATCATTTTGTGACTCATGTCTATCGTGCAATTTAATATTGGTGTTTAATAGAGCATTCTAATGACAATCGATTACTAAGATACTCCAATATCGGTGATAAGACTATTCAAAATGTTGCTAACGTCATTATCGTTTTATCACTAAAGTGATGATAAGCGACTGATAATCTTGTGAGCAACGTAAATTGTTGGGGCATTGGCACTTGCGTTTTATCAGGGATCTCGTTGTAGAATGAAAAAGTCCGCGGTATGAATGATTTCCCTTACCATTACAATCTTTGATATTATGTATACATTTTAAAAAAATAATTTCATAAAATGAAAACTAATCTTTTAAATGAGCAAAATTCGTGAAGGGGAGAGGAATCCTGGCTTACGATTTCATCATTGCGTACAAAGATTCGGTTTGGTTGAATGAACTGTCGTGTGCAAATCAGCGAATGAATTAGTCTTTTCAACTCTCACTGACATTTTTCAGTTGTGCTGCGTGGAAAAAAACGATCCAACTGAAGAAATTTAAAATGAAAAAAGTTCTGATCCTATCTGCACTGCGACCTTGCATCCATTAGTGGCACGCACTATTCCATGATAAAATTGAGTGAAGAAAGCTAATTCCACCTCGACATTCGTGACCGCTCGGCAATACGGGAGAACAAACTCCCTGAGTAAATTGTGTTGGCGAAAGAAAAGCAGTAAAAAAACCTATCAATCTTTGTTTGTTTGGGCTGATGTAGATATAGTACCAGCAGAAATTTGTAGGCATTGCTGCTAACTCGTGATCTGGGGAGCAAAAATATAATTTCAACATTCGCACCGTCGATGGAAGATGTCTAATCAGACAGCTCGTTGTTTTGAAAAAAGGCTTCGAGTATGTTTGTGAGTCAATACAAATGAGAACTCTCCAAAGGATTGAGATAGAAAATTCCTTTTTCCCAAAAAAAGCAAACATTCCAAAATCGGGGATGAACTCGTTGTAAAACACTCTGAGGGCTATGTAAATAAGTCAAATTTCAAAAAAAAAATTCAGAATCGATCAATTTAATTACATATTTTATAGCATACTGTGACTAGAAAAAAGATTCATTAAAACAAAAAGTCAAAGCTCAAACTCATGCAGGAAAATGAACTCATATTTAATGTTAAAATATACTAAAATTCGACAAAGGTGCAGAAAACGGATCTCTCTCTCGGTGGATCTTTGTTCAAACAGTAGAATAGAGACAATTTATTTGCTCAAAAAATGTTCAATTTTCACCTCGGATTAACATAAAATTTATGTTAATCACATTTAATGTGATAGGATCATTTTTTTAAAAATGGCTCACAGGATCAAGCCACATGACTGGAACTTTTTTCTGTCTCTATTCGGTAAGGGGAATCGTTTCAGACGACGTAACTGGGAATACTGGGAAAACTTGTTTTTAAAACTATTGAAGCCATTTGTGGCAATACTTCAACTTCCCCTACATTAAAAAAAGAGTCAAGCGACTAGCACAGTTGTGGAGTTGAGCTCCCTTTGGTAGTAAGATTTCTGTTCGTTTTGCTGCTTTAGGAGGACGGAGACAAGCTGGAGCAGGAAGACTCGTCTGATCTGCGAGAGCTCAGCGGTTCGTCCTCGCCAGTGGACGTGAGGATCGGATATTCACCACTTCCCGGCTACGTCTACCAGAGCTACCCCGGTTGCGACCTCCATCTCACTGTCCCCAGAGTCGAGCTGAGCCCCAGCCTTCAACTGGACGATCCCATATGGGCCCATCTATACCCACAACTGGATAGGTCTTTCATATTTCGTATGGCGTTAACTGTATTGAACTAAATGCTTCAATGAAAAAACTAGAAGTGCCAGGAATCAAAGGGAAGACAGTTGTTGAACATTATCTGATAGTCATTCACCAGTTTGGAGCGGCCAAAATATCTCTTAAGGAAGCTTTATGACCTCATAAGGGAATAACCAAACTCAGAGTGCATGACGTGAAAAATGTTTCTTTCTAATGCACTTCTGATCAACTCCATTCGCTAACAATAAGAGTATTTAATTTTCCAATTCATTGAGGACATTTGTGATTTCAACAACTGTAACCTATTCGATACCATCATCATTCCCTTCACTACATCACCGTAGTAGATGCGCTTTCATTCGTACAACAGTCGGCATCCTTGAAATAGCATTTGAAACAATTTCGACTCGATTTTATTGTAGTTTATCAGATGTTTGCATAATTGAAGTCTGGGGACAAGGTCGTGGTAGAAGAATGAAAGGAGGGATTCGCAAACCACTAAAAATTACTAACCTTTCATCCTTAAGATCCATCCACTCCCACTCCCAACATGTAGAATTTATGAGACCCTCATGAAACTCGATGCCTAACGACCTGAAATATGCCTAAGGGTACAACAAATGTTGACAAAACAAAAATCATTAACTTAGATTTATACAATTCTTTTGTTCAGATACTGGTTTGTGATTGTGATAACCAGCTAATTAGAGCGACCGTCACACTGGTTGCACAGGGATTTTCAACAATAGAAACCCCCCCCCTCCCCCCCTCTTCTCATTGCCTTCTTGACAAGTTGACGGGATGGTGGCATGTACTTTCCAAGGAACTGTGAGCTATTTGTAGCACTGAAAGAACTTCGTATTTGGTATCAACGGTTTCAATAATCGTGTGAACAAATTACATGTAGCCACGGAGCTTGAGTTAGCTGGTACCAATAACAGTAGGGATATTGCACATAAAGTTATCAAGTAACAGTAGGGTATTGCTTATTAAGTATCAAGTACCATTACTTAGCAGGATACTTAGCTAGAACCGAAATCCGAAGGATGTGTGTCCTAGCAGTCAAACCCCACACTCCGACGGTGCATGTCAAAATACGTTGCACCAAAGACAGTTACAGAGGCGTTTTGTGGAAAATGATTCTAACATTCAGTCTGTAAAAGCTGTCTTACCACCTTCGGCTTTGATTTATGTCTCTTCATGCAATACGGTAAGGGTTAAGGCAGAAGATGTTGGGTACAATTTGCAACGTTTGAAAAGTAACCAGTTTCAACATACATACAATATACGAAAAGAATCACTAAAATGGAAAAATACTCGTAGTGTGATTAACATGAAATTTTAATTCTGGATCCATTCATTGTTGTATCCCGTCTCACAATAAGAATTTGTACTTTTCTGTATTACTGATAACTATATGAATACTAGTGGATACATTTTCTCTATTCTTGACACACGTTTACTACTTACCTTACAGTGAATGACCAGAGAGCATTTTTGCAACATTGGTAGTCAAGGGAACCCAATTTTGAAGCCTCATTGCTTGATATAAGGTGAGAACCCCCTTCTACAACCCCCTTTGAAAAATCATTGAATGAACATAGTTTTGCTGCTTAAAAACACTAACGCATACGATTGTTACGTAAGTTTACATTACGAACTAGAATACTTGTAGCAACTTGATGTATGGGTAAGAACCGAAGTAAATATGTGGAAGTTTTGATATTAACGCATGAAAATATTGATAGGACATTTCTAAGATGAACTAATATCCACTTTCATTCTGATAATTCTACTTTCCAGATAAATTTTTCTGAGTTTGTATGAAGGTGCACGAGTCTTGATGAAATACAGTAATATAAACAAAAAAAATTATTATGGCAACCAAGTTTCACGTTTACCTACGTTGGATCAGAACGGAGGAAGAAATTAACTGTGACCGAATAACTTTGTAACCAGCCAGTGACTGAAAATGTGCTCAGCTGACCCGATCAAGCGCCTGAAAAGTTCGCACTTATCAAAAAGAAGAAAAAAACGGGAAAATTATTACGTTATTTTGGGTGCCTCACCGATTCCAATCCGTTCAGAACATCCAGAATCATCCACAAATCAGGACGTCTAACCCTGTTATGCAATACACAATCATGTTTAGAAATAGTAGCGATTATTGTCCTTTTCCTAGTAAAATGAGATCAATATTCTCACAAAGAGTAGATCTTAGGTAGGTGAGTACGCAGACAATGAATACGATCAACAAGTAGGCTGATTTCAAAGTGTGGTACAACTCTACACATTTCAGGTTGTTGAAGCGGTTTTCGAAATGGTACTCTTGATGGTAGTTGATTCTATTCTTTTGTTATTTCATCTATTTCCAACACTACTAAGTGACCATTTCCATTCTTAGAGCGTTTCTTAGTAATGATTGTCCATGATCTGCACGTGCCATGTAACCAGGGAGAATGGAGGAGAGTCGGTGCATCTCCGTAGCCCAGATGATAGCGGGCACGATGGGTATCCATGATGTTCTAGTTTTGACTGCAGTATTTCGCTTTCGGTTTATTATTTTCAATAACGTAACTTCCACTCAAAAGCAGTTCCGTAGCTGTTTTCTGAACTAATATGCCAAATCCTAAATTGATCAGGAATGCGCCAGTAATCTCGACATTTTGAACAATCAACCAAGGGATTATATTTAAGGATTAAAATATAAAAAACTAAATCTCAAAAACTTAAGGGATCAACTTAAGATTCAGATAGAAATCATTACCATGAATCGAATGAGACCACTCGGGGTACAGTACGATCAGCCGTCCGCTCATAAATTGCAGAGCTGTCTTGAAACACAAGATTGGATGCGATAAAATTACTATTTCGACTCCCGTCCACCACAGCTTGACCTAACTGCTAAGTCGTCAAAACATGAAAATGAAAATACTGGGATCTAAAAAATATGTATTTACAACCATTTTCAACATTTCCACCATTGAAAATGAGGTTTTTCAAGTCAAATGAGCTCCGACTGGTCTGGATTCCATCCCAGTCGGTTTTCCGTCCAATATTACAAGAAAATTACACCCCACTTACCGAGCTCAGTAAGTACCTCAAAAAAAAAAAAAAAGCGTTTGGCTCGTAGCATTTATGCGGATAATGCGATCAGGTTCGGATCAACCAGACCCCAAGTGGAGCCCGTATGCGAAAGAACGGATTTGTTGCCTGCATGGCGGCCGCCGTACGGATATTGTTGATTATGAGTCTCGAAACGTGAAGCGACTAAAGTTTAAGGGGGTCATCAAAATATTTTTGCTATACTTTTACAAAGGCGAATTTTCTATGCTATAAGATAATAAACCAAAATGACTGGGAGCTGGGGAATAGACCGGGAGCAAGATGATCCTATACGAATACATGAGTCATACCGCCTCTCCGGTTGAATACATCATAGAAGCAGAAGTGAAGCGTAGATAGATTTGATATAGTTTAATTTCAGTTGTTCTATTCGTGCATTTCTACGTCGCACCAATATACACTACATTATACTGTAGTAGGTATTTTGATATCAGCTTTTATTTCGCAGAAAGAGTCAAATGCCTAATGTTTGGTGTTCGTGGCGTTATATTTGAGACAAAGTCATTCATTAAGACGAAGTCAAGTAGGGTATTGAGGAACGTTAATCAGCTGCAGACCCTTGAGACTAATTTGTTCCCTAGTCGACCCACCAGGCTGAAATTTAAACGAGCCACCTTTTATGGCATCCAGAATTCATCTACAATCCATGGAAGCGCCGAGTTTAAACGATGTACCACAGGCTACGTACAATAATCATACTATGATGTAAGTGATTTAAGTAGAAAGGTACCCAGTAAAGAAATGATGTAAGTATTGAAATAATATTCAGCGTTTCGCTATTGCACATTTCAACACTATATTGCTTAAACCTACCTAGGGCATAAACGTTCTGAGCGCTCAACGTCAGTTTGGATTTGCTAAACGGCGGACAAATATTAGAGACCATATTAGAGATTTGGAGAAGGCCTACGTTGGGCACCCGGACCTTCGGAAATAAGAGGTGGAAGTGGGAGCGCCTCCGCTGTGTTTACTCTGGGCACCCTGCAGAGTGAGGTCCGCGAGTGGACCCATTTTCTTCGGCACCGGGGAACGTAAACAGCCGTTCTTATCAATATGATCCAAAGAGTTCGTCAGTTTTGCCCGAGTGATCAACGGGACAGATGACGTGTACATTGCGGAAGCTCTGGGAGCGGCCACGATGTTTTTTTTTTTTTTCCACCAACAATTCCGTTAAACTTACCAAAAAACGCTGGATTTGCCCGGTACAAAAGAAGTTTAAATGCAAGTGCTATATGAGAACGCTGGATGGGAAGGTCGTTTTCGCTCACAATGCGCACACCCTCGAGCTGAGCGATGACTTCGCGGACGTTATGCTGAGGGCGGAAGTTGAGCGGAAAGCAGGTGAAGACATTTCCACTGCTCCGTTCTTGTAGCCGGAGGAAGTGATGGATGGTTTGACATGTGTTTTGCGAGTGGCTCCTGGAGAGGTCAAATTTTCACAACACTGTAGAATTTGCCAACTATTTGCACGATAGTTACGTTGCTGGCGACTCCAAGTTCCCCCCGCTCACATGGGCGAGCCAGTCAGCAGCCCTCACCAGGACGACAAACGCTGTAGAATCTTTATAATCGCATTTCAATATGGACTTTTCATCACGCGTATCAGAACGTTTACCATTTTGTGGAAGAACTTGTAGAACTTCAGGCGGAATTGTACCCCAAGATCAATTCCGTTGCCGCAGGTGAGACGAATCAACCGAGGCCTCGGCTGATTAAGGGGCAGAATTCGGTTCAAAAGTATATTGGTAAGAAGCGAAATGGTGAAATTTCTCCTTATAAGTGTACCAGGAAGTTACCCGCCGAACTCAGGCCCCATTTTGAAGACCTCGCAAGTTGAGTTTTTCATGTTTTTGTTTTTTATATTGTTTGTGTTGCTAGTTTTTTAATTTATTTTTACTTGGTATTATTCGATTGACGGCTTCCTCTTGGAAGGACACCAAATTTTTAACCACACCTCCACAGACGTAGTGGAGACAGTCCTAAGTCTGTAAAAGTGGGAAGGCAAATTTAGATGTTCACCGCGAACCAGGTGGCCAACGTAACGGGGTGCCGAAAGTAACAGTCTGTTTCTATTGCAGCTGGGTGCCCATCGTAACTTGGGTGCCGAAAGAAAAACTAGATTTTGAACGAGGCGGCTGCCGAGGGTAACGGTTAACGGTTTTTAGGGCCCGGGTGCCGAACGTAGGGCTCCGGGGGCCCCGGATTGTCTTAAGAAAACATTCATTTCCCTTTTGGTTTATTATTCAATAATAAACCATTGTAATCGCTCTGGAAAACAAAATTCTAAACCCCCCTGAAAATTTCATGGTTTACGTTTCAATGGGTGTAGAATCCGAATCTGCAATAAAAAAATTTTCCGTCCGTCCGCCGTACGCACGATATATCCGAAACGGCTGGAGCAAAAGATCTGAAATTTTCAGGAAAAATCCATCTTGGCCCGACGACGCCCCAATTCTTGAGCCAGCTCTCACTCAATTTAAAGTGCCCTTTAAGGGCTGTCGAAGTTTTGTGAAATCCCTAAAAACCTCAAAACCAGTTGAATCGGCCTAAATATTTACCTATTTGAAGAACATACCATGAGGAATCGAATGAGCCCTTCCCCATGTCCGAAGGTCAAACCATTCCCGATGTATGGCCCGATTTATGGTGTCAACATTTGCGTTTTTTGGTTTATCATTGTTTGTTTGTAACCTAGGGATGCCGATAGCGTCGAGTTGTAGTGAATGTGGTTACTGGAGGGATAGCCGATGTGGATACTTGTAGTTTATAGGCGATACACGGGTTGAAGCATTCTGATATGTATGAAACGCTGATAATATATAGGTAAATATTATTACTGGGGATTATTACTCAATATTATTACTGGGGTAGATAAGTATTCTTTCACTCGGGTTTATTACTCAATTGGCTTGCGTTCATGATTTGAATCTGTACTAAGCTTCGGAGAGTGCGTGTTTTACAGGTGATAGAGCGATTATTGAATTTCAGGAGATATGCATAGACCACGTAAATCTGCTCTCGACCAAAGTACCTATTTGGATTGATCAGTTGATGATATTTGTGTGCCTCCTCTACATCAGTCTACCTTTGGCTACATCGTTTAAATTTGGGTTTGGGGAAGTTTTAACGCAATAAGAGCGCTAAAGGACGTGATAAATTATGGATATTTTTATAGTGTGTTTGGGGGGGGGGGGGGGGGGGTATTGAGATTCAATAAAAAACGCTGCAAATTCTTTCACTGGGGTTTATTATTCAATTGGCTTGCGTTCATAATTTGAATTTCTACTAAGCTTTGGAGTGTGCGTGTTTCACAGGATGGAGCGATTATTGAATTTCAGGAGATATGAATGGAGCACGTAAATCTGTTTTCAACCAAAATACCTATTAGGATTGATCAGTTGATCATATTTGTGTGCCTCCTGAAATTCAATAATCGCTCTATCCTGTGAAACGCGCTCACTCCAAAGCTTAGTAGAAATTCAAATTATGAACGCAAGCCAATTGAATAATAAACCCCAGTGAAAGAATTTGCAGCGTTTTTTTTTTTGCTCAATTAGATATCATTTTTCGACTTAATTTAGAGCTGAAAGAACTAAGTTAGTGCCTGTAGTGCTAGTTTTGAAGTTGTTAATTCGGTCAAATATTTCTGATCGCTATGAACATATTTAGTTTTTACTCTTGTTACCATAACTAAATTAAATTTGTCAAACTCCGAGATGAATATGCTATTCAATGAAATGCCTGAATATTCTTGTATGTGCACTCGTTTGAAGAGATTTGCTAGTTTTAAGGTCGTTTGAATTTTTAGAAGCTCCCTCGTTTCATTTTAATTTGGTTTGGAACTAGTATCAATACAGAATTAATAAATATACCTACACATACAGAACTGTAGAACTCGATCATTCTCAATTTTCCACAATCTATATTCCTCCCTTAATTATCCTATCTCTCGAAATGGCTTACAATTTATTACAGTATATGGTTAATATAGTTATTAAACGCTCGTTTTGGGAGGGGGGGGGGGGTAGATTAATTTTACCACTGGCCCCGGATCACCGGTCACCGTCTGGTACCGAACGAAGAAGAGGCACATCTGATTGAATGGAGTACAACGCTTAAACGGATGAGACCTACAACATTCAAAGGATGCCCTGGAAGCTAAAAAGGTTCAGACTGATACTCAGTAATAGCAGTTTCAAGATACGGGAAGCAGAAATCTCTCTCGGCTTTTCAAAAGCAAGTTGTCAGGGGAGGGGAGGATGAGTTAACGTTTGCAATAGGCCCTGCCAGGGAAGATATAATTTTCAGGTCTCACATTTAAAAGGAGCAGAAAAAAGGAGAGTCAGGGCAGTCAAGTCAATATTAGAGAGTGAGTGGTTTGTTATCACATTCTGCTAACAAATAACAATGAGGCGATAGAATGGGCTAATTGGCCATTCCAAAAGTTGAGGCCTGCAACATCCAGGAGCTTATTAAAGTGTACGCCCAGGTTAGCAGTTTCAGGAAACGGAAAGGGACTACAACAGTTCATACCTATCTCGGATGATAATAACACTAACTGGGAGTAACAAACGTTTTCTATCATGCAACATCACATTATGAGTAAATTTCCATACATATTCACATGTCAATGTTTTCTGAATTGCTTCTTTCGTGGCCGGCATTAGTTAAGTGCCCAATCCCAAAAACTTCTTCAAGGTAATATTCTGCTAAAGCAATTTGCTTCTATTTCAAGATTTTAAACGCATTTCCATGCAATTAAATACATTTCTGAGCAGTATTTTGAAAACAAAATTGTACATGTTCAAGTATGCAGTTCATTAATTTTCTCCCAAGTACTAATATATAACCATTTTAAGCCGTTTTTCCATTTTTAGTGATTTCATGCTTCTTTTTAATCAACAAACTCGTTTACCGAGCTCCTGATGATCCAGTATACCTGCGCGACAGCATTTGTGAATGGTACTATCTCAAGTTTATGTATAGACCAGTGATCTGCACATGTACCTACTAGTGAATAATTAATGTTAGTGAATTATTTTGCAGCATTTTCAATAGCCACATTATGGTAATGCACCACTCACTTTTTCATCTCTATCAAAATGTAAAATTCCGTATAACTTAGTAATATCTACTGCTTTATTAGTATATGTAGGTGTTATGCTCATGTTTAGAACCGAGTTAGCTAAACCTGTTCAATGAACAGTGTTCATATCCAACAAATCGGTGATGGCTGTAGGTCCAATTTTAGACAAAACCCACCACATATTTCACTAGCTCACAGACGAACAACTCAAAATCGCAGGAAATAGGTTGAACTACTAAATAAAAACACTCAATGAAAAAAATGATTGCATATCATGGGTTTATTTTAAATGACAACTTCGTTTTCAAACCTAATGATGCCCCAGAACCGCACTTGGAAATGGCTTGAAACGCCTTTCCCACAATAAAATGAAAACATCGGTAACAGGCTGGCAAACATTATGGTATAAAATATCCCGCCAAAATTTGTTATACATCTCACAATTGAACCACCTTTTTTTGCGTTTTTCTTTTCAATACTAAATAACCCTCCTAGAGTCTACAAAATGATATTTTTCTAACTATAATTTATTATTATCTGATCATATCAATAATCGTTAACTACTTTGTACAGTCACAAAATGAACAGCTACTTTATTATTCTGTATTTTATTTTTCGCTGATGGTAGGGTTTTTAAAAAGGATTGCAATGCCTCTCTTAAAAAGTAGTTTTAAATTCCAATTTTTCGGTTATTACTATTTCATCCCAATATTCTTGTTGGCATGTGTAAAAGTTCCTAGCCCGAACCATGGTTAGAATATTTTTTGTAAAATTATCGACGACGAATCGGAGAAAGGTGATTTGAATGGACACACTGATGCATGTTAGGAAATCACAAGTGGTTAAACTATAAATACGTTTCACCAAGTGCATTAACAGATTACACTAGCGATTTTCTCGTTTATACTTTTTTCTATTATACTCCATAGTAGGTATCATATCTAGTAAGATAGTATCACTTTCCATACTAAAACTGATGTTTTTTAAAAGCTTAATGTGAATATCTTGTTGTGGGAGATTAGCGTTTACAAGACACGCTCACTGATTTTCATCTTTATTTAATTTTTATTAATTTTTAAGATTTTTTTTTTGTTTTGTTTTACTCTTACGCCTAAACTATGTACAAGAGGTATTCACTTTGACCTAAAATTAGACATAACTCCTCTATCATACAAAAAGAACCTCCCCTTTTTATCATACAAAGAGAGAAATCAAAATAGCTTTATCTTCAGGATTTCTTTCGACGTCAAAAATTACACTTTTTCAAGTCATTTATCCACACAGTGGAGGGAATATTTTCCTTCAAGTTTTCTTATCATCATTTAAAAAAGGAAGCTAGTTAAAACACCCTTCTTTTTTTCAAATTAAATTATTTAATAATTAGTTATGTAGAAAATACGTGACCCTTATTGTAAATATTTTTTTCTTCTTTTTTTTTACAAAAATTGATTACTTAATTTTAAGCAACCATTACGTAGCTAGAAACATTTCAAATTAAAACGTTCAATTCAATAAGAAATAAGTTCCTTACAAAAAAACTTATTCGTAGATGACGCCTCCAATCCACCTGATTTCTGAATGAGCTAAACCGAAGTTGTTAAGTTTTTATAAGCAGAGCAAGTTATCTTACGATGCCCATTTTTGACAAATTAATATGATTCTTTTATCAATGAAATGAGAAGGATTGGCGCTAAAACAAGACAAGAACAGCAAAATGAGAGTTAACACCTTGAACGTTACGTACCTAATAGGAAAAAATGAAAGTGATTCTTCACAACAATAAATTATTATTAAATCGCCTAATAAAGAAGCTATAAGATAAAACCCAATATCAACAAGAATTAACCAAGTCAGAAACAAATTAACGTTTTCATATAGGAGAGGAAATGGGAGGAGGGACCTAACCGTTTACAAATTAATTACATCTATGAACGCATATAAGAATCACAACATTTAGGTATACAGGATTCGATTAAATACGAGAATGTGGAAATCGAAGAATAACTACCAGAATATTAGGAGTCGAATAGCAGCAGCAAAAGTTGACTATTGCACGCGACTTCCTAGTAAGCACAAATAGCTTTTCAAGTAGTGGGATTTATAAACTAAATGTTTCTCTTCACTCTTGGGTCGGACTCCTTTGTATGTTTAAAGGAAATGAGGGATACAAAAACTTTGGAATTTGCACATACCGAGCCCCGGGTACATAGGAAATTACCCCAAATATTAGATATCTACAAAACGATAAGGATATCACCACCAAACAATTTACTTAAGTCTTTAAAAATCGACAAATTAGTATTTATTTTTTAGCAGTTAAAACATTCAACTACTTAGATCCCCTGCCAGTGAGTATAGTACAAAATAGAACATAAGGAGGGAGACATGTAGGACTGTAATGGAATAAAATCTCAAGGTGCAAACGTAAACCGAAACAGTGGGATCCTAGTAGCACCAGATGATTAATTAATAAAACAAAAGTGAATAGGAGCTGAAATGACTCAACATAAGTGCGATTAAAACACATAAGTATCGTTCAATAATAATTTTCAAAATTGAATATAATTTTTCTAAAACGATTGGTTCAGTTGAATAAGTTTTGCCAGTATGTTCACAGCAGTAGAAAAACTGAAGAGTGAACATCCACCCTTACAAGAATGAAAGTAAGTCGAGTTTATAGGCAGCCTAAGATGGTTGAGGACTCTAAACTTCTCTTGCCCTAATTTTTGTATCATTTGACGATTCTTCGATTAAACGATAAATTTAACCTTTACGGCACTGGTGTGTGAACCAGTCGAAATAAAAGCATGGTTATGACAATGTTGAGATACCAAAAAAACGAAGACATCTCAGTATGTTGGAAAAAATTCAACAATGTCCACGCATAAATAAATTTATCGTCCCGCTTCTTCTTGAAGTATCGAAAGCCAAAATGTTGTCTCCGAATGATCGACTATTTTGGCTGACTGTAACTTGAAAATAATTTCTTCGAAAGTTATATTAGTTGATCATATTGAGAACTTCGACTTAATTCCGTAGTGTGCTCACTACACGGAATTCGGAGTTTTTCCACAACGGGTTTGCTGACCAATAGCCAATCGCATCGATATACGGAGTAAAATGGTTAATAATTAACTAAAAAACAAAAAAACTCCAATATCCTATACAGAGATTCTTGCTGAGCTGAACACATAAAAAAATAGCATCTGGTAGTTAGGTACACAATATTATATATTACGGGTAAACTCGTTTCCCTATTTTCTGATCATTAAAAAAAAAAAAAAAAAAAAAAAAAAAAAAAAAAAAAAAAAACATGGGGCCATATTACAGCTATGCGCAATGAATGAGGTATTATCAAACTATCAGCAAGCTTATGATACAAGGCGACGCTCTGGGATTCACAGTAAAATTCATTGAGGCTACAAGCACAGGTACGGAAAACCCTCCAAAAAATCACTTGGAGTAATGGGGGAGACCTTTGCCTCATACCATTATCTCCATTTTGATTAATTAAACACATTGTTTCCTTTCATTACAATAATATTTTTAATCCTACTCGTACGTTGAATAGGTTAGAATGAGCGCTACCATCGCAAATGATTTGTACCAAGCAAATCACGAGACGGTTTATATTTGTTTCCTTTTAAACATCATTTTCATAATACATTTTAAGAGATAAATATACCCAAAATCTCTTTGAAAATATATATATCATTTGAATAAACGGATAAATTGATAATCGAGAACTCAAAAAGAGACAGTCATCAGCCATTTTCCAGCTAGCTCGTTGGACCTTATCAATTTTCGATAGGGGCATGGATTATTAGAAAACGTGTGACTAGTATATGCATCAACAGAATCATAAAGTAGAATTGAATGGAATAAAGAATGGAAGCAAATAAATATCATTTTACAGGAAATTTTAAAGCAGAAGGACGCAGATTCGAATGTAACATAAGATTTCTCAATGATCAACACTTGGATTCACCAGTTGGAGAATGACTCAAATGAATATCTCATACATATTAAATTTGCTCAAATATTGCACCTAATAACTATCATTTAACATTTTTTTTAAATATTTACAGTGGCTTAAAATAACCCTTTTTTCTGGGAGAGGTTATGAAGAGATGGGTGATGAAGGAAACCCAATTTGATTTTAGGTCATTAATGTACTAATCACCAAAAAATAAATTAGAAAAATGGAAATCCTCAAGAAGAAGGTTTCGTTGTACTGGACAAAGAGGCACAGGCGTACTACAAACAAAGTGTACACTGGCGTCGTAATAATCCTTTGATAGTACAAGTACTACTTCTATAAATACTTAGTACCGCTGTACTGTATTCAAATTAGAAATCGGTGCAGTACACGGACTAGAACTTTCAATTCAGTAACTTCCAAAACAGAGGTAAGACCGAAGATAAAAGAATGAGTTCAACCTACAAGAACACTACTGAAAACTGAAGAAGTAATACGTAGCTAAAATTAGCCAGTTCATTTAGATAAACGACAATATTATAATTACAATGTTACACTATTCAAAACTATGGACAAAATTGCGACTTATCACTCATATTCAAGAGTAGGTACCTAATCAATATGCAAAAAATACCGCTTGTTTTCCTGATTTCCCATATTAACTACGTATTTGGATTATCTAATCATTATATCAGAATCGATACCACAGTTATACTTGTCAACCCAACAGCGTAACTCATAATCTCACAGCCTCACCTCTGTTGTCATTGAACAAAGCCATTAGGTAGTTGATAGAAGTTATGCAAAATAAATGTGAATAAAATGCAATAAAAACCAACCCTTGGAAAACCACTCTCTATGAACTTTTTGGGTGATTGAGTCTTCTTCTTGAAGTGGTTTACCAAACCCCATCGAAAGTCTAAACAGGTATGCATGGTTAGTGATTTAGGTGAATTCAATTCAGTAGTGACTGGTTGAAGTATCTTTCTTATTTACTTATTCAACATAACTGCTTGTAGTGAGCAGGAAAGCTGACGTGGTGTATGCCACAGAAATGGCTAGGCAGCCTTCTCTTTAGTTTACTACATTGTAATGGATATGTTGACACCTCTGGTATTGAATCGATCCAGTTCATATACAACCTTCTTCAGATTCGATGAGATTTTGACAAAATCGGATTTGCCGTCAATTTTTCTTCTTTTTTGGGAAATAAAACTGGACTACGAGGGAATAGGAATGGATGGGAGGGAATGGAGAAGCGCGATGGACACAAACAGGGGCGGACAGGAGTCAGATGTTGGACATAGGGCTGCCTACCGGCGTCCGGCTTCTGACTCTTCCTCTCCTGAGGCAGACGCAGTCGCGAGGGAAGGCGTAGGGGCCTGACCGTTGTGCGAGTGTTCATATTCCATCACCTCGTTGTAAATGAGGCCTTTCCACTGCTCGACGGAGTGCTCACCCTCGTCTACTGAATGGTCGTATGGACCTGGAGCAGGCTGCAATACAAACAAATGTCAGAACTGGGGAACAAACAGATTGTTGAGTAACGCATGCAATGCAGAAGACGTCCCTTATTTTAAAAGGTAAATCAACTTCTCAAGCATTCAATCCTCCTACACAGGTCCAGGTCGAAAAAACAACCAAGAGAACAAGTCGAGACTTTACTTGACTTTCAGGACGACAAATAGGTTGTTGAGGACAAGAACAATCTTGGAGGACAAACAGAATGTTGAGCACATGCAATGCTGACGACGTTCCTTATGGGAGCGGATAACAATACCATCTTCTCCTACATTCAACCCTCCGAAATATTTAATGCCCAGGTCGAAAAAACAACCAAGAAAACCAGACGAGACTTCACTGAACATTTAGATTTCATGTCTATCTGTTAGTGAGCGCTCCCTCGTTCCACAAATCATAGAAAAATGTTTAACTTGTACAGTATTCATTCGATTTGGATGACATTTCCTAGGAATGTGAGGGTAGGGCTGAGGATGACCCCCGAATAATTTGACCATCCAGAAATCAAAAGCTGACACCAAGCATGCTTGAACGTAGATTTCATCATGCATAATTTCGGCATGGCTATTTCTATCAATCCCTCAAGGACAAGATTTGGAAGGTACCAAAATAACAGTTTAATTACTCTACGAAAATTTTCTTAGCGGCTGAGAACGCGCGAATCTCTTATCCTCGTAACAAACATAACTTCTACAAATTTCAACAATATTTTCAGGGATTTGATGGCCAATCCTCTGTGAGCAATACAATTATTTACATTATACCCCACTAGGACGACATTTTCAAGATGTATGAAGCATATTTTTCCCCTCCCGTTAAGAATTTAGGGAAATTAGCGCACAAATATTCAAACTTGATTTAAAAATTAACGGCTTTATAAGCGTTAACTAGCCTCTACTCAAATTAAAAAATTCGATTAGTATGAAGAGCTTTTGTCTTATTGTAATCCTCATCATCCATTCCAGAACAAAATCATAATAATAACTTCTTCACATATTGAGGAACATTTCAAAAATAAGGCACATTCCATTTGTTGGGAAAAATATAGAGGAGCAACATGAATTTCTTGTTCTGAGGGTCAGAGGAGCTGTGATGAACTGTAATTACAGTCAACAGATGAAGATTTTAGACCTATTTATTGAAACACCAATTGTCCAATCCATTAATAACCACATTATAAACGTCCATGTTAAGTCTAAATGTGAATACGGCCATGATGGTTTTGTGTCACAAGAGCGAGGCAGTTTGGTCAATATCACACGAGCTTAGTTGAGCAAAATTGTGTGTCCAACGGCAGCTAATAATGAAATTATCCTAGCTGAGAATCAAAGAAGAGAAAATTCTGCTCAACCACTTATGCATGATGTTTACTGAACTAGTAGTAAAAACGTACTATCGTAGAAAATCTCAACATAAATACAATATCCGATTTGCATTGCATTATGACGTTCTTGAAGAGCTTTTATTACTTTTCCTTCTTAAGTCTTACACGGTTTGAAGACAATAGAGACATCTCCCTCTGTACTGCCCAGTAAAGTATACTCTTCTTCTTCAAAGGGTCATCATCAGGGTCTGTGAGATACGTCAAATAAGGTAAAAATGTTGGGCAATGATACAAGTGTTCTTCGTCCATGATGGCACCCAAGTCGCAAAAAGGACAAAAGTCCGATTGCTTAACCTCCATTTTCTTCAGGTTGGCCTGCAAGAAATTATGGCCAGCAGTGAGTCTAAGACGGGGCTTCAAAATGACCCCAGGTAGAATGACTGGTGAATGGGAGTTGCGAATTTCCCCCTTTTGCCTTACATCATTTTTAAACCTAACCCACATTTATGGTGAAGTTAGGTGTAAGTAGTGAGGCGAAAGATTGAAAGACTTCTGGCAGCCCACTGGAGATTCCATCATATTAAATTACAATTCCTGCCCGTATGAGTCAACATATATTCTGATAGTTCGAGAATATGATGATATTCAATCGCCTCATTACTCACTCAAATCTTCAATTTATTAATGCCGAATTCGGTGAAACAAAATTTAGTATATACAGTATCAAAATATTTTAGGGTTGACATCGGTACTTACAGCGTGAACCTCGCCTTCGTCATACCACACGTTGATGTAAGGGTGGAGAAGAGCGTCGTCCACAGATATCCGCCTCTCAGGATCTATTACTAACATCTTAGACAGGAGATCTCTGGCTTGACTAGCTGTTGACAAGAACCGCATTCCAGACCAAATGAGTATCTTGCAAATTAGTGTAACGAAGAACCAAAATTCAAGAAAAACCACCCAGTCATTGTCAAATCAGCCCATCGGATGGTAAGTGGAAAGTTCACATTTATTTCCTTGATAGAAGAGAATCCACAACCGAATTATTCATTCTTAGAGATCAAGACTCTACTGGAAACTGGTAATTGATGTCAGTCCTTGAATGAGAAAAGCCTTTCAAGAAAAAAGAAACCATATTCAAGAAATGTCAGAAGCTTATATTTTACACCAAAAATATATGGCTGGCGAGTAGTAGCTGTTGGTTTTTCTTTATTGTGCTGTTCCTTCTTTTTAACGACAAAGTCTGCGAGAATTTCTAGGCATAACGTTGTACACAATGATTACTTAACTGTCATGTGCAGGAATTGTACCCTCAGCTTTGACCAATGCATATTCTTAGCAAACCCACGGAGATTGTTGATGAGCACACTCGTATTCCATCAGTCTACACTACTTTCGGTTTCATATTATCAACAACAAACAATGAAAACCAAAAACTTCCTCAAAGAAATGGAAAATGTAGCGAAATGGAATTGATAGACTAGGGTCTGCAGGGTACTGTTGCCCATTAATAACAAATCATTGTCGGCAGGTAAATCAATGGGGATGGTGTGGCCTTGAATTCTTACGAATTGACTAGATTAACTTGTTACGAATTCCCGTGCTACTAAACAAAATTATACTTTTAGATTAAATTTCGTTTTTCAAGTATCAAAACGCTCTACAATATTAGTTCAAGATGTTAGTTATAACTTAAATAGATCCGAAGAGGCAGAAATCGATGATCAGCGTGGGTCTTCTCCTTTAGAACGTGTGGCAGACGTTCCCTCTACGAATAAAATGTGGGAGGAGAATTGAAGACACAAAATTGGAGCTATGGGTAAGGTTTCCACAACACAGGCAACAATATTTTAGAGTACAAGTTCAAACACACAAATTTATATTCATAAAGACTGGACTTTCTACGTACTCGCACAATCCACAATACTACATTATGAACACATTCAACTACTACCATTATTATAACGGATCACAATTTTATGTACGTGAAGGATAGGAGGGACTTCATCCAAAACAAGGTAAGGCTGATTTTATAATTAGAAGTGCCAAATACCACTTGTTTGAGTGAATAAGTAGCAAAAAAAATATCTGTAACTACGGTTTCAGAAAGCGATATACTTTAAGCAGATAGATGGGATTTGATTGTTATACATTCAAATCAATCAGGTGGTTGGGTATGCAATATTATTGACAATCGGCTTATTGATTGTCACAATGAAGTTCCTACATTTGTTGATTTGAGGATCGGGGCATAGCTCCAAGTTGGTGTCCTCGGCTAACACGGATCTACTTACAGCATTGACCTCCCCTTCGTCATACCACACGATGATGTAAGGGTGGCGCAGAGCGTTGTCCACTGATATCCGCCTCTCTGGATCTATTACTAACATCTTGGACAGGAGATCTCTGGCTTGACTGGCTGTAGACAAGGAAATTTTAGTAGGGACAGAACGGGAAAACGCTGATGCAACACGACAAATCAAAACAGGAATGGACATGATCGACTCAGCGCAGGAAGACATCGAGGCTTGAGGAGGAAGCACCACAGATGACCGAGTCCTAAGGTGATGTGCTAAGCGTAAGAGTTCTAAAGGAGAATAATAAATAACAGCCTTCTCATGGTAGAAACTGATATGATTCCATTACATTTGCTTTAGAACTGTGATGGGCATCTCCCTTCCCGCTCCCTGATACTATGATATTGAGGCTATACCTGTAGCATTTTAGCTTCCAGGCATCCTATGGCTGCAGCGTGATAATCGCTCCAACCTTTGCAAGAGGTGACTCCCACAGTTAATCACATCCTTGTCGTAGAACTGACGTGGATGCGTTCAGGGTAACAGATAGAGCAGTCACATGTTAGGTAATCAAATACTGCGCCAAGTCGACCCTTCCAATTGTCACAACTTGTTGTGACCAAAGAACCACTAGTAAAATTTTGAACGAAATCTGATAAGGATTTAGCTGTGTTAGAAAAAGCTGAGTACTGAAAATTTAATCTACATGCTGGATTGGATGAGACTTTGGTCGAAAGGCAACACCTAAGATATCAGTAAGTAGTTATGTTATAAATTCTGCACTTTCATGTACTTTTATGATGAACGTACTTTCCTGGGTGTCAGTTTGGGTCAGGCCCCCATGAAACTTTTTAGAAAATCCATTCTCAATTGTTTGGACCCATTGTTGATCAAAGAGGGTTTTCTTCCTACATATTGCCTAAACAGACTTCCGAGCTCAGAGAGAGCGTGAGACATACCCACAAGTAAAATTCACACAATGGCACCATCGCTGCCAAACCTACTGGTTGAAGGTAAATGGAAGACATGTTTGGTATACTTAGTGTGAAGAGTTAAACTTCGACGAGTGGTATGAGTTTATTATAGGTTTAGGTTGAGCTATTACCAAAAAATTAAAACAGAATTTAAAGAAAAAATTGTCTATTTCCACCAAATACTGAGTTACAAAGTTAAATCGATTTCGACTGTTAGGTCATCATCAGTAACAAAATATAACTTGTTATATGGTGGAAATAGACAATTTTTTCTTTAAATTCTGTTTTAATTTTTTGAAATGGGTTTCCACAATTTCATCGCGAGTGATTTAGTTCGTGAGCTATTACCTATTAGACAAGCGGTGGTACAGTAACAAGACAAACGAGTGAACATTTTACCTTTGAGCCTGTTGTGCTCAGAAGAGTCCGAGGGGAAGAGGACATCAGGGAACAGTTTGTCGAAGCTGAAGCCAGAGTAGCGCGGCCTATTCTCCACGTAGTTCCGCACTGTAGGCTGTAAGCGCATCATGAAGTCCTGCGACGGTGTTCCGAGTTGTTCTGAAAATAATATAAAACCCCATACTCTATTGTATTCTAGCTGTTTTGGGTAATTCAATAGATTTTTCGAGGCACATGTTCGTGTTTTACGACCCGACATGGGTATAGGTACCTCAAGAAAAATGTTGACGGGTTGTACAGAAAGGTTTCCCAATTCATCAGTACTTAATTATGTCGTATGAAACACGATTTTGTGATGAGGGATACCAACATGTATATTCGATCTATTGAATAAAGTGCATTCCATTTAAACAATTAATTTCAAGAACACAATCTTCTTTCAGGGCACTTCCAGAAAAGAGTGTCAGTATCAGCAACAGCACACCAAACCTACCTCACCGTCAAGACCAATCAGGCTCACAAGCCATTCATTCTTGAAGCTATTATTGGATGAATCGATTAACTTGACCCCTGAAGTATTCGTAACGATTTCCTGACCCTTCTTCCTGGGATCAAATATCCTTGCGGAGCATACATCGTACTACTTCCTTAAGAAATCATGAAATCACTGTTTAAAAATATACTTCATCACTTCTAGAGCCATCAGAGTTGAATATTGCGGTTGGTAAGGGATACTGGCTATTTTTGGGGCACTTTTTATCATGTTCATAAACATAACATATCGAGAATAACTCGAAAATGAATCATCAAAATCACCGAAGTCGTTCAAGATAAATCTAATGTGAAGGAAGGTTGCAGAGTGGTGCACCCCACACAGTGAAAACTTTTACGATGATTTTAATCATCAAATATTTCCGTTAAGTTGTGCATGTATTTTGGAGTTTTTAGGCTTAGAATATTCAATTACCAACAAAAGTATAACCTAATCCAGTTCCTGAATTTATATCGTATTCCTCAAAAATCTGCCTCTAGTCCTCTTAAATTTAGGATAGAGTATAATGAAGTGAATCAAATTTCGACGTTCTTAGATTTCGCCCTAGCATCCTGGTGCATCAAAATGGAAGATAATTTCTCCAGGTTTGCATTTATTGCTGCGAACCTGGGTCGGCTTGAAATTGATCTTCAAAGCCACGCTTACCCTATCAGCAATTGAGGCAAAATCATAGGTGTGCCCTTTGTGTGCTCTGAAACTGACTCGCCGATTTTTCCAACGCCGTGTTGAAACTCAGTGCTTGAACCCGGGATCAATGTGAATGCATACGAAATCGTCTATGACATTCTTGGTATAATGAACAGTTGATTCGTCTCAAATACTTAAGCATCTCAAGACATCCAACTCCCACTGTCTACTAAGAAAGGATAAAAATTGCAACTACAATAATGTATCAACTCACCGATAATCTTGTTCCACTGGTCTATGTGGTCGGTTCCTGGGAAGAGGACGCCTCCCCTGATCATCTCACCCATGATGCAACCAACCGACCAGATATCGACGTTTTCTTTATACCCCATTCCTAATATAACCTGCAATAAATGAGTAAGTTGGATTTTAGCAATTGGTAAGTCAAATCCACAAGAGATCCAAGTGTATCATAATTTAATTTTATTCAATTAACAATCTGCAACGAACCTTCATTGTGACATTTTATTCACAATTTTTAACGTTATGATTGTAAGCTATTTTTCATCGTTATTTTCAAGATGGAGATTACATCAAATTCCCCAAAACTAATAGCAAAACTTAGCTGAGAGCTATTTGATCAATACTCGTACATTTTTTTCCTTTGTTAACTCCATAACTGTGGTCGTCTACAATTATCTCAAGCTCAGTAAATCTTGATGGACACCTAGGTAGCCTCACAACAGGTACCCTAATCCTCAAACGTTCATTGCCTACAACCCCCTTCACGTACCTCATAGGCTTTGAATGTTAACTGTTAATGTTAAAAGTTGTCTCCTTGTCTATACCAACGTGTAATGCGCTACTTTTACCGTGCAGATCATTATCAAATTCACAATGTAGTTGGTAATGATCCCAATAAAATTTATGATAATCATAAAAATAATATGGTATTAAACTCAGGACGAACGTACCTCGGGCGCCCTGTAATATCGAGTAACTACGTAAGGCGTCATCATGAACGTAGTGCCGGCCGTCCTCGCCAGGCCGAAGTCAAGGATTTTCAACGTGCAATCCGACTTGACTACTATATTGCTCGGCTTTAGATCCTGTAACATACGTAACATATGGCTTTAGTATGAAAATGAACCACAACTTCTAAAACATGAATATTCCAATTAACGTTTCAAAATATTTCTAAGGGGAGGGGGATGAACACGAAGTGGGAAGAGAGAAGTTGATACGAGACTACTTGCAGTATTTTTCTTCTAAATGGGAAGAAACCCCCAATCTTATTTATCTTTGATATGGCTCCACGATTCATTCGCGACGATCCATTCTATTTATAATAACTCAAGAAATGCCAAAGGTTTGTTCAAAGAAGCCATAAAATCAGTTTATGTCCTTTTGTAAACAGGGGTCGGCGTTCGAAAAAGGCAACTGTGCCAGGCCTAGCGCGATCCACAAGTTTTCCTAATGTTTGAAACCTGGCGTCGGCCTCTTGATCAACCAATAGAAATAATTTGCTGACGCAGCCTACTTTTCGTTTCCCACCAATTTGGTAGGTTTTATCAATCTTTCTGGTTCACCAAAATAGTCTGTTTATCAAAAGTTTTTCTCCATACAGTCAGCGTTATTCTCTACTTCGTCTGAAATGTCTGAAAATGACATGACTACTACGGCTCGGACTCGTCAGATGGGATTTCACTTCTGAAATTCTCCTCTTCCGACAGAGTCTCACCTCTTTGTCTGTAAAAAAATCGGAACTTTCTTTTTCAAGCTAGGATGAGGAAACGTTTTTTACTTGGTTTAAGGTGAGTTTCAAAACAGTAGAGAGGCTCGTACAGCACTCAGGTCAGTCTAATCCATTCCAGTCAGAACCACTTGTTAGGACGTCGCTCTAAAGCAAGGCTTCGTCTGTACGGGGACGTCAACTAAAATTCTTCCAGGGGGTTGAGGGACAACCCGAACATGAGAAAAAAAATCCATTCAAGTCCGTATCATTCTAAGACCGAATCCTCGAAAACCCCGTAGGTGTGTATGTCTCTCTGTGTTTGGCAAATGTCGTTTTTCTTAAACAATTTTCAGGATTCTTTCTTGGTTTGACCCCAATTTTACTCCAATTGTGCTACTGTTATCCGGTATTCGGAAATTTCGAATTATTTGACGGAAGAGGAATCTGGAAGGGTGATGCCGAAAAAACGCGTTTCTTCTCGGCAAAATTTGTCAACGCTGCCAAGCCGGCAATTCTCAACCGAGAATCTCTCACTCGGACTGCAATCAAAGAAAGGTGACACCAGTGACTGTGAACTGCGAGCCCGCGCGCTGGAAGTCATTGCGACGAAATACCCATCCCACCAATGGGTACATATTTACACTGATGGATCTTGCGACAGGGGTGAAGAGAGAGCCGGGGCTGGCTTCTTCTCTCCTGGGCTTTTTGAGGGAAGCGTCTCGCTAAATGGCTTGGCAACCAATTTCGATGCCGAACTGAGAGCCATCACCGAAGCTGCTGGTAGACTGAACTCCCTTGCCACCCCTCATGCCAGCAGCGTGGTATTTTTCGTTGATTCTCAGGCAGCCATACAAGCCACTGTCTCTGCAGAGTGCCTAACTGACTCGGAGGTTTTGAGGACGAAAAGATCGCTGGACGCTTTGATGGCGGGTGGCTGGACTGTTGTGCTTCAGTGGATCGCGAGCCACTGCGGCATAGCTGGAAACGAGAGGGCAGACTTGCTGGCGAAAGAAGCATGCCGCTTGCCACCGCCATTGGAACCAGTCACCTTCAGCCAGGCTGTCACACTGGCAAAGAGTAGGATTAAGGCCGCAACAGCTGAGCGAATTGTAACCCAGAGCCGTGGAAAGAGGTGGGAATCTCTGACATCTGAGCCGATACCAACAACACTTGGACGGAAGGAGTTCGTGGCCAACTTTAGGCTCACTACGGGCCACGATTTCCTACAAGCCCATCTACATCGAATCGGTGTAAAGCCCTCCCCAACCTGCCCACTTTGTGGCCAGAATGATATGGACGCTGGCCATCTCGACGTGTGCCATAGAATAACCATACCTGCGACCACAACTGCTCAAGACGATTCCACTCCATGGAAGAAAAGAAGTAAACTCTACTGGGCTGCTCGACGGGAAATGGCAATGTTGCCACCTATCGGCGTTGGATAAAAAAAAAAAAAAAAAAAAAAAAAAAAAAAAAAAAAAATCTCAACCGATTTTTATCAGTCTAATTTTGTTCGATCCCAACTCTAATCTCTTGGTGCCACAAACCTCTAGACTCTAGAGGATATTATTAATAAATCGTTATTTCTTCACGATTTTCATCTAATTCTATTTATTTAAAAAAATTTGCTTTCTTCGACTCTAATTCTAGTCTAGTTGCGTAACCAATCTTAGAAATTTTCAATTTTATGTTGGGAGGAGGAATGGAGTCGTTGATTTACAATTCATCTAAGCGCTATTCAAACAGCTTATGTTTTTTATTTTCTTGGTTGGTTTTTGTTTCGATTAAGAATTTCGGGCTTCTTTGAAACACATTTCAGATCTTTCTAATTTAATTATGTAAGGGGTGAATCGAGGGGGTAATAGCAAAGAATCTTCTCTTCACTAATTATTTATCATTTAAAGCTTTAAAGCCTTAATTGACTGAGTAAATTATACCTACCAGGAATACAGGAGGCTGCAAAAGATTTTGTAAAATGTATTAGATCAATTCTCAACGTTTCGCAGCGGCGTACAACGCTGCATCTTCGGGGGAATCCAGAGATAGCTATTAATCCCTGCACCCACACAAGGCCAGTTGAAAGTAGTAGCTGATTAATTGTAATATATTAAGTTGCACTCACGGATATCTTTCACAAACATAAAAATCCTTGTCAATTCTGCTACATAAAATGTCACAGTTCCGTTACATTCCCTCCGATTCTTACCACCTTCGGTTCCTATAATCGTTTTCAAGTCACCCACCTGACCATCCTATCTACTGCCACTCTAAAATAACCTCTTTTGACACTTTTCAATCCTTCACTTCACCCTCATCCGTCTTGCTGACCTTATGATGAGGAAAGGCATTTTTCTAGTTCCGTGCTGCAACGAATCTTGTACAATTGTTCAATTCAGTTGTTTAATTTTTATAATACTCATAGATTATCCACCCTTCCACGAATCATCAACTAGAAGAACTAGAAATGTAAAGATAAATTAATCAACCATTTAGGATAGCCAAATAATAGTACTCACTCTATGGATGATGCCGGCGGAATGTAAGTGTTTGATGCCACAGAGCATCTGGTACAGGAGGTAGGACATCCTCTCGTGATCGAGGTCCATTTGGATGACCTGGCAGAGGTTGGCATCCATCAGTTCCATCACCAAGTACACGTCCTGGAACTCCTCCAGCGACTTTTGGGGTGTGAATGCATTCAGCAGCCCAATAATCTGTCAAGGGCAAGGATTCATTAACAGCATGACGAAGAAAAGGTAACTTAAGTGAGGGAATGGTAGTGGAGTTAGTGGAAAATGGGCAATGCGGGCAAAACCAATCCTCAAAGTAACTTTTACCACTTTCTTATTTAATCTTAGTATAGGTGGTGTTAGCCCCTAAGAGGATTTTTGCTGTCTGTTGCTCACCTCAGCAGTTCTCAGCCGTTGTTGGGGTACCAAGGCAAGCATCCAAGCAAGGTTAACCTCAGATTTGAGAATCGTATATAGTGCCTGATCTGAAGTAGCTTTGCGTCAAAACAGTTTTTTGGATTTTAATAAAATAACCATATAACGCTTTAGGTACTTCACATAGATTTCCGGGTTGAATTCTATTTTCTTCTCCGTTTTTTTTCTTCCCCCATGAGTTCAATTAGTGGTTATCTAGAAGGAAAATTATGTACTTACTCTAGCAGGAAGTTAAAAAAGTTATGCTACCAAAATCAAGATTTCTCATTGTTTTTGGCTGATAAATATTTTATTTTCTCCAAAAACATGCTAGCTAGCCGGTCAAACAGGATTTTTTGTAGTTTTTTTCCCCCATTTTAATTCAACTGCGTAAATAAAAGAAGTTACGAATATCTTAATGAAATAATATTCAGAACCTCAGTAGGCCCTCATCTCCACTCCATCTTCTTATACGACTGATCATATACTAATTGCAATCTTATCTTACCTATATTCTTCCGCAAAACAGGTAATACATGAAATTCGTAAATGGAAGTGCCTTGTAACGTAAATGTGCACAGTAAATCCCTTCGATGTAAGCAGAAACACAACACATGGCATCATCTCCAAGTAATCGAACAAGATTCCACGGGGTAGGTACCTTAATTTAATCGCACGACAACACAATGTGGGTAGACCACCTGACTGAGCTTAGCGTCGAGTTTCCATTGACAGCAGAGATAAGTGAAGGCTGCCGGCGTTTCGGTTATTGATCTCCAACCCCTTCGCGAACCGGCAGAATTAATTTCCCGGTTCGGCTCAACGCGGGGCTGTAGTGATTGGATCCAACTACCGCAAGGGTGGAGATAAACTAACTCTGAGGAATAGGGTGTGTACGTGCTCCTTGCAATGATAAATCACTGAACATAACTACAAGCGCTGGGGAACTATCAAGTGAGAGCTTGGTGATCTACGACCTCCTACAAACGAGATTTGCCGTAAATCGTTCAGATGGCGACTCGCACAATATCCCGATTTGAGGTCATGATAACAAGAATCAGTCACATCCATCAAGGTGGCTAATGATATGCTTAGTTATTCCACAACTCGTGAGTTACATTCTCCTCCACAACCATCATACCAATATTAATAACTCATGAGATAGGTACTAGATGCAAATCTCATTGAGGAATATTAGCCGTTGGTTGCAGAGAGGCTATCCCAATTCCTTCTGCATTTCTGAGCCCAATATGAAACGAAGAATCTTCCAACACCCACTTCCCGCAACTATAAACGAAATATCTTTTTGTTCCACCCACTGTGACGCAACTCGCAAGATATGTATGAATATCTAATGAGAAACATGTGGAGTGAGGATGAAAGAGCGGAAGATTTTCATCTTTTTCATGTTCTGTGAGAATCAGCACGTTGCTCTTTTTTGAAATTCTGAAACACGTACCAATTCAAGGTACAAAAACACGTCAGTCACTCAACATCCTCTGTCCACAAAAATAATAATCTCCCTTAATGTTTTATTATAAAGGTAGGGAGTGCCTATCGGCAATCAATCACTTATATATTTCTCAAGCTGTGCAGTACTGAAATTATTAATGATAATTATTTATATTCTGAACAATCACACATTATTTCTTCTTTTTGTTTCAACTTAAACCTTTCAATCAATGTCTCAATCAGAGAGGATTCGTTCATGTGAGACCAAAAGTCAAAAGGGTGCTGAAAAAAAAGCCAAGGGCTTTCGCAGGGTTCAACCAGCCATTTTCAGTCATTGCATGTCACTATTTTATCAACACGCGACTTGAAAGTACATTTTGACGAAATTCCTAATGACTAGGCTACACACTGAGGAATCGTAAATGTGCCTTGGAAGTCAACAAAAGAGGGGAGTATGAACAGACATAATATCCAGAATAGAAAATTCAAGTTGAAAACGTGATTTTAGAGCCAGTTTTAAAGTTAGGAAACTCTAAGACTTAGCATAGAAGCACCAATGTCACATACCTATCTGCAAGTGAAATAGATGTGGAGGGAGTAAAATGGCTCACAAAAAATCTTTCCATAATTTTCTTCCGTGAAATCAACAAATGGTTGCTGTTATTAAGTAGGAGTTGTACTGCACAACCCTGTATAATGTCAACAATAAAAACCAACGATAAAATCAATTAACTTGTTTTTTCACCAAAAGTTTAATTTAATGTATCGATTATTTTTATTTTTGAAATTAAAAAGAAAAGTTTTGTTCTACGACGTGCTTTTTTGTCAAACCATGCAGAAATGATAAAGAGAACATTGAAAAGGCCATGAACATTTTAAAGATGTTCTGATCAACCGATATCAGTTTCACACTCGCAATATTTTACTTCAATTAAACTTTTTACGTTTCTCTTGGATGCAATCATGAGAACGTTACCACAAATAATTAGATTCACATAAAACCATTCTCGCGTTGAAAACCCAATATTGGCGAAGGAGAGGTGAAATAAAAGTGAAACCGGAATTCCTACTATAGGTACCCAGGGTTGATGGTCTTCGTATTGGTTAGACCTCATGAAATGCCCTTTGATTGATAGAGAGAATCATTGTCGCCAACTGTAAGCTGCTCCTGAAGGAGTTAACGAGGGAATGATTGTCACTAACTATAAGATACACCTGAAGTGGTCAATACATTATTTCCAACATCTAGTGCAAGGTAGATCAGACAAGTACTGGAATTATGGACACATCTATAATGGGAGGAAAATATTAAAATGCTGCATATTACTGTATAAAGGTTAATTATTTCTGAATGACCCTTCAAGGTAAATCAATCATCAGTTTTTTAGATCTATGGTATGTAACCTAAATTCAGCGCCTCGCGCCTTCATACCTTGTAATAGTAATCTAGACGCCTCATAAAGAGCTCCGTTTACAATTCAGCACCGAAATTAGGAAAGAAGTTGGCCAGAAGGGACCTTCAACTGATCAGTGTGTCTCCGCACCTTGTAATTGACTTCTATATGTCGCAAAGACGAGAAGACGCAATTGCCATAAATGTAAATTTCAACATTTTACTACTGTCTCAGTAAGAAGGACGAAATTTCAACTGAACGTCAGAGAACGTTCTAGCCCTTAAGGACACCGAAAGAATGAACGTAAAACGTACAGTGGGTTCATTCGATTCATTGTAGGGATGTTTATCATATCAACAACGAACATTAAACATAAATGTTATTTAGAGAGTTTTCTATATTCTGATGTTTTAATATCTCAGCCCTTTAGGATTGCCAGAAAATGATGCCAAGAATCAATCCCAACTATAGCCTAAATCTGATTTTTGACACAAGTTTCATTAAGTTTAGTTTCATTAAGTCAATTTTGGAGGAAAGCTGAGGTACGACGGACGGACGAGGACTTGTTATTATTATTTCTATTTTATTCGGCCATTGGATCCTACACATCTTGGAACGTTGAACAAAAGATTTGATGGGGGAAGGGGGTTAAAATTGCTTCTTCTTGGTCGATTACTAGGGTTCGTTGATGAAAATGTTAAACCAAAAATACTTTGCTAAATCCCGACAAATTAAATGAGCGAAGAAGGAAAGAAACCGGCTGTATTATTATTTTTGTTGTAGTGACTTACGTTTTTATGGTTGACGAGCTTCATGAGCTTGAACTCCCTGTAGGCTCGTTTGGCGTGGGTCACGTTCTGAAACGGCCGGGACAACTTCTTGATGGCCACATTTTGAGAAGTTACGGTGTCGAAGGCGGCGCTGTAACATGATAAAACAAATCGAGAACGTGACCAACGAAGGAAATGGCGCCATTACGTTAAATCACACATTTCAATTGTCGTCTTTTCATGTCCATACCTCTTAATAAATCAAATAACGTTCTCATAAAACTAGAAAATCGATTCAAAAAACGCTACAAATTCTTTCACTGGGGTTTATTATTCAATTGGAACCGTTCATGATTGGGATTTCTACTAAGCTTTGGAGTGTCCCTGTTTCACAGGTGATAGAGCGATTATTGAATTTCAGGAGATATGCATAGAGCACGTAAATCTGTTCTCAACCAAAATACCTATTTGGATTGATCAGTTCATAATATTTGTGTGCCTCCTGAAATTCAATAATCGCACTATCACCTGTGAAACACGCACACTCCAAAGCTTAGTACAAATTCAAATCATGAACGCAAGCCAATTGAATAATAAACCCCAAAGATTTTACAAAACTTTGTCAACCCTCAAAGGGCACTTTAAATTAAGTGAGAGTGCTGGCTAAAGAATTGGGGCGTTGTCGGACCAATATTGATTTTTCCTGAAAATTTCAGATTTTTTGCTCCAGCCGTTCGGGGGAAATCGTGCGTACGGCGTACGGCAGACGGACGGAAAATTTTGTATTTCAGGTTTGGATCCTACACCCTTTGAAATGTAAACCATACCATTTTCAGGGGGGGGGGGGGGGGGGGGGGGGGGTTTTATTTTATTTTATTTTTTTTTTTAAAGAGCGATTACAATGGTTTATTATTGTATAATAAGCCAAAAGAAAACGGTCGAATAAAAATTATGAATACCTATGTGCACAGGTAACGAAACGGAAAATCTCAAAGGCCGCAGTTGAAAATCTCTAGACCTTCATTTTAAACCATGAATATTTTGTTCCTAGCCAGCTTTTATTAAATGGGTGGTAAAATTGAATGATCAATCAACACTCAGATTGAAAAATAATTGCCTTTATAATACAGATGAATTTAATTAAGGAAGAGTATTAATAGCTTTGATTTAAGAATTTATCACCACATAATTGTGTCCATTTTTAATACTTCTAAACTTTTGTAAAGGATCAATCTCGCATTAAACTTCTATACAAATTTGGAGTAATTAAATTCAAGTGGTGATCAGCGTTTGCTGAACGTTAATACGTCTTCTTTGATATACTTCAACAACTCATGGGCATCTCATTATTAAGACATAATTGGCATACTATTACTTGCTGGAGGTAGTAAAATTATTATAAGGGGACTATGCCGAAATGTGATATATTTCAGATACAAGAAAAAGCTCATTACGGATATCTAAAGAAGTAATTATCATGCGATTACTGGTCAAGCAAGCTAGTGAAGGATCGCAACTTATGAGTTGAAGAAGGGGTAACAACCATTCCAAGATATCTAATATAAGATGACATAAGTACATGCACTACATTATTACTACCGATAACATTCAATCCCAAGCCAATGTCCAAGTAAACTCAGGAACAAACTCCAGTAGGTTTTGGGTGATTTGTACCTAATCATTCAATAATTAGCCTCTACTCTGACATTAAACATCCAAACGTTTAGGTATAATGTAGAACACTGCGGTTCGCTGCAGCCTATTCCCGAATGCGCGTCGTGTGTAGCAACTAAGCACCGTGTTAAGGTATATCACACACGTCTTTGATTAAGCAAGAGGCTTAACTTGATATTTAGGGGTAAATAAATTGCCATCGAATAGACTGAAATGAATTGTACTATGACACATAATCAATACCTCATTTTGTTTTTCTAGAGAGTACAGCCTTTTATGAAAATCTCTCTGAATGGTGATCAAATGCGATAATGGGACAGTTATGGGCCAGTCTAGGTCCACGTATGACCGCAAGTCCGATATTGGCAACCACGTAGCATTCAACGTCGAGGACAGCAGACTCAACGAAAATAACTAAGCGTAAAACTATGTTGGTAGTTGTCAAGGGGTTGAGAGCAGTCAATCACTCGGCAGCATGTTCAATGGAGACTATGTGATAGGAGCTACTCCCATACTGGTGACATCTTGACGGACGGCATCCGGCCGGTTACATCCCCCTGGACATCCTCAATAGCGGAAAAGCTGCACCGATGAGATGTCTGCTGCACTAGGAAAAGGCTATTCCAGAAGATTTACGATCCCCAGTCGGTGAATGCGTAATGAGCCGAACGACGGGCGCCGGTAGTCCTATATTTACAGCTTTATATTACTACGAATTCTACGCCAAGTCGATTGCATGACGTTGGAGCTAATATATTACTAGAATCTAGACGGCTAGGCGTAACATGTCAGTTTTTGGCTTTTAATCATTCCAGTAGCAAGAGACTACAGTAGAGATTCCTAAAGGAGAGATGATAGGTGCCTCACTAATCGACCAGACGCTTCAAAAACAGACATGTTTAACGTCCGCTGGCAACTTTTACGTACTTTCGTTATTATAGTTAACAGGATTTCAGCGTGGTATAAGAAAAAGAACCACCAGGTCATAGACAAGGGAATCTGAGAACACTCCAGTTTCTAACAAAACCAGTTCAGTTAAATTGATGTAGCAGTTCCAAGCCGGTCAATACTTTTCCATGATAAAGTTACTAGTCAAACCACCGTAAAACTAAGTTCAGCCAAAAGATAGATTCATGTTTTCATACAGGTACTTAACAATATGAACTGTCAGTGTTTCTATGTATCCGACTTTTCTCCGCTTATCGACCCAAAAGGAAATGTCAACTGTAGACAGGGACTTGGTTGTAATGAGCTTATTGAAGAAAATGCAGAAATGCTTGACGGCTACGAAGATTTCAAATATATAATTTTAAATTCATTCAAAGGCCTAAGCACCACAATTCTCCTTGTGTATTTTAACTCAACTCTGTTTATCATACAAATACCCGCACAAACTTACCCATTAACGTTTCACTTCGCTGAAAATTTTGAAAAATTCCTCTTAGCTTCATAACCTGTTACAATACGCGTGCCTTTGTTTGCAATAAGACAGGTTGGGTGTTCCAGTCAGTTGCTGGCTCATTCACAGTATTATTCACACGTGAAACAACGAACTACATTTATAAATAAATTATAGTGCCACGATCAAATGCTATTATAATAACACGTGGGTATGGTCTAACGATCTGTAATCAAAATGGGTACGTCATATCTGTGACATTAAAACTTCCATTTTATTCCCATGGGGTCTACGAAAAATGGTTTAGCATCTTGTTTAAAATAGTTCAGAACAAAAGCGACCGATCTCAAGGAAAATGTAAGGGAGAAAAGGGGAGATGGACAGGTCCATCTGGAGAATGGTCATGTAGAGTTGCCAACACTAAATTATGAAATATTCCTATGCGTTATCCGTTGCCCGTATAACTCTCTAATCTTTGGCGCACCAGTTTACACCAATTGTCACAAAAAAATCATTCACTGGATTTCAATTACAACACTATCGAATTCAATTCGACAAGGGACACCACAAAAATAACTACAATAAATAGTTGTCTGGCATAGGCTAGACAACTAAGAGTTCGAAAATGTTATAGCTTCCATTATTAAACCATTTGGTTTTAAACGACTCTTCTCCGTAACATTGAGAATGGAGTAGGGAAAAAGCAATCGCTATATTGCCAAGTGGAGTATCAAAGTCTATAATATCAATAAATTTCCAAAATGGTTTGCATGAGTAATAAGGTATTTGGGGAGGGGAACCGGACTTTACCTATCCACGATAAATGGAGTTGGTTGGGAAAGTGAAAATGGACATCACTTTCCACTCTGTTGAGAAAGAGAAATGGACAGAGAAAGTAAAAAGAGACTCTGGAGAAATAAAAAGGGACATCACTTCCCACTGAAAATGTGCTCTGTTGGGAAAGTAAGAATGTGACAGTCTTCCAATCTGGCGTAGCGTTTTTGGGTCGTTAGTCCAAGACTACAGCATGTTCCATGCAAAAAGTAATCACAAAATGACGTCAGACCAGCTGTGGTAATTTGCCCTGTTCGATGCTACTTGTCAACTTGAGCGAGTCCACGTCGGCGGCGGTCCTTTGTCGCTTGCAAGGGCGAGTGCCGAGGCGAGAAGGGCGCATCAGCACAACACAAGCGCAGCTGAGTTGGGTCGATATGCAAATTGCCCGACTCTCCCCGGGCCCTTGTCGAATGAACAGCTGATAACACAAACTCAATAGAGCCCCATTGCACCATCTAATCGAGAAACCTGCCTGCCTATTAGCGAATGCCACCGCTCTGGACCCAACGACTCAAATGAACTCACGGCAGGTTAACCTCAAATCCTTTAATGTGGTTAGAACCATCGGGGAACAGTGCTACCCTGAACAATACACATCCAAGGCCTTTTATTTAAGGCGGACGGCGAAAAGTGGGGGCGAATGGCAATTTTTCGGAGAAACACCAGATAATTATATATTTTTATATCTTTACATTAAGAGTATTGCTGATTACGAATTTGATTTGTGAGTAATCCATCCAAAAAATGCAGTTTGCGTTCATTTTCTTTATAAATCTCTACCCAAAAAAAAAAATTTTCAATGCGGGTAAAGTAGAAGAAGTTTTTAATACGTCATGTAATGACCAATTAAAAAACACTAAAGAAAATATCAAAATTATCGAGTATTATTGCCGAGAAAAAATTACTGAAATAACTATTCAAGTAATTCGGCTCAAGCGCGAGTTAACAATGAACCTCGGACCAAAAAGCAAGCTTTTGTCATGATCATTTAAGACCAGTATATATAAAGGGTGTCCCACGAGCCCCCCCCCCCCCCCCCCCCCCCTAAAATATTCCAAATGGGATTAAACAACTTTTTTTTCAATCTTCATATTTTTTTTCCAAGGGCTCAAATATGATATTTGCGCACTCCGCGCAACTCCACTAGGTACTACATTAGCGCAAATAACACTAACTTTCTTTTTTTAATTAAGAACCACAATTTTTTATTGCAGATTCGGATTCGGCCAAAAATTTCATGGAAATTTGACGCCTCAATCAATTTTTTTTATTGCGCGCAACCGGTTTAGCGAGCACGCAAAGTTGCGTAACACAAAATTGTAAAATAGTGGATGATGGTTAACTCTAAAGTGTGGCACATGAATTTTCATTGTTTTTTAACCCCGATTCACGTGATGCTATCCGTTTTTTGATTCGACTCAATTTTTGCGGGATAATGACCGAAATGTTTCTATTTCGCGCGAAAAATCATCATTTATGCCGACTTTCAGCTCTCAGATTTTTCACTCGATCATTGAAGAAGGTTTCAATCTCCTATTTTTACATTCTTCAACCAGACCTCGAAAATTGATCACCGTAAAAATCTGAAAACAGGCTCCTAAACTAAAAAAACGGACGCGAAATAAGCCAGTTTCGGTCGTTTTTCCGCAAAAATTGAATAAAAAAAAAAAAAAAACCGGATAGCATTACGTAAATCAGCGTTGAAAAAACAATGAAAATTCATGGGCCACACATTCACGAGGTCACCATCATCCACAATCTGACAATTTAGGATTTGCGCAACTTTGTAAGCTCGCTGAACCGGTTGCGCGCAATCAAACAATTTGTTTGAGGGATCAAATTTCCATAAAATTATGGGCAGAATCCGAATTTGCAATAAAAAATTGGGGTTCACATTTAAAATGAGAAACGTAGAGTCATTTGCGCATGGTTCCGCGAGAGTGGAGGTTGTTTTTTTTGTGCTACGCTATATCAAAGGATTGTTATTGAAAATAATGGACCAAAAATTCACAATAGTACGACTAAATAGTAAGAAAGGATCGAAGGACTATAACCAACATTCCGTTTCGAGTCAGATTGTTCGTTATGTGAGTAATGGGACTTATTGAGACAGTTGGGAAGTTTAATACACAGCACAGGATAGTGGAACATGGAAAAATAAAAACTTCACCAAATTCTGAAATCAAATCTTTTCTACGAGAAACAAACGTTCCGAAACTTCATTCGATCGCGCTCAAAAAACGTCGGATGAATTCCGTTCATAGGTATTTAGTTAATTAAAAAACATGAAAAAACGAACCAAGTTATAATCCTATTGGTTTCAGTGGGCGAAACGGAAAGGGGATAAATTCATTTAAACTGTAAAAGTGGGCTCGGAAGTTTATTCTCGAAGGGGCTCCGAGTGAACGAATAATTCAATATTGCCGTAATGGGTAAACGGTATTAGGCGTTTTGAAATACATCTGGTTTTCTCAAGGGTGGGGATGTAGCAGTAATGTGGTAGGGGGTAGGCGGGTGGGAACTAAGTTAAGGGACACTTGAAATATGGAGGGTGAAAATTGGTAAACAAACGAACAGCTCCGAGAAAAAAAAAACGTCAGTTGTCCCCCAATTCAATAACACAGTCGTTCGTCGAAGGGTGAAATTGGCTTTTAACCTTAAAAAGTTCAACAGAAGTAGTGGTTGTGAGTATTTTGGTTTCGTAATTCGTTTTAAGAGAAGTGGCTTACAACATACCCACTCTTCGCAGCGTTGAATCAAGTGTTGGTGATAATAGTGAAGTAGAAATTCGTGAGTGATGGTGCAAATCAACAGCCGGACTGTACGATTATCCTCTGGGCGACATTTTGATACTGTAAAAGTACCCTACAACATCGACTTGAATTTGTTTCTTAAGAAAAAAAAAACGCTGCAAATTCTTTCACTGGGGTTTATTATTCAATCGGCCTGCGTTCATGGTTTGAATTTCTACTAAGCTTTGGAGTGTGCGTGTTTCACAGGATAGGGCGATTATTGAATTTCAGGAGATATACATGGAGCACGTGAATCTGTTCTCGACCAAACATCAAATCCTATTTGGATTGATCAGTTGATCATATTTGTGTGCCTCCTGAAATTCAATAATCGCCCTATCCTGTGAAACACGCAGACTCCAAAGCTTAGTAGAAATTCAAATCATGAACGCGAGCCAATTGAATAATAAACCTCAGTGAAAGAATTTGCAGCGTTTTTTTATTGATCCTCAATACCCCCCCACAATAAAAACATCTATAATTCATCAAGTCCTTTGGCACTCGTATTGCGTTAAAACTTCCCCAAATCCAAATTTAAACGATGTAGCTTAGTAAGATTCAAATCATGAACGCAAGCCAATTGAATAATAAACCCCAGTGAAAGAATACTTATTTACCCCAGTAATAATATTGAATAATATTTATCTATATATTGTCAGAATGCTTCAACCCGTGTATCGGCTACTAACTACACTACAAGTATTCACATCGGCTATCATTCCAGTATCCACATTCACTACAACTCGAAGCTATCGGCCGGACAATACTAGGTTACAAACAAACAATAATAAACGAAAAAACGCAAATGTTGGCACCATAAATACATCGGGAATGGTTTGACCTACGGACGTGGGGAAGGGCTCATTCGATTCCTAATGGTATGTTCTTCAACTAGGAAAATATTTAGGCCGATTCGACTAGTTTTGAGGTTTTCAGGGATTTCACGGAAAATTTTTTATTGCAGATTCGGATTCTACACCCTTTGAAACGTAAACCATGAAATTTTCAGGGGGGGGGGGGGGGGTTAATTTTTTTTTCAAGAGCGATTACAATGGTTTATTATTGAATAATAAACCAAAATGAATAAAATATAATGAAATAGCATTTTAGAACTATTCTTCTCATCTATAGTAGTGGGATACAAGGCAAAGATGTATGTATGCAATAACAAGAGTCAGAAGTGTGTAAAAAAGTGAAAGCTTTTGCCAACTTCATCTGCCTTAGCTTCAGAGCTATCAGGTTAGTTAATATATAGTTTCCATTGGTCTTTTCAACAATTTGTTACACTAGCGTCGGCTCCACCCAAATTTTTTATGAACATTCAATTCACTACGTCCTACCTATGCCTAATTCAATCAGGGTGCCACTTAGTCCTTAGCACTTAGTTGAATAGCGGGGGAGCTTTTTCAAAAATGTTGGGTAACCCTCCACCCAAGTTTCCCTCGGAGGGTTTGGAATGAGTTCAATTGACGTTGCAAAAGGATGGGGGTGTTTTTGTAGTGACGAAACGACGCAAGGATGGTAGAGGGGGTGAGGGGTTGGCGAAGAGTAGGAAAAGAAGCTGAGAATTGATTAGGAACTGCGAGAACAATTTCGCCCTCCGCTTTAACCTTTTTCGAGTGGTAAAGTTCCCAGAGTTGCCTTTCGGCAATTAGTTGTGGCCTGCCTCGGTACACAATTACACTCCCTCGACCAATTTACTACCGACGATCTGACATTTTGTTAAACCAACTACTGTTTTCATCATCAACTCAATTGGCCTGAGGGGAGAGTTCATTTGATGAACCTCCTGCTCTTGCTAATATGTCTGGTTGAATGAAGTTTCAGTTGAATGAGCCATCTATTAAGTTCAACTTACACGTTATTCAACGAAATGTGTAATGTGAAGGTGACCTAAACCAAAGGTTTCTTCTAATTCCAAGTTCGTTGAGCTTTCAGACAATCTTATGCGGGACAAATTGTCATTGGAGGAGGATGTGTCTAACAATGGGGACAGACCTACACCTGACTTGCAACTGAATCGGATCTCAATGGAATCCATGGCAGTTTTCTGAGAATCACACCGACATTAGAAGGAGGTGTGCAGCTAATTCCAAGAATAGTGAAAATGCGGAATAAAATATCGATAATTCAAAAATTCTATTGATAAGTAGGACCTGTTCACCTCTGCATGCGGAACACGATACTATGCAGACGAATGGAAAGTTACTTCGAGTTTGCTGCTTGGCTATGCATCAGATGGGCATAATTATGCTTCTTGTATTAGTTTTAAAGAATGCATGATCATAGTGTTCCTTATTCTTTATATGACCTAATCAGCCCATTGTATATATTATATTTTTCAATAGATCCCAAACTAATCTCCTGAAACACATAAGACGAACTGTCACCCCTAGACACGTAGACGGATATTTACAAATAGATGTTTACTCAAATTCTACTTCTATATTTTCCTTGTTTCGAAAAATGACACCATTCTTCTTCCACTGTAGGGAACAGAAGAAGATGGTGATAGGAGTGATCCGTAAAAAATGTACCCCATTTATCATGATACCCATGATTTATTGCGCCACCAGCCATTTTATCACCGTGCATATTCCAAGTACTTGCAGTTAGTAACGAAAAACAAACCAGTTTGACATTTAGTGATTTTTAAGATGTTAGGTTTCAGAAGCAGGCAAAAAGGAAAGCAGGGTAACGACCATTTTTAGTAGTTAACACCCGAGTGATTGTGACACAAACCATAATTGAATAAGTTAGCTTCATTCCCAAAATTGTGCAGGGAGAGAACAAGAATGATAATGTGCGAAATTGCCCCAACTATCCCAATTTCGGAATTATTAAGAAGTACGAATTGCAGTGATTGAAATTCAAATTCTTCTGGGAATCTACAATTATATGACAGACTCAGTGAGGTTAGAGAGAAAATTTTCCAGTCATGCATAATGATCGTACAAGCTAATTTTACAATTATCGTATATAATTTATGTTCGAATTTGTATTCGAATTTGAGCAACTGTGTTTGCAAAAATAGGCAACTAGTAACATTATTGCCAAAAAACTTCCTCCAAATTGTATTTTTCTATTCACACAAACATTTTTTTTTTTCATATTTTCAATTTTCTTAGCATTTTTTGTTAGCTTTAGCTTTTTGCACATTTTAATGTGCGATTTTCAACATACATTTGATCTACACTCTTTAAATGACCAATTTCATTATTGATAAAATTAGTTTGAGTAATATTCTGCTTAAAATTATGAATTTAACAATTTTTAGCTTTTTGTTTGTCTTTTTCGTGTGATTTTTTTCAAATACAATTTTAGAAATTTGACCAATTGAACGAGCTCAAAAAGTGTCCAACGATCTTTTCGTTCAGAATGCGTGATTTTTTGGCTGTAGTACGAGGTGTTTGCTCAATCAAAATTATATCTATAGATCAAAAACCGATATCAATTCGCTAAAAGAGGTGAGTCATACACGTTTTATGGATGATGTAGGGAAATGAATTGTTCACAAAACGTGAAACAGTATAAATCCTGACCCTAAATTCAAACTAGAGAATTTCATTGCGGAAAACAGTTATTCTTCCGTGATTCACTTCTAGATGCATAGTTATGTACACTTAGAGGAATGGTGGTTGACACGAATTAAAAATGAATGATTCTCATTATACTTTGTTGTATCGCTATACATAGAGTGAATACATAAAGCTTTGGGGGAAACTACACATCCAGAAACTCACTTCAGAAACCGAGATATTGACAAGCATTGGAAAAATATAAATTGAGTGCGATTCAAAATCTTTGAAAGTTTTGAGTAAGAAGGAAAAATTTACGGAAAACCAAATTCATAATGCACCCATTCAAGTTTTCTATATTTCAGAGTTAATTTGTATACAAAATTGGGAGAAGTTCGAGCGTCAATTATGAATTTTGAATAATTCATATATTATTCAAATAATTCTTGAATTATTCGAGACAACATTTATGGTGTTGTAGAAGAAATGTCCAGACCTTAGAATGCATGGAATAATTAAAAGATTCAAGAAATACTTTTGCTTTGTTTTCCCATCTTGATGGGTATCAGTTTTTGCATGAAATTAGTTAACATCAAGAGTCATTTTCTAAAAATGAGCAATTTTAGGGAATGAAGCGAAAAATTGGAGAAGTACAAGACCGAAGTTCAACAGATAACAAAGAGCGGGTTTTCCACATGAGAATAAAAGACCTTAATATGCCTAACCTTGGCAACCCATAATTAAGTTCTATGCCCTTCCTTGAATTATAAGGTCATGTAAAAGAGAAGTATCCGCATAGGGGTTTACTGGTAACTATAATTATGATTATGACTTTTGGATGGCGACTGCACCTCAGTATTGGACCACCAACCAATTGTCTGAGTCATAATTCATAACTACCAGTAAATTCTTGTGCAGGTACTTCCCCTCAAAATGACCTTTCCTCAGTCTGTCCTCTATATGCAGGTAAGGTACATTAAGGTCCTTATTTAAAACTCACCAGACGGTACCCTGCGCGCCTATACCGTGGGGCCGAAGGTTCCGGAATCTGACAGGCACGGTGAACGATGTCGTGTCAAATTCCCTCGTGTAGAATTCCATAGTCTCAAAAATGCTAATCCACTCAAATAATGTACAGCTGACACTACCGGAAGAATTTCGAACGGAAAGAAAACGTCAATAGAGATAAACACAGTCACAGATTAAGAACTATGATGGAGGGAATCCTTTATCATAATCAGCAACTGAAACAAAATCAAAAACGTCGTTGTAGCCTGGATTTTTCTCACTCATTACTATTTCACAAATTGAACGGACATGAAGTAGATTATCTATAGGGTAGAGAATAATAATTTTATCTTGTATCATTGAGGGAATTGACGAAAACAGCACCAATCACGCAATGATGAAATGGAATTTCATATGACGTAGATTCTACGACATAATGTTTACTACACTCCCCTGGAAAACAGTATCAGAAAATTTGTAGACTTCCCTAGTTGAAATTTACTGGGTTTTACATCTGACAATTTTAGAAATGTGCTGAATGAAGGGAATCCGTTATTTACAAGCTGGCAAAAACAGGATTGATTTGTAATTGTAAAGGCCATCGAGTAATTAAATTTGGAAGGGAGCTTTGGAAAAAAGAAAAACATATGAAACTTTTGGTGGACTTATGGCACCTAATTTAGACTTTAACCCAATATTGATGGTCAAGGGTTTTAAAGAAACGTTATCCACGGTGGAAAGTGAAGGGTCGTTCATTGGTTGAAGAAGGTTTAGTACCATTCATCAATTCTCGTTTTTGCCAACCTCCTATAATCGGATGTCCTTCAAAAAAGCACAGCTTTGGAATGCTGTACTTTTACAAGGAGCCTAAGAAAAAAATTGGAGAAAAAGACGAGGGTCACTCAGTAAGTAAGGTTACCAAACCTAAACCAAATTGATAGAGGTTGGAAGGGAATTCTTAGGAAGATTACCCCAAACGCATTCGTTTTCACACCACCTAAAAAATACCGGGGATTGGAATTCATGAAAAGCGTTATGGAAAGAGATGTGAGGGTGCTAAAAATATACATAAACGGGCACCTGAGTTCAAGGACGGCCGGTCCAACATGCACGTCGAAGAACGATTCGGATGAAACAGGTATCAGCAGCAGCCGAAATGGTCACAAAACTTGTGGGTTAATAGATGATAAATTTGATACATTTCCCACACCAGTTCATCAAAATGAGACTCAGTTTCAAAATGCATCCGAGCGAATTGTTGCATCATATTGGTAATGAATTTGGCTCACACAGTTTCGTGACAATAGAATGGAATTTCTTCTGCTTCCGACAGAATTTCTACCACTCTTGGGTAATGTGTATTCATCTGGGACATCAAAAACACTTTGACTTTCTTGGCTGCTACTTCATTATCACGTTCATTTGAACCATAAAATGTTCGCCTTCACCAGTGATCGAAAATTCACAATCCCGTGCTTCAATGGCATCCGTAATTTTTTGTTCTACGCCATAAATTTAAAAATATTTCCCCATTTAGATATTGTTTGCTGCGGAAATAGGATTGAGTCCACATGTTTCTTTCTCCCTTGAGCTATTTCACTTTTAAATCGATTGAAATGAGATAAAAGGTCCTGAACTCGAACTTTTTGACTAAATCATTTCCAATACCTGACCGTTGTGTAAGTCCAGGCCCATCAACATCCGTATTTACCTCCGATTACTCGAGAGGCTCGTTAATCACTTGTCTCCATTTGGACATTTCATCCAGCTATTGTCAATTCATATTCATAATTCTCTCCGTCCACTACCGATTCGGAACATTATTCGGCTTGTCAAAAGATAAATTGCTTCCATGAGGTGTATGAAATGACACAGAGGTCAACGAGGAGGCAACTCTGGTTGAGAGAGATGGCGGGAAAATTTCTAAGAGGTATAGCTAAGCTGACGGAATACTCCAGAAGTGCGTTGATTGGCATGGGGACCATGTGAAGAAATAGTCTGTAGTAGATACTACTAAAATAAAATGTTCGATAAGAAGATTTTTATAAATGTGGGGATTTGACTTATGAGTGACTCTCGTATTTGGAATCGTACAAAAATTGATAGATCTTAGAACAGTCTGTAGGAAATTTGTCTCTTCACCCCCATTAAACAATAGTGCCATCCCAAACATCACAAAAGCTCCTCTGAAATGTTAGCAGTATGACAGCTTACTTCTATGATAAGCAGTTATCTATTAGCAGGGAAGCTGAGAAGGCAATTTAAAGTAGAAGATTGCAAAACCTTTGATCCTCAAATTACGATAAATTTGGCAATCAATTTTATTGTTAGAGCGTTCAATTCAATAATATGAATATAAAGCTCATGCTCGAACTTTGTGATTGGCCCCATCAGTGCGTAAATCCAGTGAAAATCGTGTGATCGTTAGACGTTAGGTAGGTAACTACATCGCCCAAAAACTGGCTCACCAATGTCACTAACCTTGGATAATTGAAACTAACAGAAAATCCTTGACAAATCCACATTAAGAAACACAAAAGCAAAAATCTTCACGGTTTTTATTACCAGCACTTTAATGCTTTAAAAACACCAGTAAATTTGATCAGAGATTCAGGTAGTAACATGATCCAAATAACACAAGCATTACATCACTTAGTAAAAGTTAAGTGAACCTGCTTCATGACTCAAAGTAGAGTCAAAAGTTAATAATAAAATCGTTAACATTATCAATTACACAAAACTCGACTCATCAAAACCAATTATTACATATTCGACACTAATTCAGCTAAGAAATACCATTTTGATATAAGTCTTCTCAGAATTTAGTTTTTCGATATCATAGAATAAGTTGAGATTGGGCACAACATACCGTGATGCCCGAAAACAACATAACGACATATTCTAGACAAAACCAGAAACTCAACGTTAATCGTCCAGCACTGTTTTGACTTGGTACTCACCAGCAAATTTATAATAATTCGCATCGAATTGATAAGAGTTTAGCGCATCGTTGATATCGCTGCTCATGTCCACAAGCGTCACAGGCAGGGCTCACCACTGCATTTATTAAACACTACCAAACAGCCATATTTCGGCGATAAATTGTGGATCAGCACTCAAAAAACTGAAACCTGTTGCGTCCAAAACAAAACGGCTCGCCATTTCAAATCTCAGCTGACCGATATCACGCCCGGCGTAGCGGCAGGGCTGCCAATGTTATATTCGTTTCCACAAAAATTCCCATTCTCGATAGCGTCCTGATTTTCTGTAAGGTTCTCTACCATTAATTAAATTATTATATTGTTTGTTGATTGTTATGAGCATTTTATAATTTTCTGTTAGGTTTTCTTTATATCAAATGAAGTAGGAAGTTCTTGTTGGTGAAAAGTTTTGTGAAAGTGAGAGTTTCTTCCCTGCATTTTTGACTGCAAAATTTCCCGCACGTCGCGATCTCGTGGCATGAAGCCATTCTCGTCACAGTCTTGTTCCCTGAAAGTCATCCCCGACCTACCTCAACCTTTTTTCTATCAACGCCTGCTTATCGGTGATTCCCCGAAGCGTGAATCCCGCTCTCAGCCTTTACGTTTTGAAAAATCGTCTACGATCTCGCAACGCGTCAGACGTCCAAACTTTGGAAAATTCGTTGGAATCCGAATTTTCCCCAACCCTTGGAGAAATCCAACGTGAGCCTGGATTCCAGCCTTGGTTTCTCTGGTACTGGTATTGTAGTACACAAGCTTTGGGATTCACGGTAAGGCTGAACGATTTCAATAATATATTTCGTGGCCACGACGTTTGGTTCCTGCTGACACCAAAAACTCACAATTGTACTTCTACATTCTTCAACACATTGAACTTCATCATTCAGCACATCATGGACTATTTCAACGGGGGTTTCAGGGGTTTTGATCTTGCAACATATAATTTTGAGTATTAAACATATTATTGTAAAACTATTCAAGTCAGCAATAACTTATAATTTCTTAATAGTGGCCACTGACTTAGGTAGGTATTTTTATTACTTTATGCAAATTAACTTTCTGGTTTTCTTCTCAACAATAAAATTGAATTTGTGCTAATGGTTGGTTGGTTAATTCACGCCTAGAATACCGATTTAACATAGTTGCACAGCACGATCCAATCTTATAAAATACAGTCCACTCTTTGAACTTCCAACTCTGATTTAAACGCCATTTGGCCACATAGTGCAGGTGCATAGCTGCAGTCAAAACAGCCTGCCCTGATCACAACAAGCACTGAACATTTTATTTTGTGCTAAGTTATATATTGAATTGTAAGCAAGAAATCCAAACCCAGTTAAATATAATCCTCCAAAATCAGCTAAATATAATCACCTCCACCCCCCATTCTACCACCAATTCCCCATGATTGCTTGATATGACTTTATAACAAACAATTACTGACTGTATTTTCATGGTATATTTATTGGAGTTCCAAAATTGAACTTAACTAGAAGCTCTGAACGATCTGTGATTCGATACGACGTGAATTTCATTTTAGGGCTTCTTGTGAATGTCAAGGTTTTGTACAATGAATTGAGTTTACTGATTTTATGAAAGTCAACAATGAATGAAGAAGTGATCAATTGATATCCAACACCGGACAAACGACAACATGGAAATAAGAGATTAACAATATTACTATGAGGTAGGTATTCGATTTAAAACAATTGGTGGATGCGCGCCACACTCACCTGACTGTGCCTTGAGCGCCTTCCCCTAATTTGGTGAGATTTTGGTACCTCCTCGGCACTGTGAACGTGGTCTTGTCAACGTCAATTTCGTGAGAGACGAATTCCATAATTACGTCGAACTATAGACGGGAGTCCTAATCAACGAACGCATGCACTACCGCGCACTGCACTACGAACATGCATAAAACGTTACGTGCACCGGAGAATTCGCAATACGAACAGTTCTACGGATAAGGAGTTTTGATTGAGTGCAAAATAACAACAAAAATAAGGAGTCTCTCGTGTTCAGCAACTGAAACAAAATTGACAACAAAAATAAATAAAAAATAAAAAGAAACACTAATTTACCTGTCTTCGAAACACACAACCATAATTATTTCCAGTAATGCTAGGTGACTGATATCAATAAGCCAAACAAAACAAAAGTCACTAAACCCAAAACTTTATTAAAAAATTTAGCTGTACTACCAAAGATTTTGTAACTCAAATATTGCACTATAATCCGCATTATTATTTGAATTGAATTGAATTTGATATGGATTCAGCTATTGCTCAATATGAAAAGTAAGCTTTTAAATCAGTTTCCAGCGTCTTCCAGTCAACATTTCCAGTGTTTTGAAGAAAGACAAGACATTATTTGGGGGAAGTAGACACTTCGTCTATTACTGATTTATCGATGTTAAATCATAACCCGAAGGTAAAAGAACAATTATTGTTAGCTATTTTATATATATATATATAAATATATATATATATATATATATATATATATATATATATATATATATAATATATATGAAAAAACGAACTTCTCCTCGACGGTTCTACTGAACTATATGCAGATAGATATTTGCGAATTTAACATATAAAGAAAACAGAAGAAAGATTACAGTTAATATTTCGGCTATTGCCTTTTTCAAAACTTTTAGGAGAAACGAGAATGATACAACAGGTCGTTGTTGTGGGATTGGTTGCTTGATTTCTTCGTTGATGCTTTTCATAACCAACCGGCAACAACAATTGATCTTGGGGTTGTATCCATTTCTTCTCCTTGCCTCATTTCCCAGCACGTTGGCACTTTATTGATTTAAATTGAGCCCAGGTGGTTTGTTGGCTCCCAAAATTCGTACGTGTGCCCTCTCTGATTGCTGAAGAAGCCGGTCATTCCCCTTTGGCATGGTGCGTAAAACTTTTACGCCATAGCAGTCGTCGAATGAGGCTTGATGGGTCTGAGCGTGGAGGGCTACAGGAAGCTGCCGGCTCTGACTTACTGAGGCCCTATGGTTGCTCATCCGAATGTTGAGAGGCGTCGTGGTTTTGCCAACGTAAGAAGCTTCTGGGGGCGAACATTTCTTGCAGATGAGTTGATAGACACACATCCTAGATTGGCACTCTGATGAACCCCGGCACTTATATGAGTGATTGGAGTTTGAGGAGGAAAAAGTAGAGCTCTCAATCACCAGATTGCACAATCTACACCTTGGCCTTCTACAAGGATGTGTCCCTGGCTGTTGAGATTCCTCTGGCTGCAGATCCGAGTGTCGATGAGACAAAATCTCGCCAATCTTCTTCCCTTGCCTGTAGGCAACACGTGGTGTCTCGGAGAAAAATTCTTGTGTCTGGGGATTTGAAGTCAAGTACGGTGACCAAATATACATTCAGAAGAAGGGAACTGCTATGGGAACTCGCATGGCTCCTTCATACGCCAATCTGTTCATGTCCAAATTGGAAAATGATTTCTTGGCATCAAGAGCGAAAACTCCCCTGTTGTGGAAGAGATTTATTGATGACGTGTTTCTAATATGGCCACATGGCGAGGAGGAATTGCAGCTTTTCTTGACAAACATCAATTTACGATATTCAGTCACATTCACATGGTCATATTCTTTGATAGCCACAACATTTCTCGACGTCGACATCACACTACAAGAAGGGAGTTTCATCACCACTGTACATGTTAAAAACACAAATAACCAATTATACTTGCATCATGATAGCTGCCACCCTCCTCACACAAAACGATCTATCCCAAGATCGTTGTCCATACGTGGTCATCGAATCACCAACAAGAAAGAAAATCTGGAATCCTATCTTTCGGGCCTACAAAAAAAGCTGGTAGAAAGGGGCTATCCTGAGAAATTTGTGAAAGACCGCTTAGTGCCAGCACATGTACAGTACACAGCAACACCCCAGGCTACCAAAGACCGAGTGCCACTTGTAACCACGTTTTTCTTTGGAGCTCAAAAATTAAATAGTGTACTTCGTGAGCTACAACCCATTCTGATATCCAACACGCAAACAAGAGACATTTTTCAAGATACACCACAAGTAGGGTACCGACAAGCTAGAAACATTGGAGAAATTTTATCGCATCGGCATCCTCGAACACAGACACAACAATCAGGCTTACATCCCTGCGGCCGACCCAGATGTAAACTCTGTAAACTCGTGATCGAAAGTGGTGAATTCACGTCGGTTAATACTCCACATTCCTACAAATGTGTGAATTCAGCAGAATGCCAATCAGAACTGAGCGTTTATCAGTTGCTTTGCCAAAAATGCGAGAGCAATCAAAAAGCTTTTTATATAGGCAAAGCATCACAGCTGAATCTGCGAGTAAATAACCACCGAGCCTCAGTCACCCACAATCGGCCACTCCCCATCAATGAACATGCAAGATCCCACGATGCATCATTTGATGAGTGTTTTCGAGTGAAAGTCCTCAAAAAGATGCCACCAGGATCCAATGACAGACAGCTCCACCAGTCAGAAAGGGCACACAAGTGGGTCCTAAAAGCAAACCAACATCCTGGCCTCAACATTAATGATTAAAACAACATTACGGAAGCCAATCAACGGTCATCACATCTCCCTATATCCTTACATCACAAACTTTTTAATGTTGGGCACAACTTTATTCTGATGAAAAAACTTGAGAGTAGTAATTTACTGATATGCAAAATAGAATATCTCAATTAATGAGTATGAATTGCCAAAGACTCGGATATTACATGAATGTATACTATACAGGTTTGTATTATTATTTGTGTAACAAAATGTTTCTCAACGTTCCAATTTACGTTACATACGTTACATCTCTGCTATTGAATGCAGGCGAATGTACATTGTGCATTAAATGACGTCAACATGTTTCCCAAAGCCGCTGTATTCAGTATTCACAACATCGACAGGAAAAAGCGAGGATATTTCCTGTTTTCTTTATGTAGCGAGAGAATTCCCAAACGATTGATCTATAGGTGTTTTCAGTCGAAATACCTAACCCCAAAAAAATCGATCTAAAGCTTTTTTGCCCACTGCAAACTGGTCGATCCTGAAATTATAGGTATGTTTTCGCTAAGGGTACAGTGAGCAAGTTTCACTCGCTGTTCAATCTCCTTCCCACAATCAGTCGTAGGTGGGAGTGGGCCCCTGTTTTCATTATCCTCCACTTCCGCGAGGGCCCTTTTGTCCGAATCTAGCCTTTTCCACGGCACCTACAACCATTTTTCTTTTCATCTCCTTTCGACAATTTCACCGAGGTCATCAGCATCCTCGCCAAAACCGGGACTTCCGTCTTCCCAACTCTCCTCAAAAGGATTGTAAGTACCGGCTATTTGACCACACCTCCCAGCAGATTCTCTTCTCGTCAGGAATAAAAGAATTTTTATTTTTTCCTCTGCAGTTTCAGGAAGCTGGGAACCTCATTCACTCGCTCCTTCGTTTTCTCCGGTCAAACACTCGCCGCCGACTGGACATTTCTGCGGGACTCAATCCTCGTCGGGAACGCGTCGTTACCTTCGCCAAACATCCACCGCAAGTTTAATCGAACTTCCCGATCCGAGAGTCTCCCAACCTGAGAATCCTTGAAATTCCCCCAAGCCCTTTCTATTTGCTTTGTTATTTTCGCCATTTTGTACTTAATAATTCGCTTTGTAGGAGGAGCTCCTCAGTTAAGCCCAGGTACGCAATTTCTTTTATTCTTTAAATATTTTCGATATTTGTATAAGTTACGAACGGCTATCAGTATTTTAATATTTTCGATTTGTGAAATCCAGAACCTATAAAAGAAATTACATTTCTGTTTTATCGAGAAGGTAGTCGTGTCCTTCATATTGAAAACCCTGCCCTCTCGAACAAGCTATTTAACTTAATTCACTATAAAAATGATGAAGATACCGTTTAGTTCTTCACAATATAATCGGGTGTGGGGGATAATTATGTTTCAAACAATTACAAGTCATTAATAACTTTAAAATTGTCAATGATGACGACTCTCATAGGCCCGAATCAGGAAAACGTCACTTTTGATTTCCTTTAGTTTGTAGTATTGTTAAATAAGTTGAAGTGGCAAAGATCGGAGAGGATAATACATTTCCTTTAATGAGGTTTGGAATATTGACTGACAACAGCTCAAAAGTGTCTGAAAACAAATAAAATTAAATAAAAACAACAAAAGAACTACGAAATTAAGGACTACAGTACAAAATCAGCGGCAAATCAAACAAAATCCAAACAATAAGTGAATACAAGTTTAATAGAAAATCCTCTTCCCCGATACAGAAAAAGATCCAGGTTGTAATGGAAGAAGTAACTACATTTCATGTTTTGACAATTAACACGTTCACTTTAAACTGCAAAACAAAAATGAATCACCACCCTCCTTGAGCGCAGTTAGTGAAGTTAGTCAATAGTGAAAGCGTAGTAGAACGTTCACCATCAGCAGATTGGATTATTATTGTCAATGACCCATCCCCTTGTGTTTGATTAGTTAAGACCAATCGAAATTGGTAGAAAGTAAGTTGATTGAAAGAAAGATCGAAGTTGATCGTATTTGATAGAAAGTTGATAAGTTGGATAGTTATTTACGACAACATTAAAACAAAACCATATTGAAGGTGTGGTAACAAAATAGACCTACAATCGATGTCAATTTTAGGAGAAGTGTGCAAGTGTCAACTGATGCGGAAATCTGATTGCTTAATGATGCCTACGAAGTCCATTCTCATTTATGCGATGATGACGTCAATTGAAATAATGTTACCCAAGAATAGGAATGAAACCAAAATCTGACTTAAAACCTGCAATGTTCCTTAAACAACCGCAAAAAACATCGAACAATCAACTCGATAATGTGAAATCTAGAAAGAATGTAGAGAGAATAAAAAGCAATCTGACTCAAAACTGATACAGTTTTGCAATCTAATGAGCTTGACACGTACATGCAATGTATTTGCAATAATAGGGGTTTGTGATCAACATGACTATAGAATAACAGTGAAAAAATTCATTTTAGTCCAATAGTAAAAGTAGATGAAATGGTTTCTTTGAATTAATTATTAAGCTCACCATACGATGCCTTGAGCTCCTGAACCGATTGGTTTAAGGTTTTGATACCGCTTGAGGATCGTGAACTTCGTGTCTCCGACTTCCACTGTATAGAACATGGACTGGAGCCGAGACGTCATTTTGCCAGTTAGGAACGGCATGCGCACCTGAAAAATTATCAAGCAGTAATATCAAGAATGATATTCTTGCAATTTTTGCAATTCTATTTGGTAACACGAATTGCAAAATGTTGGTGCTTTTGATGTTTTACGATAGCTAATAGTTTGAGTTCCGTCGAGAGATGATTCTACTGAGGCCCACCTCCTCACCTTGAGTGTGTAACCCAACCATACTTTTAGTATGGTACCACTGTACTTATTACATAAATATCATTTTCCTGATTTTAGATTCCTAGCGAAGAAATAGGGAGATTCGATGCCGGCTCACCGTGAAAGCTGTTTGAAGTACCGACAGTATGAAGGAAAAAGTAGGTAGTTTGTTCGTGAAAATAATTAAATAAGCATAAAAATACCTACCTAGATTGATTTCCAAGATTTATATTTTTACGTGGAAAGTCTTGGTAAGGAACAAAGTGAAAAAGATTTATGAGACTGGCGATGTAATATTATAATGATTGTTGTATAAATCGACAAATCGTCATGTGAAAAACCTATGGAGCTCAAATACAAAGGTGAATGAAAAGGAATAAATATCTCCTATTGATTATTTTAAAAACCGTTTGCAATGTCTTTGAATGACTTGAGCGGAAGATTAAAACGGAGAATATAAAAGGATGGATTCGACCTAATCGGGGGAACGCGGTCACGTTGAGTCCGATTTTCTGGGAGGGTCCCTGCCACACCAGCGTCGTCTCAGCAGACTTACTACCCTGCAATGCTGCTTGGGTAGAGCGTATCTGGGTGGAGAGAAGTCTTCGGAAAGGCAGATAGAGATGCAGAAGGTCTTAGTGAAGCCGTTCCTGGTGAAGCCGGTGTCCCAATGCTGAGAAATAGAACGTGAATTTTCAGCACCATAAAATTCACCAAAGTGGATTGGACGTCCGCAATCTGACAAGGTTTTTCTGCTTATTTCGGTCGTATGATGGTGATGGAGAATGGAGAAAATAAGTGATTCCTTCCAGACCAGTAAAAACATCCTTACAAAAGGTACTGGTAAAGAAAATGGCGGAAATGGCGATGCTTCGGCGGAGAAATCGTTAAAAGTGGTCTTGCGAAGGGTAGCGATGGAACTGAGACTCCGACGATTCGCTGGCGCGGAGACGGGAGGGATTCGTTGAAAGACAAAGATAGTTACGCGATATAATTAAACAATACCCATTAAATATAACATTACAGCAAGCACGTGAGAGAAAATAAGGCGGGATGATATTATGTGAGTGAAAGTATGAAAATAGTGGTAAATGGGAGAGAACGTGTGAGGGTGAAATCTCTGTTAAAGGGCAACATAAAGAGAGGGGTGAAAGGGGTTGTGGGGGTCGTTTTAGGGGATGGAGAGAGCTATTATTAGAAGAGGCGAAAGCGCAACCCTGTGATTCAACGGGACACAGAAGGCCGGAAATACCCTTTCACTGTTAGAACTTTCAAGCTACAAATTTCAACTTTCGAAGTCTAAAAATAGAAATCTTTTTAAAGGTAGATATTTATTGAACTACGAAAAGCATGATGCAATGTAATTTCTGAGCCCTTAGTATTTATTCAACTACGAAAAGCAGGATGCAAGCTAAAACCAATCAAATTATCGAGGTGTTATTGTACGTTGAACACCATACTAGCAATCTCACGTCAAATCAATATGTAAAATCATCACAATCATGTAGCTACTACTTCTTTAAACAAATTTCTGACAAAGCGCCGAGTTCAATGAAAACCGAGGTTTTGAGTTATAACAAAGCTATGTCAACGGTCAGTCTCCTGACGCCAGGGGGAGAGATAGGGAAACTGGCCGATTTTCCACACCTGCGATAAGTGAAGATTTTAGTAACTACCTATTAGATATAGGAACTACTATTGGGAGCTATTGGTTCTAGCTTAGTAGGTGACACCTACAAAACCAGGTAGTTACCAAAGGAACCCATAAAACCATCATTTTGCCAACACCGTCGAGCTGTTGACGGCCAGTTTTCGAATGACTGAATCAACATAATTGTTAGGGGAACAAAGAAGAACCGAGGAGTTGAAGGGACCCAGGAACAGTAGGTCATTGTTTTGGTTCTTCAAATGTGTCAGTTTGGACTGAAAATATTTTTAATTAGATTGTTTTTCGAGTTTTCCTTATTCGGAAATGACACTTTCTTTGAAAGTTTATATGGCACAGGCCTTGATTTATTAAATCTAAGTTTTGCTTCCTCAACAAGAGTTAGTTTCACCTCTCCAAACTTACACTTCCCTAGTTCGTCCTACAATGAATCACAAAACTATTCAACTATTTCAGATTTTATTGTGGATGCATTTAAATCTGAAAATTACAGCTTATAACAGTCATTATTCGCTGAAACATTCAGTACCAATGGAATATTACACATGAAAATCAGGTCTCTTCCTAACTAAGGTTTTGACCGTCCAGGTACAACAAACAAAGGACTATCAAGTGTTATGTTTTCAAATTGAATACACACCTGAATCTAACCATTAGGCATAATAAACGAATCAACGTAACTACGCAATTTGGTGGCTGTTTGATCGAGTTTAACATTACTGAAGTACTTTCTATAAATATTGTCTGGTTAAACAGGTAAACCAGACCCCGTATCGATTTCGAAATCTATCAAAACGCTCTTAACTAATAACGGAATCATGAACGGGTCAACCGAACTCATCAAATTATCAATAGTTGAAGAGTAAAACAAAGAAACTTGATCTGAATTAACCAGTTCGTCGGCTGATTGATCGGCTATTTAATATTTACTGCCGGATGTATGTTTACAATAGTTGCTTGCAAATCGTTGTTTTCTTCCTCAGCTTCATGCGAATCGGGAACTCTCGCTCACAGCTGGTGCTGATGATTATTTTTCTTACAGCTGGAGCTACAACATCTTTCAAAGATATGTCTGCGTTTCCCCCGCAGATTCGGTCCAATATTAAACCTTTTTGAGCCCAGTAACGAATTTGTACTTAACCAACTCATTCAATTGCGTTTCAAACTCACAGTCTATAGAATAGTTTTTTTATTCTTGCGAACCAATTATCAACAGTCTCGCCTTGATCCTACCGTAAAATATCGAACGTCAGCCTGTTTCGCCATACAGAAATTTCCTCTAAGCCGGCATATTGCCACGGCATTTTCGAATCACAATGTTCCGAACGCACGTAGGGGTGTGCATCAAAACAACATTGTGGTCTAGGGCATTCGTTTTTTTTTTTTTTTTCAATCCTAAACAGGGTAAAATCACTGACTGAGATATTCAGACATCAGAATATAGACAATGCCGAAGTAACACTACGAGTGAAATTAGTATTTGAAAGACATCTCTTCAATGATACACATGAGCACAGACCTGTGGTACCTATGAGTTTGACGGAAGAAAAATAACGTCAACGTCCTAGAATTCAGTAAATATCGTCTTGCAACGCATTAATTCAACACAAAACACACAATTAAATGTGGATACGAAATCACACGACTAGTCACAAGTGTGCTTCCAAGAACACGGGATTTACAGAGTTCGGCTTCGTCACTCGGCCGGTCCTCTCACAGTGAGTTTATTTGCGGTGTTGACGCCAAAAATGTAATTTCCATCTCAGCTTGTGAATTAGCCGACCTTACGTCACGCGATAGACAACATCTATTGGACACTGACTTCATCCAGGAACATTAGATTGGGTCTTTGTTTCGGTTTGGAGGCAGGCATTTTTGAATCACATTGTTCCGAATGCATGAGGTGGTGATGTTGGTTCATTACGTTCAGTTTCTACCTTAAAAATCGACCAAGGAAAGAGAATAATAATAACCGGACGTCTAGAGCTCCGTGGATGCACTCCATTTAAAACACTGGTTGAAAATCTGTGCTTAATCGTCTTGAAACCAAAGAAACACATAAAACCATCTTGTTCCCGACATCGCGGAGCTGTGGATAGGTTTCTACAAGTTTTTGAATGAATGAATCAACATAATTGTTAGGTAACACATAAGGACGGCGACAGGTTACACAGTACCCGCACGACCTCCCGGTCTTGATGGTACTGTAGCTCTTGCTCCTTCTAATATATATATATATAGACGATGATGGTGGTGTATTACTTTCAGTATTGTGCTTTTGAAATCGACCAAGAGATGTAGCAGTTCCTGGAACTGCTACGCGAACGCGGACCGATACTTCATCGGCTCCGCCTCCCCGGCGCTCCCCCAAGAGGTGCGTTGTGAGATCAGTTGATCCCATGACGTCCTACAACTGGTAAGTCTCCTTTTCCTACATTTGCGGTTTCCGTAATAAAACCCAAATTCTCTCTTGATTTCATATCGGACCTATTTCAGATTCAATAAATCTATATAAACTCCAATCCGATTTGTTATTCATAAAAATACCCAATTCACCATTAATTTATATTTTCAAGTTTAAATGATTGAAATAGTAAACTAGGTTTTTGGGGTTGAAATAAGTGTTAATTATCATAGATAATTCCAACACTATTTCACGGAAAAACCAATTAATTACCGAAAATCCTGAGCTTCTTGGGTCCTTGTAAAATATATAGATTTAGCGGCAATTTTCTACAATTTAAAACCTACATCTTCCGTAAGAACCAAGGAGTAGGACGGATCAAGGAGCATTAGGTCATTGTTTTGGCTCTTCAAATGTGTCAGTTTGGAGGCGGTCTTTTTTCGAATCACATCATTCCGAACGCACGTATTGGTGGAAAAAACCCACCCTTGTAGTCTAGGGCTAGTCATCAGTTCCTTTCAATATAAAACAGGGAAATCAACTGACTGAGATACTCAAGACATGACGAAAAGTAAATTCCAAAGTAGCACTAGTGATGAGACTTTTAGTTGGAAGATATATCTTCGATTAATCATATGAGCCCACTTCGATCGCTCTACGTTTATCTGCTAGCTCGACCTCGAGAACCTATGATTTTGACAGAAGAAAAATAACGTCAACGTCTTCGAATTTACTAAAAATCGTAACCAAAGGAACACATAACACCATCTGGTTGCCATTACCGCAGAGCTGTAGATAGGTTTCTAGGTTCAAGCCGACATATTGCTGTCGACGGCCAGTTTTTGAATGACTGAATCAACAATTGTCGATTGTACAATTTAATGACGGCGCCAGGTTATACAGTACCCGCACGACATCTCGGTCTTGATGATACTGTAGCCCTTGCTCCTTCAAAATATATATAATATATTATATTTGACTGGGTATTTTATTTGAATTGATCTCAACATCCAAGAAAGTTGATGTGGGCTGATTTTGATTCGTTCAGCTTCATTCTCCACATCTTGGTCCATTTATAAACCTCAGTAGTAGACGTCTGTAGTTTCCGTGTTGCAGCTTCTATATCATCTCCAACAGTTATCCCAAAGGTGGCCCCCTTGTTGGGGTAAGTCCCGTGTGTACCATCTCGGCGGGGTCTTCCACCCGCCCATCGTCCAATATATATATATTATACAGGGTGTCTCACGAGTTGTTCCCCCCCCCCCCCTCCCCCCTCCTAAAATCGTCCAAAATTGAGTAAACAAAAAAAAAATTTTTTTGAATCTTCATAAGTTTTTCTAAGGATCTCAAATATCATATTTGCGCACCCCGCGCAACTGCGCAATCTTGCGCAACTGACACTAACATTCTTATTTTAAATGGGAACCCAAATTTTTTATTGCAGATTAGGATTCTACTCAAAATTTCATGAAAATGTGACCCCTCAATCAATTTTTTTTATTGCGCGCAACCAGTTCAGCGAGCACGCAAAGTTGCGCAACCCCAAAATTGTCAAATAGTGGATGATGGTGAACTCTAAAGTGTGGTACATGAATTTTCATTGTTTTTTAATGCTGATTCACGTGGTGCTATCCGTTTCTTGATTCGGCTAAATTTTTGCGGAATAATGACCTAAATTTGGTTATTTCTCGTCCGTTTTTTTTTTAATCTTAGGCGTCTGTTTTCAGATTGTTACGGGGATTAGTTTTCGAGGTCCGGTTGAAAAATGTAAAAATAGGAGAAACCTTCAGTGGTCAAGTGAAAAATCATCTTAATCTGAGAGTTGAAAGTCGGCATAAATTAGCTGCCGTTACAGTGACCTTTGAATAATCAGATAAGTATTTTGTTTCCTCTGTTTACAACCTTTCGAGGTAGCTAAGTGTGCCTGATGTACACACAACCAAAGATCATCTGATAAGAGTTGATGTTTCTAGCCAAACCATGAAAGCGATAAAACTCCACCTTGTCCACTCATCCACTGGACACAGCTCACGTTCCTTAGTCTGCGACATCATTGTCATCATGCCTCGTGCTCCTACCACGCGTTATTCAATGGAAGAAAGGGCTGCTATGGTCCAAACACACGCGCGAAAAAAGATGATTTTTTCACGAGAAATAACCAAATTTAGGTCATTATTCCGCTAAAATTGAGCCGAATCAAGAAACGGATAGCACCACGTGAATCAGCGTTAGAAAACAATGAAAATTCATGTGCCACACTTTAGAGTTCACCATCATCCACTATTTGACAGTTTTGGGGTTGCGCAACTTTGCGTGCTCGCTGAACCGGTTGCGCGCAATAAAAAAAATTGATTGAGGGGTCAAATTTTCATGAAATTTTGAGTAGAATCCGAATCTGCAATAAAAAATTCGAGTTCCCATTTAAAATAAGAAAGTTAGTGTCAGTTGCGCAATATTGCGCAGTTGCGTGGGGTGCGCAAATATGATAGGTATTTGAGATCCTTGGAAAAACTTATGAAGATTCAAAAAAAAATTTTTTTTTGTTTACTCCCGTTTGGACGATTTTAGGAGGAGGGGGAACAACTCGTGAGACACCCTGTATATACAAATATATATATAAACGCGACAGAAAAACAAAAATAACAACAAATGACTCACGGGGAGTTGTAAACGTTTCGCGACGATGCGTTTTCAACACTCTCATATATATATATGAATGACGAGGTTCAAGATGCTCTGGGTAGATCCTATGGGATGCCCGAGATCGACGATGACGAACTGGCTGCTGAGTTGGATGCTCTGGCAGACGAAATTGCTCTGGACGACGACACTTCCTACCTAGACGACGCTATCTCGACGCCCAACGCCCCGGAGAAAGAGCCTGGGGCGCCGGCGAACCCCCAGCCTGCTACTCGGAACCGCGATGGAGTTCCAGTGGACGAATTCGGCCTTCCCCAGTTACCAGCCTAAAGCCCCTCCTTGATGCGTTATCCTGTATATATATATATATATATTATTGTCGATGATGTTGGTTTATTACGTACAGTATTGTACTTTTGAAATCTACCAATGGAAAAACAGAAAAATAACTGGAATTCCTGAGCTTCTTGGATGCACTCTATGTTTGAGGCATTGATTTAGCGGTCATTTTTTACAATACAGAGGTTGCATTTTCTGTTAGAACCGAGGAGTTGAAGGGATAGGTACACGAGCTCTAGATCATTGTTTTAGTTCTTCAAATGTGTCAGTTTGGAGGCAGGCATTTTCAAATCACATTATTCCGAACGCATGTATTGGTGGAAAACAACCCACCCGTGTAGTCTAGGGGTAGAGATCAGTTCCTTTCAATCCTAAAATTGGTAATCAACTGACCGCGACTAGGTTATTGCGATCAAAACAAAAAAAACGCTGTTGTTTTTGTTTTGATCGCAGTAACCTAGTGATGTACTGAATGTGGATGCAATGTTGGCAGCATAAATCGGGCCATACATCGGGAATAGTTTGAGCTACGGATCTTGGGGAATGTTCTTTAAAAAAAAGTCCAAATTTAGGCCGCCTTGACTTTTTTTGAGGTTTTTAGGGATTTTACAAAACTTTGACAACCATTGAAGGGTACTTTAAATTAAGTGAGAGAGCTGGCTAAAGAATTGAGGCGTTGTCAGACCATTTCAGGATTTTTCCTGAAAATTTCGGATTTTTGCTCCAGCCGTTTGGGAGAAATCGTGCGTACGGCGGACGGACGGAAAATTTGTTATTGCAGATTTGGAGTCTACTCCCTTTGAAACGTAAACCATGGAATTTTCAGGGGGTTAGACTTTTTTTTCAAGAGCGATTACAATGGTTTATTATTGAATAATAAACCAAAAGGACATCTTGGAGACTTGGGTTGTGGCCAGTTCGAGACTCACCGGCGAGCACATCAATCAGAGGGTAAATTATAATTTACTTCCCCAGATCCTGTACACAATCTTTATCATGAATGAAGTTTCATTGTATTTTTGAGTGATTGGACTCTTTACCTGTAGTAGAATGAAATTCAATAACGCATTACTATTCACTGGACTCATACGTAATTCGGATTAAAGTTTAACCTCCAAAGAGGTTTTACCGATTTAGAACCGATTAGACAACGGTTTCCCAACGGAAGGAAAAGTTTCAGAGTAATAAATTACGATCAGGCCACCGAATAATGTTTCTACCGACTTCAAAAAACAGGGAGGAACTCAATTCGCGTAGTATTTTTCACAACATTACCAATAGATTTTCTTATATCTAACATTGATACGTTGCAAATTCGATTTGAAATGTGAATGCACTGAAAATGATTGCTGAATCAATCACTCTTTTGAGGAGATGAAGAGCGTGATAGTTAATGGAATTTATATGTGTGGAAGTTGATTATTAAAGAAGATTAAATAGCATCGGCAAATTATTATCATACATCAATATTATATTCTCGAACGAAAGTTCTAACAGGAATGAATATTTTTGGGATTGTTAATTTCGTAGCGTCGTAACTGCAACATACGATAATATAACATCCGGTGTTATATCGAGTGTCATCACTGCACAATTCCTACACTCCCCTTCACTCGATAGATCTAACTCACTGAGTCACTGTTGATGAGTCCTATTGCCTTAGCGTCCTGGGCGTTGGGAAAATCCCTGTGCAACAAGGCGTGCTTTCCGACGCTCCAGTTCGCCGATTTGTTTGTACTTGTTTTTCAGTACCATTCTATTTCCAATGACGTTCTTCCCGTTCACTCTTTCCATTATTTTCCATGTTTCATTTTGTAGATGGGCTTTTATTTCGCTTTTAATGTCTTCCTCCCAAGATTTCGCATCTGTTCCCTCTAGTGCCTCCTTTTGAGTTAGCGAAGCAACTTCAAAATCATTTAGCCATGCAGGGGGATTCAGTTGTGCTCTGTCTCTCAGGTAGTGACCACTAGCAATTCCTTCTTCTACTATTTGTTCTTCATGTTCTTGTTCTACGTTGTCTTCTTGTTCTCCATTTTCTTCTTGTTCTTCAGATTCTTTTTCAATCATCTCTGTTGCGTCGTTTTTATTTATGAAAAAATCAATCATTTGTTCATATTTTTGAATTTTCTTCTGATCCCTGGGATCTGAACTGGATGGGAATGGGTCGTCATTTGATTTTTCAGGGTAGTAGAATTTTGCCACTATCTTGACATCTCTGGAAATGACTATTCTGTTTCTCGAGGGCACCCAAACTCGGTATGCCTTCGAAAATTCGGAGTAACCAACGAAAATGCCTTCCTCGGCTCTGGCTCGAAATTTGTCTTTGCCTGGGCGTTTGTCCATGACGAATGTCTTGGCACCAAACACGTGCAAGTGCCGAACGGAAGGAATACGTCCTGTCCACCTCTGGAATGGGGTTTGGTGGTCTAAGGCTCTAGTTGGACATCTGTTCAACAAGTAATTAGAACAATAAATGGCTTCAGCCCAGAACATTGGTGGCATGTTAGATTCGAGCATCAGACATCTTGCTCTGTCCAACAAAGTTCTATTTCGTCGCTCTGCCAGTCCATTCTGTTCAGGTGTATGAGGAGCTGACAGTCGACGTCTGATACCAGAATTTTTCAGAAATGCATCAAATTCGTTGTTAACATACTCAGCTCGCCCATTATCACTTTGAAGATATTTTATTTTCTTGTTTAGGGTGTTTTCAACTTCATTTTTAAATTGTTTAAAGTACGTTAGGACTTCATTTTTTTGTTTCAAGAAATAAACGCGACCATATCGGGAGTATTCGTCGATAAAAGTCACGAAATATCTTGAACCACCAGGGGACGTGCAACGCATAGGGCCGACTACGTCGGAGTGAATGATCTGGAGTGCTTCCAATTGTTTTGGTTCATTCCTAGTTGGGAATGGGAGCCTCGAGAATTTACCCTTAATGCAAGTTTCACAGTCTCCTAATGTATCTGATGGTTTGAATTTTAATCCTTTCATTATTTTATTCCGTCTAGCCAATTTTAGGTCTTTTTCATTTATGTGTCCCAATTTTCTGTGCCAATTTAGAATTTCAGAAGTTGTATCTGATGAAGTGAGCGCTGAAATGTCAAGTTTTTTAGTATTAAGCAAGTACAAATTGTTATGCTTATTGGCCTTTGCGAAAATTTTTCCATTTTGGTCACGAACTTCGGCATGATCTTTTCTGAAAGTGACATCAAAACCTTTACTGGTTATCTTGCTCACAGACAGCAAGTTTGTGCTTAGATTAGGAACATATAACGTATCTGAGAGATTAACAATACGATCATCTCCCAACTTCACCATCACAAGACCTTTTCCAGCAATATTAGCTGTAGTATCGTTTGATGCTAACATTATTTTACCGTTTTCTTTGTCTAATTTGGTAAATTTGGTTTTATCGGAGCATAAGTGAGATGTGCTACCGCTATCAAGGCACCAAAAATCCGAATTTGTGTCCCTTATTGTTGAACTTGTGGTGAGACTTTCTTGTACATTGTACCATGTCGATTCTGCCAAATGGGATGTATGCTGTTTATTTTTGTTTTTCCAGCATTTTTCGGTTGGATGATTTGATCGCCCGCAAATTTTGCATTGTTTTTTATAGTTTTGATTTTGATTTTTCCGCGGTTTATTGTTTGAGTAAAATGCGTCTTCACTCGTTTTGGAGGTTTCATCCTTCCTTCTAGCTTCAAATTCTTCAATGATTTTGACTTTCAACTCTTCAGGTGTTGGAAGTTTATCCCTACTCTCTATTGCTACTCGGAAATTTTCGAAACTTTGTGATAAGCTATAAAGCATCATTACTGTCAGTAAGTCTTTGTTTATTTCTATTTCCATTTCACGTAGTTTTTCTACTACATCAATAAACGAGTTAAGGTGATCGCGAATATCATCGTTTTCCCTCATTTTAAGCAAAACTAGTTTTTTAAGGAGTGTGGCTATTCGAGCTGGACCTGTACTTTGGTATATACCTTTTAGTGTATTCCATACGCTTCTTGACGTTGTACAGTTTTTTGACTTGTTTTAGCTCGGTTGGAGAGATTATTAGTAAAAGATCTGACCTTGCATTCAAGTCGCTTTCGATCCAAGCTGCCTTCTCCTCCGCTATGGCTGTATCTGGGGGTTGAGGAGTCGTCCCTGTAATATGTCCCCACAGCTAGTTCTTGATCAGGATTGCCTCTGCATGAATCTTCCACGTATCGTAATTGTCTTTCCGCAACGGTTCTATCCGGTAATTGCTTCCTGCCATTTTTTACGGTTTTTTTTCGTCGAATCGAACCAACTACACGAGTTTGCTATGTTAAAGAATTTTGATGACAACCGACACTTTGATGACTTCTACTGGGCAGCCATAACCTAATGGAATTTATATGTGTGGAAGTTGATTATTAAAGAAGATTAAATAGCATCGGCAAATTATTATCATACATCAATATTATATTCTCGAACGAAAGTTCTAACAGGAATGAATATTTTTGGGATTGTTAATTTCGTAGCGTCGTAACTGCAACATACGATAATATAACATCCGGTGTCATATCGAGTGTCATCACTGCACAATTCCTACAATAGTTTCAAAGAGGAGCCAAAACGCATTCACGCATAATTTTTTTGTGCCGGCGCATTTTCTTTAAAAATCTATTGCAATGGCTTCTAAACATTTACAATTAAAATTGAAAAACTATTTCTAAAGGAAACGGCAACTTATATTGTGGATATTAGATAATATTTGAGGATTCTTAGAAAATTGCAATGCTAAGGGGAATAGCTGCAGTATTTTTTGAGAGGAGTTATGAACTTTTGTAAACAAGCTGCTCCTTTGTAATATCCAAAATCCGTATTACCATTTCTGAATCTGTTGTACAAATACAATTACAATAACAATGGCGGTAATGTTGAAATAAATACCGCGAATCTTTTGGTGAACTTTCCTCAATTTTTCGGACATTTCTAGAAAAATTAGGCGAATTTTAGGAAATAGATACACTCTAGGGAGGATACATAGCTGAATTACGGCTATCCAGTTTTCTCTACCGCTCCTTAAGTTCACCATAACTGTAAAAGGAGGGAAAAACTGCCCTACAGCCGAGAGGTTTTTTCCAGTCAGTCCAACATCACCCATTTATAAGGACTGTCTCTTTAAATTAAAGATCTGTGGCGAACACCATCAATTGCGTAGCCCAATCAAAGGGAAAATCCCAATTAACCCTCGACGATTCGAATTCAATGCATATTTACACTCCTAAATCGAAGTAGTTGTCCGATTTAAGAGAGCAAATACATCGAGGATTTGCAGTTTAGAGGGTCTGCTCCCAACTAAACACAAAAAGACTACTAAATAACGAGCGTATCGAAATGTGATGGTTTCATTCGAATAATCAGCGTGATTAGGTACATGGTAGGACTTTGGATAATTCGTTGAATAGAAACCAATGCATAATCTGTGATTATTATGAACGCTCTATTTCCCCTCCATTAATATTAAAGGAGAAATGAAAAATTTATAATGAACACTCGGGAAAGTATGAGAATGGTACACTACTTATTCTTGGAGGAATTTGTTTCGGTTAGTGAACGCTTCAATGAAGATAAATCGATAAATTTATGTTACTACAACCAAGCTTCATGAACGTTAAATTCTAACCTGGAAATAACCTTTCCAATATTTGGCCAAGTATTAAGATTGTGTTGGAAACTGCGCTAAAAACAGGTGAATCCGAAGGGAAAGATTTACTAGATTTTATACTAGATTTTGGAATTCAGGGAACGGAGTAATAAAGTGCAGTTGAATGTCAATTATGAAATCAATATGTTGACAGCTGTGGAAAATTGCTGTTTGGCATTTTAAACTTGGTAAGTATGAGTGGGAACAATTAAGTCCGTCAACAAACGGTAACTACAGACGCCAATGGGATGTACAGTATTCCGTTTATTATTCAATAATAAACCATTGTAATCGCTCTGGAAATAAAAAATTCCAACCCCTCCTGAAAATTTCATGGTTTACGTTTCAAAGGGAGTAGAATCCGAACCTGCAATAAAAAATTTTCCGTCCGTCCGCCGTACGCACGATATCTCCCAAACGGCTGGAGCAAAAGATCTGAAATTTTCAGGAAAAATCCATCTTGGTCCGAAGACGCGCCAATTCTTGAGCCAGCTTTCTCACTCAATTTAAAGTGCCCTTTAAGGGCTAACAAAGTTTTGTAGAATCCCTAAAAACCTCAAAACAAGTCGAAGCGGCCTAAATGTTTCTCTATTTGAAGAACATACCATGAGGAATCGAATGAGCAATCCCCCACGTCCGTAGGTCAACCCATTCTCGATGTATGGCCCGATTTATGGTGACAATATTTGCGTTTTTTGGTTTATTATTGTTTGTTTGTAACCTAGTGATGCCGATAGCGTCGAGTTGTAGTGAATGTGGCAACTGGAGTGATAGCCGATGTGGATAATTGTAGTTTATAGCCGATACACGGGTTGAAGCATTCTGATGTATGAAACGCTGATAATATATAGGTAAATATTATTACTGGGGATTATTATTCAATATTATTACTGGGGTAAATAAGTAGTCTTTCAATCGGGTTTATTATTCAATTGGCTTGCGTTCATGATTTGAATGTGTCCTAAGCTTCGGAGTGTGCGTGTTTCACATGTGATAGAGCGATTATTGAATTTCAGGAGATATGCATAGACCACGTAAATCGGATCTCAACCAAAACACCTGTTTGGATTGATCAGTTGATGATATTTGTGTGCCACCTCTACATCAGTCTACCTTTGGCTACATCGTTTAAATTTGGATTTTGGGAAGTTTTAACGCAAGACGAGCGCTAAAGGTCTTGATAAATTATGGATGTTTTTATTGCGGGGGGGGGGGGGGGGGGGGGCATTGAGGTTCGATAAAAAAAAACGCTGCAAATTCTTCCACTGGGGTTTATAATTCAATTGGCTTGCGTTCATAATTTGAATTTCTACTAAGCTTTGGAGTGTGCGCGTTTCACAGGATAGAGCGATTATTGAATTTCAGGAGGCACACAAATATGATCAACTGATCAATCCAAATAGGTATTTTGGTTGCGAACAGATTTACGTGCTCCATGCATATCTCCTGAAATCGTTCTATCCTGTGAAACGCGCACACTCCAAAGCTTAGTAGAAATTCAAATTATGAACGCAAGCCAATTGAATAATAAACCCCAGTGAAAGAATTTGCAGCTTTTTTTTTTTTTTTTGTATAATGGTGGTTGAAAAAACGAACTAAATAACTCTCGTCCCACATAATTATTTGATAATATGGAATTTGAGTTAAGAATAAAGCAAAACTTACCATCAACTACCCAGCATCATTAGATGTGGGGGGTGGTGGACGAGCGAGAGGAATTCCACCTTACCACCATGCCCTGAAACAAAGTAACATGACAATTAGCTAATGTATCGTTCATAATGCCGGTAAATATCAAATTCTATGATTTTAATGTACTGAAACGACTGGAATGACTCGTATCAACAGTTGACACATGGTAAACTGAAAAGGCCTGGGTAAAATTACAAAAATAGTGATATTTAATATGACTAGTTCAAAACAGTCTCTTCACAACGGGCTTCCACATGAATAAAACTTTATCGTGGACAATTATACAATTTTATAAATACGATCGATAACAATAATTGTTATCATACGATCGATAACAATAATTAATTAATAACAATAATTATTATTGTTATTGATCGTATTTATAATAAAACTATTGGAACCTACCACAATTCATTTTTACATGATGATAATACGGGTCATCTCCAGATATCACTCAAGACATTAAAGTGTTTAAAATCATATGGTGATGTAATCATAACCATCTGTTTCTGTTTTCTACAACCATTTGTTTTATTTTGGCCCGTTATTAGTAAATTTGCGATTAGCGGTTTAACCATTAAACTTTAACGTGTCGGATTGACAGCAGCTGAAGTGGGATCAGGAATTCGCCTTATTGTTTTTCAAATTGGAAGAAACTCAGAACAACAGGTAGGAAACCATCAATTCAGGCTTAATACTAGACAAACTTTTCCAAAAGTAGACCAAACCTTGAGTGATATAGGTAAATAAAACACATCGCAAACTTCAGCTGAAATCAAGGCTAACAGTGTCAAAATAATCTATGTTCTTCAATCCCGAAAGGTAGAGCCGTTTACGGAGAGCCCCCCTTCTTGACAGGGGTTTCCCGAGGTTTTAAGCTTCCAGCGTAACATCCGTGTATTGCAGGTTAATCGCCTCGGTTCATGAAATATTGAAAAACAGATCATATAAAACATTAACTCGCGGTCGTCCCGGCAATGCATTGCTTATCATTATGTTTTATCGTCAATAGTACTGCTGCAAGATATTTCGAATTGAAAATTGACACAGAAGTAACCGTTACGATTGTTATAATAAATGTATTTCAATCATCAGGAAAAACGCTGCAAATTCTTTCACCGGGGTTTATAATTCAATTGGCTTGCGTTCATGATTTGAATTTCTACTAAGCTTTGGAGTACGCGTGTTTCACAGGTAATAGAGCGATTATTGAATTTCAGGAGGCACACAAATATGATCAACTGATCAATCCAAATAGGTATTTTGGTCGAGAACAGATTTACGTGCTCTATGCATATCTCCTGAAATTCAATAATCGCTCTATCACCTGTGAAACACGCACACTCCAAAGCTTAGTAGAAATTCAAATCATGAACGCAAGCCAATTGAATGGTAAACCCCAGTGAAAGAATTTGCAGCGTTATTTTATTTTATTTTTTCAATTTTTTTCAATGGTTTTCAGAATGTTTCAACCCGTGTATCGGCTAAAAAGCAAGATTTGACAAAACTTTGACAACCCTTAAAGGGCACTTCAAGTTAAGTGAGAGAGCTGGCTCAACAATTGGGGAGTCGCCGGACCAACATGAATTTTTCCTGAACATTTCAGCTTTTTTGCTTCAGCTGTTTGGGAGAAATAGTGCGTACGGCGTACGGTGTACGGCGGGCGGACGGAAAAATGTTTATTTCATATTCGGATTCTACACCCTTTCAAACGTAAACCATGAAATTTTCAGGGGGTTAGATTTTTCTTTTTCCCAAGATCAATTACAATATTATTGAATGATAAACCAGAAGAACGCCGGTTAATATAAAATCTCTGTAAAAAATCGAAAATTATCATCCCTACAAATCCAATTTTTCCCGGACAATTTTCCACATTTTCCCGGCTTCCCGACCGGTAGAGTATTTTCTGGGAGATTATCAAAATATTATTATTATCAAATCAGAACAACAAACGAAATTCGCCAAAAATACGAAATCATTTTCATACTACCTTTTTTACCATCTGATCACGGTATAAATACATCATGGTCAAACCAGGGCTTTGAACCCATTTAAAACTCTTTATTTTTTTTTACCAGGTCAATGTTTTGTTAATCCTTTTACCACTTATACCAACTCTTCAACCTGTACTCGCACATAACGATACAACTTGGAAACTCCAGGTTTCCGCCTGTGAAATTTAGCTAGATCTTGCCCATGTGTATAACGAGTTTCTATTGGCTACCCATTTCACCGTCAATTGTCTCTTCTCCGGTACATTTTTACAGGCGTTACCAATAGTGAAGTGATCATTTATGTGAAATAACAATTATAGTTGAAGGTACTTACTTCCCAGCTCTCCTTGTCAACTGATCTTCTTAAATCGAACCTTTTTATATTCCTAATATGAATTCCTGAAGTTGATTTAATCCGTGTAAAGTGAAAATATAGCCTAATACTATATTCTTAAGTCTGAGTTTTTGAAAGTGGTGTTTTCTGCTGCAAACCCACCGAAAAGGTGTAGACACATTAGATCAACCAAAAACTATTACACTAAAAACTATTAGTTACAAAAAATATAATTGAAATATGTGTAGCGGTAGTGTTTGGCTGTGATAGATATAAAGCTAAGTCAAATGTGATTCCACAGTCAACATGGGGATGGACCACTTTTACAAGTTCATTCTGAGAAGAACGTCGACCTATTCGGCGGCTTGCGTTCTAGGAGCGCTGGTTTTCGAAAGGACTTTCGACATGACCACCGTCTCCCTTTATGACATCATCAACGATGGGAAACAATGGGATGACATCAAACACAAGTAAGCCAGATAGATAATCCAGAGAAGTTTTTGGAAATAACTTTCCCGCGCAATCAAAAGCTCCCCAAAATGGTTGAAAAACTATAATTATTGGTAGATTGAATATTCTGATACATTACCAATACTATGAATCAGAACGTCAAACAAAAATACAAATTCTTTGTTTTATCAACATAATATTTTTTTGAACAGTACCTAGTAAATCAACAAACTGCTTGAATTTCAGAACGATTTAATGTGAAAATAAAAGGATCAATTCACGAGAATTCCCCTCAAAAGAATATCGGTATAGTTTGAACTCCATAATATGGTATAAATTTTATTACTAGATTATGTCAGTCACTGAGTGAAGAGTTCAATAACGTCAGCCATAGAGTTCATTAAATATAAACCATAACACACAAGTGATCACTCGATCCTTCGCAACTATAAATGTTATAGTTACAGATGACCTAAATTCCAAAGAAATTTTAGTTAGAGGTGCGAAAGATTTAATGATCATGTAGGTGATCTCACATACGCTATAATGTATACCAATACTACATAGATAAATATAATATATAATATTATTATATGCATTCATCTTCAACAAACTGCACTTTTCTTTGGTTCCAGGTATGGCAAGAACTGGAAACCATTTTCTTGGTGAAATCCACCGATTACTCCGCGAACGATGCAATTTTTAGTTCATATTCTACTCTCTATAAATTGTAGCATGTTCGGATTTTTCGAATGGATTTACTTTTTAAATATGAGATACAAAACCTATTGATGTTCTTACTTTTGTAATAAAAGAATAAAAATAAGTTCAGCATAAAATATTATGGTGATTTAATTCCTACTGAAACTTTCGTTTTAAATGGTCTACAAATACTAAATTGGGTTTATATCAAAGGATTCTATCAGAATAAGTTTATGCATTTCATGAGCTAATCTCCCAAAGTCAGTGAAAACGTTTTATTGCAGCATTTTTCACAGAGTGTGACAATGAAGTGTGGGGTTAAGTAAATATATATTTTGTAGCCAAGAAATTGTGATAGAGAAGAGATGTAGTAAGACTAACAAAATATATTGAAGAGTAGAAATAACAATGTGAGGTTGAGAACAAATTATTGAATCATCTTTCATAACAGGAAAGCAGGCAACTTGGTGTTCCTGATAGTTTTCACATGTAATCAAATTGGTCTGTGGAATGCTGAATTTCATGTTTTTATCTCTGCCGTCCCTGTGAACTGGAGTTGACAGGTCGAATTTTTGCTCGAAATGAGTAAACTGTGCTGAAGGAAGAGGAAGAATTTAGTTTGGAACGTAAGTTTTTATCCATCTCATGATCGGAAAACCTCAGTAGATAAGGTCATCTTAATTGAATACACACAGATGTTATTACTTGGGAACCAAACAATTTTGATTTTACTTTACTAACTACCTAAAGAAAACTACTTTTGAACGAAAAAAACGCTGCAAATTCTTTCACTGGGGTTTACTATTCAATTGGCTTGCGTTCATGATTTGAATTTCTACTAAGCTTTGGAGTGTGCGTGTTTCACAGGATAAAGCGATTATTGAATTCCAGGAGGCCCACAAATATGATTAACTGGTCAGTCCATATAGGTATTTTGGTTGAGAACAGATTTACGTGCTCTATGCATATCTCCTGAAATTCAATAATAGCTCTATCCTGTGAAGCACGCACACTCCAAAGCTTAGTAGAAATTCAAATCATGAACGCAAGCCAATTGAATAATAAACCCCAGTGAAAGAATTTGCAGCGTTCATGATTTGAATTTCTACTAAGCTCTGGAGTCTGCGTGTTTCACAGGTGATAGAGTGATTATTGAATTTCAGGAGATACGCATAGAGCACGTAAATATGTTCTAAACCAAAAAACCTATTTGTATTGTTCAGTTGATCATATTTGTGTGCCTCCTGAAATTCAATAATCACTCTATCACCTGTGAAACACGCACACTCCACAGCTAAGTAGAAATTCAAATCATGAACGCAAGCCCATTGAATAATAAACCCCAGTGAAAGAATTTGCAGCGTTTTTCACAGGTGATAGAGCAATTATTGAATTTCAGGAGGCACACAAATATGATCAACTGATCAATCCAAATAGGTATTTTGGTTAAGAACCGATTTACGTGCTATAATAATAATAAACCCCAGTAATAATATTGAATAATATTTACCTATATATTATCAGCATTTCATGCATGTCAGAATGCTTCAACCCGTGTATCGGCTATAAACTACAAGTATCCACATCGGCTATCACTCCAGTACCATATTCACTACAACTCGACGCTATCGGCATCACTAGGTTACAAACAAACAATAATAAACCAAAAAACGCAAATGTTGGCACCATAAATCGGCCATACATCGGGAATGGTTTGACCTACGGACCTGCGGAGGGGCTCATTCGATTTCTCATGGTATGTTCTTTAAATAGGTAAATATTTAGGCCGATTCGACTTGTTTTGAGTTTTTTTGAGATTTTACAAAACATTGACAGCCCTTAAAGGGCACTTTAAATTGAGTGAGAGAGCTGGCCCAAGAATTGGGGCTTCGTCGGACCATGATGGATTTTTCCGGAAAATTTCAGATTTTTTGCTCCAGCCGTTTGCGAGAAATCGTGCGTACGGCGTACGGCGGACGGACGGACAAATTTTTATTGCAGATTCGGATTCTACACCCTTTGAAACGTAAACCATGAAATTTTCAGGGGGGTTAGAATTTTTTTTCAGAGCGACTACAATGGTTTATTTTTGAATAATAAACCAAAATAAGGTTTTCTCGTTGAAAATCCTGCTTTCTAGCGCAAAATCAGTTTCATATTCACTACCTTCCACCAAATAGGAGCCGAGGCCGGAAATTAGTAGTCATTTCTGGAGATGGTTGGGATTAGACTTGAAAATTACTTCATTTTAAGTGAGAAATATTTTGTCTGTCGTCTCATACGCGGAGGACAGGAAATTTCCTATAATTTTAAGTTGTACAACACTCAAAAATAAAGCGGTTGAATGTAGAGATGAATCCTCCACTTCGTTTAGACTGCTGCCTTTCAAAATCAATTGGCCACCTCAATATTGGTTCGTTCGAGTTAGTATTGGGGTTCGATCTAGGTTCAGCTCAGACCTTTTCCATCAAAACATGAAACGTCATGTCATCGAAAGTACTCGGTGAAATGACATGCATCATGAGTTATGCTATTAATAATTTGCAAAAGGTCGGAGCTGAAATTTGCATGATAAATACATTGGAAAGCATTTACCTTGAGAAAAATAAACTTTAACAAACTTCAACTTTAGCAACACTGAAGTGGAAAGATGATTTTGAAGGACAGGAGAGAACTCACGGAAAGATAGTTTGATTTTCAAATGTTCGTAACTATTGTGTTTTGAAAGATAATTTGGAGTTTCGGGATACAGTCGCTTTGCAATTTTATGCTCTGCAACTCGGTGCGCTTCAGAAATTATCATTTAAAAACATGGAAAGTGCCATTCCAGCTATCTTTGTGAGGACGCCAGTTTGTACTCCACCAATTTTGAGGCAGCATACAAACTGTTTTTCACTAGGAATGAAACAAATTTTTCAAGTCTAATCGCAAACCACCAGCAATTACTACCTATTTTCGACCTCGGCTAGTATTGCATATAATTTAGTGAGTATAAAAGTGATAGTACGCCAGAAAGCAGGATTTTCAACGACAAATATCGTCTAATACCGTATAATTGAAAAGGTGAGACTCTGGGATGGTTTCTAGTGAGGTATCCGATGATATACCGACTTTACTACAGATAAAAAACTAGCCGGAAAAAAAAATTATTTTCTAACAAAATTTTCTTTAGCCTATTTTCTCCCCCAAAAAGTAGCTGTAAGGAATTTTACTTCACACCAATTTAACGCTCATCTCAACGGTAGGTATCTTCAAATTCGGGTTTATTTGGAGAATTGTGTGAATTATGACTATTTTCGTGATACAAGAACAAGGAAAAAACGCTGCAAATTCTTTCACTGGGGTTTATTATTCAATTGGCTTGCGTTCATGATTTGAATTTCTACTAAGCTTTGGAGTCTGCGTGTTTCACAGGATAGGGCGATTATTGAATTTCAGGAGGCACACAAATATGATCAACTGATCAACCCAAATAGGTATTTTGGTCGAGAACTGATTCACGTGCTCCATGTATATCTCCTTAAATTCAATAATCGCCCTATCCAGTGAAACACGCAGACTCCAAAGCTTAGTAGAAATTCAAATCATGAACGCAAGCCTATTGAATAATAAATCCCAGTGGAAGAATTTGCAGCGTTTTTTATTGAACCTAATACCCCCTCCCACAATGAAAACATCTATAATTTATCAAGTCCTTTGGCACTCGTATTGCGTTAAAACTTCCCCAAATCCAAATTTAAACGATGTAGCCACAGGTAGACAGATGTGGAGGGGGCACACAAATATCATCAACTGATCAATCCAAATAGGTGTTTTGGATGAGAACCGATTAACGTGGTCTATGCATATCTCCTGAAATTCAATAATCGCTCTATCACCTGTAAAACACGCACACTCCGAGGCTTAGTAAGATCATGAATGCAAGCCAATTGAATAATAAACCCCAGTGAAAGAATACTTATTTACCCCAGTAATAATATTGAATAATAAACCCCAGTAATAATATTGAATAATATTTACCTATATATTATCAGAATGCTTCAACCCGTGTATCGGCTACTAACTACACTACAAGCATTCACATCGGCTATCACTCCAGTATCCACATTCACTACAACTCGACGCTATCGGCCGGACCTCACTAGGTTACAAACAAACAATAATAAACGAAAAAACGCAAATGTTGGCACCATAAATCGGGCCATAAATCGGGAATGGTTTGACCCACGGACGTGGTGAAGGGCTCATTCGATTCCTAATGGTATGTTCTTCAAATAGGAACATATTTAGGCCGATTCGACTAGTTTTGAGGTTTTCAGGGATTTTACAAAACTTTTACAGCCCTTAAAGGGCACTTTAAATTGAGTGAGGGAGCTGGCTCAAGAATCGGGGCGTCGTCGGACCAAGACGGATTTTTCCTGAAAATTTCAGATTTTTTGCTCCAGCCGTTTCGGAGAGAACGATAGTTCGTACAGCGTACGGCGGACGGACGGAAAAATTTTTATTGCAGATTCGGATTCTACACCCTTTGAAACGTAAACCATAAAATGTTCAGGGGGGGTTAGAATTTTTTTTTCCAGAGCGATTACAATGGTTTATTATTGAATAATGAACCAAAATCTTGAAGGAGAATCGCATTTTTAGTTTAGTAATGAAAAAAAACCTCTCAGAGGCACGTTTTGTTGAAAATCAGTTGTAGAATCGATCCTTGAAGGTTCGTCCATACATTGATAGGCTATATATTTATGCTCAACATAATTAAATCATGTATTCACCAGGTAACAAAAGTTGTTGAATGAGTTTGCTTTTTTATAATGCATTTTGTGGAGAAAGAAGGATCACTGGCGATTCCATTAAGGAAATGATGAGAAAAGTCATGAACGCGATCAGCATTTTGGCGTTGGCAGACTTTGTAGCCGTATATAAGAATGAAAGTGGAAGAACGAAAAAAAAGCGAGTGCGTACGCGTTTCCATAAAGGAAATGGTGTTGAGTGGTAGAACGGGAAGTGCGGTGGTTCAATCATTGTGGCCACCGGCGCACAATGGCCCAACTTCAGCGAACTTGTTTCGCCGATCGACATCAAACTTTGCCCCATCAGGACTGTAACAATCTCCGCGGAGCTTTTCACGACCCGCCGTCACTCCTACGGGAGTTCACTTGTATAACAGCCACCGTGATGACGTGTATAAAAGAGAAGTGGTTTTCCCCTATACGCCTCTTCCTCACGCACAAGATGGAGCACAATAACTTCAAGCAATGATTTCCTCAGAGGAGTCGCTCAAGTCCTTCTTGGTCAATTGCTTGCAATAAACTTCCAGTTAATTTCTTTTCCACGAAATTCCTCAGGAAAGCTAACTGGTTCAGACAACTTGACATTGATCATAAATCCAAATAATTATTTACTTCCGGAATGGGAAACATGGTTTGAGGAACTGAAGCCGAGAATGCTTTTTGTCCCCAATGATGCAGTCTCTTCCCCCATGCGCCCTAGGCAAATCTTGGGGACTGGGGTGTGCTCAACCGCTGCCGCAACGAATCCAACCATCACAGAAAGGCAGGCTGGTGGCAATTAGGTGGTAGCCTTGGGCAACCTAAAACCCGTGCAACCATGTTCCTGGACTCTGACCAGGTAGCAAGCCCAAGGGCATAGAATTTATAGCTGACTTCTAACAGCTCTTCGTCCGCCTGAGTGAGGAGGCTCTTGCTTCAGTTCACTTTAAACATTGAGGAAAAATGTATTTTGATCACTAAAGACTTCATAACAATTGAGATTGTGTTAGTCAGGCTACAGGCGGTGCACTATGGATTTCCCTGCTAAGAAAATAAGCAATTCTTCAATTCGCGCACCGATCCGCCAATCATTTCCCCAAGTTGTACTGATCCGATCTCGCACAAATTCGGAATTTGGTCGACGACGAATAGTTTAGCCATCTCATAAATGTTAAGATATATACGTTGAGACCTTAAAGCATCACTTGAACAAATAGATGGAAACATCGACTGGAAACATGTCCCGTAACATTGGGGTCCCTGTATCCTTTCAACGGGTTTAATTTCCACATCTCTTAAAGTTTTAACGGCTCAAAGGGGTCCAAATGGTTGATCACTCCCGCATTGTTTCAAGCTCCTCGTCGTTCCCTTCTGAATTAATGTCAGCTTTCTCTAATGTTTAACTTAAAAAGCTCTGGTGCGTCTATTTTATTGTGCCAGCATGAAATTTTGAAGCTAGTCTCATCAACCTTTCTCTCGTACATTTTAACCTGCAGCTGTTTCAACGTATAATACGTATTTTTCTATCAGTAAGCATAATAATTATGCTTACTGATAGAAAAATACGTATTCTATAGTGAACAATTATTGTTCACTATCCTGGGAAAATAATGAAATGAGGAAACAACAAATACAGTAATTCATTATCAGAAACCTACCCCCCCCCCCCCCCCGCTTCTTTTTGATCACTTTATAATGCGTCAAAACCAGGTTAAAGAAAAAAATGGCTTAAGTTAAAAAAAAAGTGCCTTTTCATCACTTTTCACGTATTTAACTAGAATTTATGGTTCGTTCATAACAATTAATGACTTGTCACAATATCATAAGCAAATTAGCCCAAATGACATTTCATGACGAAAAACGCTGCAAATTCATTCACTGGGGTTTATTATTCAATTGGCTTGCGTTCATAATTTGAATTTCCGCTAAGCTTTGGAGTGTGCGCGTTTCACAGGATAGAGCGATTATTGAATTTCAGGAGATATGCATCGAGTACGTAAATCTGTTCTCAACCAAAATACCTATTTGGATTGATCAGTTGATCATATTTCTGTGCCTCCTGAAATTCAATAATCGCTCTATCCTGTGAAACGCGCACACTCAAAGCTTAGTAGAAATTCGAATTATGAACGCAAGCCAATTGAATAATAAACCCCAGTGAAAGAATTTGCAGCGTTTTTTATTGAATCTCAATAACCCCCCCTACAATAAAAAAAATCCATAATTTATCAAGTCCTTTAGCGCTTGCATTGCTAAAGCTTCCCCAAAACTTCCCCAAACCCAAATTTAAACGATGTAGCCAAAGGTAGACTGATGTAGAGGAGGCACACAAATATCATCAACTGATCAATCCAAATAGGTGTTTTGGTTGAGAACCGATTTACGTGGTCTATGCATATCTCCTGAAATTCAATAATCGCCCTACCAGCTGTAAAACACGCACACTCCAAAGCTTAGTAGAAAGTCAAATCACGAATGCAACTCAAATGAATAAAATTGAATAATAAACCCCACTGAAAGAATTTGCAGTGTGCGTGTATCACAGGTGATAGAGCGATTATTGAATTTCAGGAGGCACAGAAATATGACCAACTGATCAATCCAAATAGGTACTTTGGTTGAGAACAGATTTACGTGCTCTATGGATATCTCCTGAAATTCAATAATCGCTCTATCAACTGTGAAACACGCACACTCCGAAGCTTAGTACAGATTCAAATCATGAACGCAAGCCAATTGAATAATAAACCCGAGTGAAAGAATACTTGTTTACCCAAGTAATATTATTTACCTACATATTATCAGCGTTTTATACATATCAGAATGCATCAACCCGTGTATCGGCTATAAACTACAAGTCCACATCGGCTGTCACTCCAGTAACCACATTCACTACAACTCGACGCTATCGGCATCCGTAGGTTACAAACAAACAATAATAAACCAAAAAACGCAAATGTTGACACCATAAATCGGGCCATACATCGGGAATGGTTTGACCGACGGGCGTGGGAAAGGGCTCATTCGATTCCTCATGGTATGTTCTTCAAATAGTTGAATATTCAGGCCGATTCGACTTGTTTTGAGGTTTTTAGGGATTTTACAAAACCTTGACAGCCCTTAAAGGGCACTTTAAATTGAGTGAGAGAGCTGGCTCAAGAATTGGGGCGTCGTCGGGCCAAGATGGATTTTTCCTGAAAATTTCAGATCTTTTGCGCCAGGAGTTTCGGAGATATCGTGCGTACGGCGAACGGCGGACGGACGGAAACATTTTTATTGCAGATTCGGATTCTACACCCTTTGAAACGTAAACCATGAAATTTTCTGGGGGGTGAGCATTTTTTTTTTTTTTTTTTTTTTCCAGAGCGATTACAACGGTTTATTATTGAATAATAAACCAAAAGACTATTTGCTAAATTTCTTAGGAGAATGACTTCAGCGAAATCATGGAACAATTCCATAATATAAAACTATCAAACACTATCCTATAAATGAACAATCGGAATTTTAAATTCATTTTAAAGGAACAGGGGACGACGGTGTAAATTTAGGAGATTTATATTATGTGAGGCATTGAAAGAAATGAATAGGTCGATCGATGGGTATGTAGGAAGTGTTATGGTTTTTATGGATCATTTATGAATTCTTGAATGGCTATTATATAGGAAGGTAATGTGCTAATTTGACATTCATTGACCAAAAAAGTGCATTTGTTGAATTATTGTATCTTTATTATGTAGTTTTCTCTCTCTTTAAAATGGATTGCAGACAAAACAGTTAAATGATTACACGAGCCTTTCTCTAGTTATGAATGGAACAATGGATTTTATACTTTACTGTGAGTGATTAGGGGCGACTATATAAGTGTGAGAGATTGATATTATATCAAAGATTAGAGAAAGGACTGGTTCGTATGAAGGGTAGCAAAGAAATAGAAGACCCACCGAGGGAGACGTCACCTGAATGGGGTGGACCTTGACCTTGCAACTCTTCTTCTCCAAGTCCATTCCACCTTCTAACCCCCATATCATTTTGAGCTCTACTCACTTCCCTGTCGACGGAGGGTTCGGATGATCCTGGTGAAAAGAGAGGGTTCCTCGAGTGGAGATGGCCGTCAGGGGAGAGGGCGCAGATAGCTGGGAATGCCGATCCGAATGAGATTAAACTCCCAAGGCTTAATGGGATGCGGAAATACGGCTTGGGAGACCGGATTCCCCGAGTCCCTTCATTTCGTAATCCTCCCGTATCGCTGACGAAGTGCCGGAGCTTAAGCATATGGTAATGACGATAGCGGGGGTTAACTTGAGCGTTTCACCGTGAAAAATCGTCACACCTTTCCTAACCCAAGAGACCTCTCAAACAAATGCTTGGGATATCTCTAAGTCACAAACTATTTTCCTAACTGAGTAAAATTGTATGGTGATGTTATTACTAACCATTGATCGTGATTATTGGCACTTTTACAATCTTCCAAGGATTTCTTAAGGAATGTTGAACGGCAAAGGATGCTCTGTTACAATCCCATTACCCACCAGAAACCGTAGTAAGGTTCTCGTTCATCAATAACGAGGAAGAAGGAAAACTGGAGCCCTCCACCGATAAAAATCGTCTCACCTTCCCACACTCGAGAGACCTCTTGAACAAAACATTTGAGTATCTACCTAAGATCAAAAAGCGCTTTCCTAACTCTGTAAACTATACTTTGATGTTTCCAATAACCGTTGATCGTGATTATTGAGAATTTCACAACATTTTATGGACTTTCAACGGAAAAGTAAACGTTCAGGGGTGGCTTTTAGAAGACTTTTTGTTCTTAGCGAAATTGCGCTGTACGTTTTTCGTAGAACAATTTAGTTTGGCTTCGTCGCAAGGAACTCGTAAATTTATTATCGAAGTTGGAATTGATGTTTCATTTGCAGCTTGTTCGTTATTATAATCATTATCATTAATTGTGTATATAGATAATATGTTTTTCTAATAAAATCCTTCATGGCTGTTGCTTCCGGCTAATGCCAATTGAAGAAGAAAAAAAAAGAAACTCGCAAATAAGAACGGTCAAGTAAGGGGAGGGGGAATGATTTCGTCACAGTGAAAAACGTTTCCGCTCCCGAAGGATCTTCCAAATAAAAGGAGTAAAACCTAAGTAAAATTTACCTTGCTGCTATTATTCGTTATTGCCTATTCAGACATGTAAAATACTTAATGAATTTCCTGTTTGCGTCGAACGATGTCGTAAGGTTATGGATTCATCAAACGATTCTGAAATCCCCATCTAATTACCCTGTATACTTCTTGCGCTAAAGTTTATTTACGTCGTTTCAAATTATAAGTCGTCGACTCTCCCGTCAAAGGGGAACTTCTAATATGAATACGTTATCGAAGATGTGACTAACCGAAAAGTTAATCCTGTAAGGAACGAACGGATTGTTCAATTACCTAAATTTTCATTGATCACCTGGGAATCTGGAATTTTTCGGGAGCCTCACGGGGGCTAAAAGAGACGAATGAAATAAGGGGCTCCATCATGATTGCGTACTTCAAAGAATATGTTTTCTTTTGAATCAACTTCGTTTTAATTACTTCCTTCGATCGCTGCTTCAACCAATAACCTAAAATCCGTGAAGCATACCAAGTCCTTGAACCTTCCACAGATTGAGTCCGCACATTCAGTGGTATAAAAAAACCAGCAATAAAAGTAAAAAATGAAATATTGAGAACCAGAAAACTTACTGAGCATGTTCCTTTTTTAATATTGTCGCTGTTATCTGATAGTTGATTTTACGAGCACTTGCAGTCTCCTAATATGAATTCGTTTCGTCACTTTTTTCAAAAGTACACCTGCTTTCTATGTGGTATTCTATACTGTTTCTTTAAGAGTTTTTTTTTTTTTTTTTAAATAATAATTTATTTCTCAAAATAACAATGCATTTCTTTTACATAATACATGACCTTAAAAATAATAATCTATAATTTCAAAATAAGTACCTACAATAAATTGGACCTCCCACGATGAGCTAAGCTCGTGATTGTGGGTAGGTTACCCCCCACCAACGACCCCCGAATGCACTTTTTATAATAACTTTTCACGAAATCTCTTTCTTTTTGTATTATTCTATTCTTCTTTTGTGTATATTTTTTATTATATTGTATTCAGTTTTATTGTTTAAATATAGTAGGAGTATATTTTGTATACATATTATACATTGATTTTTTAGACAACTACATATATCGGCTCAACCCATATTTACGTAAGGTCCACTCCGGGTAGGATAGTAGAAAATTTATTTAAAAAATCAGGGTCCCTCACGCTCTGGTTCACCAACTTCACAAATATTTTGCTGTCTTCCGATTCCACGAGTATTTCAGCAATATTTAGACATCGCGGTGAGAAATGGACCCAGTTTCTCTGGCCCGCCACCGTCCTCATCCGCTGCACTTCAAAGAGCCCCACTGCCTCCGCCCTAGTATTGCATCCATGGCTTATCCTTGAAAAACAAGATCTGGTTCTCTGAGCGAATATCAGAACAGCTTTTAGGATGAGGCTGCCAAGTTTGAGCACTCTTAATTTTTCGAAAAATTGGTCAGATGGGGTGTCAAACGTCGAGCGAGTGATGACTCTAACAATTGCCTTTTGGGTCATTAATATTGGTCTTAATGCGATTTTGTAGGCACCTGCCCATGCTACCATAACGTATAGAATCTGGGACTGAACAACCGCGAAATAGACCTGACGTAGTTGTTCCAGGTGGAGTACATTTCTGAGGCGATGAAATACGTGTATGAGCTTCCTCAGCTTGCGGTTGGTTTGCTCCAGGTGAATATCCCACTTCAAGTTTTGGTCTATAACCATTCCCAGATATTTAACGTGGTCGACTTTCTGGATTATCGGGCACGTACACTCCAGTCGGTGGTGGTCATTGCAGTCAGGACAGTGTACACGAAGTTTGCACTCAGTCTCGTTGTTAGCCTGGGGTTTCAGATTGAAACGAATAAATGTAGTTTTGCTTGGGTTCACTGACAGAGCATGCGCGTGGTACCAGTTGATTACGATGTTCAATGAGTGCTGGGTCATCACGCTTGAGGATGATGGAGGAGGAAGGGAGGGATGAAAGGAAGTGCCCCTATAAAATGACCACCAATTCAAGTAAGAGCCCCGGACGACGCGGGTAGTGATACCACGAAGTACTCCTGACGAGATGCGTAGCTCAAGTAACTCCATGGCACTTTTCCTGCACCACACTCCGTGCCATGACACGGTTGCAGCCGTAACCTTGATGTTATTAGCCCTTTAGTCCTTTTAGCTCAGATACCGCTTGCCGCAGGTCGTTCCTATCATACTTGCTTATCTTAGCCCTCCAGGTCTGCTCCATGTCCACGCTGCCACTGACAACTTGGACATCTGGGATTATGGCAGACCCGTCAGGCTTAACGGCAACGATATCAGGCTTCTTGCCCTGGTCACTTGGCATATGATACAGTCTCTCTCTCTCTCCACATCCCAGCCACTGGATGACAGTGCACCTGCTATCTGCTTGGCAACCGCATCATGATGTGGAATGCGGCCACCATGAGTCCTTGGACACTGCTGCACCACATGGTAGAGGTTCTCATTTTTACCCCGACAGGCACAGCAAAGGGTATCTGCTGTCCCACGACTACCTCTTGAACACTTCACCGCAGTGGCTAATGTAGCCACCCGGATGGCATGAAAATGTCGGTAGTCGCGGGCCCCAATGCCCTCTGAAGCCCACTCTACCCATTGGGATGAGATGGGGGATTCAGAGCACTGTCAGAGTTCTTTACCGTCAACTGACTCATGCAGAGCAGCAGCAAACTCAGCAGATGAGCTGAGTTTTGGAGCAGTCGGTTTTGCTCGATCGCACCACAACAGCTGCTGCCTGACAAAATCAAGGTCAGCAGCGGTGCGGGAGTTTGAGCCCCTAAGGGCTAGCAGGCGCTGGCGGCGTAGAGATGGGATGCTGGCTGAGAGAGAGACAATGCCAAACCCACTGGCCTTGACCAGTGCATGGATGTAGGCACTTGGGACACCAGGTGGAAACCCTAGCCAAGAGCGCAAAGCAGAGCAAACTTCACGGTCTAACTGGAGCAGCCTCCCTGCAGTAAGCCTGCCAAAGACTAGCCCATAGGTTAGCTTTGGCAGTAGATACGTGCGAAGGAGGCGCAGCTTCTGCTGTGGCTTCATTGGAGCCTTGGTTACAAGAGCTAGTGCTCCACCAAGGTCCACACGGCTTGCGGCTATGGTAGCAACACCCATGAAGTCGACACCAAGGTACCGCCAGACCTCCAGCACGGATTGGGCAGGGATGGAAGTCTGTCCTAGGACAAAACACTCCTCATCCACTACCATCACCTTATGCTGGCGACCCGACGGGACCAAGGAGACCGACCCACATTTAGCTGGGTTCACCACCAATCCACACCTGGCTAGCTGCTCAGCGAATGCGTTGAGGGCGATCTGTAGGCCCTCACGGGTTTCTGCGAGTAGGATGACATCATCGGCAAAAGCCAATGCACTTACTCGCACCCCAGGGGCAATATCAAACCCTATTTCTGCTGGCAGCTTACCCAAGGCCGTATCCACGACCAGGTTAAAGAGGAGTGGCGACAGAGGATCCCCCTGGTGTACCCCAACACAACATCCCCTGACATCTAACCTTGTGTTTCAAAGACCTTCACGCTTTCGTGGTACAGACAGTCAACATACTCAATCAAACAAGCAGGTGCCCCAACACCACGAAGACAATCGGTTAGGGCAAGGTGGCTAACAGTGTCAAAGGCATTAGTGACGTCCAGAGCGGCAAGATGGAGCTGCCTTTTCTTGGTGCAGGCCAGCGGAATGACGGTTTGGAGAACTGTTAGGTTCTCCCCTGTGCCATCCGCTGGCCTAAATGCTCTCTGGACGTCCCCCATGACACCAGCCACTTGTCGGTGAGATGCCAGTATCTTATGGAAGTGGCGGAAGACCACTGACGAAATAGAAATGGGGCGGTAGCTTCCAGGCCCACTTCCTCCTTTCTTAGGGATAAAAATTGTAAGGGCACGGGCCAACGCTTTCGGGGGTCTTCCTGATAGTAGTAGCAGGTTGAGGATGAGCAGTCTAACATTCCTTGGAGTATTCCATCGACGGGCGGAAATACCTTCAGGTCCAGGGGAGGTGGAATTCTTGACACAACGCTTATGTGCCTCGTCATGAAGCACTGGCGTACACATAAGTGTTGAAGATTCACATAAAAATTAGTATTGTTATGTAAATTGTTGTTGCTAAAAAAAATTTGTACAGTTATATATATATATATATATATATATATATATATATATATATCAACCAACGACAGATTGATGCAACAGGCAGAACGGGCTCATCGGTGGGTACTGGGATCAATGCGAGCTCCTGGTCTCAACCTCAATGATTGAGCATCATATGGAGCCATGTAATGTTTACATGGTGACAAGCGTCCATGGTTCCTCCTCGCCCATTTTCAGAAAAACCAATTTCTCTTCTAATTTTGACAAAGATTTATAATCGAAATATCAAATTCTTCTTTCCTCTTTTATCTGTCAAATTTCTTTCAAATTAAGTTTATCAAGTATATATATATATATATACCCCAACTCATACAGATGCAAAGGGACGGCAGATTGCCAAACACCTATGTGTGTGTATGAGTTGGTGTGTAAGCAATGTCCAGCCTTTTACATTGGAAAAGCGGAGACGGCGCTCAATCTAAGGGTGAATAACCACAGATCGTCAGTGGTCAAGAAAAACCAAGATCTGCCCGTAAGCCGCCATGCCTCGTCGCATGATGCTTCATTTGATGATTGTTTTGGCCTAAAAATCCTCAAAAGAATGAAACCCGAAGAAAATAAGTTGGCGCTGCTTCAATCAGAGAGGGCCCACGCAAATGTTCTGAAAGCATATGATCCTCCGGGTTTGAACATCAGGCGTTAACTGGGCAACAAGACATCCCCATGGCACGCTTCTCTCGGCACATCATTGTCAAAATTTCTAAAAACCAAAATTAGTTTTCTCTTCAATTTGAAAAAGGCAAAAGCCGAAATATTAAAAATAGTTTGTGTCGTCTGTTATTGTTTCTATCCAAAACTATTGTGATTCTATATATATATATATATATATATATATATATATATATATATATATATATTTAATATAAATATATAATTAAAAAAATTAAAAAAAATATACTACAAAAAAATATAATATATAAATATATATTAATTTGAATATATATAATATAGTTCAGTATAACCGTCGAGAAGTTCGTTTTTTCATATATATATATATATATATACTCAATAAAATTATTTTGAAAGAAATTTCACATATAAAAGAGGAAAGAAGAATTTGATATTTCGATTATAAATCTTTGTCAAAATGAGAAGAGAAAATTGGTTTTTCTGAATGATGGGCGAGGAGGAACCATGGATGCTTGTCACCACGTAAACATAACATGGCGTCATATGATGTTCAATCATTGAGGTTGAGACCAGGAGCTCGCATTGATCCCAGTAGGTACCCACCGATGAGCCCGTTCTGACAACCCCAAAGCATTCATTGAATGTGATGGTTGGGTCGTGAGTCCTTGCATGCAGCTTTATTGGCAGTGGACGATCCTGGTTTAGAGAAGCTCTATGATTGTTAATCCGCAAGTTTAGTTGACTGGATTTACCAACATAGAAAGCTTCTGCTCTGATCTTCTTCACACTGCTTGCATATCAGCTGGTAAATACAATGCTGCGACTCACACTCGGCAGATCCTCTATACCTGTAGGTTTGAGACGTATTTGGGGAGGTGAAGAGAGAGTCTTCAATTACTATCTCACACAGCTTACACCTTGGACGCCCACAAGGATGCAAACCTGGCTGCTGTACTTCAGACGGCTGGAGACGTGGATGCCTGTGAGACAGTAATCCTCCCAAATTCTGACCTTGTCGATATGTAACTTGAGGCGTTTCTTTGAACAAGTCACGGGTCAGAGGACTGGATGTCAGTATTGGTTGCAGTTCCCGGAGGATCCCGTTTATTTTTTGAATGCCGAAGAAGAATGTGGTGACCAGAGGGACTCTATCGGATGATGGTCGAGTTCTTCGCCGATAATTTATATGAGCTGGAACCACTCTATCCCGAACAATTCGTCTTGGATATCCTCTCTCTTCTAACTTATTTCCAAGTACGGACAGGTATTCACCAAGCGTCTCACGATTGCTGCATATTCCATGGCCTCTAATAGACAAAGATCGTGGGATGGACCGCTTTGTGTGTGGAGGATGGCAACTGTCGTAATGGAGGTATAGTTGTTTATTGGTGGACTTAACATGCACACTAGTCGAGAGGCTTCCACTGTCCACCAAAATGTCGACATCAAGAAAGGTGGCCATTGATCTCGAATATGACTAAGAGAATGTGACTGAGAAGCGGGAATTTAGATGTCTCAGGAACAACTCGAGTTCCTCTTCACCATGTGTCCATATGAGAAAAACATCGTCTATAAACCGCTTCCACATTAATGGCGTCTTCTCTCTGGATGCGAGGATTCATTTTCTAAATCCGCCATAAACAAATTTGCGTAAGATGGCGCCATCCGAGTTCCCATCGCAGTCCCTCTTTTCTGAATGTAGAACAGGTCAGCAAATTTGAAAACATTCATTGTCAAAACATATTCAGCCAGTTTGACCAGGAAGTTTGTAGCTGGAATTCTTGGTTCAGGACGCCCCTGTAGAAAGCGAGATAGAGCACCTAACCCTTCACTGTGTGGGATCTCAGTATACAAAGAATTCACATCAACTGTAGCAAGAATAGCACCGTCTGGTACAGTGATTTCTCTCAACAAAGTCAGAAAATGCTGTGTGTCTTTGATGAAAGATGGCTGGCACTGCACAATTGGTTGGATGTGGGAGTCTACATATGCCTATAACCTTTGTTAATTGAATAGTAAAAATTCAACAGATATAAAGGAGAAAGAATTTGTTTGATATTTCGAAAAAATCTTTGTCAAAAATTAGAAGAAACGTGATTTTTGAGTTTTGGGATCGGGCTTGCATCTTGTTGTCGTGTTAATTGTCACCATGATGGAGTTAAGTCAATCATTGATGTTGAGTGTTGGGGGACGATTTGACCCCAAAACCAAAAGGTATGCTCGTTCCGACTGTTGTAAAAGTCGGTCGTTTGTAGGCTGTGTCATCTTCTTTAAAACTTCAACGCCGAAACATTCATTAAAAGTGGATGAGGGTCCGTGTGATAGTGTGTGGAGTTTTACTGGCCGTGGTTGTGATTGTTGTATCGATGCTCAGTGGTTGTTAATTCGCAGGTTAAATTGTGCGGATTTCCAACATAAAAGCTTCTTGATTCTTCTTCTGTGCACTTTCTGCAAATCAATTGGTAGACGCACATACAGATTCTGTATGTATGATTGGTTTTTTTTTCTCTTTTTTTTTCTTTTGTTTGTTTGTTTGTTAGGAGAAGTGAAATTGATGTCTTCTATGGCAATCTCGCACAGCTTGCATCTTGGGCGGTGGCACGGATGGCCGGTGCTGCTGTTGTTGAGGCTGAAGAGATGGATGTCGGTGAGATAATATGCCTCCCAAATTTTGTCCCTGTTGTGATCAGGTGATCAGGGATCATAGATAATTCCAACACTATTTCATGGTAGCCAAAGGACGAACCACGGCTTCTGAATAATTAAATCAATCGTGTTTTATCAAATATAAAACACGTAAAACTAATTTTTCTGTATTCTAATATTGGGTTTTTCTCACTGCGCTTAAACAAAATAAGCAGAAAGAAAGACTCATCACGTGCAAGTCACAATTTGAAAAAACCCAGAAAGCAGTAACTTGTCATTAAGAAGTTCTTTCATGAACCTTAAAAAACCCAGTTAATTAAACTCTGCTGATTAATGAGAGTTCGTGATAACGGTAATAAAACGTCCGAAGGGAATTAGCAGTTTTTTTCACCAAACTCCTAAATAACATTAAAGAGTTTTACATTGTTGATACCTGACGAAGACTCAAAGCAGCAACGTTATTAAGAAGTAAATCTGAATTAAATAGTAATAAAAGACGTGTTAACGAGTTGACGACTTAGAGTGAACTCTTTCATATTAGAGATTATTCGGAGCGGAAAATATCATTCGAATATTTATGTACTCTGTTCGTGACACAGTAAAGAAAATTTCTTTAAGCGTAATTTGATTAGGAAACTTAATAAGATGTATAGTAGATTCGACTCATGTCGTGAAGTTATTGTAGCCATTATAAAATAGGTTCCTAGACTCCATTTTACGAGAAAACAAGAGATCAGAAGCCAGTAACCCCACAATGAACGAGTTCATTGACATTAGAAAAATCAACTCTCTATCTCTCCAATTTCGGGTGATTTCACTCATGTAAACTCACGAACATTCAGCAGCGATATTCATGTCCTTGATCTCCTTTCATACGAGTATATACCTGGCTCTTGGTTCATTATTCACTATAAACCATCGTTTATTCTCACCTTTTTCCCGAGTGCGGCTAGTACGTCAGATTCGTCTACACGTAACGTTTTACCTTTATAATTGAGAAAGTCCAGTCAATCTCGACGAAAAGACGCAGGGTCAATATCAAACTAGATTCTTCCAAATCAGTAATACTAGTCAAAAATTGGAAACCCTGAAAACCTAATGAAAGAATTTGATACATTGTGTTTTCTCGCGGTTTAGTCATATGATGTCAAACCAATGCAAGTATGTTCCATAAAAATAACAATCAAGTTTTAGGTGAACCAGGACATGAAAGTTAGCTCTCATAATTGTCAAAATTGTAATTTAGAAACAGATAGAAAAGGAGCTCCTCACTCTCGAAGGTGCTCTAAAATCCGCAATCCAATATTCCACCACATTGAGAAATAATTTTTGAAGGGTTTGGGTTACTCTCCATTTACACGATACAATGAGCCCTATTTACTGTAATACTCTAACTTACCTAGTTTAAATCATGATTTGATGACTGAATGGCAGTTTATTCTCTTGAAAAACTGAAACAAACCGTGAAGTTACGACCTACCAGAAAAGTTAGTGAATAGCGTTGCTTGTCATCTCACAAGTCTGTAGATTTTTAAGCAGGTAACAAAATTAGCCGCTGATGAGGATATGAATTTTTTTCAGAATCTTAGGTGTCCGGGAAAAAACGTATCTTTTCTCAGCAAGTGGTAGACACGACGATTTAATTTTTAAACCGATAAATAATGAACATGTTTAGTAGCCAAGGAGCCTCACATCTGATCTGAGGCCTATGCAACTCAGTTATCAGTGCTACTCAACTCTAGAACGAGAATGTAAACAGCGGCGAAATTAGCTGTAGCCTGTTTGATGTGGGGCTTTAGCACCATTAGGTAACCGTCCTAAGGAGCCTACATAGTGAATAGGAGCTTCAGGATGTAAATTTCATAGAGGTTTGATTATGAAACAGATAGATACTCGTAAATAGATTCACCTACATAGGTAACATACAGCGGAATATCGGGTACTATTATTAAAAGCACATATTTGCGGTAACCAACAGAAACCCCTAAAGAGGATTTCGTCGATGATGCGAAGATTTCCAACCCCTCACAAGAGATGAATGCGGTAGCCACAAGGCCCCCGAACATAAATACGACCCTGACAGGAGCACGAGGTAATAACTTGTTATCAAAAGGAACTCAACTAAAACCCCCATCTGGTGAGGAGCTCGATTTATGCATGCAGGAGAAGGGGGAGAATTTCCCTCAACTAGAGCAGACTTGTCGGGAATGACGGGGTTTTGGGGGGAACTGATTGGCGTAGGTGGAGCGGCCTCTCAGATTATCAATATTTGAGGAGGCGGCTTCTGCCTTTGACGTGATGTCACTTCCCTGGGAGATGCAGTTCGACGATGTTTCCCTCCAGGACGTACAGTACAGCCCACTACGTATTTTTTTCTCTCTCTAGCTCTCTTTTTTTTTTTGTCGAGTTGGAGGACGCCTTGGAAAGTGACAGGTCCCAAATCCGCTCTGATCATTATAAATTGAGAGACCTCACCGACACGAAAACCCTACGGCACGTATTGAATACGAATTTCGTGTTAGCAAAAAGAAAAAAACGCTGCAAAATGATTCAGTTTCATGGCTGTCTGTCCGTGTGGCCATAGGTATATCCTATTATCAATATTTGAGGAGGCGGCTTCTGCCTTTGACGTGATGTCACTTCCCTGGGAGATGCAGTTCGACGATGTTTCGCTCCAGGACGTACAGCCCACTACGTATTGCTTCCGAGTCTACTAAAGTAGCGGAAGCATTGTTTTCACTTTCGGAATGTGAACATTTTTTTGTCTCCAAAATCAAAATTTCCACTCGCATTTTGCGTTTTAGACCTTTCTGAACAATTTTGGTTCCGTATCTGTCTGTGTGTCTGTCTGTCTGTCAGCAAATCCTTGTTACGGGCAAAACTACACGAAGTTATTGTCCGATTTTGATGAAATTTTCAGGGATTGTGCGGGTTGGGGTGTAGATGGTCCCCTATAGGTTTCATGACCCCCGGATCAATAGTAGCCTCTGCGCATGCGCAAACGTGAAATCCTTGTTACGCGCATAACTCCGGGAGTTCTTGACCAATTTCGATGACATTTTCAGGGATTGTTTGGTTTGATGTGTAGATGGTCCCCTATAGGTTTCATGACCCCCGGATCAATAGTAGCCTCTGAGCATGCGCAAACGTGAAATATTTGTTACGCGCATAACTCCGAGAATTCTTGACCAATTTCGATGAAATTTTCAGGGATTGTGCGGGTTAGGGTATAGATGGTCCCCTATAGGTTTCATGACCCCCGGATCAATAGTAGCCTCTGCGCATGCGCAAATGTGAAATCTTTGTTACGCGCATAACTGCGGGAGTTCTGGACCAATTTCGATGACATTTTTAGGGATTGTGCGGGTTAGGGGTCCCCTATAGGTTTCATGACTCCCGGATCAATGATAGCCCCTGCGCATGCGCAAACGTGAAATATTTGTTACGCGCATAACTCCGGGAGTTCTTGACCGATTTCGATGAAATTTTCAGGGATTGTGCGGGTTAGGGTATAGATAGATAGATAGAGAATTTATTCATAAAAGAAATCGAAGAACATACATAGAAAATAACTTAATTGAACAATATTGCTCATCATAGGTCAAGACCCGTATTGACGAGACAAGAGTTGGATCTACCTACATAAAAATAAAAATAAAAATGCCTAGCTCATTATCGAGAGTAACATAAAAATGGAAAAGAAAAATATACCTAATAGAAGAAAAAAAAAAAAAAAAAAAAGCAGAAAAAAACATAATAGATCACCTGACTGTAAGAACTGAACTACACATCCATCACAATGAGATCACGGAACTAAACTGAGTATTACTAAACATAAGCGCTAACTATTATTGATTCAGCTTTTTCTAAGCTTAGCCGGACTACCCATAAAACTACAAGTCTCTTATACTGTAACAGAGTCATACTGGAAGGGTTCCTTAAATCATCTGTCAAAGATCTGTAAATAATAAATAGTATATAAAGAGGACTTCTAGTAGTAGCAGAAAGTCGTATGGATGGGTTTACCACATTTCCCTTTCGATGAAACCTGGTCTGGTATCCATGATCAGAGTGAATGTCAGGTATAAGAGAGGGATTCTTATAATAGAAGAGCAAAATAGATTTAATAAACAAGATAGATAGTCCCCTATGAGTTTCATGACCCCCGGATCAATAGCAGCCTCTGCGCATGCGCAAACGTGAAATCCTTGCCATAAGCATAACACCGGGAGTTCTTGACCGATTTCGATGAAATTTTCAGGGATTGTTCGGACTTATTAGGTATATTTCATAGTTTGTTCAATAGTTGAACATGCCTACCTTTATTTTCTCAAGTTACGCTCCTGCATAACAATAAATTTACCCTAATTCAATATTTACTTCGCCTAATTGAACGAAGTTCTTTAGTCAATAATAATTTTCAATGATCTATACAGTCATGTTTTGGATACGAGGAAGCAATGTGCCACACCCACTTGGCAGAGGTTTTTTTCTCTCTCTCTAGCTCTCTTTTTTTTTGTCGAGTTGGAGGACGCCTTGGAAAGTGACAGGTCCCAAATCCGCTCTGATCATTATAAATTGAGAGACCTCACCGACACGAAAACCCTACGGCACGTATTGAATACGAATTTCGTGTTAGCAAAAAGAAAAAAACGCTGCAAAATGATTCAGTTTCATGGCTGTCTGTCCGTGTGGCCATAGGTATATCCTAACACCCATATTATTACCTTAATTTATGAAGTAAATAATAAAATAAATAAATCATGGAATATTGATCTTATCTCGCTCAAATTTCGAGGGTAGTAGGGGAATAACAATCTCTAATAAATAATCTCTACCTAATCTCTCATTTTGATGTCAATGTTTAAGGAAGATCCGTGTAACAAGTAGAACAGATATGTTTTCAGTTTTCATTCAATTTAGATTAAATTCACAAGATATATATGGAGGTTCATTCCAATCTCGATCGATTTCGGACCTGATGTTTTCAGACCATTCAGATCAGTTACCCACCCACATAGAAGCCTAACTTCTATATCGTTTAAGAATCTTTGGATATTATTTAAAATAATACACCGACAACACCCAACTAGGCAGACGTTTATTAGTTTTTAGGGTAAGAACTAAGTACCCTCAAATACTCGTAATTCAATGAGGAAAAGAGGAAACCCTACTCGAGAGCTTCATGAAAATGTATAACCAGTCAGTGAACATGGATAGGAAGGGATGAGTAGTCGAATGAATGGTTCAAGAGACCAAATAGATTTCCATCTAATGACTCGAAGGGGAAGAGGCGCGGGTAGGTAATCATGCGAAGGGCTCGATATAAGGTGCGCTCGGATGATCGAGAGGAGGACGTCAGTGGCACGTGCGGTGATGTATAGGTCGAGGGGCCGGTAATGCCATCCATCACGCCGCGAATAGTGACGTCGGGTTCATCAGGGTGGTGTCGCGATGAATGGCGAGAAAGCGAATGAAGGGATTGGACGAAGTGGGGGAGAGGTCATCGTCTCAGGGCGACGTCGCGTTTATCAGAGTGACGTCAGGGACAACTATAGACAACTTAATTGGAAATTGCAACCGAATACACAAGTCACTGGGGCTGATTGAGACATCCTCTAACATATAACTAAGTCGCCTGTGTGTTTGCTTAACTCAGACTGATTCTCCCGAATTGGACACTGGGGAATATGGTATTACAAAGTGCCTGTGTATAAGTAGATTCAAATTAAGAGACCAAAAGTGTCGCATGTCCACTGAAATACACTGAATGAAATTGGGCAATGAGAAATCCTAAAATTATCTCGCACGTTACAATGATGTGGTATATTCACTCATTCACTGTCCTTCATTCTACAAGCAAAGTGTGGAAGTAGTTGGAGGAACCTACTCCAAAAAAGCAAAAGTCACCTTTTCAGCCAGCAAGATCATTGGACACAGTTTTGTGGGATTCTCAGGGGTGCTTTTCATTGATTACCTCGAACGAGAGACAACAATCAATTCTGCAAGATACTGCGAAGTTTTGGAGCGCTTGAGGGCAGCAATAAAGCGCAAAAGGTAGCATAAGCTCGCAAATCGCGTGCTGCTTATGCATGACAACGCTCGTCCCCACTCAGCCCGTCAGACCCAAGAATTGCAGAAAAAATTCAAATGGGAAATTTACCCTCATCCTACTTATTCTCCGGACCTTTCCCAGTCCGATTACCAGCTCTTCCCAAAACTGAAAGGGTTTTTGGGGGGCAAAAACTTCCAAAATGATGATCAATTGAAGGCTACAGTTCATGCTAACCTGCGAGATGTTGGCACAGCATTACGAGGAGGGGTTAAAGAAACTTTTTGTGTTGTAAGATTACATTGAAAAATAGTAAATTTGTCATGGAATGCGGATAAATTATAAATTTTTCAAAAAATACAAGATTTATATTTTTCACAGCCTAGGGAACCTTTTTTTCTGGATGTATCAAGGTAGGAGAAATTCCGGATTCTTGAGTTCATATAAGGAGGTGAGGAGCAAAATTCGCTCGTTCCGCATGAGCGATATTTTCAGGAAACACATAAAGCGTTCTACATGTACGGGATACGGGGGATGAGTGATGATCAATGCCAACTCACTCTCGTAGCGAACGTCGGAACTAAACAGTATAATCTCACTAGTATCACATATTAGAAGCAAACGGATTAATTGACTGAACAGATCACATGACTCTCCGATTCGATTTTGCAAAATTATTGTTTTTCCAATTTGAAAGTTCATTTACTGGTTACCCTGGAGATTTGAGCTTGGAATGAGAAATATTAGAATGATTTTGACTGGGACGAATTAAATCAAAGTTTGTTACGAGGGAGTCTTGCTACAAACCGTTGCAAGGAGACAGTTTCGCTGCACGAAGTATTAGCCCGAAGAGAATTTGTCTACGATTGTAACACGTAAAGGGTCACCTTTCCTAAACGATATCGGAAATCGTGGTGAAAAATGTTTATCGTACTTTTCGAGCTAAAAATAGTTCCATTAATAGTAACTATTAACGGAATCATAATTAATGGGAATGAAATAATTAATCATCCAAAGAGAAAGCAGAAACAAAAAGTCGGAGGTACAGAGAAAAGCTGGAAGACGGAGATGGAAGATTAAGGACAGACTGACACCTAAATCTGGAGTCTTTAGAACGTGATTCTACAAAATTTGTAAGGAGAAAATTTTGCTTCTTACCATCTATGTATGTCGTATGGTATGTATGCTTCTTACCATGAATGTATGTCGTATTTCAGTCGACACACATTGGGACGGAGTGAAACATCTTCAAACATGTACATTGCACATTAGAAGGATGTTTTCATCCTTATTCCTCTTTGAGGAATTTCTGTATTAAAATACGACCGCCAAAGCAAAAGAAGAATGGGGCATAGGAGAAGATTTTCAAAATAGGTCAAAACTACTCCAGTGTTGAGTAACAGGGATGTGTAACGCCGAGATTAATGCACACGCCGAGTGGGGATATAGGGTAATAATTGAGCTCGATAAAATAAAAACCATTTTTGCAGCCTTAATGTAGAAGCAGTAAAGAGCAACATACCTACTCCAAAGATTCGGAATGTTCGTGACTGGATGGATACCTATTTGCAGAAGAGGAATGAACGATTGTGGGAAGATGTGAAAATACGGTGAGAGGGCAAGAGAGTTGCGCGCCACATCAAAACAATATCAGAGTCAACCCTGAAGAGGTTGTCGTATTGTAGTCCACCCCTTTAGTTCCTCCGTGCTCTGTGTGTAACTCGCCGACAAACGCAACTGGTCGACACGTTGGCGTCATCCATTACCCCAATGGCAGACTCAGCTGGGAGAGTGGAGGTTTCGACGGATTTATCGTTTTTTTTTCTACGTTACCCTTTTGGTTCGGACGGGCCCGGTATTTTGACGAGAGATCGTTGGGAATTCCATTTCTATCTCCATTTAGAAATCCCCAACCGCGATCAATTCTGCGGCCGTCAGCCTTCAATCAAAACCACTTTCACTTCGCACCAGGGCGAATAAAACTGGTTAGGTGGCCCAGATCAGGTCATGTGTACACTTCAAGTCGTGAAAATAAAATCATGAACACAAAACCATTTCTATTCATTTCATATCATGTGATTCTGAATGTGTTCCTTCATAATGTGAAGCGATTACACATGTAATTGTCAACACGTCAAAAATTGAATGTGAAGATAGGAAACCCCTGTCAAATTTTAGTATCCGCCCAATTCAATGACAATCAAAAATTGGACAGCAATTTCTTTAATTTATTGTGAATCATTACACGATTAAATTTTGATGTACAGCCTGAACCTAAGTTGGAAGCGCTCAGATAGCCGTGAAGTCTGTAAGTTGTCCCGGGCTCAACGTGTAACCATTAAAATCATTGTGATCAGGTATCCAATCTCCGATAACCAAGTTATTTTCACGGTACCACAAGACAAAAGTCGAGAATTTCAGGAGATATGCATGGAGCACGTAAATCTGTTCTCAACCAAAATACCTATTTGGATTGATCAGTTGATTTGTGTGCCTCCTGAAATTCAATAATCACTCTATCCTGTGAAACACGCACACTCCAAAGCTTTGTAGGTATTCAAAACATGAACGCAAGCCAATTGAAAAATAAAAACCAGTGAAAGAATTTGCAGCGTTTTTTAATTGAACCTCAATCCTCCCCACAATAAAAACATCTATAATTTATCAAGTCCTGTAGCACTCGTATTGAGTTATAACTTCCCCAAATCCAAATTTAAACGATGCAGCCAAAGGTAGACTGATGTAGAGGAGGCACACAAATATCATCAACTGATCAATCCAAAAAGGTGTTTTGGTTGAGAACCGATTTACGTGGTCTACGCATATCTCCTGAAATTCAATAATCGCTCCATCACCTGTAAAACACGCAAACTCCAAAGCATAGCAGAAATTCAAATCATGAATGCAACTCGAATGAATAAAATTGAATAATAAACCCCACTGAAAGAATTTGGAGTGTGCGTGTTTCACAGGTGATGGAGCGATTATTGAATTTCAGGAGACACATAAATATGATCATTGATCAATCAAAATAGGTGTTTTGGTTGAGAACAGATTTACGTTCTCTATGAATATCTCCTGAAATTCAATAATCGCTCTATCACTTGTGAAACACGCACACTCCGAAGCTTAGTACAGATTCAAATCATGAACGCAAGCCAATTGGATAATAAACCCCAGTGAAAGGAAACTTATTTACCCCAGAAATAATATTGAATAATAAACCCCAGTAATAACGGCTGACTGACGGAAAAATTGTGGTTTATTATTCAATAATAAACCACTGTAATCGCTCTGGAAAAAACAAATTCTAACCCCCCCCCCCCCCCCTGAAAATTTCATGGTTTACGTTTCAAAGGGTGTAGAATCCGAATCTGCAATAGAAAATTTTCCGCCCATCCGCCGTACGCCGTACTCACGATTTCTCCCAAACGGCTGGAGCAAAAAATCTGAAATTTTCAGGAAAAACCCATCTTGGTCCGACGACGCATTAATTCTTGAGCCAGCTCTCTCACACAATTTAAAGTGACCTTTAAGGGCTGTAAAAGTTTTGTAAAATCCCTAAAAACCTCAAAACAAGTCGGAGCGGCCTAAATTTGTACTCTTCATGAGGAATCGAATGAGACCCTCCCTACGCCCGTAGGTCAAACCATCCCCGATTTATGGTGCCAACATTTGCGTTTTTTTTTTTTTTTTTTGGTTTATTACTGTTTGTTTTTAACCCAGCGATGTCCGGCCGATGTCGAGTTGTAGGGAATGTGGATACTGGAGTGTTAGCCGATGTGGATACTTTAGTAGTTTATAGCCGATACACGGGTTGAAGCATTATGATATGTATTAACGCTGATAATATACAGGTAAATATTATTCAATATTATTACTGTGGTTTTTTATTCAATATTATTACTGGGGAAATAAGTATTCTTTCACATTGGTTTATTATTCAATTGGCTTGCGTTCATGATTTGAATCTGTACTAAGCTTCGAAGTGTGCGTGTTTCACAGGTGATAGTGCGATTATCGAATTTCAGGAGATATGCATAGAGCACGTAAATCTGTTCTCAACCAAAATACCTATTTGGATTGATCAGTTGATTATATTTGTGTGCCTCCTCAACATCAGTCTACCTTTGGCTACATCGTTTTAATTTGGATTTGCGGAAGTTTTAACGCAATACGAGTGCTAAAGGACTTGATAATTATAGATGTTTTTATTGTGGGGGGGATATTGACGTTCAACAAAAAACGCTGCAAATTCTTTCACTGGGGTTTCTCATTCAATTGGCTTGCGTTCATGATTTGAATATCTACAAAGCTTTGGAGTGTGCGTGTTTCACAGGTGACAGATCGATTATTGAATTTCAGGAGATATGCATAGAGCAGATTTACGCTGTTCTCAACCAAAATACCTATTTTGATTGTTCGGTTGATCATATTTGTGTGCCTCCTGAAATTCAATAATCACTCTATCACCTGTGAAATACGCACACTCCAAAGCTTAGTATAAATTTAAATCATGAACGCAAGCCAATTGAATAATAACATCCAGTTAAAGAATTTGCAGCGTTTTTATTGCAGATTCGGATTCTACACCCTTTGAAACGTAAACCATGAAATTTTCAGGGGGGGTTAGAATTTTTTTCCAGAGCGATTACAATGGTTTATTATTGAATAATAAACCAAAATTCGTTATCTCCAAAATCACAAATCCACTCGTATCTCTTGAGGGCATTCTCAATGAACAACTTTCATTTTATATCAACGTGTGTTCGCAGATCGATCTCACAAGCTTTCTACCCACAGTTCACATCGGATTTTAACACATTATTGGACAAGCACAAAATTAAAATCCAGCAGCAATCAGAGCAGCAAATAGCAGGTAGAAGCAACTCAGCATTTGAATTTTCGAAAGGTTCTCCGAAAATAGTTTAATTGCAGTGGCAGAGAATTAATTTTCTATTGCACGTCAATAAACACGATATTCTATTAATAAATTGTAATTTATTGCAAATAGTTACCAACGCTTATTCGAATCGGATATCAGATGGTTTTACTACTCCGCCGCGTTCTATGCAAGAGAACGTTGTATGCAGCTTGGCATCCACTGGCAACCATCGTAGCTGTACCGGAGGTTCTGCAAAACTTTTCTTCATAGTCTATTATTACATTTAAGGGCGGGTGCCCAATTACAGTATTTTTGATGTAATACATAATAAATTAAGCAAATGTTAATAATTGATAATTTATTGTAAATAATCATAAGGTACGAGATTATTGGGTTGAGTGGGCAATATGTGAATAACAATTTTAGCTCGACGAACGTCAAAATAGATCTAATGGATCGCCAGTTCCGGAAACCGATTGAACAGCTCATACGATTCGTGAACAATTCATATGATTTGTGTACAACTCATCTGATTGAAAATTTGGAATGGGCCTCATGTGGAACCAAATCACAAGGGGCTTTCCAGCCCTAGATTTGGTTTTGTGTTCACACCTCGAGCATTTTAGAAACTTCCAAAAAAATGTAACCCAAACAGCTGTCACCATATCGAAATTTTGTTAAGGTTACTGTTAAACCTAAAAGCTTTAGTTCAGTTTAGTAAAAATGGAATTACAAAGAATTGTGATGAATACGAACGAGAAACTTTCACGTTGGTTGATTTTATGGAACATGGAAGACAACAACCGTCATGAACGAAAAGAAGTCAACACCTAACACGAAACCGTAGAAGCTCAAGAAATATTATATGTTCACAACAGAAAACAGAAATGTTTACAAAAAACTTCGAATGGTCAATGTTGGGAAAACTACCAACACAACGCAACATTGGGGAAGCCAACAAGAACGAATAGACCCAAGAATTAAAGAAAACGTTGAAGTCTGAATTCGGAAAAGAAATTCATATTTGATAAAGTTTTCATTCTATCGTTTTAACCTTCCAGTTCTCGATATAAAATCATCTTTTTCTATTCCATATTAAAGTAATCAAAATGGACTATTACAATAATGATTCATAGATTATGTGACAAAAACAAGAAGACTGAGGTGAATTCTTCTGTCAAAATATGTAGGTTAGCGAATTTTGTTCAGGACGGAGTCATCAATAACTCCAAGTATTAATAACAGGAGAAAAAAATTTATAGCTGCATTTTCACCAAAATCCTTCTTACACGACGAGACAAAGCGATTGAGTTTCGATGTGATGAAATATACCTAATAATTCGAAGTAGGGATGTCAACATCGGCAAAGAATATCGATAAATCGAATATCGATATTTTTTATGTATCGATATATCCTATAGAAGTATCCATATTCCGATGTATCGGTCAGCGAATTTTTTTTTTTTCAAACTTTAATCCGAATTACGTCTGAATTCAGTGAATGATAATGCATTATTGAATTTTATTTTACTACGGGTAAAAAATTCAACCAGTCAAATATTCAATGAAACTTCATTCATCATAATGATTATGTGCAGGAACCAGGGAAGTAAATTATCAACATTATGTAGGGTTGTAGAACCAATGTAAGTGAAGTAAGAAGGAAAACTGAAAAAATTCAATCAAACCAACATTGGTTGGGGATAGTGGTGAGGAAAGCCCTCTGATTGATGTGCTCTCCAGTAAGCCTCGAACTGGCTAGAACCCAAGTCTCCAAGATATCCTTACGTTTTTTGTCAACCTCATGTGATATAATTCCCCTATTTTTCAATGGAAATCATAAAATTAGTTTTGAGCAATAAGATCTACGATATGGTTGATGATTTACGGCAGAAAAATATCAGATCCGATAGCGTGCATTTAATGTCGATATATCAATATATCGGAATAGAAAATGCCTTCCTCCAAATTGGCACATTTGAAGAACCAAAAAATTGACCTAAAGCTCCTGTATCCCTTCAACTCCCTGGTTCTAACAGAACATGCAGCTTTTGTGCTGTAGAAAATGACCGCTAAACCAATGACTTTAACATGAAACGCATCCAAGAAGCTCAGGAATTCCGGTTATTTTTTTGTTTTTCCATTGGTAGATTTCAAAAGTACAATACTAAACGTAATGAACCAACATCATCGTCAATATATATATTTGAAGGAGCAAGAGCTACAATACCATTAAGACCGGGAGGTCGTGCGGGTACTGTATAACTTGGCGCCAACAATTATTGTTGATTCAGTCATTCAAAAACTGGCCGTCAAGAGCAATAACTCGGCTCGGAGAAACCTATCTACAGCTCTGCAGTAATGGCAACAAGATGGTGTTGTGTGCGGCTGAAAAATATCGGATCCGATAGTGTGCATTTAATGTCGATATTTCCATATAGAAAATAACGCCCAAAAATATCGATATATCGACGGAAGAATTAAGGTATTTTAATATACCTATCACTATTTTCATAAACCTAATTCAAAGTGTTCAAAAATATTATGCCTAATATTTCACATACAAAAAAACCGATTGGCAGTCAATTTGATGAAGAACATGTGCAGCCCTCGGTGAGTTTAAGAGTAAACAATTCCAATGTATTCTCTATTAGCGGCTCCTGTATACATAAAACCAAAAGGTATGCATTGAAAAAGTATATTTCCATGTTGGTTAACAGATAACTGTACTCTTCTTAATGGGAGGTTAATGAATAATTATATTTTGATAATTATTATCAAAAGATACAATAATAACACGAATCTAAATAGGCACCCTGGGGACTTCCAAGAGCGAAATTCAACGGACGGTGAGGATTGATGAGGTATGCGACCCGCACAACTACTCGGTCATGCGTTTGTAGTATCACTGAAGCGCCCTAACCGTCAACGGCGAGGCCGTAAAGCGTTATAGCCAATCAATGTCTACAAAACCCTGATATAATCATTCATTCAACGGGCATTTTTCTAAACATGACTAACAGCAAGAATATACAATGTTATTTAGTTGACATAGATTTTCGATTAGTTAGGTATTCATTCATGACAGACCATAACAATAAATCCAATATATGACTTCAACTACAATTGTATATGCTCAATTGCATACCATGCATGATAAGGTCAGATTCATGAAATGAAGACTGAAGGGGAAAACGCTGCAAATTGTTACATAATGGTTTATAATTTCCAGTTAGATAGCCCTCCTACGTCCATGTCTATTAAATTAGTACGTCTTATCTAAACTCGGATTCCAGATACAATTCCATTAATAACATTTATCAGTCGAAAAGATGAATTCCTCATAAATATAACTCCCAGAACACTAACACTTCACTAGTCCCTCAATACGTATCAAAAGCTGGTATGAAACACAGACTGCACTCCGACGTATGAACTCGTGAGTAGAACAACTGACATTAAATGACATTAAACTAAAAGAAGACGTTTTATTTCATCTCTATATATTTTATAGAGATGAAATGAAACGCCTTCTTTTAGTTTATTATTTTTCAAATTAGTCTTTCCCAAGTAATTTTGGACGTCGTATCGATCGTGATGAGCAACAGATCAGTCCGAACTAATCTGACCTAGGAAATCTCAGATTTGAAGGTGAAAATGGTGAAAACGGATTTGAATTTGAATTTTTTAAATACCAATTTTTTTCATTCTCCCCTCTTGACGTCATGGCAGTCATGAAAATTTGAGTTGCGGATCATGATCATACTTATCCACACAAAAGTATATCACACTTATTCATCATTAGCGACAGTAATTTGTTCACGAATGTTGTTGAAGGACTGAAAAGGCTCTATAGATTTGGCGAAACATCGGCTAAAAAGTAAATTCTTTCGTTTCTGTGAAGGGGAAATGTGAAAAGATGTTTTACATCTCGTTAAAAATTGACGTACTGTACATAACGCATCAGGCATAAGGATGCCACGCCTCGCAGAAAATATGAGCAACTATAAGTGTGTATGTATCTATAAATTTTCTTTGAATATATGAATTATTACACTGTCTAAAAAGTCACTGACATTGGCTGCGTTTCTTGAGTATGATAGTCCTTTTCTTAAGCTACTTATAAATTTTTAATATTAAGTGAACGAAAAAACAGCGGCCTTGTCGCAGCGAGTTATGAATGCTGCAGTTCGCGTAGCAACACAGTTGGAGTGCATCGGTACGACTACATCCACATTTGCAATCGGACTATTGTGTTGCTGACGCACTATGTGATCTTCTACTTTTGTTTTGAATTTTCCAACAGCTTCTGGACTCATTGGTACCACCTTATGTGAGTCGCCCTACAAACCCTTTGTGTCGGGGCTTTCTAAAAAACCAGCAACATATTGAACGACGATCTGTTAAGAACTGTTCAGCTTCCTCCTAAATATTGCATCCTTTTTGATAGTTATAAACGTTGGATTATGAAGCTCGAGAAGGTCCTACCCGACTGATGATAAATACCTGGGGTACACAGACAGACGAAATTACGCCAGAATAGTCGGAAAAGATTCAAGATTTCGAAAATGCGAGTGGGATTTCCAATTTTGGCGGAATTTTATAACTACCCAGTCAACTTCAGGGATAATTTTTGTATGTTTATACATATTTTACGTTATTTTACAAAATAATTAACGTACAACCAACAGTTTAAGCTGTAGAATGAATGTTTAACTAGAGCCTGTTGATTTTACAACTTACTACATGATTGCCATAGGAGTATAGATCAGGCACTAAACCAAAATTTTCTATCAAAGATATTAAAACTATTCTATTGTTACGTTCATTTTGGGTCATCAATAAGGGCACTTATTTCCTTGGAGAAATAGAGCCTGGCAGAATATTGAGGTCAATTGTTAGCCTTCAGTAATAGGAAATCGAACTCTCAACATGCGATACCCCCATTACGACAGCCACTATCACGACAAGTGTCACTGAACGGCATTGCCAAGATAACAGGTATTGAATGAAGGCACTCGGACCATCCTAGAAGACCATAACGGGAACCCGACAAATCGCAACGCCCATCGAGATAATCCTACACGGAAATCATTACATGAGACAATTATAGATAGTTGTTTCAGATAAACGGGAACCATTGCAACGACGGCAAATTTAGAAAAAGGCTCGAAATATCCCACCACTTTGTCACCACGCAATCAACATTCATTACTAATCTTACTATGCAAATGTAAGAATCGATATCGTCTACAACTGGCTTTGCACAGTTTTTCTGGCGTTCAAACGGCGGTAAAGCACGCAGTTACGATATAGTTTCATAGCAACGCTACTGCTGGGCAATAAGTCTACTGCATTGATGCTCAATTTTACGATCAAAAGCCTGATTTCAACATGGGTCATTCAGTTTGAAATTCTATTCTAATTTGGTTTATTCGTGGTTATGACAAAGGTGAGAAGTTGTATTCAAATTTAACGGCGCAACAAAAATTTGGCTATGTGCACACTTCGTTTCTAAGGATCGGGATTCTATTCACCATTATCGATTGTTAGATAGGTAACATTTTCAAGTTTTAGTGGATGTATATAAACATCAGATTGGGTAAAGAATAGAAAAATTATTGAGACCGATTATTTGTCTTGGGGAGCAAACATCTATGCTGGGGGAATCCACGTCGAAGGCTGAACTCAAAAAATTAAAAGTTCTCCGAAATTGACTGTTTTTTATTACGTTGCAGCACTGGATGAGAGAAAACTTGCCACAAGATTCCAACAACTTTTGAGGGGGGATTAAAAAAATTTTTATTATTGATTTTTATTTATTAAACATTTGTTATCGAAAATAATAAACCAAAGGAGGAGAAAGAGGTGTGGGGAAACGAAATGACTGAATCCACGATACTTGAAGATGGTATAATAGCTAGATAGTATGTGTACTTTCCACTCACCACCCATGGTAGATGATGAGGATACCGTTGTAAAACCACCTTAAAATATAAAGTTGCTTCGCCCTTACTTGCCCTTAAGGCCCCCAGGAGATCCGTAATGGGTCAGTTCGGTGGGGATGATGGAAGGGGGTGTCGTATAGCGAGATGTTTTGCTGAAGATGAGGCCAAGGGCGGAGGGCGAGGGGGGCGCATTGCGGCAAGGTCTCTCCAACGCCCACCCGCCGGCGAACCAGCTCCGTTCCTTCAACCATTCCGATTTGCTTGGCGCAGTCGAATCAGGTCAACACTTTCTTAGGCCCTTCAGGATTGAGCGGTATCATTTCAGGGTATTACTCGCAATTGAACGAGGAAAAACGAGCAGAAATCCATCGGTTATAACGACTTTCAGAAGAAAAACATTGATTAATTCTACTTCCGAGACCACTAAAGCAGGATAAACTAAGTTCATTATTGATAGAAGATCCTTTTCATTCCAGGCTTCCATCCGTGTATATAAAAGTATAGTAACCCTGAAAAATTGACTTCCCAAATATAAATGCCAATTTTCACCTGTGGTAGTAACAACCGCTCTAAACGGTGCTTTAAAACTGCCTAGGCTCAACACGAGCGATGAACTTGTGATTTAGAAGATATTCCAGAAATACATAATCAGACACATTTTTAGTATTTCATTATTAGTTGAGGCAACTATACCTGTTGCGCCATACGCTTTTACTTTACTTTTCTGCTTCAGCTACTTCCAGAAACCTCATTCTAATTTCAGGTTAGGGCTATAATCCTTGAGACGTAGTATTCCCTAGCAGCAGTTTTTGGCTTTCCACTGGATAAATACAAAACTTAATATGATACAAAGCCTAACGGTGTTAGAAAGTAAACTTTATTTTAATAAAATAGGGACGGAGAAATCATACGTGTAGTAACAGCGAATTCACAAGAAGAAAACGGACCTGAAACAAATGAAACATCGTTAATGATTGAACTTGTGACCTGAATCGACATTAGACAACTTTCGAACACTTTACATACAATAACAAGAGTAATTTGATATGAATATAACAGCTTGTAAGTGGAATCGTATTCTAAGAGAATGTTGTAAATATTTAGATTAAGTGTAGAGATATAAAAAAATAACAAATTGGAATCCAATCAAAATATCTAGAAAATAATGTTAGAAAGATGGAAATTCAAGACCATGGAGCCACCAAATCCGGAGGAAACAGTGCATTGGCTTGAAACGAAGGAAGAATTCAAAGACAACAAGACAATTTAAGGAGAGGGCTATACAATTAATATTATTAACCTAATTAATTTATATCAATTGGATTGGAGGAGAAGAAACTTGGACATGAATAATACAAAATCCAGTCTGATTTTTATTCCACAGAAACGAAATAATGTTTACAATTTATGGAAGATTCAATAGGTAAAATCCACAATTACCATGTATCATCTGGAGGAGAAGGTAATTTTGAAGAATTGGAACTAAACATCGATGGGAATGATGTTGCGACAACAAAGTTTTCTTGCAGAATAACAGTATTTCCAGATTTATTTTCAAATCATCAAATTCTACTTTTTGATACATTTTTTACAAAGGACAGAGATTTACCTTTTGAATTAATCTAGAAAATCTTTCGCATTTGGAAAATCACTGTGAAACACGAAAAATGTAGTGTAGCACATTCCGAAGACACCAAAAGCGATTTTAAGTTTCAAAATTATTAGGAAGAACGAAGGAAAGAGAGATCGAAACGATGACGTAAAATTCGAAATATATACAATGATGTACATAAGGTATTTGCAGCGGTCTTAGCGAGACAAACAGTAGTTGGTACCTAGTGTTGTCCAAATAGGAATTGAATATACGTGAAAAACAACATGCAAAAAGAATTGACACTGATTACATTTGTCATGCATATATTAACAAGCCACGTAATATGGGTTCGTGTCAAAATGCAAGCGACTTTCCCAATGACTTCTGAAAGAAACAAGTACACAGTTTGGCGAGTTCTTTCGAGCTCATTCCTTGAATTGATAGGATATCGATTCGCCTTGCCAGCTCGGGATGGAGGACGCATTAATATGCGGGAATTGGCAAACAACCAAGCTCCCTACAAAAGCTGTGACCCTAATCGATCCTCGCAAACTCTGTCGAACGAATCGTTTAAATGCGTTGTTAACACTTTCACTCTTTAGATCTATGAGCACTCGAGCAAGCACTCGAGAAAGAAAGAGGGAGTGAGCACATTGTTTTGAAGTAAAAACGCCACTACGCTGATTCATTTATGCTGATTTAGATATTCATCTTTCTCAGACCCCCTGAACTTTACTGTGCCGCCGAAAACTATGATTCCATTACCTAGAGCAGAAAGGAACGTAAAGGTAAGTAATGCATGCATTACAGGAACGCCTTCATGAACGGCTTCAATGGGATTGAACTTCTATACAATAGACTAAATTGTTAATTGCACAAATAAAGGACGAATATCTACTCAAAATTCTAGATGGTTCGGGGGCCCCATTCCCTCATTGTACCAGTCAGTAAATTCAAAATTTCTGAAGTTTATTGCACAAGAAATATTTGTTAGAAGAAATCCGGGATCTAATAAAATATAAAAAATAAATTAAAAAAAAAAAACGCTGCGAATTCTTTTACTGGGGTTTATTATTCAATTGGCTTGCATTCATGATTTGAATTTCTACTAAGCTTTGGAGTGTGTGTGTTTGACAGGTGATAAAGCGATTATTGAATTTCAGGAGATATGCATAGAGCACGTAAATCTGTTCTCGACCAAAACAGCTATTTGGATTGAGCAGTTGATCATATTTGTGTGCCTCCTGAAATTCAATAATCGCTCGATCACCTGTGAAACATCATCGAGTGCGTCGAGTTGTAGTGAATGTGGTTACTGGAGTGATAGCCGATGTGGATACTTGTAGTTTATAGCCGATACACGGGTTGAAGCATTATGATATGTATTAACGCTGATAACATTTAGGTAAATATTATTACTGGGGATTATTATTCAATATTATTACTGGCGTAAATTAGTAGTCTTTCACTGGGGTTTATTATTCAATTGGCTTGCGTTCATAACTTGAATTTCTACTAAGCTTTGGAGTGTGCGCGTTTCACAGGATAGAGCGATTATTGAATTTCAGAGGGCACACAAATATGATCAACTGATCAATCCAAATAGTCATTTTGGTTGAGAACAGATTTACGTGCTCCATGCATATCTCCTGAAATAAAATCAGATGAGAACGATGAAGATCTAACGATTTACCACTGACATCCAACCCTTTCTGCCTTCTGTCAGCAAAAGCAACATTTCCAAGGTTTCTAGCCCAACTGGACACCATCGAACAAAATAGAAATATGAAAATTGGTTGAGAATAATAGCGTGAGTGGCGACAAATCACGTTCTTTCGACATTACCCCTTCCAATTCCTCCCTTTCAATGTGAAATTCGAAATTTCCGGAGTTTAGACCAAAAACAATTAAAAATCGTGACAATCAGTTTAGAATTGCAGGATGGACAGCGTCCACGAAATTTGTCACGTACACAGGCAGTTACCCAGACATTTACCTACGGTTTTTTGACGGATTCGGTCTTCAATTCCCTGACAAGGGTTTGAATTGTACTTTTTTTTTTTTTTTTTTTTTTTCAGATTTAGGTTGTCTGGATAGACTTGCTTCAAAGGTGATCCTTCGATGATGTGCTCACCAGATTCAGTTCTCATTCTCTCTTTAAATTGAAAGATTCATCGCTAAACTCATTTCGAGGGCAGGTGAATAGTTTCCCTAGACAATGAATCACGAGGGACGAAAGGTTCTGAACGTTGAAATTCGAGATTCCTCCCGTGGCCCCTCCCTATCCATTGAATCTATCTTCTTATTGTAAGTGAAACTGTTGATGAAAGCCAGCAGGGGTCCTTTTGTTCTTCCGTTAAAGGCGAGAAATACCGTTGCCCTAATGACGGTCGCATCAATCTCAAGTTTCTTTCCTGCACAGGCCCAATTTCCTTCGTTCTCCCCATGGACGCCTGTTATAGTACCGAACAAACGAGCAAAAGCCCTTCACATCATCGTATTCATCAAAAAGATTTCTGCACAAAGTAATCTAATAACTTATTAACGTTAAAACAGATTTTCCCATCAAAATCAAAATTTCAGAAAAAGGTCTAATGTTTTGCTCATCATTATTAGGTAGACGAAGCATCATTTTGTGATGGATTTGGATTGTTCAAACAGCATCGCTTATTATAAACGTGGAGTTTTCCAGTTTTGAGGATATAATCTGAAAGCTGCAGGCTAATCGCCACTGCCCTTGAGGGAGGTAACTGTCCATCGATTCTATAGCAACATTAACAAAGTCAAATAACAAGTATGTAGAAAGTGTAGAAAAAATAACCCCACAATTGAAATTTATTCCTGTTTCCAAAAGAATAAAAACCAGAAAACCAATTTCCGAAAATCCGACAGCCCGCCATACACCAAGAGGAGGTTTTTTTCTAAATTACAGAACGAAAGTTTGTGAATGAGGGCGAGAGTCTTGTATAGGCAACGTTGATCCTACTTTTTGATAAACCCGAAGGACTAATAGGGCAAGATAAATCGGGATCTTCGAAACATTCCATGCACATCAATTAGTTCCAGAAATTCCGTTCAATAATTATCCACAGTCCAGCGGTCCTCGTTGAAAAGCTTTCTAATACAGAAATAATATACCTTTGTGTGGCACAAGCTGTTCACCGGCGTTCCCCGGGTTAGCGCACCGAAATTGATGAGGAACACACAAAATTCAGTTCAAGTCCGGTTAATTTAGTATTTTTTCTCTAATATTTCCATTATCACTTATGAGCTACGGTGGCTATTCCTTTTGAGTTCGCTGAAGACATTTCACTCAGAGCCTGCAGATCATTGTTGCTGTTTTATTGTTTATTGTTGTCCATTTCCCCAGTAACAATTTCATCACTGATGAAGGATCTATTTTCAAATGCAAAAAACTGTCATTTAACCTAAATACGTGAATTACCTTTTGTCAATAGCCTAAACTTAAAAAAGTTTTTTTAAACCGTGACTGGAGAATTAGAGAATTTATTTTAAACGTTTCTAAACAAAAAGTCCGATCGGGACCAATTCAACTAGAATTTACACGTACATAAACAACCTTAACTACCAAACCATTTGAATGGAAACGAATTAATATCTTGATACCGATACCATCACTATTGGATCCCAAGCGTGTATGAGATCAATAATTTAAACAAAAACTGCAATTATGGCCCAATTACAATAGATAGGTAAGCGAACTTTTTTTGTCTCGAATCATACTACTACCAATAAACAGTGACAGGGAAATTATTACTTTCATATGCAACACTTTGATTTTGGGTTACATCGTTCCGTTAGGCAGGGAACTCCATGTTTTGAAAATATAGTTTAGCTCTTGTAACTTATTACGCTGTACCATTCTTACCGTGAAATAATTTTTTTTATCGGTTGAATAGTTTTTGAGTTAAATTGTACCAACCAACCAACCAACAATTACATATTTCCTTTTTATGTTATTAGCATAGAAGTAGTTATAGATATTTGAGCGTTTTACTGTGAATCAGACACATTTCAGATGTCCTACGATCCATCAAAATTATACCACCGATTTTAAATCAGTGTAATGAGGAAAGATCTGGTCATTTAACTGAATTTAATCATGATAAAGGACAAAAAACATTTTGCCGATAGAAAATCGGCACAGCCGTTCTTTAGACAAACGGAAATCAAGCAATTTCCATTCAGCTTCTAGTGCGACGTCGCAGGGACGTTTGAAATCGAACCTGAGACATTTCTCCTCGAAACGGGAATCTCCAGAAACCAGAAGTTTTTCTCACAACCATCGTGTTATAGAGTTGGGCGGGTTCCAACATTCTTTCTCGCTAGCCTGAGGAAACCTGCTCGGGATTTATCGGCCGTCCTTGGTGGAATATACCGACTCCCTCAACAAAACCGTCTCTTTCCCAACATTTCATTTTTTTTTTTTTTTTTTTTTCCGCAAACAATTCTCCCTCCGGGGGATTGTTAAAAGTTCCCGAGGAAGCGATCCGCCGATGCGTTTTACGAGGCTAATAACTCTGGAAGAAGTTGGCCGATGAAAATCGGTGATCTTCGCGGATCTCCAACATCTGAACTGGCATAAGGTTGAAATCATGGGCATAAAAATTCAAAGAGATGAGCAGCGAGAACCCACAGTAGTAAGCGAATTTATCCACGTCGCGACGCGTCGCACGGTAAGTAATACGCAATACATTAACATCTCCTTCATCGATGGTTTATATAGAGAGAGGGAAATGATTCATTCAGTTGAATTACCTGAACTGAAAAAATTCACGTTTAGAAGGACAGGAACATCCAACTTTATCGGTTTGTAATTCAAACAAAGTAAACTCTCATTCAACGAGGAGAACAATTTTAGTCTGTCTTTTTCCAATAATGAAAATTCGAATTAAGCAGTCGAATGAAGTAAAAATGTTGAGCCCAACCAAAATTTGTTAGTCTACGTTTCAAGATGGCTGTAAATGGACGAAACTAATTTAAAACGCTCCAAAGCACAGCACGTATACGAAGCCCTTCTACGTCTGCCTACTGCACGATGTCCATGGTATATTTCTCAAATCGGCGCCCCCCTAATAGCTTCTTATATTCAAAATCCTTAAAAATAGGTCGATTCGAATAGAACGCATATTGACTACGAAAAGCAAGGGTAACTCAACTTCAGCATCCCTCCGAATTTTGTAATTGTATCCTAGATGGACCAAAAAGTATCCCTCACTTCCGATTTCACCAGCGGAGATCCATTAGAAAACGTTTCGGCTTAAACATGACCAATTCACACTACTATTCCGGATTTTGAAACACAATGTTGGGGTTATCAGACGAAAGGACGATTTTCTCAAAAGGGCAACTTCGTAGACACCGGCTTATCGATACACTCAAGTCCCTCTTTCGTAAAAAAATGTGATATCTAAATATCTACAATGGTGCAACATATATACTCCTCGTCGACACAGGCATGCAAACCCCCGAATAGAACTACTAAAATTTAACGGAATTGAGGAAATGCTAAGATAAAGTTCCTGTACAATAATCGTGCTCGAATAATGAACATCAATGCAGCAGTGATGAGTTCTGTTGGTAGCAATTCTGTTAGCCTCATTTGCTTGTCATAGATAAACTCTTCCTCCCCTCCTCAATACTTGTGTCTCCCTAGACCGTTTCCCATCACAGTTTCTTTTCTCATCTCCTGCGTTCAGTATCTATCTCTCGATTGATAAACTTCATTTTTAATTATAATTTTCTTTTTCTTTTTTCTCTGCCCAAGGGGTTATGGGCCCAGGGCTTAAGTGATTAGGAAGTGGAAGTTTTGATTTGTGCCGGTAAGTAGCGATTCGGAATTTTTTTTCGGGCGGAAATTATTACGACACCGACCACGTTTCCGACAATGGCCGCTTCATCCACCACCTATCCTATCTCTCGGTTTAATGGGACAGATTACCAAACCTGGAAAATGCGACTTATCGCTGTACTGGAGGATTTAGAAGTAGAAGATGCCCTTAAAATTAAACAATCGGAAGTTGATACGAAAGATTATGAGAAAATGGATCGGAAAGCCCGCAACGTCATCACTCAATGGCTAGGTGACGGAATACTTCACATGATAAAAGGTGATGGTCAGAAAAAATCTGCGAAGCAAATGATGGATGCTTTAAACAGTATTTACGATCAAACTGATCTTACAAGTCAAATGGTATTACCGAATAAAATTACGAACTCAAAATATCATGGCGGACCCCTTACTGCTCACCTATAAAACTTCGATAGGCTCGTGAATGAATACCGAGCTTCAGGTGGAACGATTTCTACTAACGAGGTGATTTCTACACTTCTCGCCTCAATGCCAAGATCATTTTCTTCAGTCGCATCCGCAATTAACATTCTTTACAACAAGGATAAATCGAAAGTTCAGTACGAGTTCGTGAAAAATCAACTACTGGAGGAAGAAGGACGGCTCAATAGTTATCGATCTGGCAACACCGCACAAGAATCGGTATCAGCTTTTTACGGCCGAGACAAAAGGAATTACCGGGGTAATCATCAAAATCGTGATCCTGAACGCCCGTTTCAATTTAAATGCCATAATTGTCGCGATTTTGGGCACAGTAGATCAGCGTGTCCTAATCGCAGAAACATCGATCGTAATTGCAAATCTAATCCGCCATTTGCATCTCCGAATCCTAATAATTCAAGGTCAACCCGGAACTCAACAGGTGCCACCACACCTCGGTGGTTCCTGACAATGTTTAGGACAATCGAACAGCTAACCTTGCAACTTTCGATGATGAATCGATCCGAAGTGATAATGATGGCGACATCGAAATAGCATTCCTACCTGTGAGAGTGAAACCTCTTAGTTGGTATGCTTTCACTGGGTATTTGTTATTCGTGGGTTGATTAGATTCATTTAATACAGATGCTTAGGGGTGGTGCCAGAGAACGTGCAGCAGCTATCCGAGGTTTCCTATCAGCAGATGTTGGTGTTGAAGAAATTCCTTGTTCTCGTTGATGTTTAACATAGTTGGTATTTCTATTCTACTCAGTGTGTTAGGGTCCCAAGGTTTGTGGGATTTTAGGAGTGAAAAAGAGTACTAGTGGGTCACTCCTTAGCAGTTCCAGTATACCTAATGAAGTGTAGTTCAGTTGAGTTGCCCGAGCCGACGCTGAACACAGACGCGCAAAAGCAGAAGAAAGAATTGGTCTGCTTATCCTTACAGACTGGATAGAGGAAGAATTTGAGTTGTGCACACCTCTATCGAAACACACAGTCTAGGAGTAAGGAGTCCCGAGACTGGATGACTGATTCTCAAATATGGACCGCGTCATCGGTTGACAATGGGCAAATATTATATAGAAGGATACTGGAAGATAGATTGAGAACAGAACTTCACGATCAAATGAATAGTCCATGTCAGAAAGAACATCGGGCCAACAAAAGTATAGAAGAAGAAGTAGAAAACAAAAAAAAAATTGTTGGGCAGTGAAATTAGATGAGGTATCCGAAAGAGAGAGAAAAAAAAAAAGGTAGTTGATTAAAAATGAAAAAATAAAACTAGGTTTAATGTGCTTAAAAATAAATAAATAAATAAAGTTTTAATGTTAAAATGACAATCATTTTTCGGACAAACATCTTTCGGAACCTCACGCGAAAACTAACTTTTGTTGTATGCTGTACAGATCTCTAAGGAACTCATATAAATTCGTGAATTTTAGTGTTTTTATAACGAACGAAGGAGTTGCGTATGGCAAAAGTAACGGAATATAGTCGATGAGATGTCAACGAGATGTAGAGTTGATGTAATGATAAGATGTGTAGAATACGTCGAATGTTCGAACATTGTCAAGTGTATCAATACAGATAGAATAGAAGAAATTAGTAGGCCTGCTTTTAAGATATTGAATGGTCCGAATCGAACAATTATTGAGACATTGTGTCGGATATGGGAGAGATGAACGGTATTAGCTTAAGGAGTGTTTCCCGGGATATGGAAGATCTGAAGAAGTTGTTGCTAGCCTCGGTGTCATTTCAGACACCCCAAAGAAGCAATTTTATTATGGATAAGACTAATGGTGTTCCTAGTGTAGAGTGGGCGGAACAAATTATGAATATTAACAGACAATTGTTGGAAGAAGTGTCTAAATTGAGACAATTATGCATGGATGTTGAGGGGACTGGACCTACAGAACGATCAGCTTGTGAAGAATGTGTGGTCGAAAAGGTCACGGAAATATACCAAGCTCGAGATCGACTTTCTCTTTTCAATCGATTCGATTTGAGTTCGAAAAGTGAAACAGATTCGTAGCGAAATGTCCAATGGAGAATGAACCGTGCGGACTCCATTGGATTCCCCTGAGTTAGACATCTCAAAATGGAGTTAGCTCTCAATTTAGGGCATAGAAATGCCCTTATGTGCAAACTCGTAACGTCTCTATAAGGACAGTAAATTCCTCCGAATCTTTGGTATAAAACATGAATGGGGTTTTGTTGAATAGTCTTGTCCTGAATGTATTTTTCAGTGGATAGACAATGATATGTTTATCACTCTTTTGGTATGTGTCGATGATTGCCTTCTAGCGTCCACCTACTCAGAAACAGAGAATAAAGTAAGTACCTAGTCAGATGTTTAGTGAGTCTGATATACCTATATAATGGGGGGCATCAAAGAAGTTTCTAGTTCTAAAAATAATAACAGGAAAATCTGTGAATCATTTGATAAATGAAATTTTAAAGAAATATATAGTAAAAGAGAGCAAAATTAGCGTATACCCATGCTGTCCAAAATTGAATGAATGTAATTTTTCAGTTGAACGATAATGAACAATCAATCCCCTATTGTTCCTATAGAGAAGTTACAGGGTTATCATTGTATAAGAGAGGAATTTATAAAAAGGTAACATAAAATTTAGTTGACTGATACATATCGTCAGATCGCAGACTTATTGACAAAACCACTGTCGCTAGGAGAGTTCCTGAAATTTAGGAAAATGATTGGCCATGAATTTTGTTAAATTTTAATGTAGATATATTGCATAACCTTGTAATTCTGTTTTTAGAGCCGTGGGAGTAAACAAACACCGATATCCGGATTATGAGAAATCTGTTTTACGTTCAATATACTGATGACTGAGCATATGTAAGTAACCAATTAGGTATAATGTATACGTGACGAGTGGGCAAAGTGAAGTGAAGGACGATCTCTGGTAGTTGAAAATTCCACGCAGTCCAGTTTATAAAACAGAGTCAATCACGAATTGAACGTATTATACAAATGAGTAGAACCTAACACTGTAGATTTAAGTAACACTAAATTTTTGAAACAGAAAATTGTGAAATTCTAAATGTGGTATAAATTTCAGTTTAAGGCTGAACGTCTGGATTCAGAAAATTACTTCACGGATTCTTGATACAAGGAAGGAGGGAGTGCTAAGATAAAGTTCCTGTACAAGAATCGTGCTCGAATAATGAACATCAATCCAGTAGTGATGAGTTCCACTGTCGTTCTTCAATCAGTCAAGAGCATGTGTTTTTGGTTCAAGATCTCCCGTTCATCATAATTCCCGTTGCTAGTTGCTTTTCTACAATGAAATATATTCTTCGTACGTGATAGACGAATTATAGCAATAGAAAGATAGGCACACAGCAAGATATAGTAGACTTAGTAGAAAAGAATAAAATGATCCAGTTCAGTAAGCATTCTTCTGAATTATCAGGAAAACCGTACTACTCTTCATCTGTAAGCAAATATCAGTAAAAAGTTATGAAAAATCTATTTCGGAAGATTTTATGAAAATATAATACCATAGCAATTACATCAGCCAATTCAGTCGTCTAAATTTACTACGCTATTACATTTTCACATTTCCGCATTATCTGTTGCCTTTAGCGAGATTACACGGATAGAAAGTAATCCGACTCGAGCGGGCTCATTCCACTCAATAACGAACGTGAAAACATTACTTACTTCAAAAGTCTTCGTATTCATAATTTTTTTCAAATTTGCTAGTCCTTTGTTCCCCCCTCTCCTTTTTCCAGAGTTTTATTTTTTTAATGTGAACCTCAATCGCCAGTGAACCCCAGAAGTGATCTTTCAATTGAGTTTCATGAACCGTAGACCAGCGGTTTTGGGAAAAAGCTGTGGAACAACGGCAGACGGACGGATTTTTTTACATTCATTCTTGGATTCGGTAAGTAAGCCAATTTTCCTCACTTGGTCAACTACCATGGCTATTAATGAAAATAATAAATCAAAATCATTTGTCCATCGTCCGCAGCCGTTCTCCCAAACTGATATATCGAAACTTAAGAAACATGTGTCACAAATTACGGTCTTGATCCTGAATTCTTATCCACTGAAGGGTTGAAATATTGGAAAAATCAGACATCGTAAAAATCCTTAACAGGTATACCTAGCTTTCTGTTGGCTATCGATTCATGTCATACCAATGAATCAAACGAGCCCATCAGAGCACGCTCATTTGCTTCCCGCCTCGAATAGGTCGTTGAAGGGCACTTTGAGAAAGATCAGGGTTCACAACATGAAATTGTTATCCCTTCAACCACCCTAGTTCATAATGAATTCAAATGTACATGAACTCCTGGAAACTGCTAGCGCCGAAGTTTCATTAAAAGTTCACACCCTGCATCTCTTTTCTGAATTATTCGCGTGGGAGCAGGGGACTGATCACTACTGCCAAGGACGAGACAATTATTTGTTCTGGGTGGCGCGAAGTAGTTAATAACACAAACAGGAGCAGCTGACGAGGGGCGGCCACAGGCGTGTGAGGTCGAGATAAGGGCGTCCAATTAGAGGCAGAACGGAGGGCGGCGGGCGAAGGGCTGTCGAACCTGTCCCGACATGTTTCATCGCTTATTACCACCCCCGAACCGACAGCCCCCGCTCGGAGATTTAGGACACCGTGTCCACAATGCAATCCCGAAGGTGGCAAGGACTAATCTTTGTCGTTCCGTGAGGGGGAAGCGCGTCTTTAGGATTCGTGGGTAGCTGCTACATTCGAGTAACTTCTAAGACATCCACGAATAATAGATGTAGGAATCAGTTTACAATGATACCATATCTCATATGACTTCTACTTTCATTCATGACTTCTTCTACTTCATTTTCATACGGTTTATTCTACGGGTTAAGTTCCAAATCTAGTTGAACAGTTGTAGACGAGGTGGCAGTTTTCATAATGAGGTTTCTCCATTTTCGATGCGGCATCCCTAATACATGGGATTATAACATTCATTAATAAATCAATGCTTACAGACATCGCATAGTCCGTGTTTAGAGTGAATCTTGCATACTTATCGACGATATTGCACATCTCTTGGAGGTTAAATTTGTATACCATGGTTTTTTAATAGATTAATATAATTATAATCAATATAATATTATAAATTAAATTAATATTGAATATTAATTATTAGGAACTCTGGTTTGAAATAACAATTGGGATTGTTATGTCGGAGTAAAGTTTGGGGGAAAAGAGTAAGCCTGAAAACAGCGCTGTTTTTCTCACACTAGAGGCATCCGTGAGCGAGAGGTTCAATTTTTATACCATGGTTTTTTAATAGATTAATACAATTATAATCAATATAATATTATAAATTAAATTAATATTGAATATTAATTATTAGGAACTCTGGTTTGAAATAACAATTGGGATTGTTATGTCGGAATAAAGTTTGGGGGAAAAGAATAAGCCTGAAAACTGCGCTGTTTTTCTCACACTAGAGGCATCCGTGAGCGAGAGAGAGTTTCAGGAACAATTAGAGAGGTTTCCCTAATGACACGCGCAAATTTAACTTAGTTTTGCAGAGGTACTTCTGTTTTCTCTCTACCTAGCTCTTAATAGCTGATTTAAGCTGATTAAGGATTTATACGCACCGAAATATTTGTGAGGTTTTGATCATCAATTACTTCAATATCGAATTAGTAGTAAAGGGATTAGACGGAAGATTCGATAGACTGAATAAACGTAATTAGATCATCTCGAAGTAAGTAGTTGAGACCCTACCCAAATCACTCGCTTGAAGTCGTGTTGAAACAGAAGATCAGTGTTGCAGGTCCATCAAACTCGTTTTAATCGGTCCATTGTGACCTAAAATGACAAAGTGATTATCTGGGTTTGCGCCTTCGTGGCCTAAAGCTCTGCGCAGTCTTCAAAGAATCAGAACGTAAATACACTGGTGTTCTGTGTAACTAGCTGCTTCCAGTCGATTAAAACACTACAGCCGATGCAAAAACTTATACCTCGAAATCGTTTTCGGACTTTTTTCATTTTTTTGCTTATAACTCGAAAACTGTTGACATTTTTTTACAAAATCATTCTTAGATAAATTAAAGTAGACAAAATTTCGCGTCGATCACAAAAAATAAAATCAAAATTGGTCCAGTAGTTCAATTGTTATGGGCATCCAAAAAACGGCGAATTTTTCCAACTTTTCCTAAAACTGTCTTTTATTCATTTTCAATGTGCTGTAACTTTACAACATCGAATTTTATCGATACCCCCCTCCCTAAAAGTTGTGGAGCATCAATCCTTGAGTTGAAAAAGCACCAATTTTTTTAAATTGAGTCAATTTTGGAATTTTTTTTTACTCATACAGCAAAATTTGGAAAAACCTTAAAATCTCACTTTTGGGTTTTCGCACTTTTTTTGTGTCTACATGACCGGAAATCAATTCTGACTTCATTCTGAGGCTAAACTATGCTATTTGAATCCATTTGAGACTGGTTTTAAGGAAAAAGAAAAACATCTGGACTTTTTACGGATGCAACAAAAACCGGCATTTGGCCGAAATGGTCAGTCAGGAAGCACCAATTTTTCATTAAGGTCTTAAGGTTCTACATTGATTCAAATGTCGTTAACAACCGGAATAAATATTGGTAAGAAGGCGGTATGACCACGGAAACTAAACTACACGGTAGGGGTCCATCTCACCACTGTTCGCGACATTTTCGTTTCCTTCTCCTCCGTCTCCGTTTCGTTTTTTATTAACAACTTTCATTGACGCAATTAGCATCTCCAGTTCATCAAGAGCCCGATTCTGTTTGTGGCTGAGGCTAAGGCTTACGGGAGAGTGAAAGAGGTGTGCACCAGTGACGTCAACTCACTCGGGAAATCCCCAAGGGGATGGCCGCTGGTCCCGTTATGAACCGACCCCTCTTGTGGAGCACTAAGACAGGACCTGATTCACCCTACACCTCAACCCTCGACGGCGGTAGTTCTCTGTGCATTGAGTTGAAACTAGTGATTCATTTGAGTGGTTTCATGTGATTTATGACTACTACGCGATTTGGTGTTTTTCAGTGAGTGCTCGTCACAGGTCGTCTAGATGGATGAGCCAACTTGTTTTATTTGTGGAAAAAACTACGACAGTCGAGAAAAGAGGCATCCAAACTATCGTACAACAAAGCAGAGCCAATAAGGACGGTAAGCATCAACATTTGAAAATGTTTTCTTCTGTCGAGGTGCATGAGTCATGCAGAAAGAGGTATACAAAGGAAAGAGGTATATGTGATGCCACGCACCTATCAAGCTGGGGAAAACGTTCAAGGCAGCAAGAAGAAGCAACATTTGATTTCAAGGCAAACTGATGAGGCACGCCCACGTGATTTGTGGGGAAAAGGCTGATGATGAATTCAAGAAGAAACAATTGAAAAAACCAGTTTCCCTGCAGATAGGTTCAGCTGGGGAGAAATTCCACCTGGCTCTATATGGCACCAAGGCCAATGAGTCAATTGATGAGACTCGATATGCCCATTTCGTTAAAGCAATCACAAAGCCAAGCACCAACCTGGCAAGAGTCCCTCCTACTCAGGACGCAGCTTACCTCCATTCATTAAGGACCTACTACCAGGTGCAAGCATGGCTAGGCACCAAGAAAGAGCCAACTGATTATGGTTAGAAAGTGACACCCCAGGGCCTCCTTCCAATCCCAATGACGAAACCTGCAGCTCCATCCGAGGTCTTGAACAAGGTGTCCTGCAAATGCGAAAAGGGCTGTAGACAAGGATGCTCCTGTCGGAAAGCAGGACTCAAATGCTCGTACGTATGCCTCCACTGCAAGGGGCAGTCCTGCCCCAACGCCCCATTGGACGAGCCACGCGCAGTTCTTAATGACGAGGAAGAAACTCCTGATGACCCAGGAGTTTCTCATAATATATCAACCTCAATACAATAGTCATTTTTCTTGATACACGAAAGCTGGTCTCTGTGTCTTCTGTACGTGAAGGTTTGAACAATTTTATGATGCAGATATCGTGGATGAAGAGTAGCAGCCCGTTTCCAGCCTAAGTGTTTTTGAACCCGGTTAATTTAACACACTGCAAATGATCTAGGTATTCCATTTACCTCTATGACGTTGCATGTTGATCACAGTGTTTTCTACTTGTATGACTTCATAATGTCTGACGATGACCACCTCCTAACTTTTTTTTCGGATCTGGAAGAGAAACGTTAAACAACCCCACTGACTTGTGAAAAACATGAACCACGTATTTTTGTCAAAACATGTTCTAAAGTAGGTACATTGTGTTTATGAGGCTTTGTAACACATACGATGTTGGATAATGTATTTTCAGGTACTTTATACGGTTTTTATGATACATGTAAGGGTTTTTATTTCGTTTTGTAGAATACACATACGGTTTTAGTTACTTCCTTAAAATATCCAGATGTTTTTCTTTTTCCTTAAAACCAGTCTCAAATGGATTCAAATAGCATAGTTTAGCCTCAGAATGAAGTAAGAATTGATTTCCGGTCATGTAGACACAAAAAAAGTGCGAAAACCCAAAAGTGAGATTTTAAGGTTTTTCCAAATTTTGCTGTATGAGTAAAAAAAAATTCCAAAATTGACTCAATTTAAAAAAATTGGTGCTTTTTCAACTCAAGGATTGATGCTCTACAACTTTTAGGGAGGGGGGTATCGATAAAATTCGATGTTGTAAAGTTACAGCACATTGAAAATGAATAAAAGACAGTTTTAGGAAAAGTTGGAAAAATTCGCCGTTTTTTGGATGCCCATAACAATTGAACTACTGGACCAATTTTGATTTTATTTTTTGTAATCGACGCGAAATTTTGTCTACTTTAATTTATCTAAGAATGATTTTGTAAAAAAATGTCAACAGTTTTCGAGTTATAAGCAAAAAAATGAAAAAAGCCCGAAAATTTCGAGGTTTTTCGGCTACTACGTCTGAAGCTCAAGGGCCACGAAGGCGCAAACCCAGATACATTCATTTTAGGTCACAATGGACCGATTAAAACGATTTCCAGCTTTCCGGAATTTACTTCTCACTGTCGTGTTTTTGGTCCGTTCATTCAGTGGGCTAATGGGGCGTCATATTTGTCGTTAAAATGTTAAGTTCCTGGAACTGCTACGCGAAGGCAGACCTATACTTCTTCGCTCCCCCTCCGCGCTCTCTTCCCTAAGAGTCAAGTTGAGAGACCAGTCGATCTTTCAACCGGTTGGCGGTTTCTTTAATACAACCCAAATTCTCCCCAATATTTCATATTGGACCTATATCAGCTTTATCAAATCTATATTAACCCCGATCCGATTTGTAATTCATAAAATTACCCAATGCACCATTAATTTCTATTTTTCAAATTAGCAGTATTGAAATAGCAAATTAGGTTTTTGGGGTAGAAACAAGTGTTAATTATCATAGAGAATTCCAACTTATTTCAAATGCTGTTCTCTTTCTTGGAGAATTATGGGTTTGGATTCGAGTTAAGATAGACTTATAATCTATTTCGCAGAGATTTCTGGGGGGAAATTTATTCTTTTGAATATTTACCTGTTCAAAGAAGGGGTGGGTTCTTGAGTGGTTGGCCTACCGGCCGATCTGAAAAAAAAGAAAATTTAAATGAATTATCGGCAGAGAAAAACAAAAAATTTTAGTTTGAAATAACACTATACATGTACAAGTATAAAGAGTTAGTTAATGTGCAAAATTTAAATTTTTGACAACATTGCCAGCACGACCTTCAATGCGTTTAAAAATGAAACGTTTCACATTTTAAGTAACCGTTGCTATGAATGCATTATTACTAACGTATGCTTATGTGTACAGTCTGTACTGAGGATGAGAGCTATAACTCATAAATCAGGAAGGGAGAAAGAAAAAACCTAATAGACAGTATAAAATTGAACCGATGGAAGAAACCTTTCCACGAATGAAGGTGTGTACGGGATGAAGCCAAAGGCCTTTTTTAAAGCTATAATGAGGTTAAGAAGCAGTTCTGGAGATGCTTTCAACACCTTCAAACAATCGAGGTCGTTCTATCACCCAATGCAGGTCCTGTGACAATGAAGTTGACACCAACAAGCACACCACCTCGGAATGCCCAGCTAATTCATCTGCCAGAAGGAAGCTTATCAATGGGATCACTAATAATTTTGATAGTATTTTTAATCTCCACACAATCGACTATAGAAGTGTACATAAAACTGTTCAACTACAAAACTTTGTGTTGTATTCTCTGTAAAAAAAATTTTCCTTAGTGACCATATTTAAATACAAACGTAATGGCTGTAATTAACAAGGAGCTAATACGTCTGCCAACTCAACATAGGCACATAGTTTCTTCGCCCAGATATCTTGAACGCATAGATCTTTTGAAATTTTTTAGGTGATCTCGAAAGATGTAGAATATCAGCTTGTTAGAACGATTTACAGGACAGAAATACTGCGGGACATATTCCGCCATACATAAACGCCTTCAAAAGGTTAGTAGACCTGTATCGCGGGCCCGCGGCGCTAATTGTATAGCGGATGATACGAGCGCGGTGAAAACTATTTGAAATTATTAGACCGTTATAAATTAATTTGACAACATCTTTGTATCCTGACACACCTGATGCTTTCTTGAATTACCTTCAACAATAGTTAACTGGGTCTGCCCAATCAGTAAATAAATAAACAGGGATGAAGGCAGGGGAAAATCGTATACATTAGAAGTCCTGTTGGAATTTAATAGTCATGCCTGAATAGGTAAAATTGGATTATGCAAACTAAGATTAGCTGAAAGTAAGATAGCTGCGCATTGCCCCAATTAGTCCATGAATCTGGAACGAATGAACTACCTATATATCAACCATAAAATTAAAATAAGGATTTGTGAATAAAGTGTCACGAAGATCCATAATCCTGTGTCCTGGCCCATGTGATATATTTGTGCTCATGTTTTACAAGCCAGGAATACGTGGAGTAAATAGGAAACGGTCGGATGTTGTTATTCATGAAATGCATTAATTAGCCGGCACAACACAGGAGAAGGCATCGGATCCTTTGTTGAATACGATACAACTTTAATTAGAAGAGGAAGTGATCTAGAACCTACCTCTTCTCACATTTAATTAAACCGGAGTGAATTCAGACCCTAAAGAGGATAATTGATGACGAGGTGCGACAAGGATATCATTCCTCGTCTATCTGCCCACCTTTTTCGAATAACGAACGAAAGAGAAAAGACGAGACTATGAATTGAAACCCCTGAATGCTGAAATGGCATTGAAAGAGAAATGGAATAATAATTAGAAGGAAACTGTAATAGGAAAAGATAGAGGAAATCATAATTTGCGAACAGAATCAGTGCACTATTCCAGTCACATTATTCTTTGTTTAGCCTAATGAATAAATGTTACCATGGGAAATGGACGGATCTTTAATAAACCATCCTAAATCAAATGTAAAAAAAAAAATTCTGATCTATTAAAAAACCGTCAAATTCAATGTATCTATAAATTGTAAAGCAACACCCAAATGGGTAGGTTCGGCACTCACATCCCACTGCTTGAGTATTTAGCTTATGGTGTAAATCAATGAGTTACACAGATTGCGCTGATCAATATGAGCTGATCTAATCAAAGTCGTATTCCACACAGTCATGAGATTACTCGCACTTTTGTGGCGATGAAATTGTACATCCTGCCTACACCACCTCACGTTTCGTTCAGCGAATCCAGTTAATGAAGACAAATAGAAATCAAATCTTCCCAATAGTCTTCTTCGTTTAGATATTACAAACTCTAAAAAGCTCCAGAAAATCGTATTCAATAGGAAGAGTTCAGAAGAAGATGCAATTTGAAGTTGCCATTCGACAGCACAACGGATAATAATTGTACCCACAGACACAACGAAACTCAAAGGCTAACAACTCGAATCTAATTTCTAACCTCAAATTGTGAATATAAAAAATCATATAAACATCTTTGCAGTAATTTCAAAGTAGAATATAAATTTTGAAAAAAACGAAATGTGTTTGTCAGCAAAATTTGTTTTTGTCACAAGACTTTTGCAGCCTAGGTTGAGTCCAATATGAAAACTGAGGAAAATTAAATATAGTTGGAGTGTCGATCACCCGGTCCATTGTAAATGAAAGATCTTCTTTGTGAGTCTGAATCACAAGGTTGGTTTTACGGGAGAACTCCCTTCCCTCTCTGCAGGTAGGAAGAAATTAATTCCACACAGCTTAGGCACCGGGGGAAACGTTACACCGGTTGTCAAGGGTTTCTTACTGAATGCGAGAGTGCCTGTTCGCACGAGGCACTACAGATGTAGCCGAGTGTTCTAGCGTACTTTACTGACTAAGCGGGTTGGTGCCCGAGATATCAGCAAACCACACAACCCACATGCCGGTACTATCCTATGAAAAGGGACCACGCCTCCTTCTTAGTTTTCAGAGTCCGCGATCTAGCTTGGGTAATCAAATCAACCACTGCAACCTCGAAGCCAACCGCATTCGAGGGGCTGTAACGCTTTGCCGAAGCCGCGTCTGGTGCTCATGGCCCAATTTTTTGCCAGAGATATACCAGAAGTGTTTCTCTGAACGCCTTTATTATCTTACTGCTTGACCTGCTATCAGTATATAGATTACAAAACCACAATTCGGGCAGTTTTTTCTTTCTTGCAACCCTAATGAGCCAGACCCTAATGAAGCCAGAACTTGCAAATCATTTATAGGGACAGTGGGACATGGCCTGCACACCTTCACCTCTGGACAGATGCAAGCTTTAGCCAATGCCCCTTCTTGAGTAAGCCCATCCGTGTACTAGGTAATGGAGGACACCTAAGACCACATGAATCAGTTCTTCATTACTTCCTGTTCCTTGGACCTAATGCACCGTTTAGTGTCAGGGAACCTGCAAACTCTCATGAAACATAGGATAGTTACATATGTAAACTATCATTGATTATGTTTATGTTGTAGCAATAATGAATACATGCATGATTGGATGGATTCTAAACTGATAGATGATGCCGCTACTTTTTAAAGAAGCTGTTTTCCTTGTATTTCTTCATATCAGCTCAGATCCACCAATTTACATCAACGGATAGAAATGAAAATCACCTTCAGCAAGAAATACTCACAGTACATTGCATAATCGTGTTTTCAAGCAAGAAACTTGTCGATAAAGGTTTTTCATAGATTGTTTCCCTAATGAATGTAAATAACAAGAAAGGAACTCTTGGTTTTTCAACCCCAATGATTTCAGTTAACACGAACCGCTGTATAACCATTATTTTATTTCTAAAAATATAACTTTATTGCAACCCCCTTCAACTTTCGAAAAATCGTTGTTTGTATTGGATTGTTCATAACGCATTGTTTGTGCTGCGGAGTACCCCTTTCATAATCAGCCGCTCAAGACGGCTAAACTTTTACGGGAACCAATCTCCCGTGACTCCCCTCCCAGAGAGTCCTTTATAATTCGGTTATACAATTTTTTCAGAAGCTTAAACTTCGTTAAAAGAGCTCAATTTTTTTCAAGGGGGGAAACATTTACATTGTTACTAGTTTGTAGAAAATGTCGCACATCTTCATCGTTACTCAAGTGGGTAACAGATATTTACAACGAACGAGGATTACGTGTTCGAAAGTTTCCGAGCTTATGAAATCAAACTAAATTAGCCATAATATTGTTGGTTAAATGGCATAATAAATCAGGGTTACGATTAGTAAGTCTTGGTTTGCTCCCCACCCGCAGTCTAATTGAAATCTGATAGCTGAAGTGACCAAAAAGAGGTACGATCAAGCCTTCTATTTCGGTAACGATACTTTACTTTTCGATGATGTTCAAGGTGGTTCTGTAATCTCAAGTGATCTAGAAGCAGCAAGCAAGCAAAATTTCATACTAGCTCATTTTAAGAAGTGGATATGAATTTGAATATGTCAGATCTACAAGGTGTCTGCAAACATTTTCATTGTTGTGCTGATTTGCCAAATTGAGACCGAATGAAATAAGAGCACCTTGAGTTCATAAGGGGAAAAAAGCTTCGACGCTCCACTCTGCCGTGCTTTTTCATCCTATACAGGGACACCCAGTGACCATTTTGAATTTTATCGCTGTAGACCCAATAGGGAAGAAAAGCATCAAACTATTGATCCAATACTTCCACACTTTCCAGGAGCAGCTAGACCCTCTCTTAAGAGTAGAGCGGCGATTTTTCTTGGGTCATCAGAGCCGAAGGAGGACCGTTCCAGGGAGAGGGGGAGGATGAAGAGGGTGGAGCACCGTTCCAGATGCGTTCAGATTATTGCCCCACGGCCGGCCATCTATTTCCTCTCGACACTCTTCCATTATCGACAGCCTCCGGGCCCAAAAGATGATCATACGATAAAATTACCTGGCTAGATGGAGTCCTTTCAAACAGGGGTTATTTATACTTATTTCATATGAAGTCCTTAACTGGATAATAGTATCTTCATTATAACCGTATGGAATATATAATACGGGGAAACTCCTATTCCAAATATCAACCATTTTGTTTCTGACCTCAGCATCTAACTAAGCACAAGTAGCTAACTAATCGACGTTTTTAAGATTGAAGAGCATCCAGCCATTACAGCTATCGTCTTTAAAATTTTACTTTTAAGGACCACCGAAATTTCTAGTATAATTAAAACTCGCTATCTTTTGAAATGAGGCCTGTCGTGGAACGGATTTTCCAAAATGTAAAAACCCATCAAACCATGACTTCACCTGCTCAGCATATTCACCAAAGATTCATATCAACCTGATATGTTCCTCGAGGTTCGGGTGGATTCCAACATCCATTTGGGGGACAAAACAAGAATATTGAATAATTAAGAAAGTGAATGGATAGAAATTAAGTTAATTAGAACGTGGTCGGAGTAGAGTTCATAGAGAGTAGGGTTCACTAGATAGCAATCAGAAACCTAGGTGGACTTCTCTGGTTAAATTCAGCTAACAGTGGGTTTTTGTCTCAATATATTACAAAATAGCATCATTATTCGTCGGTATTGATAAGCATAAAACAACTTGTTAATCATCTAAGGAAATATTTACTATAAACGATATGGTTTATTTCAAAATTTCGGGTTATTTTGGGCTCAGCTGTTTTTGAAAAATTAAACACCAGTTGAGGCGGTTCCCTTGACATATTTCGACTCTGTATTGGTTCACAGGTAAGGCCCTGCATTGGGCGCGTACTTGATTAACTCGTTCAAGAGATAACAATTTTAAAAATTTTGTAGATTGTAGAGAGAGAGAAAACGGTTGTAGGAAGAGAGAAAACGACAACCGCATGCAACTTTCAACATAAACATGATATATTATTATTTGAAAAACTGAAAATCACTCTTTAGTTTGACCTATTTTTTAATCACAACCATCATCCAGTCAGGTTATTGTTATGTTCCTGGAAACTAATCCTATTTTAATTAATAATTAATTGAATAATAAGGAAACACGCAAGTTGGAGGTAGGCAAAGGAATCAATCTTTATTATTTACCTCGCGTCCTTGACTACAATCCAAGAGGTTAATTATAACACTAATAGAGCAACATCACATCTTCCCCTGTCTTAATTAACAACGCTAAAGTGGTTAATTATTATGTCACTTAGTTGAAAGGGCTGAGCCCAACGCGATTCCGTCGAATAATTGGCCCATCCAAAATTTCAATTTCATAGGATCTTGGTGTCCCAGACTGTCCTACGATCTTGCCTTTCTTTTTCATGTCTTTGATCCAAACATACTGTCCGGGTTGAAGAGGAATAAGGTCTCTTGCACTATGCCTTCGATCAAACGTGGTCTTCATCCTATCCTTGATTCTTCCCTCCTTTAATTTTAAAATTCCGATATTAGGAGTCTTGGGTTCTAGGTTGGTTTCCAAGATCGGAACGCTTGATCTTAGTTTACGGCCCATAAGTAGTTCTGCTGGGGAGTATCCGTTTTCTAAGGGGGCCGAGTTGTATGACAGGAGAGCCATCATGAAATCTTCGTTCTTGGTAAGAAGACGTTTCGCCATATCCACTCCAGATTCTGCCAGCCCGTTTGACTGAGGAAATCGGGGACTGCTCGTGTTTAGAATGGTACCCGTTCGTTTGCAGAATTCTTGGAATAATTGGCTGCTGAATTGAGGGCCGTTGTCCGAGCGGATCTTGTGGGGTATCCCGAATCTGCAGAATAGTTGCTGCAATAAGGTAATAATCGATTTAGACGCTGCGGACGACGTAGGAAGTATTTCCAGCCAACGGGAAAAATAGTCTTGCACTACCAGGTAATGCTTCCCTTTGAATTCCAACATATCCATTCCTATGAATGACCAAGGTAAAGAAGGAAATTCGGTTGGAAGGAGAGGTTCCTTCCTATTGTTTCGGTTTTGGATACAGACATAGCAATCTTCTACCTTCTTTACGATATCTCTGGATATTCCCGGCCACCAGACTGTGTCCCTAGCTATCCCTCTACATTTGACAATGCCTAGATGGCCTGCATGAATCTTATTGAGAATCATATCGAGTAATACTTTAGGGACTACTATTCTAGTGCCCATAAGAACTAGCCCGTTGTGATAAGAAAGAATGTTACGGTGTTTGTAGTATCCTGCGAGTCGTCCAGATGGAATTGAATCCCAACCCTTGGTTATACATTGGATGACCTGTTGTAGTACCTCGTCAGAACGGGTTCTCTCGCGGATAGGTTCGTGAAGGGTGTCCGCTACAGATATGGTTTCTAACAGGAGGTTGACATGGAGTTCCATTTCGTTTTCACTGTCATCAGCAATGGTGGGGAGATTATTGATTCTAGACAAGGCATCAGGGACAAAGAATGATTTCCCACTTACATGTTGTATGCTGAAGTCAAATCTAGTTAATTTAAGCCGGAAACGTTGCAGTCTTGGGGAAAGTTCTTGAATTGGCTTAGACCCTAAAAGAACTACTAGAGGTTTGTGGTCTGTTAGAATGGTAATAGGCTTTCCCGTAATAAACATTGAGAATCTCTCGCAAGCCCAGGTGATTCCCAGAGCTTCTTTTTCAATCATGGCGTATCTCTTTTCTGCTTCTGTAAGAGAACGAGATATGTACATGACTGCTCCAATTGAATGACTTGAAGCGTCCGCTAAAATTCTAGTGTCTGCGTTAACGTTGTAGTGTTTAAGGACTGGAGCTTCCATTAATGTTTTTTTCATATTTAAAAAGGAGGCTAACTAACTGTGCTTCGTTCCATGTTAAGTTAGATTTAGTTTTAAGTAATTCTCGTAAAGGCTGAGACAGTTCTGCTGCATTTTTAATAAATTTACTGAGATATGTACACATGCCTAGAAACCGCCTCAACTGAGGAACATCCTTAGGGGGTGGAATATTCTCAATCGCTGCTATTTTATCCGGATCTGTATGGATTCCGGAGGGACTTACGATATGCCTTAGATACGAGACAGAATTCTGACGAAATGCACATTTCTCTCGGTTGAGAGTAACGTTAGCTTGCTTCAATCTCTGCAAAACTGTTTCCAGGCGACGGTCATGTTCTTTCCTTGTTTCCCCCCAAATTAAGATATCGTCCATCATGTTGATACAACCTTCAAGTCCGTCTAGGACTTCGTACATCCTTCTCTGGTAATGCTCTGGAGCAGAGCAAATTCCCATGGGGAGTTTATTGTACCAGTATCTACCATATGGAGTGATGAATGTGGTAAGTCTCTTTGAACTTTCGCTCAATGGTATTTGCCAAAAACCCATTTTCGCATCCAACTTAGAAAAGAAGTTTCCATGACAAACCTTAGCTAAACATTCTTCAGTCGTTGGTAAAATTAATCGCTCTCGTATGATACATTTATTCAATTCTGTGTAATCCCCACATATTCGTATAGCTCCTGACTTTTTTGGAGCAACGACTAAAGGCGAACACCACTCAGTTGCTTCGTTAACCTTAGAAATGATACCGTTGGAGACCATATCATCCAACTCTAATTTGAGTTTGTTAAACAGTGGCAGAGGTACTCGTCTCGGAGACGTAACAGAATAAGGGGCAACACCTGAGCGAATTTTAATTGAATACGGAGGCCCTGACATTGTGCCAGGTACCTTTGCAAATACCGACGTGAAATTCCTGTTTTGTTCAATAAGCACAGGAGTTTCTACACCGCATGACTTAACACTGAGTCCTTCCGACCACGCATTTATAAGTTGTAAGGATTCAATGGCGGGTCGACCTAAAAGGGGTTCGCTGAGATCTTCAATGACAAAGATAGATTCGTTAACCACTTTTTCTCTCCATTGCAGCTTCCCGATGAACGTACCAGCGCACCCCAGTTTCCCTCTGCCCGCGTGAACAATGTTACCGTGAAATCTATCTAAAACAGCGCGAAAACGCATTGAGATGAACAGCGATTTTGGTATACATGTTATATCAGCAGCGGTGTCGATTTTAAATTGCAATGTCTTACCTTCAACTTTGAGGGTAATCCGGTAGGCTGGCACTTTGTTGGCTAAATCCCTACTTATATTTTCAAGATAAATAGTGCTAATGGAATACTGTATTTCCTCTGGTTCATGCGAATTTTCGCTATCAATCGATATGTCTTGGACACTTCTCTTATTTTTCAAGCAGGCCTTTGAAAAATGTCCTTTACGCTTGCAATTCGAGCAAAAGGCATATTTTGCTTTACAGTCTACTTTGTGTGGGTGGGATTCCCCGCACCGAAAGCATTTGAACTTTGAATTTGGTTTGAAATTTAAAACATCTATTTCGTTATCGGAAAGATTTGATTCCCGCAAAGCTTTTTGTTGGGACTTGACTAACTCATTGTGTTTTGTTTTTGCAATCGCTCTTTCCAAAGTTAGGGTCTCGTCCATTTGTAGGTTGAGTGATAATTGTTTGTCTCTGATACCCACAACTATACGATCTCTAAAAAGTTCCTCAGAAAAATCGCGGTAATTGCAGCTTCTGCTGAGTTCGTAGAGATTTGTAATGAAATCGGATGCAGACTCGCCCTCTAACTGACAACGCTTATTAAATTTCGCCCGCTCATAGATGACATTGATTTTTTTAGAGAAATACTCATTGAATTTGTTTTTCACGGTTGTATAGGAGGTGGATTGCTCTTCAGTAAGCATAAAAGTGGAGAAAATCACTTCGGCTTTGGGGCCCATTGTTAGTACCAAAGAGTCAATTTCTTTAGATTCATCGAAAGCAGAAAGCCCAGAAGTGTTACGCCATCGCTCGAATCGACGAAGCCAGTATTCCCAATCACTTTCTAGGAATGTAAACGGTTCCGGAGGCTTACCTGGATACATGAAACAATTTTTCTGAATCCCTGGTCCTGATATGTCCTGAGGAGCTTCAGAAGAATTCGGCGATGGTTGCCTTTTCCGCGTAGTTCTAGGAGTTTTACGCATCGTATCTAATTCAGTTTACACCTGACACCATGTTATGTTCCTAGAAACTAATCCTATTTTAATTAATAATTAATTGAATAATAAGGAAACACGCAAGTTGGAGGTAGGCAAAGGAATCAATCTTTATTATTTACCTCGCGTCCTTGACTACAATCCAAGAGGCTAATTATAACACTAATAGAGCAACATCACAGTTATCACAACGTAAAAAATATAAAACCTACTCTTAATACCAAAATCTCTAAATAGGCAAGAAGGTAACATCAAAAACTGTAGAGTAGGAAACGTCGGGTATTCCTAATTTGACAGAAAGGTAATTGAGAGCAAATGTGCTTCTCAAAAGTGAAATAAATGAATGAAAAATAGGTAACTAACCTGCTTCTCAAACAAACATCGATCCGTGAAAAGAAAACAGGAAAAATATTGGGTGTACAACATTCGAAGAAGCTGAGTAAACAAATCACCTAGGTATCGTACAAACATACACAAGCGAAAGGGGAAGAATGCATGCTTCTCATGATTAATTCAACAAATGAAGTTAATAAATTCTTGTAAGAAGGTAAGTGGTATGAAGATTCCAGCATCCTGGCACCTTCGTAGCTTATCAACCTTCCGATATCATTGCTCCCTGACACCTTTGATTTGACGTTGGAACGAGTACACCATTTTTCTATTTTGAAGAACAAAATTTGGTGAAGGGAGAACCTGACCAATATCAGTCAAATTTATTACGGAAATGCCGTTATCCATGACTACGAATTCTGTCAGCGATTTTCGATAGCGGCGTAATCCAATCACTCCGATACTGCCATCGTCATTAATTGTGTCATTGCTTCACACCTAGCGGAAAGGCGCTCTACCCTTCTTGGATGCGTTTCTGAAGTTTGCCAACATGAATAATCCTGATTCGTAATCATTCTATAGCGCAACAAAAGCTTGGCTTCACCAGCTACAATCTTTCCAAATGTTCATTTGTGTCCCTTAACATGGATCCGTTTGTAGTTTTCTGACAACTGATTTCTCATGACTTCTCCAAACAGCAACTTACGGCGTATCTCCTCTTCAGACCCTCTTTTCGAAAGCGCAGATACAAATTTTCTTTGAGATGTTTTGTCACCAGTTGTTGCTGCAATCGCCAATGTTTTTGAACTTGTCTGCCTGCTTTTTTAGAGCTTCATTTTAAAGTCCAAGTTTTTTCAGTTCTCGATAAGCCTTAGTTCTTTCTTTTCTAACTATTTTGCGACCGGTTGTTGGATTACCTCCCCTGGTTCACTTGCAGGAGGGGAATGCTGGGCCAAATAGATCTTCGAATTGCCTCTCTCCTTCTTCCTCTGATAGGCCTTTTTAGCCTTCTCTCGACCCAACTTCCGATTTGACCTCAACTCTCATTCGGTCATACATCCTTGACTAGCTTGACTTGTTTTGGTTTATTATTCAATAATAAACCATTGTAATCGTAATTTTAAGAACATACCGTCAGGAATCGAATGAGCGCCTCCCCAGGTCCGTGGGTCAAACCATTCGCGATGTATGGCCCGATTTATGGAGCCAACATTTGCGTTTTTTGGTTTATTATTGTTTGTTTGTAACCTAGTGATGTCCGGCCGATAGCGACGAGTTGTAGTGAATGTGGATACTGGAGTGATAGCCGATGTGAATACTTGTAGTGTAGTTAGTAGCCGATACACGGGTTGAAGCATTCTGATATGCATGAAACGCTGGTAATATGTAGGTAAATATTATTCAATATTATTACTGGGGTTTATTATTCAATATTATTACTGGGGTTTATTATTCAATATTATTACGGGGGTGAATAAGTATTCTTTCACTGGGGTTTATTATTCAATTGGCTTGCGTTCATGATTTGGATCTTACTAAGCTTCGGAGTGTGCGTGTTTTACAGGTGATAGAGCGATATGCATAGACCACGTAAATCGGTTCTCATCCAAAACACCTATTTGCATTGATCAGTTGATGATATTTGTGTGCCTCCTCTACATCTGTCTACCTTTGGCTACATCGTTTAAATTTGGATTTGAGGAAGTTTTAACGCAATACGAGTGCTGAAGGACTTGATAAATTATAGATGTTTTTATTGTGGGGGGGTATTGAGGTTCAATAAAAAAAAAACGCTGCAAATTCTTTCACTGGGGTTTATTATTCAATTGGCTTGGGTTCATAATTTGAATTTCTACTAAGCTTTGGAGTGTGCGCATTTCACAGGATAGAGCGATTATTGAATTTCAGGAGGCACACAAATATGATCAATCCAAATAGGTATTTTGCTTGAGAACAGATTTACGTGCTCCATGCATACCTCCTAAAATTTGAATTGTTTGACCTTTTTGAATTTTTTATTTTAGAGCGATTTTTGAGAGAGAAATCGGTGTTTAGGCATGCAATATTGAGTGTGTTGTTGGATGAAAGTGATGAGACGAGGGGGAAATAACCACGTAATTTTTCTCGCTGAATCGAATGAACGCATTTCGAAAGCACCCCGAACTATTACAATCGTGAAAAAAATTCACGTTTTTCAACGTTTAATTTTTTTGAAGTCGTCTTATCAGAATCTTTGAAATTTTCGTTCTGTTCGTTTTTGAAACATCGTTCAATTGAGATTCATTGAAAATACGGCAGAAAGGCGAAATCGACGAAGAACGGTAAATCTCGACAGTAGCAGGTTTACTTACAAAGTGTAAACAGATTTTAACGCGATTGCGCGGCAAAAAAGCGATTTCAAAGTCACACCACGCGGCACTAGGGTGGGGGGAGCGATGCCGCGCTTTTACGTATGACGATTCCATAGAACGGCATAGTTTGATCGCTTATAGAACAGATCGCGTTGGTGGCCCCCGCTCGCTCGCGTTCGTTTTTCACATATGACCCTGACGCGTCTGCGGCTGGCGACTTCTTCATGTAGGTACATACACAGGCGCCCCAGTTTTCTCTCTCTAGAGGCGCGTCTTCTCTCTAGAGGGGCGTTTTCTCTCTAGAGGCGCGGCGCGGCAGGCGCCCAGCGGCCCTGTACCTATACTATTGCCCATATAGGAATGACCCCTGACCTCAGGGACGAAAACCCTTTCCCCGCCATCAGGTGGCAACACCTCAGCGGACCCTTAAACTGGGCTGACTTTCCCTCATTAGCACCAGTAAAGCCCCTTTCAATCTCCCCCTCTTGACGCAAAACGTTTTAGTTGCTTTTGTTGAAAAATGTAATTTTTTGTAAGACAAAACGTTCAGGAACCGATTGTATTACAAAAGTGTAATAAATGGCCAAACGCTGCAAATTCTTTCACTGCCGTTTATTATTCCATTGGCTTGCGTTCATGATTTGAATTTATACTAAACATTGGAGTGTGCGTTTTTCACAGGTGATAGAGCGATTATTGAAGTTATGCATAGAGCACGTAAATCTGTTCTCAACCAAATTACCTATTTGGATTGATCATTTGATCATATTTGTGTGCCTCCTGAAATTCAATAATCGCTCTATCCTGTGAAACACGGACGTCACTCCAAAGCTTAGTAGAAATTCAAATCATGAACGCAAGCCAATTGAATAATAAACCCCAGTGAAAGAATTTGCAGCGTTTTTTCATTCTCTTAGCTTCATACTTCTTCCTTTCCTTCTCTTTTTCAATCGCCGCTAATACTGGATCGCTCTTTATCCTCTGCCTTCTTCTTCTTGCATACTCTTTCCACTTTTCTTTGGACACCTTTTTCCCCATAGTCAGTTGAGGAATACTCCTGCACCTTACAAATCTCTATTATTTTAATTAACTGCATAATCCTCTCTCCCTCAAATACATTCTCTCTCCCTACAACTCAGTCATTTTCCGAAAATTGTAGGGACAGAGGTTGTAGGAAGAGACGTTTTGGGTGTTTTCCATTCCCCAAAGGCTCATTATCAATATTGTTATTCGTTTGAAGTAATGCACAACATCTTGTCATCAAGACTCAAGGTTGGAGCTCATTAAAATGTAAATAAACACTTAACCACGTTGATGAAGAGGTTGTAGGAAGAGAGAAGTAATTTACCTACGCACAAGACTTCAACACTTGATCACATCACTCATCAAACTGAAGGGACCGTAGGGCCACAAAAACGCTCACACGGAAAGTCATGTTGTAGCACTGTTGTCCTCCATTTTTTTTACGACCAAATATCCCTATTTGGGATATCCGGGCTATTCAAAAAAATTGTAGGGAGAGAGAAAAAATCTCGGTGACAGGTATAAAGCCCAGTGAAACTTAGCTCAAAAAGTGGAGTTGCCTCATTTCCTCAATATATTGTTATAACCAACCACATACTGGACCTATAAGATTTTTTTGCAAATTAAAAGATTATTTGGAAGAGCTTAGAAACTATTTTGAAGTTTCCAACCTACTGTCTGTGACAGTTGTAGGGAGGGAGAATACGGATGATTAATGATTTTTAATTGATCAGCTAGTTAGCTGACTGACGTAAATTTCACGGCGCTAAGTAGATACCAGTCTGCTGTATATTGCTGAGAAAATCCCGAGCTCTTACGACATACAGAATGAGAACAGGAGCTATGTGACACAAAATAACCCGAAATTTTGAAATGACCCATATATAGATACTAAGAAATCTATCAGTACGTAATCTGAGCCAACCTGAGAACCCATCGAGTTGTAACCATAAAAAGGAAGACTAGAATCTCCCACACCCTTCTACTCTTCGAAAGGGAAAGGTATTACAGACAGTAACGATCGAAGCAAAGCATCCGTGAAGCTCATTTCAGATTGTTCTCCACAGATTTGGCAAGCGTATCCCTCGAATGGGATCGTGAGGTGAAACATCAAGTTTAGGGTCGCAACTTTCTTTCAGGGAATCATAGAAGTGTGACCCTACCATCAACATCAGATAACCTCCTTTTTCCACTTTCAGAAACGAAATTGAAGGAAAATCCTATTTGTAAGCACAGCGACTTTCGTGTCACTAGAAAACAAAATGTTTTTTCGCGATATGATTTACACTCATTCAAGAAAAAACTGAGCTAAGAGTATTTACTCGAACTAACTGCTTCCGAGTCTACCAAGGTAGCGGAAGCATTGTTTTCACTTTCGGAATGTGAAAATTTTGTTGTCCTCAAAATCAAAAATTCCACTCGCGTTTAGACCTTTCTGAACAATTTTGATTCCGTGTCTGTCTGTGTGTCTGTCAGCAAGTCCTTGTTACGGGCAAAACTACAGGAAGTTATTGTCCGATTTTGATGAAATTTTCAGGGATTGTTCGGTTTGATGTGTAGATGATCCCCTATATGTTTCATGACCCCCGGATCAATAGTAGCCTCTGCGCATCCGCAAACGTGAAATCCTTGTTACACGCATAACTCCGGGAGTTCATGACTGATTTCGATGACATTTTCAGGGATTTTTCTCAAGTTATGTTCCTGCATAACAATAAATCCCATCCGTTAACTCCCGCTGAGCTGTTAACAGAAGATTGAGAAAGGAAATCGCAAAAAAGTTCCGTTCGGCAGCTAACGTGCGAGAAGAATCATCAGAGGCGCACAACAATAGCAAGGCAAAGCCCCCTTGAAGCTCATCAATTATGTGGGAGAGGGTTTTTGCTCCCGTCCCCTGGCGGTTTTCAAGGAGTCGCCGTCGGGTGTCTTTTTACTGAAGAGGGGAAATCCACCCTTCCTGCCGCCCCTGTTCATTTCTGAACCCACCCAAGTTAATCGAAAAATGTTTTCCTAGCGGGGTTATTGTTGCGAATGTTTTGTCGGGGAAAATTAGGAGGGAAGATGGAGCGGGTAAAGCGAGGCATCTCGAAGGGATCTGTGTTTGATTACGCTCCTTCGGTATTTTGATTCTATCGAGGAGATGAGTGTCCATTAGTTGGCAGGCTACGTCAGAAACATACAGATAAACGATGTCGCTATTGGAGTTGGAGGCCTGTGAGGGTTTTTCAAGATGAATGCTTCAGCCTTCAATAAGAGTTCAACATTTTCAACACAACAGAAGCCTCTTTTAAGGGACTCTTTCTCAGCTATGTTGGGGGAACCTGAACTCTGCAGAGATGAATATAGCTGATCTTGATTCTTCAATATTAATTGAGAAGGTTACATTCCATCCTAATATACAAGGTAGATATTCATTCATAAAAAAAATCAATTACAAATACCTTCCTCAACTAATTTTTCACACAAATTGTCTAAGATCCGAAAGCCAACATGAACAAGTTCAACTCATGCTATTTATAGTGGAATTATTGGTTCTAATCAATTCTAGGATCCATTTAAACTTTACAGCGAAGGACACTGTGAATTGCAACTACTTAACTGACGTTCATGCATTATTTTATTCAACAGCGAATAACATGTACATTCTTCAAAAGGTTAGTTTCACATTCACAAACGTAGCGATTTCGCTATATTTCAGGGGTGACAACTTACATTGGGCGGTATGGATCGATTTTCCCAGTTTTAAGCATAAGATTGTAAATGCAGATTTGTCGGAAAACTAATAACTAAACTAAAAACTAGCAATAGACAACAAATTGAAACGGATTAAATATCAGCATATAACATTTACAAAAAATGTTCACTGGTTTTCTAACATGCAAGATCATGCAGAGTTGAGTAATCTGCGGCCGATATCACTCGAAAGATGAATTAAGATGAAACTAGTAGAAATACCCGTCTTAAAGACCCTAAATGCCATCAGTTTTGACAATTGAGCATATTTTCATGATGTATGGGGGGGTCCACGACTCCCCAGAACCGCAATTGGTATGCACCAACACTCGCTCCACTTCGACCATCAACCCTCCAACTTCTTCGGACCACATTTTACCCGTGGGAAATCACGGCTAGGGGAGAAGAAGACCCCCCAGCCCAACATCGCCTAACAAATGATTCTAATGACGAACATACAAATGGTCTTGGTTCATCTCGAACATCAATCCTACCAGTACAAGAATTTACTCATTTGCCCCTCCCCTCAATCGTGTTTCCCTTCCTCACTATTCTCCACACATTCTTCCAATAATCGCATCTCCCATCTCCCATTACTCTACTTTCTTTCTAAAATATTCAAGTTTCATAGAAGCCGTGCTTGCTCCCGCAAGTGGATCTGATATATACCTCATTGGAAAACTAAATTAACAACGAATCATCTATTAGGCTGGGTACACACGTTGAGGATTGCCGGAGCCGGATGGAGCCGCCACACGACTCTGGCGGCCTCTGAGGAATTCCTCTCCGGCGGCCTCAGAGGAAAACTGCACAGTCCCGACCGTGTCCTCCATGATGACGGACGACAACATCGCGGGGGTTTTGGCTATAATTCGGCAATAAAAAAAGAAAATAATGTTTTAAATGGTGTAAAGATTGGTTGCTGAGACAGAATACGGTTTGAACACACGCAAATCTGCTGAGCGAGCTGACAGTGGAACCCGAATTTACTTTTAACTTGCCAAAGGCACGGCTCACATCGGTATATATCAATGAACTCCTCCAATACAACGTCCTTCGAGGATCTTTTTTTGGCCATTACTAAATAAGAGGAAAATTACTAAATAAGATAAAATAATATATAATAAATAATAAATTACTAAATAAGAAGAAACAAAGCGATTGGAATGAATAGGAACGAAGAATCTAGAGATAGGTACCACAGTAGATAATGAAATGTCAGCTGCGTCGCAAATTAAAATGACTGTCGCAGTGCGGCCTCGAGGCCTGACGTCAGGCCTCCCATCCACACGTGAGGAAATAGTTCAGTTGAGGCGGACTGTTCAGGCGGCCTTTCTAAAATTTGGAAAGGCCTGGCGGCCTGAAAAGTCCGCCTCAACTGAGGAGATCCTCTCCGGCCGGCCCGTCCACACGTTGAGGATTTCCGGAGAGGTTGGCCTGAACGGGAAATCCTCTCCGGAAATCCTCAACGTGTGTACCAGGCCTTAGGTGTATTTCAAAATTTGGTAGCGCACTTCGCGAACATCTACATATTTTGTCACTCTATTAGTTATCAAACTGTACACATTCTTTTTCACACTGTAGATGAACGATAGAATAATTCTTGTGGATGAATTTGGGCAATTTTGTAATTTTCCAAACACCAAGAATGAAGGTGGGGATAAGAACTGGAAGAGCTTTTTTTTCGAATTACTGAAAAACGCGAGTCTCAACTTTCCGGGCTGATAAAATAGACATGTCTACACGAATGTATGTTTGTTGTTTGCATTTTATCAAACCATCAAATCACCTGTATTTCTCCTACCACCATTAACACGAAAATATAGTTGAGTTCTAGCTCTTTTCATACATTCAAAGGAGAAGAAAAAATTATGTCTTCAAGGAACGGATTTCATTTCACCTCTTCGTAGAGGGTAGTTAGAAAAATCACGGTCTTTCTGATCTAGTATAGAAGAAGTGAAAGTAATTGAGCTTACATTTCACAAACTCCTTGAATTTCACCAAAAACATTTTTTATGCACCGAGTACATAAGCATTCTGTTAGATATTCTGTAAAATAAGTTCCCCTTAAAATTGTGAGCTGTGAGATGGTTGAGTGTCACTCTCAGCAGAGAAGAATCAACAATGTCAATCTCCCGAATTTCTATGATTGAGTTCCAAATACGAAATTTGACAAAATAAAAGCTTCGAACAAAACAAACAAAAGTTTCTTTGTTTTCCAAAATATTAAAAGAAAGTCGATTTTTTGAAATGAAATGATAGTATGAGAGTAGAATTGAATTTAGAATTATCCTTGTTACCTAAAGGCTGTTAAGAAAAAAAAAACCTAAAATCCTAGGTAAAAAACCCTAATATCTCCTACTCTTAGGTGGAGGGTTTATTCCATTTCAATTGTGTTTCGATAAATGTTTACGCAATTATCTACGTATGAGGACAGTAGCGTTTCGCTTAATGTTGCATAAACGTGTTACGTCAACTTAGAAATGTAGGGGCTGTAGCTGCAAAAGTTTCTCACTAACTCCAACAAGGAAGTACCCACTAAAATTCTGAGCTAAATCAAAGGTGAAGTGAAGCGAAACGATGGAGAAAACTTTGTCGGGACCAATTATTCACCCAAATGAAACCCCCTCAGCAAATTCTACACCAAAGTTTTTTTTTCTTTCCGTTTAATTTAGGACGGAGTCTTTACGGAAACGGTTTTAATTAAATACGACCGGATACTTCGTTTCCACCTTTATTTAACGAAAGAAAAAGAAAGATCTTGAATCAACCCGCAAGTTTTTTACCATTCTGAGGGAGGAATCAATTATAACTTCAGAAATGTAATTGTGATGCCGATTTCTTCCAGAGAACGATTTCATTCTTGGGAGGAGTGTGTTTCATTTCATTGGCTCGTCTATTCGTTTCATTATATCCAATAGTGATGAACTAAAATAAACAATCAACATTCTGACTCCTTCGCTACCGTCCAGTTTTTAGGCTAAAAATACGTGAATTCCAAAAAATTAGTGAAGATAAAATTTGTACTCAAGTAACCCCCGGCCCCCTCCCAATCACTGAATATTAGGTAGGTGATCATATGATCAGTATGACATACTGAAAACTAGGTATTGCATTTGAAGGTTGCAGAGGAAAACAAACAATGCCCACATTTTGTCGAGAAGAAACAGTCAAGTGAAGAAGCCAATGCCAAAGCCAGCTTCAAAAGACTTCTAGTTGAAATTGCAAGACATCATGGATGACTCCCAGAATGGAGGTGATGACGATGATTTTATTGATGATGAAGATTCAGGCTGAACTCAGTTTCTTCTAATACTTTGGAAAAAAAAGAAACCTGAGTGATGCTTTTATTTTGTCAAATTTCGTATTGGGAACTCAATCATAGAAATTCGGTAGATTGATATTGGTGATTCTTCTCTGCTGCGAGTGACACTCAACCAACTCACAGCTCACATTTTAAGGGGAACTTATTTTAGTGAATATCTAACAGAATTAGTTTATGTATTTGGCGCATAAAAAATGTTTTTGGTGAAAATCAAAGAGTTTGTGAAATGTATACTGTAGTATGTACACGCATTACATCATTTTTCTAAAGTTGTAAAGATCCTGATTAAATTTTGATTCAATCAGTCAATCAATCAGTCAATTTTACACGTTTGAGTTGACAGGAAATGATGCCGAGATCACGGACCGATGAGTCAATTTTGATTCCCAAGTTTCATTTTATTTTTTTCTGCACATAGTTCATTAATAGTTAGAAAAATCATATTTTCCCCATTTTACCAACTGTAGGTTTCATTTTTTGGGAGTGGAATGAAGGCGGAGCAGCCGGCAAATGAACCCAAACAAGCATATTTGGGGAAGTTTGATTGGCTGCGGATCAACGAGAATGCGACTCTAAAAATGTGTGAAATTTTGTTTTTCCCAACCAGGGGTGAAACTTAAAAGTTGTACATTTTTAAGCACATATCGAGTTTAATCTGTAAATCTATCGAGATCACCTTTCACGTGGGATGCCCCGAAACATACACAATTTCAGGCCTCAAGTAAAGTTTTGAAAAGTTCCAGGTCGAGTTGCAACGTGGGAAAGGAAGGTGAGGTTTCAGTGGAATTTGAATCCTACATAACCAGAAGAGCGGTCCCTTCTGGATGTCTAATGAGATCCGATTTCCACCTTAGGGTCTTACCCACCTGGCTACAAAAAAAAAACCGTAGAAAATTGGTTGGTTAATTACTCTAAAGAGATATACAAATTTATTTTCAGATACACCTAGAGATAAGCGGACACGTATCGGACTCACTTTGTAAGCATCGTTTCATCTGCGCAGGTTCAACAGTCGTGTTGCCCTGAAAGTTTCGAACCTCCGTGGATTCCACGCTTTTCTTCCCAGATCAGACGGTATAAAGTTTCAGTATCAGCCAGTCCAAGTGCCAGACCTGCCACTGCATTTATCATTTCGAATCGGATTTCGCCTTCCTCTCTTAGAAAACTAACCTCTTTCTATTCGGTGCATGGCACTTCTTGCAACGTAAGTCTGAACATTATACCTAAACCAAATTAACATAACCTGCGCTACCAGATCTGCCTCCAACTTATGGGTTGCCTAGAATTTTTTTCAACTTCTGCAACCATGATTTTACCAAGGCATTTTATCCATTACACGTATGGGGTTCCAGCAGTACCTGTTCATTTGGCATCACACTTTTACCTGATTCCCAATACCAACCATTCTTTCGCCAAACGTATACCCTTCGTTGGCCAACGGAACCAAGCCGCCGTACACCTCAGGTCCAATTCGACTTTCGATAAATTCTAATTTTTTCAGATGTAGAGTAAATACCTACCAATTTATTTTATTTAGTAAAACTATCCTAGCTCGAAGGACCACTTCCACTTACTGTTCCATTCTATATTAAAATATATCAGAACAGTTTTTCTTCATTTTTTTTCTTAGGAATTAATTTAGAATCGATGATCGAAAAATGTTCTGGTCCTTTTCTTCAAAACTATGTATGTAACCGAATGAGAAGAGGCATCAAGACTCTTTAATTAATTTAATTTCAAAGCGATTTCTACCATATTTACTCTTGATTCAAGAGTAAATATTTTAGAAATCGCTTTGAAATTAAATTTTTGAAACAACTGATTCAATAACAACAGACTCGAATTATTTCATATATTGTTATTTACACGTTATCTTTTGATAAATCTCTATATCTACTATCGGCATATTCCAACACGGTGAATCTTTGTTTTGTTTGATTCAATATGTTGATGTGACTAGAACGGTAGAAACGATGTTATTAGCTATCCGGCCAATATGTAAAATAATGGAGAACACTTTTTTAGTGGAAGATATTGTGTGGGTGGAATAACTGAGATGATTCAATATTATCGATCCTGTTCTTGGAAAGCACAACACGGCGGTTTTAATAAAGGTCGGTTATTTCGGAACATGAATAATATCAAATCTCTTAATCATGGGATCATTGTAATTGAGGGGAAGAGTGGAGCCATTAGGAGATGGCATGACGGATCGTTGCGGTGGGAAATGAGGCGAGAGAGATGGCGCCCGCCCGCGAACAAGGGAGAAAGAGAGAAATAAAGCGAGAAGGATGGATGAGGAGGCAGAAGAGAGTGGATTTGAGAGGGAGCTTGGGATAATTGACGTGTTTTCACTCGTCATATTTGGAAGGGGTTAGTCACTGCGGCAAAGAAATGGGAGGAGGGGTGCGAGAAATGACAGGTAAAGGATGACTGTGATGAACAGCGTTAGCGAGAAGATGATGAAGGTGAAGAATTGGACAAAGACCAGGGATGGACAGGATAATATCTTACGGCGCACAGAATAGTAAACGTGTAACATTTCTACACCTAAATCCAGCTGTACGGCTATTGCAAAAATAAATGTGTGTGAACCCTATAACCAACAGATGTCTGCCGCGTTCAAAGAGTGAATGAATCAATGTTACAGAATAAGAAGAAAACATAGTGAGCACAATAAAGAAAGACAATGTAGAAGGTAAATTCAGCATTGCAAGCATTTCAGAGAGAATCAAATGCTGCCAAAATTACACGAAAATAGGTGCAAATAGGTCCTGGTGCATAGCATCTACGTGAGTGGAGCGATCGGGTAAGCTAGAATTTAGTAACAACAAGATGTGAAGTGGAGTCAATAAGCGAAAGAACGGATTTTTTACACCAATTCTAAGGAAATGTATAACCGGTACGGCGGACTAAGGTTTTTTAATTTACGCACATTGAAAAGTGGGGATCTGATACCCATTTGCTACGTTGACTCGAGACAGTTCACTGCTAACTACATATTAGATTAATTTGGATCACTATTTATAAATGTATATTAATATTTTTTTTAAACAGTTCATGAATTTCGTTATCACCATTTTGTTTTACCACTAGTTAAATTCCGCATTAAATGTGTATACCGTGACCCCCACCAAACCAATGGTCTCTGATTTCAAGATTCGGCTCTCCTCCAGGAAAGGTACCGTGAATTTTTGCAATACTGTGCAAATTCTAAAGAAAGGGAATATGTTTTCATCTGCATTCAGGCAATTCATGAGCATGTATAAGCAGGCAATACATGAGCACTTCAAGAGCTCGATCGTACGTGTATTCCGTAATTTAGAGAGATAAACGCCCCAAGATCGTGATCCAACTGCAAATCAATAAAAGGGGATCTCCTGCCACCTCGAAATTAGCGTCCAATGTTCTGATTCAACAACGGCCAGAACATCCACTCCCATGTTCTCAGTCCAGCTCCGGCCAACTAGAGCCAGTAGCTGCTCCATCATTCCTGCAGTCTTTCATGGAACAATCAATATTACCGTGGAACAGAAAAAACTAGGAAGTCAAGAAATCATTACCATAACCAAAAATAAGTACCATCCAAGAAAATGTTCACCGCTTTTTTTTTGCCGCACGTACGGCACTGTAGGAGGAAGAAAATGCTTCTAGGAGCTACAATCTCAGAGCTAATGCTCTTTTTTTCGCAAACTAATTTTGATACTTGTTATTTATTGATGGTACCTATTTGTCGTGTATATTACGATCAATATTATTTGCATTTCACTCTGAAATGGAAAAGATAATCTAACTTTGGAAAGAGTAAATCTTGGATATCTTGCATGAGAGTTTCCAATTCACATTTCAGGCTCCTGAATAAATCAAGCCGAAGTTTTAGGGGGCCCACAAATGAGAAAATTCTATGAGGGATTGGAACCACGTTTTACAAAACTTTAAAAGGACGAGAAACCATGTTTCTACTTATGTTATTAATGAACCTTGGTAATCGACTGAGAAACCCAATTTTTAACCCCCCCCCCCCCCCAAAATTGTTGGTTTTTTTTTAACCGTCCAGATATTATGTTTCAAACACCGAATCCATGCAGTTATTTTGCACTTGGATGGTCATATTCTTGAGTGAACTCGCTTCACTCATTTCGCAAAATTAAGTAACATCCCGAATCTACTCATCGAACCTAATCAGATGTATTATTGAACATTAGAATTCCAGTCAGAAACTCTGGTCAGAATTCTAATGAAGGTATGTTTGTAAGAAAGAGGAAAGGAAGCAAGAATTCAGTACTAGTGAAGTCCTTTTGTCTTACTCCTACATGGTTACGCCCACATGAAATCCCAAAAAGGAAAAACTGTGGGCATGAAAGGGGTCCTCATTTAACCTGGTTTTCCTTCATATAGAAGAAGAAGAAGAAGCAGAAAAACATGCTTTATTGCAATAACGTACTGACAAAGATGCATCAATTTATACAATATATTATACTTAATTACCATATTATTATTATTATTATTATTATTGTATATAATAAGTTCTAATACAAATAAACAGCATGTGATACGACAATGGACCAAAAGATCCTTCTGTCGGAGAGGAGCCGAGAAAGAAAAAACATTCAACTGAATTGATTTTTCCCAGACGGAACAATACGGCCAATATCCAGTTGAACTCGCTGATCAATTCGGCTATATAACGCCAAGCCACCCTACAAAAACTCGCCAACTGCTTCACATTATCGCCATTCAGAAGCTGCACCACCCGATCCCTACTCAGCACCCATGCACCCAGACAGGCGCTCATGAACTCTCCCCAGACGGGACAAACTCCCAGAAAATGGTAGACATCCTCCAGTGCCTCCATATTACACATGGAGCAATCCTCCCTTCTGTCTGTAGCCGGGAGAAATGGACGGTGATTCAGTCCCAAAAGAGAGCTCCGCAGCTTCACCAGCGACGCACATGTAGGGGCCCTTGATTTTCATTCCTCACATCAATTGAGTGCAGAGTCAAAGCCAACTCGCTCTACAAGGAGTTAGATAGATAGTTTATTTACATCATTTTTACATGTTACATTCTACAATTGAATAATAACTGATGACCGAGCTGGATAGTGTAACACTGTGGCCCAGCCCGGAGTTGGTTCTTACATCTAATTTTTTATAAGGTACGTATCTATAACACTATATTTACACCACATTAATTATTAGAATTTAGATTTAACATTCCATGAAATGATGTACCTACTTAGTATACACGCCATTTATTATAATAAATTATAACTGCTCATTGTACTCCTTTTATTATTATTTATTTTAACTGCTTTGTTAGTACTCATAAGGGTTAGCTCTTATCAGTTTATAACTTTCTTTTTTGAATAATTGCTCGCTATTTATATTCATTAGATTTATAATTTTTTCAAAATCTTTATTTACTATCTGCATGCCTCTGTGTTTTGTCGTCATTTGAGCAAATGTATTTTTTACTCTCGGCAACTTGAGTCTGTATGATTTTGATTGCCGCTGTCTCACATCAGCAAAATATATGTTTTTGTGTTTACGGATTAGTTTTAGCATATTTAATGTGTACAATTGGTGGACGTTTAACAAATTCAAATCATGAAATAATTTATCAGTGGGATGGCGCCTGGGCTTATTGAACAATACCTTCAATGTCATTTTTTGAATTCTGTAAATTTTGTCAATGAGGTACTTGTAAGTGCTCCCCCATATAACAATTGCATACTGTGAGATTGACTCAAACAGCGCCTGATAAATATTGATCTTTAGCTCATCTGATAGAAATTTTATTCTATAGAGGGTATAGGCACATTTTCTTAGTTTCTGACACAGATTTTGAATGTGGTGGGTCCATTTCATTTGAGAATCGAAAGTCACTCCTAAATAAACTAAGCTACTAACTTTTTCTATTTTTGGACAGTCACACGGTAAGTTATTGCAGATGTGTAATTTCAAGGGGTCTCTCGATGTTGATTGTGGTTCTGTTTTTCTTGCTATGTCCATGAAAACTGATTTCGTAGCATTGATGGTAAGCTTGTTGGTGTTCATCCATTGTCCTATCGCCCTCAAATCTTTCTCGGCATTTTGATGGGCCTCCTGCCATGTTTGCCCGGTGTTTACTAGGGCAACATCATCAGCAAACATGTAAATTTTCCCGGAATATTTTTGTGATGCAAGTTCATTCACATATAGGGAAAAAATAATCGGCCCAATTGAAGTGCCCTGAGAACAGCCGTATTCGCGGATTAAAGCAGTTTCACTTTTTGCTTTGCCAATGTGGACTGCTTGTTCTCTGTCACTATTATATGATTTGAACATCTCCAGTGCTAGTCCTCGAATCCCTGATGCTTCTAGCTTTTTGATAAGTTTTGCTTTTGATATAGTGTCGAAAGCCTTTGCCACGTCGAGGCACGTTAGAGTTACTTTTTTGCCAGCGTCCAAGTTTGAGTAAATTTCATCCGTGACCTTGAATAAAGCGTCTTGTGTATTGACACCTTTTTTAAATCCGAACTGTTGTGATGCTATGGTCTTTGACTTTTCCAGAAAGCTGACTAATCGATTTTTGAGCAGTTTCTCAAATATCTTGGCAATAACGTCTATCAAGGAAATGGGTCGATAGTTGGCTGGATCAGTTTTTTCTCCTTTCTTGAAAAGTGGTACTACTTTTGCCATTTTGAATTTCTGAGGGAACACACCTTTGGAGATACTCAAATTGTATAAGTGGGTTAGTTGATCGGCTATACTTTCAATAACATTTTTTATGACATAGGGGGGTAAACCATCGGGACCCGGCGCCGAACCCCCTCTCAGCAATCGAGCAGTTTTAAGTAGTTCGTTTGTTTCTATTTCATAGATGAACATTGAATTTGTTTGAGATGGTGGTGTCCTGATTTCAGCTTCTGAAGTGTACGGTTCCGATATTATGTTACTTGCCAAGTTTGATCCGATTGATGAGAAATAACTATTTAGAAGATTCGCAACATCTTCTGCCGTTTCGGTATGACTTGAGTTCCGAATCCAATCCTCAAGTGGAAAGCAATTTTTGTCATTTCTTCCGCGGTTCGCTGCTTCATCGATTGTTTGCCATTTTTTTCTCAAATTATTGCCGTCTTTCTTCAATTTTTGTTTTATGTATTTTTCTCTTTCATCTTTGATTAGGTTGTTTAAGATATTTTTGTACCTCCTATAATTTGCTTGTAGAACGTTGTTGAGTGGTTGTCTTAAGGTTTTTGTAGCCATTCTGTCTCTCTTGCGTATTGATTTCAGGATACCTGGTGTAATCCATGGTTTTAGGATCGTTTTCTTATTACTTTTGATTTCAATAGGCACCAGAGAACTCACTTTCGCCTCTTCAAGTGAAGCGTACAATTTTTCAGCCGCGATATTCACGTCTTGTTCGCTGTAAAAATCTTTCCAATCAATGTTCAAGATTTTATTTTGGAAAATCTCTAAATTTATCCTTAGATTAGGTCTGAGTTCCATATTATCGCTTTTCGGTGTTCGTGTTAGTGAGTTGAGCTCACACATCACTGGGAAATGATCGGTTATTGCTGTATTTAACACAGTCACATTGGCATTAGTAGTGCCCCTGTGGAAACAGTGGTCTAAACAGGAACTAAGACGAGTAGGGAGGTGGTTCAGACATCTGTATCCGGACGAACTTAATCCATCTAGGTATTTTTCGACTCTAGCATTACTTTGTTGTGAAATTATATTAATATTTATGTCACCCATAAATAGTGACTCCGTATTCGGATCTTTATCAAGTAAATCGTGAATTTCTTCAATGAAACGATCCAGTTCTTCACTTTTATTGTTTGGGCTTCTATAACAGGCGATGATGTTCAGGTTTTTCGTAGGATTTATTTTAATGGAAATCTGTATCGCACTGGTTTTAGTGAGTTTCAAACTAGTATCAATTGCAACTATATCGATGTCATTTTTCACGTATGCCACGATACCATCATTTTTATTGGTTTGACCGACTACTGTATGCACTGAATAACTGTCTAGAGGCTGTACATGTGTCCAATCCTGGAGAAAAGCTTCAACTAGTATAATGATATCTACATCAACCTTTATAGCTGCAAGAAAGCAAAGGAATTGCTCAAAATTTTTGGTGTAGATACATATATTAAAACAGAGAATCCGAAGATGATGGGGGTCTGACATGTTGTTCATGTTTATCGGGTTTTCAATGAATACGGCTTCTGAATGCAAATATGAAGGAATTATGTCAGGGGAATCCGTTAGAGTAGCATTTGTTGTTCCGCCATAGATTGGACCTTGAGTATCTAATACAGAGTTGTTTGTTGAAGTACTCATATTTCGTTTATATTAATTTGTTTGGCAAACCTTTTTAATGCCCACTCATATGCTGGACATTCCCTGTCTGTAGCCTTGTGGTTTGGGTCTAACCCGGCTCGCTTGCAGTTCACACAATTCTCTACCTCACTGGTACATAAGCTGGTTCGATGAGAGCCAGCGCACCTAGCACAAATGTCCTCTTCGTCTCTACATCTGCTTGCTGAGTGACCGTAGGCTTGGCACTTGTAACATCGATTGACGTCAATGTAATCACTTACTTTGCATCTTGAGAATCCGATATTCAGGTTTCGTGCCCCTAATAGCAGATCTCGAACTTTTCTGGACACCTTCACCAACCATGTTACCTCTTCTGTATCCCTTCTCCCTTTCATGAATGAAGGGATAAACCCATGGTTCATTTCTTCAAAGGTTAATAAATCTTTGAGGAACGAGTTTTGCCTCCAGACTGCCATTACTAATTGCCCACTTTCGATTGAACGGTCTACCCGATTTATTCTAAGGAGTATTGGTCTCCAAGGTTTTACTGGATTTGTTACCTTGAAGCCCTTAGCCTCCAGCGCTCTGAGTAGCACCACTTTGTCCTCGTGGTTCCTTGGCTCTATAACTATTTTTTCCCTGCCTTTTCTGCAGGCATTCACTCCAACACCTAAAGAGATCACATCAATTTCACTATTTATAGCTCTTTTGAGTGATCCTGGTGAGAGTGGAGTTCCCTTTTCATGAACTTTGGATATGACTAAAGGATCAGGTTTGCTACTAGGTGTCCTCTTGGCGGTGTTTGATAAGGCCTCAGCATAGAGTTTCCGAGGCTGGATCATTTGGTGTTCGGTTTTTTTGTGATAGTTTCCCGGATTACTCTTCGGCATAGGTATTGTATCTCTTTGACGGTGATGGTGCTGGTCAACCTTTGCTTCCTGTGTGCGATTTTCGTTCGATGTCTTCTTGCTTCTTTTCCTTTTTCTCAATACTTCAGTGAATGATCCCTCGTCAGTGTCCGCGCCTTCCGTTGTTTCAGCTGTGTCCGATGGGTGCAGATGAACGACAAGCCGCTGTTTCCATGCTGCCTCAGCCTCATTTTTTGGTGTCGTAATCTGTTTTACTTTACTGTTTGTGAAACCCGCCTTCCGTCCCACAACTATTCGGTCTTCCCTTCTTAACCGCTCGAGTTCGCCAGATATGGTTGACACTTCCCCTCCTAGTTGTGCTATTCTTTCATTCAATTCACTTTTCAAGCTTGTTATCTCATTTTTGAGGATTACCCCTAACATTGATAAGCCTTCGGGTAATCCTTGAAGAATTGTGTCCTCTTCAACTCCTCTAAATGATATATCGCGGGAGTTCCCTATTTTCTCTTCCAGTGAAACTACAGCTTGATGTTGCATGTCTAGTTTGTTAGCTACGACTTCTCTTAAGTACATCATCTCTTGTTTCTGGTCCTTTATTGACGTGTACAGTTCACCTGCTGCTTGGAATATACGTTCCATGAACTTACTGATAGGCTGTACTCTAGACTTTGCTACGTCATTAGTGTCCTGGCTATATGTACTCCATTCTGATAAGATTTCATTTGCATCATTCCAAGCTCTTTTGGCCCGATCTGGTACCTCCATTGTGTTTACACTTTGGCTACCTTGATTGAGCTCAACGGAAAAAACCCTATGAGCTGTGAAATTTAGTTACTTGACGCGAGTGTCCGGGCCAGAATCTCCTCACAATTTTTGTGTCCTCCATGTCTCCAACAAACCCTCCAACTGCGAATCAAACAGCTGACGGTTTCCGATTTCGAAATTAAATTAGTATCCAACACGAACAGCTAGCCTTCTCAACTCTTCAGCCCAGTAAACATTCTTCTTATAGTTTCTAGAAGTACTATTTTCGGGTAGCGCGACTCTGGCATTCCTAAAACCTTCCTGATGTATCCAAAGTGAAGTGAGAGTGACATTTCAATGAACTGTAGTTGAACCCGCTCTGCAACTTCATAATATTTAAAACCCCACACTTGAGCGGCGTACGCGAGCACTGTGCGGACTGCGGCCATAAAGACCTAGAACTTTGTATGTACCGGGACTTTAGGGTGCTTGAAAAACGATCTATATATGCTGTTCACAGCTGCCTTTGATGTGAATGCTTTTTTTCTCTATGTGAGCGGCATATGAGACTGTCACTCCCAAGTATGTGAGCGTGATACTAAATCCAGTTCAGCTTGCCTGTAGAACCACTTATCCGCTTCAGCCAATCTGCCAACCCTCTGAAACAAAAAAAATGTTGGCTTCTGCAAGTTAAACTCTAAAGACCAACGTGCACTGTATTGCCCAACTGGGAGATTTAGAGGGGTCGAAGGACCTCTTCGTTGGCTATGGTAGCACAGGAGTGAGAGGACCACACAAAAAAGACAAACAGTGGAAAGAGGAAGATCGTAAAATACGAAAGGCAAGCGACCCTTGTTTTCCTTCATATATATGTGTTATGAAAGACCCCATTCTTATGAAAAATTGTCCCTCCCGGATGTAAAGCGAACTCTGGGGAGGCCTGAAGGGAACGAGGACTTATTTTGTTTATGCATCCGGACCGCAGCTTTTGAAAAAGTTAAAAAAGAAAAGTTTGCCTTCACTAACATCGCTAATAATGATGTATGGGAAATCCAGTTGAGGCCGCTTACGAAATATGTGGTAAATCTGGTTCAATAAAGAAGCGGCAACTCACATCCTTATTAAGCAAAGGATTCTGACAAATCGTAAAAATTAAAGTTTTTTTAGATTACACGATATTTTTTTCCAGTACCGATCCTAGGATCAGGGTACATTAATAATTCTTTCATTTTGCAATTGATATATTCCATTACCTGGAATAATAAGTTGCAGAGTGCAAGATAGCAGTCTGATTGTTGACCAACAAGTGTGGTGATGCAGATTTTCACGGACATCTGAAGAAGCTACTGTTCGGTTTGTCATTAGAAAAAAACATCAATATTAAAAATTCATAATCTTGGACTCCGAAAATTCATAAATATCGGATCAAAGACCGTGCGGACACTCATTGCTGAAAACAACTGTCCGATTCTCCTCAGGGGTGGGAAACATAACGGCACAAAGATCAAAACTTCATTCAAACATCTTCCGATTTCGCCATGATCAAAGATATTCAATCTTAACTAAAGACTCCAGAACGAAGTACCATCTAGAAAGGCTTGATTTATCAAAATAATGAATTGATGTGATACGTAACGGAATATCAGAATCAGGACTAAATTGAGTAGTCACCAAAACAATGAAATATCATAGTACGAGGATATTTAGTTTAGTACATATAGAACACGCAAGTCCTTAATTTACATTTGAAATATTAGAGATCGAAGAGCATTGAACATCGTAACTAAAACATTAAACGAGTCAACATAAACAAGTCAAGGTATCATAGATATTCATTCTCTATGTCTAGAAGGAAGACTAATATGATGCTATCCGATCTGGTTTGATAGGAGACATTGGATAGGTTTGCATCAGGCTGGGGTAGATGGAAAGTCTCATTTGTTATCCTAAATTTAGAGTCTTGCGGTTTGGCATCTACAATATTGTTATCATGTTCATATTCCCCCCTTCCATTACTGCACATTCATTCAGTCAGAGTAATTATTGTTATCGGAGTTGCCTAATGGCCCAAGAATCTTATTTAAAACTCAATTTCTGCGGAAGAGTCTACATTTCATTCTCACCATATAAGATTCTATCATCTACAATAAGTGCTTGGCTAATTCCAAGAAAATCTATCAACTTACTTACCTAATCATGTATCGGGAAATCAATATTTACTCGAAATGTAGCGAACTGTAACAGGAAGAGGTGGAAGGTGAAACCCGCGTTTCATACAACGACATTCCATATCATGCGAAAAGTCAAAAGGGAGATCGTTCCGCGCTCTTGACACTATAAATGTTTGAGGAGAACCTTTCAAGTCCAGCCCTACTACAACCCCCTTTCTGTTATAGGTGTGTTTGAGGTGACATCGTACACGAAGTCATACACAGCTGCTCGCATAAAAAGCTCTCAGAGAGTTTCTTGTGCAATTCAAGGAGGTTGGACAAAGCCTCTACGAAAATAGATGATTTTATTACATAATGTGAAGAATTCACCAATGTACAGTAGAATTATTCCCTAATAAAGAAGGGCCATGCCGACCAGGTAGCGTCCCCTTCCACCCTCCTCAAAGGGAGCAGGGTAGAAAGGGTTTCCTAACCATTTAAAAACCCGGCCTGCGAGCCGGAAGGATATAGTCGGTGGAACCCCTGGCAACTGTAACCAAACCTTGTGTTCTCATTGCACTCACCTAACTTTGCCCTTGAGTAATTACTCTGATCGATCAGTTAGGCCTACCTACCTTCCCTTCACTGAGGATAGAAGAAACTATCTTCTATTCTCACTGCCTCCCTTCGGTTGAGGTGCGGCAGTCTCGAGAGACTGGTAACACCTCAGCATCCAAAAAAACCTCTCCTTCGTAGCTAACAAATTGGTGCGGCAGCCTCAAGAGGCTGAGGACGCCAATCTTGCTCGCTACTCCATCTCATTTCCTACCAGCAGCCAAATTTGGTGTTTCGAGGACGCTTGCGTCTGGTGTCGCCAAACTTTGCGCGCTACTCCATCTCACTTCCTACCAGCAGCCAAATTTGGTATTTAGTTGACGCTCGCGTCTGGTGTCGCCAAACTTTGCGCGCTGCTCACCTTCAGTTAATTTAGCACGACCGAGAGGGGAATATAAACGTAAGCGAGTATCTCCCTTCAGGAGAGAAAGTTAAATAGTAGGTGAATTTCCCATCAGGTAAATTCCCTACACATGTACTGGTTATATGCTGAAGTTCATAATAAAGCACAACCATTGAAAAAAAAAAAAAAATCCCTACACATAAGTGTTGCTTTCAATATAAGAAAACTTGAAGGTAGAACTGAAATGTAGACTCATGAACAGAAAACAAAAATTATCGTAGTAATATAATTACTATTCGGAAGAATACCTAAATGTAGAAAACACCACGCCGTCAAACATGATTATAATCATTGTGTTGGTATTGGCTGTAAAATTTTCGTAATGTTCAATATTATCATTGTAGCATAAAGTTAATCCGAACAAAGAACAAGATTATGCGAACACAAGAACGGTAGGAATAGCAGAGTTACTAGGATTAAAAAAAAAAAAAACATGCTGGCTCAAACCGAATTTGTTTGGCTCGATGGACAGAAATCAGATAGATAGATAGATAGATAGATAGTTTATTTACATCATTTTTACATGTTACATTCTACAATTGAATAATAACTGATAGTTTTTATTCAAGATATAAGAATTTTTATATAAGATAGTTTTTGAACTTCATTTAGCCACAATGTGATCAAATATAGTGTACAATCGAAATAGTTTTTCTCAATTGCAGTCGACGTTTTTCCAATTTAGGGTGTTTGATGAAACACAGAGGAACTGAATCCCTATGATCATTTTGGAGGTAAAAACACATTCAAATTAGAGTTCATAAAGGACCCACTGAATCATTTTTAAAAGCTGCAGCAACGTAGACAGTCCATAGAAATATGATGGTTAGCTATTGGTGGGTTGCTTTCCAAGGGAAAATTGTCAGATGATAATCATAAACAACTGCAAACCAAACAAAGACAAGCAGGGTGTGCATGGCATAGTGATTTATCAGGCATTACCTGTTCCCGGCAGTGTCTAACTTATGTTGCTTTGTTCAGGCTTCTCATCAGTAGAGTATGAACAGCACCCCCCGAACCACCAACAGCTAACCAAGAACAAATCAGGAAGACCAGGGTATGGTCAGGAAATGCTGTACCTTACCATCCAATATTCCCCTCCGACTTGCCCCATGGCAACTCAGGTTACCGTCATCTCTGTTCAAGCTCATCGTCATTACCAGTAATATTATCCACTGAATTCATGTTTACGAAAGGAAGGTTTAATGCACCTCGTAGGCAATCGCAGACAGCGGAACAAACTCATCTACAAACAACCCTAACAAATTTATGATTAACGGGATCAGCTTATGTTCAATGTTTTGGGGCTGTCTGTATAAGTTCCCGAGCTCTGCAGACCATTTTGATCGTTAATTTGAAGCGTTAATTAAGGGTATTTCGCAACACGTTTCACAGTGATTCATGATTATTATGAAGAAAACGAAAATTAAAATGCTGCGAAGTAACGGAAGGAGACATCCCAAGAGCTTTAGAAACGGGAACCTAAGTATTGACAGGAAACACAGGACGAAAATCCAAAATTCATGTATACCACCCGTAAAAAAATCTTCAAAGAAATCCACATGATCTCATGTTTTCCTGAGAGGATACTGTGCTTTATTCAGAAAAACTCATTTGATTTCATGATATATTCGACCAGCCCCTATTTTGTGTCTGTTGTACCAACCCCCACGGAAGGACGGGACAGTTTCATTATTGGAACCACGAAACATAAGACAGTTCAATTTAATTTTGTTCAAACAAACCTTTCTTCTTACAGAATATCCCTTTTTATAACGAAAACCCGAAGGGGGAAGAGAGAGATTTATGAGAAGCATGTCCTGCCTTCCACAAATGCTTCCATGATCAACGTTATTAAAATAATATCTCTTCTTTGTTTCTCAATTGTCTTCCTTGTTTACTGAATCTCCCTCTCAATTTTCGTTTCATTTCTATTTTATTTTCGGGACGCCTACCATTTCGCATTAGTTCACATGCCACTTGGAAAAAAGGGTCGATAAAGGATCAAAAAAGGTCGATAAAGATAATGAGCCGAAGAACGAACAAAATAAAAGTAAAACCTTGTTCTGCACTTTCTCATACATCCAATTCCATTATTGTTATAGAAATAGATTGGTTAATTCGTACCACAACAATTAATGTTTGTAAATTTATTTAAATCCTACATATTTATAGGATTATTTAGTTAATGCATGTAAATGAATGTATGTAAATCCTATATTTATATATATTTATTCATATTTATTCTATATATTTATTCATTCTTACGTTACGAAATATTCGCACGGGAAAAAACTGGCATGGATATATTTAATATCCTAGCAACGCATTGGTTGGAGCCAACATTTGCATTCAATTCACTTTGTTCGTTTATTAGTGTAGCATCACACTTTACGCGTTACTAGACGAATTTTATGGGTTGATCCCCAACCATAACAAAGATTCATGTCAAAAGAATTAATCCCACTCAAAATTCGTTGTTTCACGTTTCAAAATACTACCCACATTTCAAACATCATACTAAAAAAATTAATAAATAAATAAAACACCCATCCGTTTAGGATCCGAAACTTTCTCCCAGTGGATCAACATTAATGAAATTGGGACCAAAAATCGTGCATTGATTAGGAGTGTGCAGTAATTTCGAGTTCATTATGCACGAGGGCTACATTTTAAGGGTGAACATGTAAGAAATCAAAAAGAAATGAAGGGATCAATGCGCAAGGATGGCGAGTCACGCGTGGAACTCAGTAGGTCTTGAGCCAGTGCTGGTAGAAGGAGAAGACGGCAATCCTCGGCTGGTTGGGGATATTAAAATCCATAGAGTCTGGGACCATGAGAGAACGGCGTACTTTGATACCAGGGTCATAAACCCAGACGCCTCCTCTATGGTTCTCATGATTGGCCATCGATCTCACAAAATGCAGCCAATGAAAAGCATCGGAAGTATGACGCTGCGGCAGAAGACTTGCGAGGTTCTTTCACACCTCTAGTGGTGGGGTGTGATGGGTCCTTGCACAAGGAATACTCCCGTTTCCTGAAACGGATGGCCGAGGTCTTGGGAGAAACGTGGTCGAAGCCTTTGTCCCAAGTAACCTGCTGGGTCCGTGTGAAAACCCAGATAGCTGTAGTGAGGGCGGTATCCATGTGTCTCCGCGGCTGCCGACGGAAAGTGAGGTGCCTTGGCCTGGAGGACGGGGCCCTGATGCCTCTATAGAAAAGAAGAAATTTGACCCACAAGCTCACATCAGCTACATCCCTACCTCCTTCCAGCGACATTATTGTCAAATAAAGTATATTAAAAAATAATAATAATAACGACAAACTCCCAGATAGTGTGAGTGATGATAATATTTGTCACCTAGACCCCCTTCGATCCCTTGACCCATCATTACTGCTCCCTCCTCAAAAACGGCGTAACAAATGTTAACAATCATCTACAACGACCCTCGATACCCCAAACTGTTGAAGTTTCTGTCTCGAGAGAAAAAAAAACGTGTCACATAAATCGGCGGCCTTGAAAAACAGGCTCTTGGAAATGGATGTCCGATGTCTTCAAGTTTCCATCGTTCCCTGTCTTTCTTCTCACGTTCCCCAAGAGATTACCTTCTTGCAATTCGTTTTCTCTTTCACTCTATCTCTTACGAAAGAACAAAGTTAGTTCTTTCGTCCGGGTACGGTTATCGAAACAGAAGAGTCGAATCGATTCATCACCCGGTGCCAAACTCGCGCAAACCCTCAGGGATCTCTGCTCTTCTACGGAGAGGAACAGAAACGTGTGCAATACCAAACACACTGAAAACCACTGTTAGCGGTAAACATCAGTGGACAATGAGCATGTACTTTTGTACGGGTAACCACATTAAAACCACTCCGACTCGCCTAAATATTGATTGATTTCCACTATATTGATAATGTTCAGGAAATCTCAAGTTTTTAATTAGGTAAGTGAATCTGTCCACAACACACCAACACGTAGCACCACAACACATGGTTCCACAACAAGAAGGTAATGCATAAACATTAGGTACAAACTTTTTCTTCTGCTTACAAATGAGTTCACCGTATGAACCATTTCTCCTGATTCAATGATTTCCTCAATTTATGCTGTTCAAATGTGAGCTGAAAGAAGGATTAATGTTCCACCAAAACTCAGAGGATGATCCAGACGCTAGAAAAGTTCTGATTCATCCCCCAAGGCGGCGGATTCAAGAATCGGGAAGGGCTAAACATATCCATCACAGTGTCCAAGTTCTTTACGCTTTCAAACTGGGATTTCACCATAAAACGATTTTAAATGGCAAAATTTATCTATTGCACAGTTCATAAATCATTTGGAATTTTTCCCAAATTTTATAATTTTTATTATTCCTACAGTTTGAACTCTTGCCCCTTGTATCCCTGGGGCTAGCTATTTTAGATTGTCCAACGTTTTTCAGCAGCTAAACTGGAATTTCTGCTTTAAATCAATACGGAATCCCAACGGTGACCCCAACATTGGAAAGCTGATTGCGTATGCAAGGTCCCCTAAAATTTGGCAACTTCCAGCAGGTTTCATGAAATAAGAGCTGTAGTTCGACAATTTTCAGAAACTTGATTTTGTTTAAATGTTGAACGCTCGAACTGCAATTATGATTGGGATCTAACTGATTTAGAAGTTAGTTTCTGATTAGAGAAATGGCTCAAGCATGTAGGAAGTTTAACGCTGAATTTCAAATTGTGGTAAAAAATTGAAAATGTTTGTTTTTAAACGGATGATCGGGTTTATATGGTATGAAACGTAGTTTGTAAGAGGAAGCCTTCAAAAAATCATGTCTTGAGAAAGAGTTGTGATTGAAACGGCGTAATGCTCTATTTGCGATCTAGTTTAACACCTGAAGAATGTTTACATCAAGTCTCGTTTCTTACATGTATAGAATTGTCGCGGGATTCTTTTCTACAATTTCAGGTTTCGAAAATAATCGAGGTACACTTGTGAACACACATGCACAGATAAAATATTGTTAGGCATATTATGCTTATAAAAGGCGTCACAATGCGCGAAATCTTCAAATCGCCTGTTTTTCATCTCGCCTAGAAACCCCCATTAATGCTTGACGCAGAATTGTGCAGACCTCGTAAAACGGGCGCCAAAATGTCAACTTTCAAACGGTTCAATCGTTTTGGTTTAAAAAAATAGTTTTAGTTAATAAAATGGTGTTCAACTGCAGAAAAACGTGTGTTTCCTGTTAAAATTGAGGTTTTTCCAAAAGTCCCGACGAAAAAAGGTCGGGGGCGGGATATACGTAACTTTCTCGCTGAATCGAATGGTGACAACGCTAGACCTATCAAGTTAGTTTTGTCGGATGCTTAACCCGTTCGTTTGTGAACAGCGTCTACGGAATTCTCAAGCTGTCCAGCCAAAGTGAAGATGATCGAGAGGCGAGAGACGGCTATTGTTTGTGTTCATTACGATTGATTGCGATGAGTTGCCTTCATCTTTTTGCTGACACTATGGAACCTTATCAAACCAGGCTTTCGTATTATTACCAACTCTTCCTTTTCGTCTCTTTCCTCGCTGTGTCTCCTTCAGCGTGGTTTCCCTATTGCATATTCCCATTCATCATGGTGCGCAACAGCTATTGAACACAGCTGGTAGTAATAACCAAAACCTTGGTGACAAAAAAGATTCGTAAATTTAAAAAAAGGTAGTTTACTAGATTTAAAAAAAAGGATCAGTAACATAAACAATATTATCTACCAATATCTTTTCCAACTGCTATCCGACGTGTTCGCTAGGGTGTGAGTCGTACGCAGGAGAAGTGTGACTCCCTTGCTGCTTCAGAAGCATTACCCTTGGCAAAACCGTACACAAAACGCTGCAAATTCTTCCACTGGGGTTTATTATTCAATTGGCTTGCGTTCATGATTTAAATTTCTACTAAGCTTTGGAGTGTGCGTGTTTCACAGGTGATAGAGCGATTATTGAATTTCGGGAGGCACACGAACACGATCAACTGAACAATCCAAATAGGTATTTTGGTTGAGAACAGATTTACGTGCTCTATGCCTGTCTCCTGAAATTCAATAATCGCTCTATCACCTGTGAAACACGCACACCCCAAAGCTTAGTAGAAAATCAAATCATGAACGCAAGCCGCTTGAATAATAAACCCCAGTGGAAGAATTTCCAGCGTTTTTTATGGTTATCAGAATGTTTCAACCAGTGTATCGGCTACAAAGCCTTTCAGGAGTTCACTCCAGGATCTACATTACCACATCACTACATCACTCCGTCACTAGGTTACGTTCATTGATCGGGAAGCTCAGTAAAATTCAAATCATGAACGCAAGCCAATTGAAAAATAACCCCCCCCCCCCAGTGAAAGAATACTTATTTACCCCAGTAATAATATTGAATAATAAACCCCAGTAATAACATTGGATAATATTTACCTATATATTATCAGAATGCTTCAACCCGTGTATCGGCTAACTACACTACAAGTATTCACATAGGCTATCACTCCAGTATCCACATTCACTACAACTCGACGCTGTCGGCCGGACGTCACTAGGTTACAAACAAACAATAATAAACCAAATTAACGCGAATGTTGGCACCATAAATCATGCCATAGATCGGGAATGGTTTGACCTACGGACCTGGGGAGGGGCTCATTCGATTCCTCGTGGAGTGTTCTTCAAAAAGAGCACAAATTTAGACCGTCTTGACTTTTTTTGAGGTTTTTAGGGATTTTACAAAACTTTGACAAACCTTAAAGGGCACTTCAAATTAAGTGCGAGATATTTTTCCTGAAAATTTCAGCTTTTTTGTTTCAGCCGTTAGGGAAAAATCGTGCGTACGGCGTACGTCTTACGGCGTACGGACGGAAAAAATTCTATTGCAGATTCGGATTCTACACCCTTCGAAACGTAAACCATGACATTTTCAGGGTGGGGTTAGAATTTTTTTTCAAGAGCGATTACAATGGTTTATTATTGAATAATAAACCAAAATCATGTCAGCATACTCACTTGTGGTATAGCTAATCAACTAAAAAGCAACTCATCGCAATCAATCGTTAATGAACACAAACAATAGCCGATTATCTTCGCTCTTCGATTATCCTGACTTAGGCTGGACAGCTAAGGAATGCCGTAGACGCTGTTCACAAACAAACATTTTCATTCATTAAATCTTATTTTCATTTTTAAATATTTATAATTTATTTCTTGGTTTATATCTTCAACGTTTCATGTTTGACTCAACAAACATTTTACTAAAACTGAATTTGGTCAGAAACAACAAATTATCAACATTGAAACACCCAATGCAACGGCCAAATCAGATTGGGGTTGATAATACACGACGCACAAAGCAACCCCTCCTTCAAGATCGGGGGGTCGTGCGGGTTATTGCATATCCTAGCTCCTGACCAAGGCAATGCCTCCTCCGTAGCCTTCCCAATTTTCAAACATTAGGTCTTTTTTAATTTTACAGGGTGTCCCAGGAGTTATGAAACTTTTTTCTGAACGAAAATGCCTCATACCATTTTTTTCAGAGGCCTCGTTTCCGAGTTATTCGTGATTTAAGATTTTTTTCGTGTTTTCGATCTTGTGTCATCAAAACTGTCATAACTCCCTCAATTGTAGAGATAGCTCAAATTTGATGACATCGTCGGAAATAGCGATTATCTATTAGAGGACAGAAAACTTTTTGTTTTAATTTTTTTTTTTTTTTTTTTCAATTGCATTGAAGAAGTGCGATTGCTGGGCGAAATGGCAGTTTTGCCAAAATCTTGAAATCGCAACTCATTGCAATCAATCGTAAATGAACACAAACAAACCGGCTCTTCAATTATCTTGACTCAGAAATGCCGTAGTCGCTGTTCACAGACGAACGGGTTTATGGATCTGACAAAACTAACTTAAATTGTCACTTGAGAGGTCTAAATCGTTGACACCATTCGATTCAGCGAGAAAAGTTTCATATATCCCGCCGATCATTCATATATCGAGTCTTTTGGAAAAATCTCAATTCTAACAGAAAACACACGTTTTTCTGCAGTTAAACACCATTTCCTTAACTAAAACTATTTTTGAAAACCAAGACGACTATACCGTTTGAAAGCTGAAATTTTGGTGCACGTTTTACCACTAACGGGGTCATCTAGTTTGAGCAATCTCCAAAATTGAGGGGGTTATGACAGTTTTAATGAAATGAGATCGACAACACGAAAAAATCTTAAATCGTGAATAGCTCGGAAACGAGGCAAAAAATTGCTAAGAGGCATATTTTTCCAGAAATCAGTTGTAGAACACGTAGGAGTCGGATTGTGCATAACTCCTGGGACACCCTGTATAATCCATTGGACTTCCAACATTTTTCCTGCGATTTTAATTCATACACGACGATGATTCTAGTCAACCTGAAATTAGATGAAGCCCCAATCAGATCATATTAGGCGGTTTCGACCGAAATGCAATATTGAAAATTGCTCCAGTAATCATTATTAAAATCTGAGGACATGAACAGATACTGCTAGATGCACATACTGATGGTAACCTTTCGTATGAAAATAGGACTACGTATCCAGCAATCGTATCAAAAATAGCAATTTGAATGCAGAAAGTAATACAGACAGTGAACTTGGAAAATTATCTTACCAGTAAGGTGTTTCCTGAAGGACTTAGATGATTAGATGCTGCATCATACCTGAAATTAGACAAAGCCTATTAGAATAATCGAACCAGAAACAATTTAACCATATTAAAAAATTGGATTCAAAAGCTGGGATACTGTGAGTTATATAGAACCCCAAAGCATATGGCTTCACCACTCAGTAGAACAGTTTACAGTTATGTCCACGAAATTTCTTTAAACTTAGTTTTAAAAAACCAAGTTGGTATTAAGTATTATTATAGTATTTATTACAACTGGCTATCAATAAAACAACAGAAATCATGTGATGATTACTTCTGAAAACGTTGTCACGATCCCAATGCAATATTTGATTTTTGAGGCTTCCCACAAGGTACAACATGAAGGGTGTCTGGTGGCTGGACGAGCGAGAACGAGTTAATCAGACTGGTTTATCGATCTCAGAAATATAGATATAGTGTAATCCAAGGAAAGCTGGGAGAACCCAGATATTGGGGACTTACCGACCGATCCTTGATGATCCAGCTCTGGAGCTGATGCCGCACAGCTAAACAAGTGACGGGAATTACGATAGGAAAGGTAAGGGAATGAGAGAGGAATCCTATGGCATCAATAATTGTCGCGGAAAACAGGGGTTTAACCGGACGGCGATTTTGAGGATCCGAGTGAAAGGAAACAAAGAGAGCACGCGCGTTACCTTGGAGGTGACAAAGTTGATAGCCGAATGCCGTCGCCGACCGAAGATTCGCACGTCTAATCTGAGGAGAAGGGGGCAGAATAAGGAATAATTCCCCAGATAGACGCGATCTAGCGGTATCAGGCACAATCAATGATCAACGCGCTTGCTCCCTCTTCCCACAATCAACGCGTTACTCCAAACCACAGACATATCCAAATAACTGCTTTCTCCTTTTTAAAATGATGTCACGCGGAATACATTTAATACGCAGCACATTAGTTTCATATTTCTCACACGTTTACTAGCAAAAACCCTGAAGTATTTCAGACATACCCCTATGAAACGCAGAAGACCTAAGCTATTCAGATGTTGCTCCTGGTGGCTTAAGAAAAACAGCGTTTCATCAAGAGTATTGGTGTACGACATTGTAATAATGATTTATTATCAAAGTAAGCTGTAATGGTAAATATAAAACTCCTTTAGTATTGATTCATGCATATTACTTACTGCCTTCCGAAAAAGATAAATCTTTTGTGTGATGGGTATTCACTTAGAATTCGGGATCAAAAGTGAACAACCTCGGCAATAGAACTGAACATTTAAACGGAGTAGGATACTAAGCCGTTGTCAACAGAAACTAAACTGCTTACATTGCATTGTAGGGCATAATCGAGTAGAATCCTTTAGGCAAAAACCTGAAGTAAGAAAGTGGAATTCAACTGGATCTGAAGGTTTGCAAAGAAGAGTAATGGGACCACAGAGCACGGACCTTGAGCGATCGATTTCTGCAGGTGAATTAATGAACCCACGCGAAGAGTTAATAAAATTTAAGTTAATCTTAATTTTTCGCATTCGTTCCAAATGTATGTTCTGGATGTACGAGGGTTGCATCTTTTAAAAAACATCTCCATGGTGATAAACTTTTACAAATTAATTTTTCCTAACGGATAAAATCTACCTCCAAAATTAAATGAAAAAAGCTGTCCGAGAAAGGAGGCTAGGCCTTGACATAAAGAGAAAGGGAAAGTGGTCGAAGGTAAAGGGTTGCGAAGAGGAGCGGCCCGCGAAACGCGCCGCAAGAGGAACTCGAGAGCACGTGACGGAGGGCCCTGACCCCGGCCTAGTTGTGGCCACGGTTAGTAGAAGAAGAACCTTCTTCCACTAACCGTGGTTGGCGCCTGACGCTTCCCCGCCTATTCGGACGGCGATGTAGGGGGCGTTTGAAGGCTTTCAACCCCACCGCTAGGCATGGGGATACAAGACTAGTTTAAACCTCGTTCAACGCTTAAACGCAGTTTGACGTCTCTAGATTTAAAACATCAAAGTGGTAAACAGCAGCACGGTTGAAATTGTGCGTCAAGTTTATCAAGGTTGGTGAAGTATAACACACAGTATCATGAATTTAAATGGCTTATTTCTGGCAAAAAAAATGGCATCCGGTAACGGGAAGACCACAAGTTAAAAGAAGAGTTAATGTACCTGGGTGTCATTAACTCCTATCCCTTAAGTACCGCATCCTTTAAAAACTTGATACCTCCAAGTGGTCCATCCCTAGCACATTCATAGAGTGTGGCTAACGCCAGAGGGGTCAGGCGGACCAGCTGTATTTTTAAGAAAGGGTGAGGGAAACCGACTACCGCTCTATCCGTTCTGCCAGAATGCACCGACCCATAATGGCCCCAGAAACAATCTAACCCCCTCTGATATAGCAGGTGACTGAAGTTCTCTTGCTCCTATCAAAAAACTCTTTGGATTCGAGGATGTCGCTACCTGTGATTGGAGAAGCAATACTTGGGCGGGTTATTACGGCACGTGATTTGAGAGTGATCCTTGACAACAGCCTACCTTCTCTGACCATATTATGTATATGACATCCAGGGAAATGCGCATGTACCAGCAATAGTTGCCCGGTATACAGCTTGTCCTTCCATTAACAGAATACGCATCTCTTTTGGAGTCCCTACTATAGTTGCCACGTTGATCAGATTGGAAGGGTACACCGCAGATTTCTGAGATTTGTGGCCTATAAGCTTCATATTAAACACAACTCAGTTAATTATTATGCGTTTGGTCGGGGCTGCGGGATGCTGAGCCCTGCTGTTCGTGGACGCCTCTCGGATATGTCATCTTCTGAAAATTAATGCATGGAGACTACCCTTCGCTCATGAGCAAGGTGAATCTTGCAGTTTCCCGAGCACAAATCGTTTCCACCACTCTTTTTTTATCAACAAATTATTTGTACAGCCACCCGCTGTGCAGATTACGCAGAGAAGGTAACCTCTTAATCAATCTATCCCCACATGTAGACTATTTTTTTCGATTCTTTTAATTATGTATAAATTTCCATGAGGCTAAGGGGCCCAAGGAAACACGTACGAGGACTAGGACTGGAGGACGGAGCAGCAATTTGGCTACCAAAAGAATAAAATCACACACACACACACACACACACACACACACATATATATATATACATATATATATATAGTTAGGGAAAAAAAAGAAAATCAGATTAGTTTGGCAAAATCAATTTGAACTTTTGGCATATTACCAAATTGAAAATTTTGGCAAATTAATTTGAACATTTGGCACAAATCAATTTCAATACTTTTGGCATCTCAATTTAAACTTTCGGCGACTCAATTTCAACTTCTGGCATACCACTTCGAGCTTTTGGCATATCAATTTATACTTTTCACAAAATTATGTATAATTAATTAGGGAATATATTCCCTCTTATCTCGATAGTAGTTCGTAAATGTTGCATCTTGTCACATAATTTTCTTCCCGAGCCTGTTGATAGTTTCAATTTCATTTCTTTCCCTATTTATCGCGCACGTTACAGTTCAACTTATTATTTTCTACTTTGTATCCTAATACTTTGTCCTTATTAGTGTATTGAACTTGCCCGTATTATTAAATGAATAAATAAATAAATCTCTGAAGTGTCAAAGGGACCGATCGGGTGTCCGATACGTGATTGGCCCTAGCCAACTCTTCCACCACCTTCCGATCCGAGACGTCAGTCAAGTTATTTGATGCCTGTGCGTTAGTCTGCAAGGTCAAACCTACTTTTACTCAAAGTCGCTAGTGTGACGTGGGATTTCTCCTTTCTTCACATCCCAGAAGTATTTTACGTTTTTTTATATATTATTTTGTCGGTGCGTCTTCACAAGGTTTATAATAAATTCAAATTTTTTCAAAGTAACTACCCCTTTTACCAATTACCTACAATACACTGTAGCGTAACAACAGCCATACTCACTTAACAGTTGGATCCCCACCTCATTTTCCTTTATTTTACGTTTTCACCTTCTCGAAAAAAGAGAGAGAGCATTGAGCTGGACGGGTAAAATAAATCGAAAGGTCGCGGGTGGATTTGCGCCATTGAGCCAACTCGCTCCTGCCTTTTGCAAGGGTGGAAATATCCCGGGAGATCCTATAGCCTGAGAATTAGACTAAAAGGGGGCGACATTAAATAGATGGGGTTATGGCTGGGAGAGAGGCGTTGTTGGAAAGGGGTTATTTATGGTGGCAAATCCGAGCTCCCTCACCAGCGGTAGCGGAGCCAGCTAAGGTGCAATTTAAACTCGGTAGCAAATCGGAGAAGAAAAGGGAAGTGGGGGAGACGGGGGAACTCAAAACCTTGTGTTTATTCAAGTTCGCGGGCGGGCCTTTTTGTCATTCCGCCGGGTAAAAGGGTCGTAAAAGTGTGGCGAGAGGATTTCGCGGATTCGGGTCGAGGACAAAATGAAGAGAAGACGGATGGAAACCAATCGAATGAAAATTTCTCCGGCGGGAATGCTCTGATGGATAACGGGCGCAGAACAATTGGAAAATCTGACTACAGGGACTTCGGTACGTCCCACGTCAGGTTAATCCGGTCATTACGTGTTGCAAAGAGTCAGACACAGGAAGGGAAAAAGAGCTTTCACGCCGACCACATTTCGCGTGGCTTTTTTCTTTTTTTTCAGCTTCCTCTCAGGTATGTAACTTTGTATTTCTAAAATGGAGAGGACGTTCTGCCCGATTGTTTCCACTCGCGTTTTACATTTCAACGAATGCAATACGCATTTACTCCATCTTAGGAGACAATGAACAAGCTAGGCTGTAAAATAAATAAATATGCATACTGTAATTAGCATGGTGGCGGTATTTATAACCCCACCACGAAGATCCAGGCTCTGTGCGACGTGGAAGACTAGAAAATTTAATAATACATCCAACAAGTATTACCAAAAAAAAATTTTTTTTTCAATCTTCATGTTTATTTGCAAGGATCTTTCATAATATATTTGCGCACCCCTCGCAACTGCGTAATCCAGCGCAACATCAACTTTTTTCTTTTAAATGGGAACCCCAATTCTGTATGGCAGATTAGGATTCTACCCAAAATTTCATGAAAATTTTATCCTTAAACCAATTTTTTTTGCGCGCAACCGATTCTGCGAACACGCAAAGTTGCGCAACCCCGCAATTGTCAAATAGTGGATGATGGTGAACTCTCTAAGTATACTACGAACAAATAGTTAATTCGGAAGATTTGGTGATTTATAAAGAATTATGTTCGTTTATTAGCTAAATTGGTGTCAAAATTTAATTTAATAATAAAAATTGCACTTGATTATTTCTATGCATAAAAATATTTAGTTATGCAATAAATGCTTCATGGCTATGGCGAGTGCTAATGCCAAGTGAAGAGGAAAACAAAAACTCTAATGTGTGGCACATTTCTTTATTTACAAAACGGGCGGAGCCCAATTGCAAATTACAGAAGAAAAAAAAGTTGTTCCTGTGGAGTGTTGAGGTGCAATAAACGTTCGTATTTACAAGAAAAAATCAGAAGAAATTTCACATAAAACAATTAATTTAACAGGACATTAATTTTCAATGCTCTTTAACGCCAATTCATGTGGAAGAAACGCTGTCTGTTTCTTGATTTGACTCAAATTTGAGGACCGAAATGCCCAAAATTTATTCATTTTGTTAGCTTGGGTGGTTGGGAGGGGCATACTTCGAAGTGTGGGAAGAGTTGAAATAATAAGGGAATTTATGAAAGAAACAGATTTCTCCTTTAAGTTAGTGAGGTGATGGAATGGTATGGTTGCCCCTTCAATGAGCTGGAAGCATTAATCGGAAATCGGGTAGGGGCCAACAAACCATATCCATCACAAGTTATAGTTCGTTGATAGTAAAAACTGGGAGCAATTTGTGAAGTTCTTGGGAAGCGAACCAACGAGGCTCTCGAGTTTAGTTGAGAACAGATTGCAGAATAGTTTGCAGAACAGATACAGAGAGAAACAGACGCGATTTCGGCTGCGTGCCTGTACGCTATAATGCAAATTATTATCCGATATCAACGAAATTTTCAAGAACTTTGTGGAGTACATTCACCTGGACAAATTCATTGTTTTTACGTGGGAATACCAGAAGCTTCAATATAAATGTGCGTTCACCAAAATAACTCTCATGGTGTGATGACATGCCAAGCCTTTTCACAATTGGAGAATGGCGATCAAGGCGGCTGAATCATGGCCGTCGAGCGCGTGTGACCATAAAGAATAAAATTAGTTCTGAAGTTAAACATGAGAACGTTTTATCAATTTTTAGTCTTTACAGCTAACTATTTTGGTTAAGTTAAGTTAGGTCAAGATAAATAAGTAGGGCTAAGCCATAGTTTCCAGAAGTTGGATCATTGGTACTAATAATGAAGGGGTATATCTTCTTTCAATGTAAGGGAAGCCAGTAGTATACACAATCACTCGAGAAGCATTTAGTTGCTTTATATTTTATACATGGATCAACGATAAAACCAGGGTTGTACTGCTGTTTAGTTAAACAATCATTGTTGTTGTAGTACCCCTCTTTCCCACAAGCGACGGCGCTAAGTAATTGTTATATTATTAATAAATATTGATAATATCAATATTCATTTTTTGATTTTCCTTATTCATAAAATCAACTTTGGATCCCACAGACCAGAGAATGAAGTGAGATATGAGGCAAATGCATGCGCCGTTTTAGGTAATTTTAGCTATTAGACTGTAATTCAAAAAATGTTAATATTATTAACAATTTATTGCAACAGCAATTTTCTAGAATTAGTCAATTTATTTCTATATTTATAAAAAATGAATACCATAAACTTACCTTGAAAATACTAGAATACTGATATAAGTACAGGATCCTAACTATTAGTAACATTGTCGCAAGTCATTGAAGTCAGTAAGATCAAGAATGTGAGTGTTTTGCTAACATCTTATCTCATCACATGCTATAGTACCTGTATGGCTCAGAAGTTATCTTTGATTCTTGGTGGAGTGTTTAGCATTTCGGATATCAATCGACATCATCATCACTGTTTCTCGCTATGAATAAAGCCCAATGTTTTTTGTTTTTCCCTATGCATAAAATCAACTCTGGATCCCACAGACCAGAGAATGAAGTGAGATCTGAGGCAAATGCATGCGCCGTTTTAGGTAATTTTATTTTTTTATTTTTTTTTTTATTTTTTTATTTTTATTTTTTTTTTTTTTTTTATTAGCTATTAGACTGTAACTAGCATCTGGGAGTCCTGAGAACAAAAGCCGTTACCAACAGAAAGCGGTCAAACACGAGCTCATTTACCCTGACAAAGCTCCGAGGTCTGATCAAACAGGATGGATACGGGAGGAGACAACATGTTTGCTCTGAGCGATTTCTGAGGTTGAGAAATCCACCGAGGACGAAGCGAACTCGGGTTGGGATAAGGGAACTCAGACGGGGTGGAAGGAAGTCAACGAACGAAACTAAAGTACCGGATCGACTCCCAGGCCCTTCGACAAAGCTGAGTCAATACGGTCGCCTAATGCTTGGAACAAGGATGGCTCAAACGAAACTGAGTAAATAAAATCATACACAATGACGATGTGAACCAGAAAGATGGAAGGAGTTACGGTTCTTTCATTTTCCAGAAGTTCCCGGGCTTTTAGTATAGCCAGAGTTGCGAATGCGGGCTAAAGGCCGACGATTCTGCTTATTCCCAAACCTATTAGTAGAATTTCAGCAGGTTTTTCAATAAAAGTTGGTTCTACAGCAGATTCGCGTAGGTTACACAGACAAGTAATATCCAAATACTTGCGGAAAACCCTTTCGTTGCAGCTTGCTTCTCTTAATTGGTTTTGGTCCAAGCCAGCTTATCTCCTGACGTGTCCTGGCGAGTATTTATTTATACTTTAGTAGATAATGGTGTTCCATTCACACGACTCATATTTTCATATCTCTCTGTCTTTGTCAGTTTAATTAAGTTCAATTTTACTAGTATTATTCTACAAGCGTAGTTCGGAAAGTAAGAGTACTGGTGCTCTCACGGGATGGGGCAATTTTTTTCCCTAAGTTGGCTGCACTGCGTTGTAGGGGGGCATCTCCTGAAGAAATTGAGAGGTCAACCACCTCGCTAGTACGAAACCTCTGTTGTTGGCGAGCGTTTGCATGAACAATGCCAATTCAAAATCCCGCCAAGTGCGAGGTGCGCGCCGTTATCCGTTTCCTCGTTGCGGAAGGAAGAACGCCTCTCAAAATTTTTTCGCGCATCAAAGTCGTTTATGGTGAAGGTGTCATGAACGGAACTAATGTTTACAAGTAGTGCCGTGAGTTTAAGGAAGGAAGAACTTCTGTTCATGATGGTCAAAGGAGTGGAAGACCTTCAATTTTGACACACGAGTTGGAGCTGAAAATTGAGGAAACTGTCTTGGGAGATCGCAGATTGACTTTGGACGAAATGTCCGCAATGATTCCTCAGCTCTCAAGAACCCTACTGTACGAGACGATCACTGAAACACTAGGATTTCGAAAATTGTGTGCACGGTGGGCGCCGAAACAGCTTACTGAAGATCACAGACTGAAGCGGATTGCCAGCTCTAAAGCCATTTTGGAGGCATTTGAAGTGGAAGGTGAGGCATTTCTGGACTCCATCGTGACAGGCGATGAAACTTGGGTAGCTCATCACACTCCTGAGACAAAACGATAATCCTTACAGTGGCGCCATACCACCTCACCGTCGACAAAAAAATTCAAAACCCAAATTTCGGCGAAGAAATCATGGCTTCGGTTTTTTGGGACCGAAAAGGCATAATTTTGATCGAATATTTGACACATGCAGAAACCATTAATGCGGAACGATACTGTGAAACCTTGAAGAAACTCAGAAGGGCTATTCAGAACAAACGAAGAGGGATGCTGACGAAGGGAGTCTGTTTTTTGCATGACAATGCGCGACCGCACACGGCGAACCTCACCAAGGCTCTTTTGGACTCCTTCGGTTGGAACATTTTAGACCACCCCCCTTACTCCCCCGACTTGGAGCCTTCTGATTACCATCTGTTCACTTCTCTGAAAATGCACCTTGGTGGGAAACATTTTTCAACCGACAAGGAGATTCAAAAAGCTGTCATAAACCGGAGCAAGGAGGTGGCGGGAAGTTTTTATGACGAGGGGATTACAAAGCTCATTTCACGGTCACAAAAGTGCATTGATCGAGAAGGCGATTGCGTGGAAAAATAACTTAGATGTATGCCTGTAATACCCTGTTATTTCATTTTTATTTTTTTTTTTAAATAAAATTTTCGCAAAGTCTGGAAAAATAGATTACTTTTTCTTTCCGAACAACCCTCGTATACAATAATGGGCCTACGGATATGTGCCACCATCTATGGGCCACAACGTCAACAAAAGGCATTGCCCGTAATTATAAATGCAAGGGGATGATACTGTGTTGATCACAGTGGCCGAGCGGGAAAATCGTTCCACTCGATCATTCCGAGTTCGTACTAGTACCACCCCAAGGGCAGATAGAAAGAAGTTCATTTACGAAGGAAAGATGAGGTTCCTATAGTTTTCGCCAGGCACTGTACCAAGCATTACAATTGTGTCTAAGGGAATATTGTTTTTTAATTCAAAAACGTTTCCAAAATGTTGTAAACAACTTTATGCATCTTACAACGACTTTATCCATGTAGTGACTCGATTGAGGAAGAAAAAAATCTTCATCGAATTTGTACCGTTTTATTACTTGGAGCACAGCAATTATATTACGAGTTTTATAGCGCGAAAACACGAGAATCAAGTTAGACGAGAGCAAGTAGTTTATGTGAGTTCGGAATTCGATCATTCAAATGTGACGTTTTGTCAGTAGTCAATCTCGGGAAAATGTATGCAAATGCGGCAACCCCTTCTCCTTCAGTTCGAATCAATCTTTGGGTCAGGAGAATTTAGTGGCGTCCGATCCCATTTCTGTCATATCGACCCACTGATTGGGTTAGCGTGAACTTCATTCCTGCCGCGTCGCAATCTCACCATCTCTTCTTTTATAATTTCCCGTTTCGTGCGCCGACGATCTTTCTCTGCTTCACTCTTTTTTCCAAATCTTTGGAAAACCTTATCGGTGAAGCGGGAGCGGAAATTTATTGGGGTCTTACGAATCGGGAATACTAAGAGAAATTAGTCGAGGGACGTTGACATTCTACGTCAGTTCAGACGCAATCAAGAGACCACTGAATCAAAGATATCTGATAGAAATTGCATTTTATACATGCTGAACTTGGCATTTTTATATGCTTAAGAGCTTTAGAGGTTTAGTACTCCCATTAGTGTACCGTCCAAAACTGCAGGTTGCATTGCAGTTGTGCGTCCTCCCACTACCTATCAATATTCCTGTCAATAGTGCTGTCGTACTAAATTATAATAACAACTATAATGTTATGAATGTATGCGAAAGACATTTTTGACAAGGCTTTATTGAGTTGTAAAACTGTCGAACAAAGTAGTAGAACGAATATTCATGACACCATACAGAATCGGTGGTAACTATATTGCTTGCACAAACTCATGAATTTGGGTTCTAAAAACATTTCATAACAACTGTGTAATTCCCAAATGCCTTGCAGATGGTTTCGACGATTCCTGGCCCTAGCGCGATTCTTATTCCTTGTAACCATCGGAGAATATGGTCAGAAGCCGGTTCTGTTGGAGAAGGATTCTATAAGGAATTTTGTGAACTAAGTATTGCCAACTCCAAATGCTGGTGGCTATATTGTTCCGTTGCAGATGGCGGCACAGATACGGGACTGACATTTGTGACATCAAGGTAGAGCCAAAAGATTAGAAACAGTTATATCCCGTCCAGTAGGAAATCGAACATGAGAATAGTTGTTATTACTCTTCACTAAACCTGCCAAAACTACTGAAATATTGTACATGCTCCCGGTGAAGAGAAGGCACATCAGAACTGAACTCTCTTTCGTGAGGAGTAGCATTCCTGAAAGTGCATTGATTGAGTGTAACGCTTGAGTAAGAACCTTTTCCAAGTCTTCACTCTCAAGGTCGGAGGAAGAAAGTAAGATAAGTTTCTTAAAGGAAACACACCCACAGAGTAGCACTGATGTTGAATACTTGTAGGAAAAGGATTAAGAATCCACTCGCACCTTATAACGTGTCTTCTCCACTTTTTTCAAATACCAGTTTGTTTGATTAGACATGGCTGTGGAATAACTCATTAAATTATTCTGTTGCGATTCTACGTCACCCTGTATTTGATACAGCTTCAATTGTGGTTGTGGGCACGAAAAGTAGGGAATATATGTATTCCATTAGGCTTTTCACAAAGCACAGTTCTATTTTGAAACGATCCCGAATTAAAAACGAACGGGATTCATAATGGAATGAAAATCCAAAAATATGTTTGTTATGGTGTATTTTTGGTCGTTGAACGAAGCGTTTCAGAGAGAAAACCTTCCATTCTAGAGAAGGGAGCGACTACAGTGATGGGGTCAGAAAGAGCACGGCCGACTGAACGGTGCACACGCTCCAGTCCACTTCAAACGAGTAAAACAGACGCATCCGGCGAGAAAGGATTTGTAACGATGTATCTATCTATGCACCATGGTCGCTATCCGAGATAAGATTTTCTTCTAGATAAGAAAACACTTATACTTCTTGAGTTGGTTATTTTCACCCGATAAGCTGTCCTTGTACAATTACTCAGACGGAAGCGCCGAATACTCAAACGTTCGAAACTAAGTAATAAGGACCACTTACCGGCGACTCACCAGAACTTTGAGTGCGTTATCTAACAGGTCAAATATTGCCTCCCAAGAGCCCGGGTATTGTAGTTCCGCCGGACGCAAGCACGTATTTTACAAAATCCTTGGGACATTTGGGTAACACACTCATGAGGTCTCGGAATGTACGCGCCGAGTAAGTTTCCATCCTTCTATTGAGAAGAAAGAAACTATTGAGGATAATGGAAATTACTGCTTAGAAAGATCACGAGAGTAAGAAGCGGGACATTAAGGGGTTAGAACAGGAACAATACAACAGGAATATCTTCATGCTATCAGCTGGACTCTTGTGTTAGTGACAAGTGTGAACCCCTCGCCTATTTTACTGCATTAACCCGAACAACAAAGGATGATTCACGGAACTTTGAACCCCTGAAACTTGGAAGGTCCTCCTGTACTCTACTTCAAACAATTTTAGGTCCCTTGAAACAAACGTTAGAGTGTTATCCAAGATTTACCTGCTTCACTCGTGTCTAGTTCCTTCTTGGCATAACAATGATCCAACCCTTAACAATTCACTTCCTATTCGTAGAGATTACAAAGACATAGATGCCATCCGGAGACATTTATAAACGGTAGCCGCTTCTCTTTCCTTTTTTTTCGATGCTGAATGAGAAATCGTCCTTCTCAATCTCAGTGCTGGCACCGGGGACTTGTTAGCGGACTAAAAATGACTAGCGAGTGGTTTGAGGATGAAAGTTGTGACGTTGTGAAATCACCTCCGACTTCCAGCCAAATTACCAGCTATTTTACCTGTCATCACAAATAACCAAACCATCGGTCAGAGGAAGTTCAATTCTTCACCATCAATCGTCGTTAACATGTCATGATACTGTCGATCAAATTGATGTATGATATTTATAAACGTATGATTTTATATATATATGTATTTATAAATTTATGACATTTATACATTTATCACTTGGAAAAACATCTCCTCTGTCAGTTCCGCATCACCTATACGTGAATAAAGAGTTGTAGGTATCGCCTATCCAGTTACTTGGGCACTAGACGAATCAGATTATAAATTCAGGAGCAAGTGCCTTTTAGGCACTACGCCCCCACTTACCAATATACCTACTAATCCAGATTCTCCAAATCCCCCGAGGGAACTTTCTCACGTTTCCAATAGACAAGGAAGTCAAGTGCACTGCATACTATGATGATGGTATAGTGTTTCACTATTCTCCGGAGATGTGATGTAGAATGCAAAGGTTGGTTTAGTATTTGGGAAAGCTGAGTATGTGCAATCACACCTGGTATGCAAAAGTTAGCTGCACTCCTTAAGAAATTGTCATTCTTCAGGTTGTTCTTCTTTAGGTGACGATTTGCGATTATTGAATGTGTTCTGAGTTTACCATTTAACAACTCTATGTTAAAAATTCGTTTACTCTACTTATAAATGCTAAAATCAACTGATAAAACTAAACTAATTGTACTTTTTACGTGACGAAGCAATAGCCAGCACCCTGAGGGTGAGGAGAGAAGTGAGCACCCACGTATAGAGAGAGTACTACACAACAGCACCCCCCCCCCCCCCACTTCCCCCCTTCCCCAAAAATCCTTATTTCTGGGGTAGAAAGGCAGGAAAGGGGGTCAGATTTTTGGAAACGAAGCCTCTAAAACCAAAATCCCAAGGAGGAATTTTTGGTTCGAAATGAGTTGTAGTACATGCGGTTCTAAAAGTTCTAAAAACCTGGATCAGTGAACTCGATATCATGCCACGATGTATAACCATTAGTCGACATTACGTGACGTCACTTTTTCAGTACAGGTCACCTGGTGGTTCAATAGCCGCAATCTTCCGTCGCAGCTAAGCTAACTTCACGCATGCTCCGAATCGCAAGAAGTAGAACGACAATAGAATTGCGATGATAAATTTATGGTCGGAGAATCACTCATTTTACGATTACAAGGAATTATTATTTGAAATAATAAATTCCGGTCAGGTAGACGGTAGGGCTGGAGCATTGAACGTCAATGGCAGGTCTGAGCTAGACCGCCCAAATTCTTATTTTATCTAGTTAAATTTTAGTTGGATTTCTACGAGTGTTTCCAAGTTTACCTAGGAGGCATTGTCTCTGGTTGTTGTGTCCCATTCTAGTAGTCACTTGATCCACTTGGGAGCATATCATTACAAAGAAATGATATGCCTTTTGCAATAATCTGCAGCGTTTTTCGTAGTCGTTTAATAAACCCATGAGGAAAACGTGACCCAGCTCACAATCACAATGCTCTTTCGCTCATCCTGCCCTCAACATCAGCTGATGTTAGAAACCACCACGGTGCGCAATGAAAATGCTTGAACGTATTATAAAAGTAATTAATACTGAGAGCAAGGCTGAGACAGCCGTAGTTTAGCTCGTGAGACGGCGCAAAGGGATACCCGACCATCATGACCGGGCAGTATTGCTGGTTTTGCCTACTCCCTTCGCGTTCAGCGAATTCGTAGGTACCGCCACGGTTAGTAGAAGTCTTCCACTAACCGTGGGTAGGGCGTACTTCGTTTCGGCACGATCTATTGTCCTGGAAAGGATTAACTACAACTCGTCTCGGCACACCGAGGCCCTCTCCACTGTGGACTCTGTTCGGCACGGTCGAGGCTCACTTTCTGTAGGAGACTGTACCTTTAACAGTCAACAGCTGATCATGTTTACCCCGACGTGTCAACGAGACGACGCGTTTATCTGGTCAGTATTCCACAATGTCTTCCCGCATCAAAGTGATTGCCTCGAAACGTGCGATAGCTATCATAGTCGACAACAAATTCAAATTCTTCTTCTTCTTCAAGTTCTTCGAAGCGAGCTGGTTCCCAGACCACTGTCCCCAGCCTCAAAAGAAACGCAGCGAAAAATTCGGGAATTGAGGGTTCTCCTTGACCAAAATCAAATAAACCCAAAGAACTTCGTGATGAAGATGGGCCAAAAAAAAAACCAGTTCGGTTGGTGGTGCAATAGCACAGATAATATTATTAACACGACCCAGACGACGAATGTGTCTGAGATTTTTATGACTAAGTGTCTTATGTGATGATGAATTATTATGATTAAAATATTAGTATTTTAGTACATTAGCACAGTTTAGTACATTTTTGGCACTGCAATAAAAGTTTGCTTTTTCTTTGCTTTTTTTTGTTTGTTTGTTTTTTCTGCCCATGGTTTCTAAGAGTATGTTTATGTATGTAAGAGTATGTATGTCTACGGTGTACAGTCACGGTAGAAATTTTTTTGGGAATGTGCCGAATGGAGTTGTATTTTCCGGGAGCAGAGGTGTGCCGAAACGTCGACTGTGCCGAATCGAAGACCGCCGCCGTGGGTACCGCCTTCTGAATTACGTAGCTATACTCCAGCCCACCTAGGAGGGACCCTGAGGTTTTCTGAAGACCTCTGGGTCTGGCAACGCCGCTTAAATCTAAGCCTCCAGGTAGTGGCCTGACGGCTCGCATCGGACCCTAATTACGGTACGGTACTTACGTCTTATGCAATTCAAATGTGATCTTATAGTTAATTCGATCATGCCATCACCAGAATCGTGATGTACACGAAAAAAGGGACACAACGAGTATAAATTTGAACTGGAAAAACATACCTAGACGTTATGTAAAAATGGCGGTTTTCGTCAAACTCAAACAAAAATGGGTTTTTTTCCATGTGGGATATTGTGTTCCATGTAATTTTGGACGCTGAAGCGATTGGAGTGGGTCCCGAACATGTGCGAGTGACCCAGAACGAGGAAATCCATTTTCTTGGGGTAAAATGGTGCAAAATGACATTATTTCCGTACTTTTTCGAGCTCCATCCCATCTGACAGGGTTGGATCAAAGAAACATGAGTTTAAGTGCAATAAAGTTCGACACAAGAATAATAAAACCATGTGTAATCAAATTTGCAGCGTTTTTTTTTTTACAATTTATTACACTTTTGCAATACGGCCACACACTTGTTTGATAAGGTGTTCCTAAACCGAGTGATATGAAATTTAGACTTGTTTTCCTCAGAACGACGAGAACATTTTGAATCTCACAAAAAATTACATTTTTCAACAAAAACAACTAAAACGTCTCGCGTTAAGAGGGGAAGATTGAAAGGGGCTTTACTGCTGCTAATGAGGGATAGTCGGCAGAGTTAAAGGGACCGCTGCGGTGTTGCCCACTGATGGCGGGGAAGGGGTTTTCTTCCCGGCGCGCCGGGGGTCGTTCCTATATGGGCAATGGTATAGCAACCGAAGAGGTTCAGAAAAACCAAATTAATTACGATTACAAATGGTTTTTTCATATTTCTTTTTTTATAATTATCGAGTAATTATTATTATGACAAGTTAATTTAACTGAGAAAATCCACCGAACCTTACGAATGAGTACTTCAATTATTATTTTTCGGTTAGAGCTCGTTTGTATGGGCCAATACTTCCTAATTCTATTCATTCCAATTTTTAATATATATCGATATCTACCCGAGGACTGATTCGTAACGCTAATTGGAATCCCTCCGTCACTATCGAATACACAATTCGATCACTATTGACAATACCGTATACCTACTTATGTCAAACTCGAAGCCTCGAATCCCTTCAGAACATAAGTTCATACTTTTAAGTCAGTGATTCTCATAACTAATATGATTCTGCGTTCGATGTGCGGAATTACACATTTTCGGGTTGTTATTATTCATGATGCAAAAGGCTATAACAGGTATTGTAATAATATTTTAATGAACCATAGTGCATGTAAATATATCTGACACTGGACCTCTCCGGGCCAGATATATTGTTTATAGGTCTAATTAATCTATGTAAAAGCCACATTAACATTTATTCAGGTCAATCAGGCATTCTGCAAATCAAAATAACCCTCCTTGAGCAATGCGCAGAAATGGTTGAAGGGCAACGAAAAGAAACTGAATCCACTGATACGATAAAAATAGGTGTTCAATAATAATTGAACTATATCGATTGTATAGAAAAATTTGAAACGAAAAACGAAGGTAGGCAAAGAGAACATACCGAAAGTATATAGGTAGACCTGTAGTCTCGAAAAACAAAGAAATTGTAAAAGGGTTTAATAGCTGGCCTGTTGCAGCTGTCGGAAGTTTCTGAAGTTCATCAAAAATATAATTTGAACAATTGACGTTGCTTAAGTTGAGACGTCACGGGAAATGACTTCCGTAAGGTCACGGAGACGGCTGGAGTTTCCCAAGTCACGTCTTGCATGAGCCTTCATGACTCAGGTGGGTTGAGGACTAGCCAGTAGGTAGGAAGGTAGAGGATGTTCTAAGGGTGTGATACAACCAATTGAATTATGCAAACTATTTAAATATCACACAGAAAAAGAATATCAAGATAGACATTCATGAAAAAATATAACAGCTAACCCTTGCACCTTTTTCTTTCCCTTCAATGATTTTCGCGCATTGCTCAAGGAGAATTATTTTGGTTTCTGAAAAGGTTCTTTCGATTTGTAGAAAGTTTGCTATGATTTATAAAAAAGTTAATTTGACTTATAAAAAGGTTGATTTACCTTGTATAAGCTATAAAACTGAGATGGTCTTGCTATCGGAAGTTCATAACTGCTGGGCGATCCCCTAAAAAGTATCGAATGGGCTGATCACCCCAACATCTCCCATGCACAAACCACGACCCACAAATATTGATAACATTAAACAAAAAAAAATGCAGGTATGGCCAGAGGCTATTCTTTCGACCACTATCCGGTCCTTCCTTGAAAGTCGGGTCACAGAAGAGACAACATTGAGGACGTCATGCAGATCAGTGACCCCAACTGCCATTGCTCATGCCACACAGGAAACTAGTTTTGTATGGCAAGAAAAGAACCGATCCTCTATGTGCCTGACTAAACATTCCAAGGAATATCAGTGATCATTTATCACCAATGACTCATCTTGCAACAGTATCAGCAGACTCATATTAGTAGGAGGAAAGGAAGATATTATTCTCCCGGTACTCTTCCCAATTACCTGTGCTCGTATGACTTGGAACACACATACAAATTATGGTTGAACACAGAATGGTATTCATTTACTGGGCATAACGTTTATAGACATACTAGAACTGAATTCGAAAGCTAAATATATTCCAAATGCTGTCTAGCATTCATTTGGGCAAACCAATCAAGATGTTCTTGACCCCACGTGGGTATCTTCCACCCGACGATCTTCTCACAACCGTGTCCTGTTTAGTTTGTTGTGTGCTTGTAACCGACCAATCGCAAAAGCGTCTCCGCAACCCGCGTGATAGCGCGTTCAATTCGTAACCAAGGCATTCTAAATTAGCTTCCTCAAACTTCAATTTTCCTTTTCCTATCTTACTACGTCTTTTTGGATATTTTAAACATTGGAACAGTCTAAAAAGAGTCATTATAGAATTATTGTCGTTTTCAAACTCTCGTTGATGTGTTACCAAGATACCAGCTGAGCCTTTGAAGGAGCGACGATAGACAGCATGGAGTGGGAGGTACTCATATAGGGTCTATACCGGGTAATCATTTCTTTGTGTTAATTGCTACATAATCAATTGCTAGAAATAATCGATTGCGGAGTGAGAAAATTGTGAAGAGTAAGATTTGTGATGGATATGGTTAGTTGGACCTTCCCGATTTTGGAATCCGACGCCTTGGGGGAAAAATCAGACGTTTTCAAGCGTCTGGGTCATCCTCTCAGCGTGGCGGAGCATTAATATCCGCATCCACCTTAATGGAAGGGGCAACTATACCATTCCATCACCTCACAGATTGTGTGCTCAAAGACACGTGCAGCATGTCTGGGATTATCGTTTTTTCCGAAAACCGGAAACAAATCGCGTGAATACCCGAGGTAAAGAAAAACAAAAGTTTGACATACCTACTTGTTTCGCCCAAAGATGAGTGAGGTCGCTTCACCCAATAGTTCTGCAGTGGGATCGTTTAAGCTCGTACAATTTTTTTCCCCACGTCGTGTCATGCGATACGCGATAGCGAAAACATTCTGCATTAAATATTCTCACGGATTGCCGTGATGAAAACTGTGTCAGGTGAGGTTATCGACCCCGTGCGACCTCCATCGGTTTGCTTCGGCACATCGGCTAAGTTTCCAGGACCACTGGTTGGTGTTCGTTTGAAATCGATCCTAAGAAATACGAGTCCCCTCGTATCTCGTTACACTTACAACTCCCAAAAACCAATACCCCCAACCACCAAAAATCTGTCAATTCGTATTTTGAGAGATCTATGTGGAACCCCTACATTATACCTAGCCTATCCTCTCGGAATAACACAACAAAATTCACGATCTAAAAATCGTTGAATATGATCATTTCAGAACTTTCCTCTGGGAAATTCGTTTTGACTCATTTTGTAAAGAGTCCTGGATTCCCCACAATTCTTCATTCCGCACAATCCCTGAGGAAAACTTTTTTTCCCCTCTCATTAAACCAAATTTTAAAAGGAGGGATAAGTTCATTAAATAGCACTGATTGAGCACAGTAAATCGGTCACTTTTTAAAAACGCTGCGAATTCTTTCACTGGGGTTTATTATTCAATCGGCTTGCGTTCATGATTTGAATTTCTTCTAAGCTTTGGAGTGGGCGTGTTTCACAGGATAGGGCGATTATTGAATTTCAGGAGATATACATGGAGCACGTGAATCCGTTCCCGACCAAAATACCTATTTGGATTGATCAGTTGATCATATTTGTGTGCCTCCTGAAATTCAATAATCGCCCTATCCTGTGAAACACGCAGACTCCAAAGCTTAGTAGAAATTCAAATCATGAACGCAAGCCGATTGAATAATAAACCCCAGTGAAAGAATTTGCAGCGTTTTTTTATTGAACCTCAATACCCCCCCACAATAAAAACATCTATAATTTATCAGGTCCTTTGGCACTCGTGTTGCGTTAAAACTTCCCCAAATCCAAATTTAAACGATGTAGCCAAAGGTAGACAGATGTAGAGGGGGCACACAAATATCATCAACCGATCAATCCAAATAGTTGTTTTGGATGAGAACCGATTTACGTGGTCTATGCATATCTCCTGAAATTCCATAATCGCTCTATCACCTGTAAAACACGCACACTCCGAAGATTAGTACAGATTCAAATCATGAACTCAAGCCAATGGAATAATGAACCCCAGTGAAAGAATACTTATTTACTCGAGTAATAATATTGAATAGTAAACCCCAGTAATAACATTGGATAATATTTACCTATATATTATCAGACTGCTTCAACCCGTGTATGGGCTACTAACTACACTACATGTATTCACATAGGCTATCACTCCAGTATCCACATTCACTACAACTCGACGCTGTCGGCCGGACGTCACTAGGTTACAAACAAACAATAATAAACGAAAAAACGCAAATGTTGGCACCATAAATCGGGCCATACATCGGGAATGGTTTGACCTACGGACGTGGGAAAGGGCTCATTCGATTCCTAATGGTATGTTCTTCAAATAGGGAAATATTTAGGCCGATTCGACTAGTTTTGAGGTTTTCAGGGATTTTACAAAACTTTTACAGCCCTTAAAGGGCACTTTAAATCGAGTGAGCGGGCTCAAGAATTGGGGCGTCGTCGGACCAAGATGGATTTTTCCTGAAAATTTCAGATTTTTTGGTCCAGCCGTTTCGGAGATATCGTGCGTACGGCGTACGGCGGACGGACGGAAAATTCTTTATTGCAGATTCGGATTCTACACCCTTTGAAACGTGAACCATGAAATTTTCAGGGGGCGTTAGAATTTTTTTTTTTCCAGAGCGATTACAAAAGAAAGAAGGTAAAAATCAATTAATGAATGAGAAAAGGGGTATTTTTGAGTCATGAAATTGATAGGTGCCAATTAACAAAATGGAATACTATAATTTACAAAAATTTTCCCCACGATTATGCCACATTATCGGAACGTTTTTAGATTTGGCTAATTGAGGTCAGTGTTTGGAGGTACGTTAAGCTATGTTCTTGGATTACAATTTGTATCACAGTGGTTCATTATTCTAGTTTCAATTACCATTAAGGGCTGATATTTGATCAATCTCCATCAATTAGTTTAAATCTTCCCAGCCACAAGATAACAGTATCTATATCAACCGGTAGATAAGCTACAAAACATCTCAAGTGAGAATGAGGCGATTAGAACTTTATCGCCACGGACACTTCACAGACCAACTCAACGGACAGAGTAACTCAACGTTTTTGGTTATCTCGCCGGAACATTAGCTGTCTCAGTTAATATAATATATTATTAATATTATATGATTATATATTATATAATCCGTTTTATGGTTCCATTCTGATTAGTTAAACTTTATCATGATTACATCTCACAACTGTATAAATGAAAATATAGTACAACAATCTATAAGGGAATATAAAAGTCGTTGCGAATATGTTGTGTAGGAATGCCGAATTTTATCGAATCAACGAGATCATACGAAAATGCAATCAACAAGCAGAATAATAAAATATCTCACAGGGAAATATAAGCTGAATATAAATATGATAGTGTCTGCTCAACAGACAAGATCCCTACAAGGGACCTACAAGAAACAGATCTCTTGGCATCTAAGAACATCTTGCAATGGGTTAAGTTAGTTTGTGGTAATTGTTTTTAGGTATCATATACCTATTTGAGTTATTGTCATTTTGTATTCTTGTTTTATCAATGAGCTGACCATAACCTGTATTACATTCTTCCAGTTATAGGTCCTGATGATGGTTCTAAATAAACCGAAAGTTTGGCAATTAGGAGAGGCGGTACACATACACTGTGACTGAACTGACTCTCAAACTCAGTAAATGGGTATTCAACAATAATCATTCATCACAATATATCAGTTCGAAACAAACTAGGAACCGCAAGCAACGATGTCACATAGTCCTGCTCGATTTAAGGAGCGACATTTGGAGCTGCACTGCTCAGATGGAAGCTTACCCAGACTCTTCAAGTAAATCGTTCACCACGGGATACTAAGAGGTCATGTCAATAACGAAGCAGTGCCTCTACGGTCCTTAGGCGACCTGAGAAGATGGAAGAGAAGATGGATTCCACACGAACTACGCAGTGAACGTGATGTAATCAGTTCATCTCTTGTCAGACTTTGTTAAAACCAGTTTTTGGTTAGGTAATTATTTTAAACAGTAAGCCTTCGCAATCGTATATCAAATTTGTTACAACCTTCCTCTAATGCATTGTGCCATTTCCTTTGAAGGTACGTATATTCCATATCTTCAATGTCCGTCCGCCGTACGGGCCATAAAAATCATAAAAATGTATGTAAATATCCGTTCACTCGAACGTCAGTCCTAACTTCCAGCCAGGCTGATCGCTTAACATGAATAGATGCTCAAATCATCGTTTTCGGGCTTTTTACAGACGTACTCAATGTGAGCGTCATTCCCAAGCAATTTTGGACGAAGATGTGGGACCCTTATCAGTCCGAGCACAACTGACTTGCGAAATCTCTTTTTTTTTAGGCCTTTATTTTGATAATTTTGGCGAATAAATATTTTTGCTTCGATCACAAACATGGAGCCTATTATAGAAAGCAGGATATACCAAAGTAAGATAATCAAATGGACCAGGCCAACTGCTCGAGGATGAGAACGACTCATGAAATGTCAACTCCCATAGTAACTGCATCAAATCACAGGAATCTGATTCCAGCAGCGCTAGAATACGGTGTTGCCTAGAACGATGAGTGCTGCACTATAAATCAACCTTCCGTAGAGCCGTAGAACCGAAACCATCTGAACAATAGCTGCGACCAGCCTACCACAAAAGCTTGACTGTCTAGCATCATGATGTCACGTGAATGACACAAAGGATTAGCATTATGACACAAAGGAATCCTTCTTCCTCTTTTTCAAGCCTAAGTATACAATTACACACAGGTGACTTCTGAGCCAACTCATTCATCCCATGACAAAATGAAACATTTTAGGAGATGATTATCAGCCAACTTGGTGAATTATCATGTTGGTAAAATTAACGAAAGTCCAACATTTTGTCTGAATTTTTGCCCATAAAATTTATCCAATTCTACAACTACTTCACCATATCACAACCCGGGAGGTCTATTTTTGTCGCATTATCATATAAGCTGTTATTTGGACTCGACTGATCGAAGAGCTCCGATTTTTGTGGAAGCTGATTGCGAAGTTATTGCTTGGGCTCAACTAGTCTTCAATCCATCTCAAACTCAGCTGGTTTACTTGAACTCTGCAGGAACTATGAGGTTGCATTTAAGGTTCAAACTGCCGCGGAAATTACACCTAGCTCAATCGAGACATCCAATTCTAATTGAATATTTTCGCAAACTATCATAGACACTATGGACCGGAATCAATTCAACTGGAATCAGTTTCTGGAAATGGGAAAAAACTGGAAATGGGGAAACTTCCCAACAATAGCGCACCAGATTATAAACTCTATTTACTCTTAATACGCAGCTATCGAAGTTCTACGTGCAATTACCGGGTTAGGGGATATCCCGAATCGCCGCTATGAATGGGTGGGTAGAGATTTAGACACTATGATAGCTCAAAGAGTAGTCGCATTCACCCAACGGAGACGGAAATCATTGGTCATTTAGTACTACGAAGTGGTCATCACACTCCGGATATACTTTTTATTAAGACAATACCGCATTCTTACTAAAATCAGATCCCCCTGCTAGGATTCAAAAGAACATTTACTCCCAGGATGAACAAGGATATTACATGCAGATGTACGGATTGCGACAAGTTTCTCAAAAATATTTCGCAGAATACCAACAACTAACCGTTTACTAAAAGTCTTAAATCAGCTTCTGGGGTAAACGACTCGAACTTTCTATGTCATGTATATTCAATAATTGTCCATCATTTCCAGTTCATTTTGGAGTCAACGAAGTACAGGGCAGATTCATATAAAAACACAATCATAAATCTGCTACTAAAATCAACAATATCAAAACGGGGTTAACATTAAATGCCAATGGAATAGATTGGCGAAAGAGGTCGATAACACAGAATTAATTCAGACATCAACCATAGTGAACGTTATGTTTTCAGTAAGTTGAAGTATAGGGACTTTTTGGAGAATTCCTGGTTTTAATTCCTTTTCAGTTTCTTTAATTTTCTACGTTGAAGGGCCAAAGAAATAATTAAGGTGAATGTAGTGGAATATCAGAATTACCTTGAAATGTTCAGACAGATGACAAATTTAACAGTAAATACCACAAAACAGCACTTGATTGTTGACGTAACGAATCAGAGTACACTTGATAACGTCATGACGGGTGGCCTGAGGGGAGAGCTCAGGTACCTGCAACGCAGTGACGTCACGCGAACCGCTCAAAGTGCCTACCACGAGCCGACTGAGAGGGCCTTTACCCCCACCCGGTAAGGACAGGAGGGAAGGGAAACCCCGCCCCCGGTAGGGGTGACCGCCCTCCTCGTCAGCCACCCCTGGCCGCCTGCACCGCCACCCGACGCGCCCCCGCTATCCAACAGCTCGAACTCATTCGGAAACCAACCGCCTTCGCCGTTTCAAGGTCACATCCCGCGTCACCAGCTTCCGACGCAGCACCTGAACGTCTTCCGCTCGCCATCCGTCGCGGCGCACACGGTTCGAGTTCGATCGACTTCTCCCGAAAGGATTCCTACAATTTCACGAATTCCCAACATCTACAAGTAGCTAACTATCCATCAACATTCGGTTTGTTTCCAAAAACTGTGGTCTGCGACAAAAACCTGATTTTCCTAAAGAACTATCTATTTTCCACTATCTAATTCGAGTTTCTCACTCTATATTAGACACGCAATCTAAATTAAGCGAAATTTTTCCGCATGAATTATGTCCAATACCCTAAATTGGAGCTCAATTTCAAAATAAAGCAATTTTTTTATATCTTACACGCAACTTACGGTGAATGAAACGTAAATTTGAAATGGTTGGAAATATGCCTTCACCTTCAATTTGCTTCTTAAGAATGGTCAACAACGATGATCAGCAGTCAAACTGGTGCAAACAAAAAAGAATTAGCTGGTTGCAAATGTTGCGAAACGTTAAGATCTACAAAACAAGCAACAGCTCCTGATAGAATAGGAACAATCTCGTAATCCTGTGGACATGCCCAAGTACACGTTTGATCAAAAATCATCTACATCCAGCCGTATCTGCGCCCTTGACAGCGCGATTTCTTAGGGGGAAAATTACCATTTTTGTCTGTCTACATGAAAACCCTTTTTATAAAACGAATTTTTGACTCCCAATTTTCAAAATTTGACTAAAAAAATTCTGGCCTTCATTCCGACTTCAGATTTGTACTGTATGGCCCGAAAAACCTAAGTTTTAACAAATTTCTTTGAAATATTCCAAAGAAAAGAGATTTTTGCCGTTTTCCCGTCGTCGCCGAATTAAGAAGAAGAAGTTCAGCTGCACAAGAAAATATTAAGTTTTGACCGGTTTTTGACAATTCTAGACCACTGTGCGCTGGGTTGGGGGGGGGGGGGGGGGGGGCTCCTACATCTCACCCACCCATTAGCGAACCACCAGTTATCAGAAATAACTCAAACCCAATTAACTCAAACACAATTAAACCCAAAATTTTCGAGAAAAAAATCATTCTTAATCATTCTCCTAAAATATAACCACTTTAAATTGTCACTTCGGCCACTCCGATACACTTTCGAAAGTTATGTGAAACTAAACAGTGGACAAATTTGTCGTATGTGGGTAGATTCAGCATCATAGGTCAGATTCAGCACTAAGCGGCATACATCTTCGACATTTACGCGTACACGTACTACTCTCCAATGTTACAGGCCTTGACTTGACGTACAACCTTCCTTCATAAATTTCAATTTCCCGCAAATTCATAATTCCCCTTCGGCGAGCATCAATGTCCACCTCGTCGGCTCATTAGTATCCCTCTTCTTCTAGTACCTTTTATCATCGCCTTCAATTTCATGATTGCTGTTCTCCCTTCAAGCATTCCCTAAATATGGGCCGCGTATCGCACTGTCCCCCCTAGCAAGTGAGTCACACGTTCTAATTTTCCCAGAAGATTCCGAAAATCTCAACTTTCGTGCGATTGCGCCATGACCTTTATTCTTTAATTCCTCTGCAGTTCCTACAAATCACCTTGGCTCGAAATTATTCGTGCATTTTGCATCCTCTGCTGAAATACACAAGAGGTAATGAATAACAGGACTGCAGCTTATTCCTCCATGAAGCCCTCACCTACTATTGCCTTCGCCCGGCCAACGCCGGTAAAACCAGTTATTACATTACAACTATATTATTGCAAGTGGATATCAGATTATGATAAGAGACCGCTTGTCACCGTGAGGATACCACGTGACCTCTTGACAAGTTGGCATTTATCTTGCGTTTTCCTAGATTTGCGTTCAATACCGTGGGACACCGTATGGAGGAAAAACTCTTTAATGTGGCCTCAAGGTCACGTACAGTTAAGGCCCTTGTTTACGAAAAACTCTCGATGTGTACAAAATTATTCGTTGTTTTTCACCCCAAACACCCAAATTTGGATAGTTCGTTTTTATCATCGATTTAGAGCGTTTGATCGTGGGATTATCTGAACTGGAATTGGTGAACCCAAACACCCAAACACCGTTGTAGAACATCTGAAATCTCCAGTTTAATGAGTAAATTGATAAATTCAACTACATGCATCATTAATAGGTGAATGCAGCTGAGCTTTAAAGCCATTTTGTCTTAAATTCGTCGAAACTATGCATATACAGTGGCAACATATTGTGATACTTAATCATCTTGTTTGATCCAACAAGACGGTCAAAAACCGAAAGGGTTTCAAAATGACATTTTGCTCAACATCAAGAATAACATATTCTAAATCAGACGAGTAGTAGGAGACACAAAAGGGAGGATTATAACCGAAATATAAACTCTCAAGGGTTCTTTCATAGATCGTTGAGCCGAGAGGAAGGAAGCTGGGGATGGCCGGGTGCCTTAGGCAGCCATTAGATGCGTTTGGTTGACCGGACACAAGTTCAGAAGCCCGCCCACGCCGCGTTATATTTTTTTTTAATGGCGGGTTACCCACACAGACAGACGCACCAAAAGAGAGAAAAAATGGGAGAATAAGATGAAAAGAGATAAAGCGGACGAGACAACGATTCAGCAGGGAATTGGCTAGAAGCCACAAAAACCATTTCTAGGCCTTCGCGATGCGGACGGAGCTGGACAAATATGGCGGAGGGAACAATGCGGATAAACAAGCAGGAGGGAAAACCTTGATTAAGTTTCAAATAGCGGAGTTAGATAATCTGAAGATTATGGTTGATGGATTGTGGCAACGGTTCCAAGCAACTCAAAATCAGTATTTTGTAAGCCAAGCGTAATTTTCATGTTACTCAGGACATGATTAATCAAATGAACTATTTGACTGAGTGACTGCATACGATAAATCATCAATTCGGTGGAGTCCCATGTCTTCAAGAGAAACTTTTTCTTCAGACATATTTCACCTACCTTTTCTTTAGAAATGAAGAGACCTCATCGCTTGCTACTGCATATCCTAGACAGATGAAAAGACGAGTACCAGCGTATCACCATCTCTTTAGGACGGGTTCTAGATGTAGTGCGGCGTTTCCTATCAATTGAAGGACAATTTGTTTGTCAGGCTGTGTCCTGCCCTGATTCGTAAAATAGTCTTTTAGTATTTCTTCGGCTATATCTGTTTGTACATGTGTGCATCATCAGTGTTTTGGAAAGTTCCTGAACATAAATACTACCCTTCAAGTAAATAAGCGAAGTGGAAATTCGGCCGGTCCGTCATTTGATGTTTTTGAATGTTGCAATCCAGTTAATGTGACACTAACGCTATCACTATGATATCTTATCTGAGTGTGTGTCTGAATCCCAGCCAGGACTCAGCTATCCTAAGGGTTGTGAGGTAACCCCGAGTCTCGTTCCCTGCCTTTTAAAACGATAGCTCTCTGTAGGATTAAGATTTAACAAAATCGTTCTTTCACTAAAAAATGCAGCATCCCAAAAGAAAGGATTATTTCGTTGGAATACAATTTTTGAGCACAAAACCGTGTTCACATTTCAAGAATTGTACCAGAACAATGACATAAAATGAAAACAAAAAAATTGTTGAACTTTTATTTTTTAACAGAATATTTCAACATGATACTATCATTAGTAGAGTACTTGTAACAAAACTAATTCCAACAGTTCTCATCCATTGTTCAGAAATCAGTACATCAGTCCATGCAAGCCCATACGTGAACTCATCCCGCATCCATTTTTCGAATTTTAGTGGTCCTATCGCGGTTAATAAGGGTCAAATCATCTCATATGAATTTCAACGTAGCCCCACCATTATTCTATCTGATAAGGATTTAACGTGAAAGACCCGCAATACATGTCGACTAACTTGTGAACCTTGTTGCTATAGCACTTGTATAGATACATGTTGAGCTATTGTGGACCTTGGTTTGCAGTTGGACTCCCTTCTCTCACCATATACCTAGAGTACCGTCCCGTGGAACACTCGAGAGTACATGCATCAGCACTAGTGACAATTGACAAATCTCGTGCAGGAAATTCAGGAGTATCCGTCCGTAATACTGTGCTAATCGAGCGAGTCTACTGGGCTTTACTCCGATATATGGCCTAAAATTCATTACGAGGAGTTGGACTACGATGTGCTTGCCTGCTGCATCAACCTGTTGTCTCCGCATGACCGTCGTTTGTGTTCGGAAGTGGTAGTGGGGTCCTTTTTGGGTCTGGTATCAGGTTGGATTAATGCTCCAGGTCTCCTGGCTCGTGTGCTACGCTTCTCCTACAGCACTGTCACGCCATTTGCCGTCCCCTTTACTTCTATCTAACTACTTGTACCACCATCCATTCTGCCGTATTCCTCGTCAAGTAAATCTCAGCCTCCCCCCCCCCCACATACTGACATTTTTTCCTAGAAAGACCCCAGTAACTCTCGACGACCCCAGTCCCTAATTATGCGTCGTGCTGATCGGAGTGTCTCTCTATGATTCTTGATGGACTGGTTGTTTTGGATTTTCATGACATTATAGTTACTACCTGTTGCCGACTTGTAATCAGGCTGGTCCCGTATCTTCAAAATAAAATAAATAAATGAATAAACCTTTTGATGGCGTTGATTGTCCCGCAGCATTCCTGTTCCATGAACTGTTTTGAGAAGCGTACATTCTATATCTTTCGAGATCATCCAAACATTTGAAAGGATGTATAAGACCACGTCAACTATACGAAGAAGCTGTGCATCGTACCCAATTTGGCAGATGTTTTTTGGCTATTTCTGTGTAACTATCGAAGGAAGCTCAGTCTGGATGAACAGGAAGCTACAGGAAAGATTCGGTATTTCATAAACCTCCATGGTCCACCACAGCGTTTGTGAAAGTAAAATTAGAAATCATGGGGACCGGCCCCCCCAGCTGGATCATCTGCTAACAAGGGGGGGGGGGGGGACGTGGGCTTTTCCCAAGGTCCGACTTATTGCAGCACCGCGGGGGAATCATTGTTCTGTATCCCCCGACCTGTCCTCCATCCTTCCATCCTCCCCGGTTGAAACCTAGTAATGGCTCCCCAAACCTCGCAGTAAACACTCCCTTTCGAACGTCATTCCCTCCCCTCCGTTTAATATTAACGTAAAATCAACCTTGTCCCATGATGATAAGTTAAACTGGATATCCAGGACCATCGTTCATCACTTCAGCCACGTCGAGTTACAACGTAAACAACTTTAATGACCTTCCGAAAATCCATTTTTCATTTTGCCATTAAACCTTCGCTGCGAATCAACATCGATTATATTACTGCTGTCATAAGAAAAAGGGAGAACGACAGTCGTTTTATTGTTTACAATTTCGGGATTCTATGGGCTCGACCAGATCAATTTGGTACAGAGAGAGAAAGCTGAAGGTTTAGTGTCCGAATGGACATGGTATCTATCACCATAAAAAAATAAATTGCCCGTTAGCGATAACGTTCCTCTTCTGGCTTTTTATATTAATATATCTTCTATCGTTTTTTGGTTTATTTCCAATAGTAAAACTTTGTAATCGACCAAGAGAAACACATTTAAGCCTTAAAAATTTGTTGTCTCACTTTTGGTTTATTATTCTGCAATAAAACAATTTCCGTCCGTCCGCCGTACGCTGTACGCACGATATCTCCGAAACGGCTGGACCAAAAAATCTGAAATTTTCAGGAAAAATCCATCTTGGTCCGACGACGCCCCAATTCTTGAGCCAGCTCCCTCACTCAATTTAAAGTGCCCTTTAAGGGCTGTAAAAGTTTTGTAAAATCCCTGAAAACCTCAAAACTAGTCGAATCGGCCTAAATATTTCCCTATTTGAAGAACATACCATTAGGAATCGAATGAGCCCTTTCCCACGTCCGTAGGTCAAACCATTCCCGATGTATGGCCCGATTTGCCATGCCAACATTTGCGTTTTTTCGTTTATTATTGTTTGTTTGTAACCTAGTGACGTCCGGCCGACAGCGTCGAGTTGTAGGGAATGTGGATACTGGAGTGATAGCCTACGTGAATACTTGTAGCGTAGTTAGTAGCCGATACACGGGTTGAAGCATTCTGATAATATATAGGTAAATATTATTAAATGTTATTACTGGGGTTTATTATTCAATATTATTACTGGGGTAAATAAGTATTCTTTCACTGGGTGGGGGGGGGGGGGTTTATTTTTCAATTGGCTTGCGTTTATGATTTGAATTTTACTGAGCTTCCCGATCAATGAACGCAAGCCGATTGAATAATAAACCCCAGTGAAAGAATTTGCAGCGTTTTTAAGATGCGTACGAGTCACTGTGCCCAAAATTGCCACCCCATAAACCCCCCCCCCCCTCCCGATCGCATAATCCAACGTGGTTGGTCTAAATCAATTTGATCAGTTTTCAAGTTTTGGAAAAAGAGGTAGAAATCAGTCGTTTCATAAAAATGATCTAAGCATGGAGGGGGAACTCTAAATAGCGCTCAGTGAACAATCTAATGCACATACTGACTCCCAGAATTTTTGGTTTGCTCTAAACATTTTTATTTTTTCATTTGGTTCGGATGCCCTTAACATTGACATTCTTGTCAATGAAGTTTGCAAATACACTATTTTACTGATTTCCCCACTTATTTGGCAGTATTCAAAAAACCCCGCCAAGCTCCAGCTCTATTCAAAACATTTTTCTCTCCATGAGATTCGGTGTGATGCCCCTTGAACGTTTACAACACCCTTTATACACCCGACAAATTATGGTTTCGCATATTATTGCTAAGGCGTTTAGCTTGAGGATAAAAGCGATGTGCTGAAATATTATAAATTCAGTACACTTATTGACGTAAAAATTTTGACGTACGTAACAATTCAGCGTTAACCTTCAATGTAACACAGGGGGCTGGTTTTTGTTTGATTCAAATATAAATTAGTGCTGTGACTTGAATGTTACCACACTCGGGGTGCTGTTCAATCATTCGAGCTCTACCAAATTGAAAAAAGCGGAAGGGTATTTGAATGAGGGAGACGAGTGGCTGGCGAAAGCCCACTGAGTATGGTGGATACTAAATTATAATTTCCATGACACTATCTCCCGAGCATAAATTCAGTTGAGTATCAGGTCTAGGAGATCAAGCGCAAGCATTGTTATTGCACCTGGTGCACGCAAGTTTCCTTTCGTTTCGTTTATTTGGCAAAATTCAAAAATATACAAACATTAAATAATATATATACAATTTCTTGTAAACAAATATATAGTATAGGAAAACAAATAAATGAAACTTTGCCCACTAGAAGAATAAAAAGTCAAAGAAAGCAAGTCCTTTGATGCAAAGAACAGTGTGATTGTTCCCATTATTTTATGATGAAATGTTGGGACCTTATTTCAGGTTTGGAAGATTAGAGCTCACAGGCAGAGCGGGCTTATTCTATCGCATATTTACTCATTCTATCTTGTTAAAATTATGCAGTTCTGTTTCTGTTCGTTTCTCGTAAGGAGTTCGAATGTCGATGCTGCACAAATTAAGAAAGTGGACATTCCAAATAATTTTACGAAGGTTTATACGCCGCCCTATGAACTCGTACTACGGGGATGAAAGTGCCAAGAAAGGTCGAAACCACCACAACACAGAGGTTCCCAAGTTGAACCATCAGTAACCCAAGGAAACTATATGAAAAACGCTGCAAACTATTACACAGAGGTTTCTGTATAATGCAGTGGTTTCTGTATAATTTTATTTTTTCTGTTTTGAAGCTCTTCATCATTAGAAATCATTGATCCATGTATATTAGACGCGGTTTGGGTTGGATAATACATTATCCAATCTCGGTACTTCACGCCTTCATACCGAGTAATTGCATGCCAGATGAAAATACCGTCATCAGACTGGCTATGCAACTCGACCGTCTAACTAACAGGTTTTTCAAAGGTGTCAGAACGGATGATTCAACATTAACCCGAGTGGTCTCATTTGATTCAAGGAACGTTTCTATCTCAACCTTTTTGAGATTTCGATTTTTGAAAGATTATTTGTTAAATATCGTCCCTGAGGGTTGATTGATCGTAATTACTGTCATATCCCGGAATTGATGTTCGATTTTGAGACGAATTTCTCAAACTTTGGTCCAGTAGTTTCAAAAAAAGCTTCGGACGGCGAAAACGGATACTTATTTTCTTTTGCATTCGATTTTCGAAATCAACCGATTTTGACACGAAGGAGAATCAATTTTTGAGGGGAGTTGAAAATATTTTTTTCTGGTTCGATTACAACGGTTCAATAACTGAAAATTATAAATAAAAATCCATAAGATAAAACGTACAGCCGTACATTGGGTGTTTCCTATGGGCGTGCCATCAACCGCTTCAACCCCATTTTCTGTGAAGAAGGTAGCAAACCACAATCTTGTTATAAATGCCAAGAAAATAATCTCCTATGATAAATAAGCCAATCACGGAAATGGAAGGATCGCTTAATGTTCCGCCAGGGTGAAAAATGAAATAGCAATTGGATAAAATAAATTGAAATACATCGGGAAAAGCAGTGGTGCCCCCCGCAATAAATGTTGGGCTCTTAGCCGCCCCCAACATGAGGCTTCTCGCATCTGTGTCCCATACGATTCCCTGGGAAGTTGAATGGACGTGTGTGTCGTCGAGAAGAGTTCAGTCGCGTGTGTGGACCACCCCCAGGATCGAGCCTCAGCTGATGTAGCTCTTCAAAAACGTTCTCCGCAGGGGAGGAGATATAAACTGAATACCGTCAAACCTCGAATCACCGGACACCTGTGGGACCGAATAAAACAAAATTTCGTTATTATGAAGTCTGCACTGAGAATAAATTATTGAATTAATTGCATTTGGGCAAAATTAATAACTGAATTTGACATTCACAAGAAACTAACGCTAAATGAAATTCACTCCAAGCCACTCATTTTTGTCCCCAATTGGGTCCCTAATGTCCCATTTTTGTCCCTAATGATCCTATTAACTGATAGGTCAAACAACATTTTCAACCCTTCCTCTTCAAAATTTGACGTTCTACGTTGCAAGCTGTGTAGAATCCAAAAATCAAATTTAAAAATCGGTCGGACACAAAGGAACGAAACGGCTTGAAGCCACACGTAAAGTATAAAGTGATTTCATGAAGTGAAAAAAAAATTTAAAGGTCCATACAAACATTCTGGATTTACCGAGCAGGTAGCCGGCAGTTTCCTAATAGCGTGTAGGGGGGCTCGGTATTCGCTGAATGCCGAGCAACCGCGCAACCGTGAACATTCGCCAAGTAGCTAGCATTTTCCTCGCATGTGGAGTCGCTCAGGGTTGACTGTCGAAGTATTTTTCTATAAACCACTTCATTCTCCCTTCAATTCCATCGTAAATAGGTCGTCCATCTCGCGCAATACGAGCACTAGCGTGACTCGGCGAACGCCTAATATGTGTAGCCGCCTTAATAAATGATCCCACATGTATAGTGCTGGTACATGCAGTACATGGGAAACAACTTGGCTCGGGGAAAAAAATCGTGTCCATTTTTAGCGGAAAATCAACGTTTCCCAGGAATCGGTTTACATTTCCATCGTTTAAGACCCGGGCGTTGTAGAGCTCCTACATACTTGCGTTGTCACATCAAATTTGATCTTGAACACATTGGATTGGAACGACTAAGTTGCGTTGCGTTGACCGGTTGAACACGCGATAGTTCCACCAGCAAATCAAAGTTTTGCCAAGAAATCAATGAAATATACCAAAAGAAAAAGAGAAAAATCAATTTTGCCTTTTAGGCAAAACAACAGAGCATTGGAATAAATTACTGTGAAATGCCAAAGTTTTTTAAAACAAACTAAGTAAGTGTAACATTTTGGTATAAAGTAAATAAATTAAGTAGGTAAGTGATAATATAAATAAATAGTTATTGTTAAAATCAATCCATTTGATTGCATGTTCTCATCCCAATGTCTCAAGAATCTATCGCTTATTCTGGGAATCCTGGGATATCGAGATGATAATATCCGTCTCCATTATATTCATTTTGAATATCAATCATATAATACCCTCCGTCGTAGTAAAAACAAACGAACTATCAATCAATCAAGAAACGGCAAGATAGGTACGGATTTTTCGTGTGACTGGTCGGACAAAACTGACATGTCCTCGCTCAGGGGGTTGTGGTTGGATAAAGTCCATCGTTCTCTTGCAGAACACTCCACGAACACGAAGGAAAAATCATTTTTTCTGGGACGACCTGGAACTCCTTTTAAAAGCTTATAGGTGCAGAGGGTCCCGAAATTCCCTGATTTCTCAGTAATCAAAGCCCGAACCGGACAGCAGTAATTATAGAACCTGCTTTGCACTTGGTGAAATTTGAATAGATAGATACACCCGTCCTCGCCATTAAGGGTTTTTAGATAGTTTACTACAAAAAAGGAGATACTACAGTTTTTGACAGTTTAGCTTTTCAAAACGTCATTTATCGTGATGCAAGGTCTTTTTCACGTACCATGGAATGTATAGAACAGGACTCACATGTTTTTCAGTGGTGAAATCATCCCTTTCGATTTTCGGGGGAATTCACGCACTACATACCAGTTTAACGCGTTTACATTTCACTTAAGTAATAACCTAATAATGTCGTCCAATGGAATACCACATCTTACCCAAGAAAACCTGCTTAGTGCAGATTTTAACTGTGGGAAATTGGAGTGTGATCGATCCAACCGCCACTTTTTTGAGGATCACTCAGCCCAAATGGACCTCAAGTCCTGCATGGAGTCCTCTCGATGTCCTACCAGAGCCAGACACCTGAGGGCAGCAGGGCTCTACTGCGAACTGAGGTATCTCTAATCTATTTCTCCCTAGTCGTAAGTCTTCATACGTAGGCTTAATGCCGGTTCATCTATCGCATTTGTTTGGTAGTTTGATTGACGACTATCGAAGATGGTGGATTAGTTAGTGAGGTGGCGCTTTTCAATACACGCTAGCGGGCAAACGGCAGTCAAATTGGACGTTGAATTCCATCCCTCATTAGGTCCTGAATCTCCAAGCAAGCAATGCTGCTCACTACCACAGTATTACTGAAAGCGCTGAACTCAAATCACTGTACAGCATTTTCAAGATTGTCTGCTGTGTTCAGACAGTGTTGTTTTAGAACTTACCCACAATTCATCGTTTCGCGTACAGTAAAATACATACAGTAAAATTCATATACTTACGCACATGGTTATTTGTATTTAGTTGGTTGATGTAAAGTGGAGTGGGAATTGAGAGACTTACAGTATTTATTACCTGCTTATTCATTATTGCTCGTAAAAAGTTACTCAAGTACACATTTAAACAGGTAATATACCAGCGGCATTGTTCGTAACGGTTGGTTTTCAATCATAGTACCTATACAAATACTCATGTAGGTAGGTGATATGATTACTTTTCCCGTAAACGTCGACAGTTGGGAGCTCTCTTTTCTATTATACCTATTCGAAGTACGTAAGTATGTCATGTATGACATGTACCTACCATCAAGGTTTGGTGATGTGACTTCTTACGAGGGCTGTCCTAATATTCCCGTGAATATATTATGGGTAGATAGTGCTCCACCATTATAGAAGCGTTACTACTACACAATCAGACTGATGAGAATTGATAGAGAGGTTACCTCAATCCGACGGTCGGTACACAAGGGGTGGGTCCTCGACGTCAGCCCACCAAGCAATCACAGAAGCACGCCCTCAGAGTCTCGACTTTTGTTTTTTGACATTTTATGTCTTTACTTTGCAACATAAACTTTAGGGCAAACTACAGGTCTTATGTGGAAAGCATGAAGAGAGGTGTCCTGAACAACGACATTAAGAGTTTCTGGGGACACATCAGGAGTCTTCGTTTGGAAGAAGGGACGCCTTCAAACGTATCTTTTAATGGAGTGACAGCCACTGATCCTCGCCAAATCGCGGATTTCTTTGAGACTTATTTCACTTCCGTTTATTCTTCTCCCCAGTCACACACACCCTCTGATCTGCCGCCTCATAGTGAGGAAATAAAATCCATTGACTTTCACTCCCTGAAGGTGTCTGTATCGGATATTAAATCCAAGCTGTCTCGACTAGACGTGAAAAAGGGAGCTGGACCTGATGGGATCCCACCGATTGTCTTGAAGAATTGTTCCTCCTCCCTCTCCTACCCTTTGTACATAATTTTCAATTCTTCCCTCAGTGATGGCGTTGTACCGGAGACGTGGAAAAGATCTTTCCTAGTACCAATTCACAAGAGTTGTGGTCGTGGCGATGTGAAGAATTACCGCCCTATATCTGAATTGTCGGTCTTGGCGAAGGTACTTGAGGGCCTTGTGTGCGACGTATTTTCACCATTGGCTGATCGTGTGATTCATACTAGCCAGCATGGTTTCCGCCCTCGAAGACCAGTTACCACTAATCTGCTTCAGTTGCTTTCGAGGCAGTGGACATGGGTACTCAACTTGATGTTATTTACACTGATTTCAGTAAGGCCTTCGATGAGGTTGGCCATGATAGTCTGCTATTGAAGCTCGGTGCATATGGAGTTAGGGGCCTAATGCTTGATTGGTTTGAAAGTTGCTTGAGGGATTGCCACCAGTTCGTTTCCGTGGGCTCATCACTATCTGCTGGGTTTCATCAAACGTCGGGGGTTCCACAGGGTTCCCACCTGGGGCCTATTCTCTTCAATCTATTCATCAACGATCTCAACAATGCCCTGGGTAGCTCAGCGGGGCTATTCTTTGCAGACGACCTTAAGGTTTCCGAACTATTCGGTGTTTGGGTGACTGCAATGAGCTTCAGTCCTCCATTGATGGCCTCTCTCATTGGTGCCTCGACAACTCTATGGTCCTTAATGTTGACAAATGCTCCGTTATTTCGTTCACCAGAAAGACCCATCCTTTTGTGTATCACTATTCCCTGCTTGGGCGACAACTGGAAGGAGTGTCTGTTGTGAGGGATCTTGGCATTCAGCTGGACTGTACTCTCTCATCCGTGCAACATATTGAGTCAATCTCAATCAGAGCCTATAAGATCCTTGGATTTGTACGGAGGACATCTAAAGACTTCGTGGATGTCAGGACTGCAAAGTGCTTTATACCTCTTTGGTTCGGCCACTGCTGGAATTCTCAACAGCGATTGTTCCCCATATTATGCTGAACATATGGGCACTTTAGAGAGGGTTCAAAGAAGATTCATGCGAATGATGTACTTGAGATACGGCCTTGACTCTTTTTTCCCTCCTGAAGGATTATGTCTTACCCTACAACGATTTGTCAGCCTATCTCAGTCTTCCAACGCTAAGAAGAATACTGAGTGACCTTGCCTTCCTCTACAATGTCTTACAAAACAAGGTGGACTCACCAACCTTTCTTTCATCACTCTCTTTCCGGGTGCCATGCCGCACAACTCGTTGTGGAGACCTCTTCCAAGTTCCCCTCCTGCGTAATCCCCGGATAATGAGGTGGGCAAATATATACCTCCGGGATATTGATATCTTTAATGTTTCTCCCTAGATTAATTAAGGACGTAATGAACATTATCAGTGGAGAGTTATGATATCATTGACCTACGAATGACTGTACGTGCGAATATCTTCATCTTTTTGTTATAATTATGTAATTGGGCATTGACCGTGTATTAAAATAAAATTAAAATAAACTCGAAAATGTAACGCGGACAGCGTCACGAAAAAATTTCTGACGGTTTTCTTCGACATTTGTGAGCGAACAAAACTCGTTCACCACTCATTTGAAAGCTGTTGATTTACTTAATCTTGTTACGTCAACCCCTGGACATTCGGAACCTCAGTGACCACCCGATGGAACCATATTGTTTACTAACTGTGACAGTCCTGTGAGTAGTTATGATTATGTCTTTACAGTTTACCATTCGTTGCTTCGGAACCTTAGTGCCCAAACGATGGAACCAATACATCGCAACAATCAACGAGCACAATCTAACGTAGTTATCATTGGTCCTACAAAACGGCACTCGTTGGAACTAGTGCGCGAATATCGTTTACGCAAAAAGCTGCTTATGAATACTACATTATCCACAAATGAAATTGAAATTGGCGAGGTTCGTGATACATTTATTGAGACGCTTCATTCTCTAGCCGACGTTGAATTTGATAAGCGTTTTCTGACTAAGCTCATGTCCCGTCAGGTTGAGTTGGGACTAAATTCTTTAAAAAATTGACTAAGCTGTTATTTGAGTAAAAACCATTTTTTTCCTTCGTGGTGGAATGAATTGTGCAAACTAATTGGTATCCTTTGATGCTTCGATATAAAAGAATCCAAAAACACGTGAATACCTGTGTATTGAGAATAAAAAACGCTGCAAATTCTTACACTTATCTCTCGTAATTTCTTACACTTATTATTTAATTGGCTTGCGTTCATAATTTGAATTTCTACTAAGCTTTAGAGTCTGCGTGTTTCACAGGATAGAGCGATTATTGAATTTCAGGAGGCACACAAATATGATCAACTGAACAATCCAAATAGGTATTTTGGTTGAGAACAGATTTACGTGCCCTATTTCCTCAAATTCAATAATATTATTCAATAATCGCTCTATCACTTGTGAAACACGCCCACTCCAAAGCTTAGTAGAAATTCAAATCATGAAAGCAAGCCAATTGAATGATAAACCCCAGTGAAAGAATTTGCAGCGTATTCCTGGATATTTCAGATTTTCTGATTTTTCCTGAAAATTATCAGAATGCTTCAACCCATGTAGCGGCTACAAAGCCTTTTAGGACTTCACTCCAGTATCCACATTACTACATCCCTACGTCACTAGGTTACTGATATCAACACAAAAACAATAATAAACCGAAATAACGCGTATGTTGGCACCATAAATCGAGCCATAGATCGGGTATGGTTTGACCTACGGACCTGGGGAGAGGCTCATTCGATTCCTCGTGAAGTGTTCTTCAAAAAGAATCCCAATTTAGGCCGCCTAGACTTTTTTTGAGGTTTTTAGGGATTTTACAAAACTTTGACAACCCTTAAAGGGCACTTTAAATTAAGTGAGAGAACTGGCTCGAGAATTGGGGCGTCGTCGGACCACCATGGATTTTTCCTGAGAATTTCAGCTTTTTTGCTTTAGCCGTTTGGGAGAAATCGTGCGTACGGCGGGTTTGACGGAAAAATTTGTATTGCAGATTCGGATTCTACACACTTTGAAACGTAAACCATGAAATTTTCAGGGGGGCTTAGATTTTTTTTTTTTTTTTTTTTTCAAGAGCCATTACAATGGTTTTTTATTGAATAAAAACCAAAACCGCCCACAGCTTTATTACATCAGGAAAAATGTAATAAAAGCCAAAAAACTTTGCTATACGGCGAAAAGAAGTCCTCATTACGTAGGTGTCATACATTATTCATTAACTGTTGGCAACACTGGCCACTTTATGTATTGTGACGTCAACCAATAAAATACAGTTCAGTTCAGTTTCGCCTAATGGCTAAGCTTTTATTGAGATTTCCTTTTTATACATTTTTATTAATCATTCATTTACCCCAGTTGGCGACGAGGAGAACTTTCTTCTACACGTTTTACGGAAGGCCCGTAATTTTTTCTTTTTTTTTTTCTTCCCTCCCGTGAAAATGGAACAACCAGCCGGAAGGACAACGCCGACCACGCCGTCGACTACAGCAATCACTAGTTCCCCGACCCAAGAATTCCTCAAATATCTTTCAAGAGGACCAGCCGTCGGTGAGTTGCTATCTTCTGATGAGGGATGATCAACATTTATAGAGCGCTTAAACCAGTATTTTGCAGGAAATTGTATCCAAGGGACACGCCGTGTATGCCTGTTCCTCACTGCAGTCAGTCCTACAGTATATGAGGTTTTACGTGAATTATGCCACCCGGAACTCCCGAAGACGAAAAGCTTCGAGCAGTTAACGGAATTACTCCAAAACCAATACTTGCCAAAAATATAATAACATTCGACTCTCTGAGGCAGGAACAAGGGGAATCATCAAGCAATTGGTTTGTCAGACTTAAAAGATTTTCGATGGACTGCGAATTTGGAACACAACTTGATGCATTCGTCAAGTATAAGTTAGTGACCGGCCTCCGAAAAGGCGATATTTTAGACCAACTTTGTGAAGAGGATTCCTCCAAAACTTTCAAGGAAGTGGTTGAGGTAGCTGTGAAGAAAGAATCATCTTCACCCTACCACGAGCAAGGCGCTCCCCTCAACGCGATCCGAACGACTCGGAATACTCAGCGCAAGAAGACGAGCCAAGGGGCTATCACTACACCAGGAAAAAGTACCGGCCGCCAGACGCCCAAGGTGGGCACCGACAATTCGGAGAACTTCCGACCGGCTTCGGTGAAGGGTTCCCCGAAGCAAGTCCTGTGTTTTGGGTGTAATAAGCCAACTCATGATTTCCGTAACTGTAACTACAAAACTTACCGCAGCAAAATTTGCAAACAAGTGGGTCATGTAGCTGCTGCTTGTAAGCAATCTTCTGATAATAAGTTTTTAAAAACGTATGAATCAGATGATTCTGTTGATTTGGATCAAATTGGTTTATTCAATTTGACAATTTCTAACAATTTTTATACTTCATTCGACCCATATACTATAGAATTGTTAGTTAACAATGTTCCGATAGATTTCGAGAAAGATACGGGGTGTGTACTATCGATTTTACCTGAAATTGTTTATAAAAGACATTTCAGTGATTTAAACATGAATTCAACTAGCACGAAATTACGTAGCTATGATGGTAGTTTTATAATGCCAATTGGCAAAATTCATTTGTTGATTCAGTTTTAAAACATATCTCAAGTATGTTGTTTGTTAGTCGTCCCAGGTGGAACGAAACCACTTCTGGGTAGAGATTTAATTGCCAAGTTAAACGTACCTTCAAATAATATATCTCTCAATAATAATGTAAATAACTTGGACTTATCCATATCAGATGAGGATAAATTGAAAACAAAAATTTTTCAAGAGTTCCAGGACTTGTTCAAAGAAGGTTTAGGTGCTATAAGTTTAGCAAAGTCCAGCTAACAGTTTCAAGCGAAGCCAAACCTCGATTTTTCAAGCCAAGGCCCGTACCCTACGCATTCAAACAAGGAGTATTTTCGGAACAAGACAAATTAGAAAAGTTAGGAGTTTTTCAAAAACTGAAGTTCAGAATGGGGTACACCACTAGTTCCAGTGTTAAAACCAAATGGCACACTACGAGTTTGTGCCGATTATAAAGTAACACTAAATGAATTTCTACATAACGTAGAGTATCCTATGCCAAGAATTGAAGAGATATTTGCTAAGTTACAAGGTGGAAAATTTTTCACAAAATTAGATTTTTCGAACGCCTATAATCAGCTCCTTGTGGATGAAGAAACCTCCAAAATTTTATCCTGGAGCACTTCAAAAGGGATTTACCGTGTGCACCGGTTACCGCATGGCACAAAACCGGCATGCAAAATTGTTCAACGAGAGGTAAAAAAGACCCTACAAGGTTATGAGGGAACTACGAACCTATTAGACGATATTATTGTCTCCGGAAAAACCTTAGCTGATCATAACTCTAACTTAATTAAAGTTTTAAATAGACTGCGAGAATCAGGTTTCAGGCTGAACAAAAACAAATGTGAATTTGCTCAATCACAGAATTTAGGGCATTTAATTGATAGAGAGGGTCTTCATAAAGATAGGGAAAAAATTAGAGCAATTAGAGAAGCACCCCCTCCAAAATCTGTGACTGAGGTGAGGGCATTTGTTGGAATGATTGCATGTCATGGTAGATTTATTCCTCAATTAGCAACTATATTGCAACCTCTTTACAAGTTACTTAAAAAAAGAGTAAAGTTTGACTTTGATACCCAATGTTTGGAAGCATTTAATAAAGCTAAAGAAGCTATTATTTCGACAGAACAGTCATTGGTACATTTTAATCCAGACTTACCTTTAATTTTGGAATGCGATGCGCCCAACTACGGTGTCGGAGCAATTTTGCTCCATAAATTTCCCAATGGTGAGGAGAAACCTGTCAGTTTTGCCTCTAGAGTCCTTAATAAAGCAGAATCGAAATATGCTGTCCTTCACAAGGGAGCTTTAGCTATCTATTTTGGTTCAAAAACGTTTTACGAATACATTTCAACGTTGTGCTTTTTTTTTTTTTTTTGTCTAATTTCGGTTATAAATTAGAATATATTAAGGGTGAAAAGAATAGGGCAGACGTTCTTTCCCGCCTGCCGGTGAAAGATTCATTAAAATTTGAAAATGAGGCTCAAACCAACTTGCATTTTGTAGAAGAATTTATACCCGTAAGTTATCAGCAAATTAGGTTAGAAACAAGCAGGGATGAACAACTGAGTAAAGTTTATAATTTCATTCGAGATGGTTGGCCAGAGTCTACTAAAGAAGATGAGCTGAAACATTATTTTAATAGAAAAAAAGAGCTATGGATAGAGGAAGGAATAATACTTTGGGGATACCGAGTTATTATACCTCCTAAATACCGTCCTCAAATTTTGAAAGAGCTCCATGGTTCCCGTTTAGGCATATCAAAAATGAAGGCATTGGCTCGTTCTTATTTTTGGTGGCCACATTTAGATCAAGACATCACAAATATGTGCAAAAATTTTAAGTTTTGTTTAGAGTTACGACCTGAACCACATAAAACGTTGATAGGAAAATGGCCTGAAACATCTAAACCGTTTGAAAACCCTTGAGTACCCACATCTAGATTACGCAGGTCCAGTATTTAAGAATAAAATGTTCCTAATAATGATTAATTCGTGCCCCAAATGGCCGGAAGTATTTGAAGTTCCTAAAGCAGATACTCACCATACGTTAGTAAAGCTACGAGAACTACTTGCTAGGTTTGGTTTGCCAAAAACAATAGTCACAGACAATGATACCACTTTTACTTCTCAAATGTTCGAAGGTTTCTGTACAACAAATGGTATTCCCCACCTAACTTCACCATCATACCATCCTCCTAGTAACGGAGCAGCTGAGAATTTCTCTAGAACATTTAAATATTCTTTATCAAAAATGTTGAAAGATTCAAGTGCAGCGACTTTGGAAATTAGACTTCAAAAATGTCTATTTGCACCTCACAAAACGCACCTCACAGCATCACTAATATTTCGCCTGCGGAATTGATGTTCAATCGAAAGATTTCTATCAGATTTGATCAATCGATAAAAACGCTGCAAATTCTTTCATTGGGGTTTATTCTTCAATCGGCTTGCGTTCATGATTTGGATTTCTACTAAGCTTTGGAGTGTGCGTGTTTCACAGGATAGGGCGATTATTGAATTTCAGGAGATATACATGGAGCACATGAATCTGTTCTCGACCAAAATACCTATTTGGATTGATCAGTTGATCGTATTTATGTGCCTCCTGAAATTCAATAATCGCCCTATCCTGTGAAACACGCAGACTCCAAAGCTTAGTAGAAATTCAAATCATGAACGCAAGCCGATTGAATAATAAACCCCAGTGAAAGAATTTGCAGCGTTTTTTTTTATTGAATCTCACTACCCCCCCACAATAAAAACATCTATAATTCATAAGTATTATAAGTCATTTAAAGTAAAGTAATTTATAAATTTTATACGTCCTTTGGCACTCGTATTGCGTTAAAACTTCCCCAAATCCAAATTTAAACGATGTAGCCAAAGGCAGACAGATGTAGAGGGGGCACACAAATATCATCAACTGATCGATCCAAATAGTTGTTTTGGATGAGAACCGATTTACGTCGTCTATGCATATCTCCTGAAATTCAATAATCGCTCTATCACCTGTAAAACACGCACACTCCGAAGCTTAGTAAAATTCAAATCATGAACGCAAGCCAATTGAAAAATAAACCCCCCCCCCCACCCAGTGAAAGAATACTTATTTACCCCAGTAATAATATTGAATAATAAACCCCAGTAATAACATTGGATAATATTTACCTATATATTATCAGAATGCTTCAACCCGTGTATGGGCTACTAACTACACTACAAGTATTCACATAGGCTATCACTCCAGTATCCACATTCACTACAACTCGACGCTGTCGGCCGGACGTCACTAGGTTACAAACAAACAATAATAAACGAAAAAACGCAAATGTTGGCACCATAAATCGGGCCATACATCGGGAATGGTTTGACCTACGGACGTGGGGAAGGGCTCATTCGATTCCTAATGGTATGTTCTCCAAATAAGAAAATATTTAGGCCGATTCGACTAGTTTTGAGGGATTTTACAAAACTTTTACAGCCCTTAAAGGGCACTTTAAATCGAGTGAGGGAGCTGGCTCAAGAATTGGGGCGTCGTCGGACCAAGATGGATTTTTCCTGAAAATTTCAGATTTTTTGGTCCAGCCGTTTCGGAGATATCGTGCGTACGGCGTATCGTGGAAAGTACAATAAGCCAGCAGGCTTCCGTGCTGGGGGCTCCCAAACCCCCACCCTGAGAGTTTTAATACTACATCTACATCTACAAACATAAAAATATAAAACATAATAGTAGATTGATATCTTACTCTCAGAATAAAGAATTCCATTTAAACGAAAGAGTGTACATTCGAGATTATAAGCACCCATAGAAACGGGGATGGATTCCCGCAAAAATAGTTGAATCGATTGGTAATTATGTATTCCTTTGTGAGACGGATAGCGGTATTGTTTTCAAACGTCATACCGATCAAATAATACCATTAGAGCAGTTTTTCAAAATGAAAAACATAGAAGACCCACTTGCACGGACGAACACGATACGGTGAATTTCCCATTACTTGTTTCACAAAATAACGTTTCGGCGAAAGAAACACCAGAAAAGTAACCGGACAATGGGCCAAATACTCAGAAAACCCCCCGTAAATCCCGTAAGTCGTCCATTAAACAACCTGAAACTTCCTCTCAAAACAGTACACGTATCAATGGCGGAAACAATTCACCAAAAATTTCTCCCCAGAAACAGCCCGAAAAACCCCGTAGCATTTCCATTGATAGACCTAGAAGGGGCATAAAACCACGAGAAAGGTTAGCCGACGAGTGATAATGGTTTTGTTTAAACATATCGACATTGATAAGAAGAATAGTTTAATTTTAATAAATCCAACCTGACATAATAGACACATATTCTCTCAGGACTCAAGCCAGAGATCCATTGAGAATTTATCGCCACGGTCCTTCGCTCGTGATATAACGAGCGGATCCGCCGTATTAGAGAAGGAAAAAACACCATGCTGCCTGTTACGTTCAAAGGCTTTGTGAAACGAGGGAAAAACACACGGGGGAACGGTCGGATGACAAGGGTGCGTCGTCGGTGTGTGTGTGTCGTGGACACGTGTACGTTCGTCAAAAAGACGGAAATGGCCGAGCAGCGAAGGGAGGAAGAGAGGTGCACACCCTGCAAACAAACACGCTTTAGATGTCCTCATCCATACACAACAAAGAAGTACTTCCAGTAATTACAAACCACGGCTTTCTGTGTCTATGTTTGTGTGCATGGTGTGTAAATGAACCTACGGAAGGGAGAACTAATTGCCAACTCGGGTTTTTATTCAAATACTTGACTGAAAATCACAATTTAATGAAAGATCTTTTGTATTAAACCGGTTCCAAGAATGTAAGAATATTCACTTGCTTGGAAAAGCTTCTGCACTTATAGGGATTTTGATGTTTTCGATTACCCAAGGCAGCAAGAAGTCAAATTCTTGTCCCAGACCCCCCTTCCACAACCTATAAATGTTTACTTCCTCTTAGCTTTTCGGATCTTACTGATCAAGTTTGGTTTCGATGCGATTCTACGATATTGAACGAGTGACCTATCAATATACAATAAGTTAGTAATCAATATTGACCACCCATCTTGGCAGAAGTTTTGGTTCATAGTTTTCATTAACAAACTCATGTTTGACCAAAAAAAAAAAAATTTCTTTCAAAAACCCCTCCAAATTTGCTGCTTTACGTTTTGAGTGCGTATAGAATACTAAAACCGAATCTGAAAAATCAATACGATCGTCGTAACACGTCAGTTGGCTGGGCTTTTTTCCAAAACTGCTGGACGACAGTTGAAACTTGGGTCAAAAATCACATTCGGGGTCCAGTTAGGAATAAATTCCCGGCATCAGTCAATCCTGACGGTTTAATCGAAGGGCTAACAGAAATCGAAAACCTTGATCTTGTCAGGCGGCAGTAGTGGTACGATTGAACAACTCGGCTCATCTGCTGAGTTTGATGCTGCCCTGCATGATTAAGTGGATGGTAAAGAACTCCAACAGCGCTCTGAATCCAAATTTCCTTCGAATGGGTGAAGTGGGTTTCAGAGGGCATTGGGCCCTGCGACTACAGACATCATGACGTCTGGGTCGCTACACGGTCCACTGCTATGAGGTGTTCCAGAGGTAGATATACTTTGCCGTGTCTGTCGGGGTAAAAATTAAAACCTGTATTAATTTCGGTGGGTGAGTTCTACGCCATGATGCGGTTGTTAAGCAGATAGCAGGTGCATTTTCATCAAGTGGCAGGGATGTGGAAAGAGCGAGAGAGGGACTGTATCATATGCCAATCAACCAGCTCAAGAAGCCAGGCGTCATCCCGTGTCATCCAAAGCTCTACTTAAACTGGTGATTATTCTATAGGAGCATCACCTTCCATCCCTCTCTCCCTCCACCATCATCTTCTACTTCCCAAATCGTGTCGGGTGAACCAAAACCAGCTAGGTAGACATCTCATTACGTGAAACCATCATATTTTATTATTTTGAGCTTTGTAGTATTCAGAGTGAAGAATAATAAACAAAAGGCTTCCAAACGAATGTCTACAATGACAATTTTGGAACATTCCATTCCCAACACTAGAAGAGCTATTGCAATATCTTAATTTTGGTCGAAAATTTGGTAAATGTATCTTTAGAATTGAACATAAACAAGAAGGATCTATGTAGGTAAATGTAGTTCTACTAAGTTTGCTTGCCATCGATAAATAATTTATTCCAATATTAACAAGGGCGAAGATGTAGAGAGGAGATCGAGTGGTTGTGAAGTGGAGGGATGCGGCGTCATCGCGGTCGGGAGAGCTCCACCTCAACAGAGCGGCTTCCCGCCAACCCCCCCCCCCCCCCCCGTCGCTCATTCCATCGTCTCCCTCCACGTCCCGCTATCCACCAAACAATAGCTTCCCCTGATAAGGCCGCCTTCTCGAGAGCACCCCTTCCTTCAAGCCGCCCCCGCCGGAGCATCTGTCCCCGTTCCGAGGTCGACTTGTTCTTCAAAAAACGAGTCGCTCGAAGGAAAATGATACGCCTCCCCTTCATTGTATGTCGGTTTCTCCCCACTTGTTATTACTTTTTCGGAATCCCTCAACTCAGGCTCAGTATTAACGCTGGCAAAGCTCAACAAACGCAAAGAGAGCCAAACACTATACCAGTAAACACAAAAAGTTCTTAGGAGCCTATTGTGGCAGATCATGGATCTAGAGGGGACTGTCCTGTTTTCTTAATATTGTTTTCATTTCTAAAGGTGGGAAGGATAGATCTTGACCCACGCATCGCAAAGGGCAACAGAACTACGATGACCGATAAGGGTCCATCGTCAAGCTCCCTTCATTAAAAAAACAGGTTCATTTCGTAACAAGACCTATACCGGAACTGCCCGCCAGGGATTGTCATCACTTTTTGAAACATTTTGCTTCATTTTTTCGTATGAAGGAACAAGGCGTCCAGGTTACTTTTGCTACCCAAAAAATTATCAAAAAAGTTAAAAGTTAGCGCAAATACTCCACTTGTCGTCTAAATAGTCATAATACCTAGGCTGCCTGATCCCCCTCTTCATTGTCTGTGTTTATCCCTATTTGTAAATATTTTTTCATAATAGCGCAACTTAGGCTCAGTTCTAACGCTAGCAATGCTCAACAAATGCGATGAGAATCACGTACACAACAAATCCCACCAGTAAACACAGAACCTATATTCTCGGGAACCTATAGTGGCAGATCATGGACCATTCAGCACTATATTCTTTTCATTGCAAAGGGTGAAAAGGATTGGTTTTGACTCTCGTTTCTTTTGACATGGCTATCATCATGAAACTACGATGACAGATAAGGGGCCATCGTCAAGCTCGCTTCATTAAAAAAATAAGTTCATTTCGTAACAAGTTCCCCCAGGGATTGTCATCACTTTTCTAACATTTTGTCTCATTATTCCGTATGAAGCAATTAGACGTCCACGGCCGTTTCGCCCCAAAAAAATTATCAAAAAAAAAAAAAAAAAAAAAAAATTAAAAGTTTGCGCGAATCTCCACTTGGCGTCTAAATAGTCATAACACCTAGGCTGCCTGATCCCCCTCTTCATTGTGTGTCGGTTTCTCCCTCTTTGTAATTAATTGTTAACTATAGCACAACTGAGGCTCATTATTAACGGTTCCAAAGCTCAACAAACGCGACGAGAACCTAACACACTACATATCATAACAGTACACACACAAAGAACCCAAGTTTTCGAGAGAATATTGTGGTAGATCATGGATTTTGTCGGTACTATATCCTTTTCTTAATAATGTTTTCATTGCTAAGATTGGAAAGGATTGATCTTTGAGAGAATTGATCTCATCGGGAGAGTGCTATCATGCATGATAACTAGGATGACAGATCGTCCATCGTCAATATTTACATTAAATATATCTTCATAAAACATATATTCATTAAAGGATCTGTTTCACAACAGGCGTTGTTGACCTCCCACCCTCCCTAATTTGAGACACAAACCATACTGGTTACGTGTCAGATTTCTTGTACAAGAATGAGCAATGAATGATCGATGCCAATGCACTCTACTAGCAGTTTTTGGAACTAAACAGTATAACTCTCTATAGTATAGATGACTGTAATCGATCACATGACTGAGTAGAACACATTGACAGCGCACAACTGGCAACAACAGCATCTGTTTTGTCACAAGTGCTATACCCGAAATTGGATTCATTGGTTATTGCAGTATTTTGCTTCACTATTTCGTATAAAGCGAAATTAATAATCCAATATTCACAATTAAAGCAATTGGACATCAATGATACTGAACATATGAATATTCCAATATAAAAAACATCGAAATAGAATCATGGATAAAACCAACTATTGAATTAAATGAAAATGAATTTTTGAGTTTCACAAGCGTCCAGATCATTCAGGTTGGTACTCAACTGGGAACCAGCCTTCTCAGCAAGACTATGCAAAGCAGCATGCCAGGAGCATCCAGCACGTCCGGTTTCCTCTTCCACCAAACGCAGATATCGGTGCCCCGGCAACTCCAGGGCTCTTATAATATAGTTTGATTGCAAACCCAGGATATGAAAAAACAACAGCTCGAGACCTGTCTCCAAATACAAAGAATAATTAGGTGAAAAGGACGATTTTTTGGGGCGTTTTGCTTTGCGCTGCTTCAAACTTTCAAACCGGAAACGAAATGTATGTTGAAAAAGCCGAATTTCCACGCAATTCACACGACCCTTCGGCGTAGCAGGTGAAAGGGCCAGTGACGTCACGGAATATCGAGCGGCCGACCCAGCTCACCTTCCAGTCCGTCTATTTATACTCGGCGCTGGTCTGGAGAATGCCCTTTTCTGCCCATTGATTCCAACACAGTCCCGCTCTTCGCAATCTCGTCGCCACAGGAATGGCCCGTCTCCATTGGCCGTGTTGAAGGAAGAAATGCTTCATAGAAAGGGGGAAGCAGGAAGAAATAATGAGAAAGCGGCAATAATAAACTGAAAGAAGGCAATTCTGCGTAAGATCTTGATCAAAACAACCAAGAAGCAATGTACAGAACTACTAGGAGTTATTTCCCAAAATAACTATAATAACTTCTATTAAAAAGCAATGTGTTATCAACTTCCTCGCGTAGAAGTATTACATCAAATCCCCAAGGACAGATCGGGAAAGTGTGCAATTGACCTTGAAAAACTAGAAACTTTTTCTTACATTACTTCATATGATAATCAATAATTTCACAATTAACTGGATTACAGTAACGGTAAAAGAAAGTGATTTGTCAGAGCAATCTGTTTTCATAAACTGAGTGACAGTTTTCGAAGGAAGCTGTTGAGACCTTGAAAGGTGTTGAGAAGGTGACTCTAAGGAAGACCCTTCATCGGCCTTCAATTGGTATAGATTTTCATCATAATTGGTATAGATTTTCATCATAATTGGTATAGATTTTCGCTAATCAGTTCCTGGCAACTCTGGACTTCCCATCGGCGCTTTGTGGGATGGGGTCTCCCCAGAAGGGCTGCAGATCGAGTCCCGTCGATGATGTAGCTAAATCTTTTTCCGTCACCCAATTAGTTCCTTTTTATATTGGCAATCCAGAAGGTCCGTTTGATCGAATTGTGAGTAGATTCGGACAGTGAATCGAAATCCTTTATTCCGAACGAAATATACTTGCCAATAATGATGAATATTGAAACATAACGTAAGGGAGGATAAAGAATCGTTGATGGAAAATACGTTAAGAAGGTAGGTTTTTAGTTTCCTGCTCAACAGTGATGTGGTGCAGCAAACTGGAATGCAACAACATTGGCAGTATAACTTACTAAACAAATTGATGCAGAGGAAATTTCTAACAAAACGTTTTTATCTGGATCTGATTGAGATATCGATTCATGTCCCTTCAAGTTAGGATTTCATTTCAAAGATGAAAAGAGCAGAGAGGTATCCATAGGGAAAGAGCAAGGTCAATGTAGAGCCAGACGCTAAGGACATGAAAAGGGGTTTGAGGGTAGGTTTTAACAATCTCAAGTTAGTGATGAGTTGGATGTTCACCTTCCACAGGCTCAAAATACAGAGGGTGAAAGGAGAGTTGCCTAATAAAGAGTTGCTGGGAAAAAGTAAAGATGAAGGTTGCTAGGAGAGAATTGATCGTTCCAGCTTGCTTGTTGAAGGGTGTGATGGATATGATTGCCTTTCCCGATTCTTGAATACTTCGCCTTGGGAGATGGATCAGGCGCCTTCTAGTGTCTGGGTCTTTCCTCTGAGCGTGGCAAAACATTAAACCGCATTCAGCTCAATGGAAGGGGCAACTATACCATTCCATCATCTCACATGTTAGCATGAGCGTGGGTGGTTACCCCCCTTTTAATATTAACTATCCTGGCACCCCCATTCACTCGCATTTCCCCTTAAGCTAAATGGCATAAATTATAACAAATTTATTAATTGTCACACTCCTGCCCTACTTATTGCGAGCTACCCATTGGATTCTTCAACATAGATAAGAATATTTTTAATCATCAACGCCTTATCCATGTCACTTATACATAGAATTATCAAATTTTAAATTATCGGTCAAATTTCAGCATTCTGTGGGGTTACTACGATATAGCATTTCAAAAATACAGCAAGCCATATTGTCCTCTATATCACACAATGTCATATGATCAACAGAATGAAAGAACTCAATGGATGCCACAGTTGTCAAGAGCAGCAAGCTGTTCATATATTGTTAAGTTATCAACCTTTGATTCGGAATTTCTCCTACCTATACCCTATATCTCCCATAGCCTATAATTCATACCGAACGATAATAGAAACTGTGAGGTCCACGCGGAAATACACATACTTTACTCATGAGAGGCACCCGTTTGTTACTACATTTACTATTATGATACGCTTACTTCGAACCATCTGTTGAGGTAATCAGCCTTCAACAAAGCATTTGATATTTTAGAACTGGTAAACAACAATACAGCTCGGGTCCTGTAACCTGTTGATTTGCGTTGTCCCTTACGGTTCAAATATGAAAGGCAATTTGCGGACTAATCAAGGTGCGGCAAATTTCAAATCAATCATTGCGGTCTCCAATTGCCTAGTTTTCAATTAAGCGGTTTCCACTACATCACATCAAGCAGAACATTATTCAAATGCGTGCGCCGATATCCAGTCGATACAAGCGGGCGTCATTCTAGCCACGCCTCTGCTTGAAGAGAAAGACTTTTGGCGAGAGGGTATAAATCCAAAGTCAATATTTGATGGGGTGGAGTGTGGCATTAGGACGAATAGGGTCGCCTTCTGCGGGAGCTGGTTTTTTCCTAGTTGCCATAATGCTGTTTTCGCAAGGGATCCATCATAGACGAGGCGACAGGGGCTGTCTGTTTATTCAGAAACCGGGGAACCATAAATTCGCCATCGCATATTCAAATGAACTGGGGCCATCGAACGGCAACAGGATTTATTGAGAGTGCAGGACTTTGTACGCATGTCTGTTCACATAACAAACCCATTATGAACTGCTTTTGCTACTTGGAGTTGAGAAAAATTTAGTTTTAAAGCCTAAAGTTCAGTTTAAGTCATCCTTCAGGTATAGAATGACCTAGTTACCCTTAACTACATTGACCCCTCTCAAATGTGGCTTCCGGTGAATATACACCAGCGTATACATACCATTTGACTGAATTTGTGACCTCCACCCTTGAACAGGTTTGTTCCCTCCGTATATCATTCCGATTTTTACACATGATCACCATTACAGGCTCCGACAGCGTTGCCAAATCTTGCCTCAACTAGCTTCAAGGGCTAGGCCACTGCCCTCCACTGCGCGACCTTATTTCGTGGAGATTGTGGCGCAGGGTGATATTCGGACTGGCAATCATTTTCAAATATTATTTCAATATTTTTTATTCTATTTCGATTTGAGGTTGGACACTGGAAAATCTGGATAGAAGCTGAATACAAATCCACCAAATTTTTACGGGTTTGAGAATGATTCTTAATGATTTTCCATGAAGAGAAAACCGGTGATTGACAGCAATTTCGAAATTTCAGTACTCTCGTCGAGGTAGGTAGTGGCCTAAAAAATCCGGACAGAAGATGAATAAAAATCCACCGTATATTTCCGGGTTTGAGCATGATTTTTAATGAGGGGAAAACCGATGATTGAAAGCATTTTCAAAATTTTATTATTCCCGTCGAGGTAGGTAGTGGCCTAAAAAATCTGGATAGATGCAGAAGAAAAATCCGCCGAATATTTCCTGGTTTGAGGAGGATTTTTAATGATTTTCCATGAGAGAGAACCTGTGATTGACAGCAATTTCAAGATTTCACTATTCACGTTGAGGTAGGTTGTGAGATAAAAAAATAGCATTCAAAGAATAACTCATACTGTGAGGGGAAGTGAATTGCTCAAAAAATAAGAGTTATTTTTGAGCGAAATAAATGAGCCTCAAATTATGATTTTAGAGATTCCCTTATATAAATAACTCTCAGATTCGGTCCCTGCTTAAATTACACCAGTTAGGTAGACAACCTGTAGATTATAAACATCTGTATAGAGTTGGCCATACTACACTTCCATGAAATTCGTCACATGGCTCATTAGCCTCCTAAAATAGTCATCGCAAACCAGAAAAATCATGACATGGCTCATAACCCTCTTGAAACAATCTTCGAACACCGGAAAATTCTACGAAAAGAATCATTTTGTTTAGGATCACTTTTTTGCCGGCAAATGTGGGATTTATTTTAAAGGTTTTTAATGAGGAATTCGAGAAAAATGAAATGAAAATTTCTGCACTTGTTTAAAAAATATGGGTAAAATGTGAAACGTCTAGCCAGCCTGATCCCCCAATAAGGAGGGAGGTTATGGGGCAATTTTCTTTTACATTTTGGTTTATTATTTCAGAATATTAAGCCTTTAAGATCATATCGCAAAACATTTTCTGAACACCCCCTCAAACTTCGTCAGTTTATGTTTCAAGGTTGCGTAGATTCCGAATCTGCAATGTCTGTCCTCCGTGAGCTGTCCGGGCCTTCCTCTGCCCTAGGATTGATCGAAAAAATTCGAAATTTCGCTCACAGGCTCCATTTTGGGTTTGATTGGACCTAACATCTCGCCTGCCCGATCGACCGACGCCTTGATTTTTCTTAGGTGAAAAATGGGTAAAAAATTGGGGTTGTCGAGGTTTTTTTCAACATGGGCATCTGGGGTCGAAATTGGCGAACATTGACGTCAAATTCACCTTATTCGAACCCTGTTGTATCGGTTGAAGATTTCAACCAATCTAGATAATAGGAATCTATTCAGAAATAATAAACCCTTGTGTGGAATTCGCCTCGTTTTTGGTTTATTATTCAATAATAAACCATTGTAATTTCTCTTGAAAAAAAATTCTAACACCCCTAAAAATTTTTGGTTTACGTTTCAAAGGGTGTAGAATCCAAATCTGCAATAAAAATTGTTCCGTCCGTCCGCCGTACGGACGGCATTTCTCCCGAACGGCTGGGGCAAAAAATCTGAAATTTTCAGGAAAAATCCATATTGGTCCGACAACGCCCCAGTTCTTTAGCCAGCTCTCTCACTTAATTTAAAATGCCCTATAAGGCTTGTCAAAGTTTTGTAAAATCCCTAAAAACCTCAAAAAAAGTCAAGGCGGCCTAAATTTGGGCTTTTATTGGAGAACTTTCCATGAGGAATCGAATGAGCCCCTCCCCAGGTCCGTAGCTCAAACCATTCCCGATGTATGGCCCGATTTATGGTGCCAACATTTGCATCCACATTCACTACATTACTAGGTTACTGCAATCTAAAAAAAAAAAACAACAGCGGTTTTTTTTTTTTTTTTTTAGTGATGTAGTGAATGTGGATACTGGAGTGAACTCCTAAAAGGGCTTATAGCCGATACACGGGTTGAAGCATTCTGATATGCATGCTCCGTCTTACGAAATTTAAAATTTTCAAATATGATATTTTTCCATTGTAATCACTCTTGAAAAAAACGCTGCAAATTCTTTCACTGGGGTTTATTATTCAATGACTCATGATTTGAATTTCTACTAAGCTTTGAAGTGTGCGTGTTTCACAGGTGAGAGAGCGATTATTGAATTTCAGGAGGCACACAAATATGATCAACTCATCAATCCAAATAGGTATTTTGGTTGAGGACCGATTTAAGTGCTGTATGCATATCTCCTGAAATTTAATAATCGCTCTAACACCTGTGAAACACGCTCACTCCAAAGCTTAGTAGAAATTCAAATCATGAACGCAAGGTGAAATTCGGACTGTCAATCATTTTCAAACATTATTCCAATATTTTTTATTCTATTTCGATTTGAGGTTGGGCACTGGAAAATCTGGATGGAAGCTGAATAAAAATCCACCAAATATTTCCGGGTTTGAGAATGATTTTTGACGATTTTCCATGAAGAGATAACCAGTGATTGACAGAAATTTGAAATTTCAGTGCTCCCGTCGAGGTAGGTAGCGGCCTAAAAAATCCGGATAGAAGAATAAAAATAAGAATAAAAATCCACCGTATATTTCCGGGTTTGAGAATGATTTTTGATGAGAAGAAAACCGATGATTGACAGCATTTTCAAAATTTCTCTGTTCCCGTCAAAGTAGGTGGTGCTCTGACAAATCTGGATAGAAGCAGAATAAAAATCCGCCGAATATTTCCTGGTTTGAGGAGGATTTTTAATTATTTTCCATGAGGAGAAATGTTTCCATTGTAATAACTGGAGGGGGATAACGTTGTTATCAATCCCCAGCAAGGTTTTCTCCAAAGTAATCTTGAATAGGATGAAGGAGCCGCTGTCCACCCGCCTTAGAAAAGAAGAAGCGAGCTTCCGCAAGGGCAGATCCTGCACTGACCAGATCAACACTCTGCGCTTCATCGTCGAACAGTCCAGGGAATTCCAGGCTAGCCTGTACCTCCTGTTTATCGAGTTTGAGAAAGCATTTGACAGACTCAACTGTGACGAGATCTGGAAGTGCTTGAGGAAATATGGCGTTCCCCAGAAGATAGTCAGGATGCTGACCGAGGCAAATGAATGAGCCTCAAATTACGATTTGAGCGATTCCCTGTTATAAATAACTCTCAGATTCGGTCCTTGCTTGAAGTAATGACACCTGTTAGGTAGACAACCTGTAGATTATAAACATCTGTTCCATGAAATTCGTCACATGGCTCATAAGCCTCCTAAAATAGTCATCGCAAAAAAAAAAAAAAAAAAAAAAAAAATAGTAACATGGCTCATAACCCTCCCCCCTTGAAACAATCTTCGAACACCAGAAAATTCTACGAAAAAAATCATTCTGCCGGCAAATGTGGGACCAATTTTAAGGATTTGTAATGAGGAATTCGAGAAAAATAAAATGAAAATTTCTGCACTTGTTTAAAAAATATGGGTAAAATGTGAAACATCTAGCCAGCCTGATCCCCCAATAAAGAGGGAGGTTATGGGGAAAACGGCAATTTTTTTTATATTTTGGTTTATTATTTCTGAATAAGCCTTCGTGATCGTATTGCAAAAAATTTTCTGAACACCCCCTCAAACTTCGTCGGTTTACGTTTCAAGGTGCGTAGAATCCGAATCGGTAATGTCCGTCCGCCGTCAGCTGTCCGGGCCTTCTTTTGCCCTAGGATTGATCGAAAAAATCCGAAATTTCGCTCACAGGCTCCATTTTTGGTCTAGTTGGACCTAACATCTCGCCAGCCCGATCGACCCACTACCTGAATTTTTTTGGGTGAAAAATGGGGGTTTTCGAGGTTTTCTTCGACATGGGCATGTGGGGTCTAAATTGGCGAAAATTGACGTCTAATTCACCTTATTCGAACCCTATTGCATCTGTCGAAGATTTCAACCACAGATGCATGATTCTCTTGATAATAGGAATCTATTCAGAAATAATAAACCCTTGTGTGGAATTCGCCTCGTTTTTTGTTTTTATTTTGATAATATGGCCTAGTGGCAAATTGCTGTCATATTAAAGCTAAACGCTGCATCGATTGAGATTGGCCCAAAGTCAGTGAGGGTGCCCCTGTTGAAGAATGCCCTATTTTTGTGGGTGGTACTGTTGAAATTTATCGAAAATTCAATGTTTTTTAAAAATCCTTCTTCTTGTCATTCCGTTTTGGAGGAAGTTTAAGGTAATGGGCTGATGAGGAGGCTGAATAATAATAAACCCTTTAGTAGACGTAGGGGGACACCAGACCCGCAATTCGTCGACAGAGGACGGAAGACAAGAAAGGCTGCAGTTTAGTTGGCCGCAATGTTGCCAGATTTACGGAAGTCACAACGGTGGCCAAGCGGTTTCATTTGCGTGCGCCCGACCTGCTACCTAGTTTATATTTGCGCTAACTATTATATTCGAATTTTCCACTTGGTCACCACTATGACGTCCATCTGGTTTTGTTACTATCAACTGGTAGGAGCAGAGTGGGAGTGTATAACGTTGAAAAGCATTGTGACCTCCGAATCGGAGGCCACAATGCCACCGGATGCCACAATGGTAGGAAAATCTCAACGTGTGGAAGCAACGAAAATAATAAAACGGGAGGAGCCCTTGTGGTGGCTTTAGGGCAGTGTTTGAAAGGAGATGCGGCAACATGGGAACGCCTTCAAGTCGATTTTTCTTTCTCAATGGGACGCCATCGACACCCCCGCTTGCGTATTTTTTAATTTCCTTCGAGCGCAACCTAAAGATATGAACGAGACATACGAACGAGTTGGATTATGCCAATTGAGTCCTACTGGATCCTTGATACATAAGGGTAAGAAATTCATTTTTCATTTTGATTCTGGTAGCGAATGCTCTCTTCTTGGGTCAAGATTCAGTTCTAAATTTGAGGGGATAATATCTAACAAATCAGTTGTTTTGCATGGGAACTTCCACTCTCAACTGTACATCCCAGATGGAGGTACAAGTCACTATAGATGCTGTAAAACTCACAATTTTGTTTTACCTGGTGGACGATAGTATGTTACCCTATACAATAATCATTGGTCGAGACAAATATAGAGGCCCTGTTAAGGTCACTAAGGTTTTACCGAATGATCGGTATGAATTGCGTTCCATTGATGGACGAAGAACTTACAAATACTCTCATGATCGGCTTCGAAAAATTCCTGATGCAAACGAAATAAACCCTCTAGCTACTGATCAAGTAGATACATTTGATCACGAATAATATTTTACTTGTAACTGATTTTTGGCAATAAGTTCTGGAGGTAGTGCTCTGTGTACTGGGTTGATTTCCGGGATTGAAGGTAGAGATAACTTTTCGCTTGCGATGTTACTCACTTTCAACTCCTCACTATAGTCACTTGTCGCTTTGCGCTGTGGCTGCTCACATGGTTTCTCACTTTTCGCTTGCCGATGTGGAAGCCATGGGAGGGGTTCTTTCCAGTGTACTTAGTGTTTCCTTTAGAATGAGTGAGAGACATTGATTTTATTGTCAAGATCCAGCTTTCCAACTGATTTTAGTTTGAGGCTTCACTATGATAGTGGCCTGACATTTATTATTGATTTATCTGAACTTTGTGAGATGTGTCATATTATAAAATGACTGTTGACAATGTATGATGTCAATTATGAGTAAATGGTTTCTTCGAGTTTGTACAACTGTACCGATGCAAATATGTTTTAAAGGATATTGCCACTATTTGAATTCCAAGAGTTTTGATGCTAAGCGCTCATTTTTATTGACCTGGTCCTTTCAACTTTGAAGCCATAAACATACATGTTCATTTCATTTCAAAGGTTCTTAATGACCTTTCTCTCTGTTCTTTTTGATGGTGTTGATTTTATTTTTACTGCAATTTTTGAATGACCTTTTGACTGAGATGGATCAGCACAAATCATGGCAAGATTCTATCGGGGACATTCAGTTGACTTTAAATTCTACCCCCTATGCTATCACTAAATTGACCCCTATGGAGTTGATGTTTGGGAAAGTTTCACGTCCTCGTACATTAATAGTGTGTAATACTGGTGAAGATACACATAGTGATGCTAACGTTGATGCAGACATTCCTAAGTTGAGAGAGCAAGCGTCTACCAGGATTGTTAAACATTCTGAATATAGTAAAACTTTGTTTGATAAGGGAAAGGCTAAAATACAACCTTTCTCAGTTGGTGATCTTGTATTGTTGAAACAAGAAGAGCGAAATCTATCAAAACTTGATCCAAAGTATAAAGGACCTGTTAAAGTAACAAAGATTTTACCAAATGACCGATATGAATTAAAAACAATTGATGGACGGCGTACTTACAAGTACGCTCATGACAGGCTTCGTAAAGTGCTGGATGCAAATGAGATAAACACATTAGCAGTTGGTTCTTCTGAGGCCACTGATCGTAATACCTAGTATTGGCATCCGCACCTGTGTGGTTTTGAGGTTGGTAGTGGCTGTGCTGGGCTAGAAAATAGGGTTGGAGAGTGGATTAGCTTTTCGCTTGCGATGCGTCCGCTCTCCTATCCCTTTTCTAAACACGTGTCGCTTGCGCTGTGTCTACTCTCATGGTGCTTCACTTTTCGCGTTGCGATGTGGGCATTATGGGGTAGCTCTGGTTCAGTTGCACCTGCTCCCTCCCCTAAAACTGTTCCCCTGATTGATGATTACAGCTTTGCTGTTATGGTTGATGTTGAGTTTTGCTCACATGTTGGACGTTGTTGGCCTTGCTTGTGGCAGGTCAGGTTTTTCCTACCTTTGGCGGTGGATGGATGATTGCCAGTGTTTACTTACTTGAGTGCTTTGTTTATCTCTTTTGTGACTGGTATCTTGCAATTAAATGAATCTAGTCGCCGTTAGTGCGCATGTTCAGTTTAGTCTGAAGGTCTTTACTAGCCTTCCTCCCTGCTACTGTTGTTGAAAGACTTTACTTATTATGTCTTAACTATGTTATTTTCATACATTTTGATTGTTTATTGTCACTTGTGCCTTGACATGTCTCCTGGCCTTTTCTGGGGCTTTGCCCCATCGTTTAGTTTCTGCTGAAAGAACTAAAGGTGGGTACTCCTCTTTGTTCTAGAGACGCTCACCCCCTGATCGCAGAGACGCGATCATTGTCAGAAAGGCCGTGTGAGAGAAATTCTACGATGGGCCTACCACTGTTGGTCTCCATGCGGTTCACCCTGCAAGTTAAAATATTGAGGGAATGACATTTTGACTCGAGCAGTACCTACTTCTGACTCGGGCGGTAGTTATGGTGGTTTCTACGCAGGACAGTCTATGTATGATTCGATGATTCTAGTACGAGCTGTTGTGTTGTCAGGGAGTTCCGCGGCCTATCTTGTTATAATTCAAAGTTATTTCATCATTATATATATATATATATATACAGTCATTTTAAATACAGTGTTAATTCGTTTTTGACGAGTTTGACGAGTATATATATATATATATATATATATATATACATTTAAATTTTCTTCAATCTCTAATCTTTCTTTCCAATTACAAAAAAAAGTTTGATATTTGTTCGACCCCTTTGTTCGCATATTCACGGGGAGTACATTCAACTCCTTGACACCTCTATAGGTGAAGAAATTTTGACCTAATGTCCTTAAGCGAAAAGGTAAACGTAAACTAAAATCTGATGCTAGCCGTGTTACACTCTCCATACGATTATAAAGATGTTTATGTTTAAAAATATAAAGGGAGTGATTTTTTTAAATAATTTTCCACAAATCAAGCACCTGGAGTTCCTTAAATATGAATTCTGTTGGTGTACGTGTTTTTCTTTGGAGTAATATTTTAATCGATAATTTTTGGGTTGTGTACAAGGGGATTATACAATTTGGTATGCAGATCCCCACACTAAAATGCCATACGACATAACAGATTGTACAGGTGCTCGATAAAATAATCTGATAGATTTGAAAGACATGAATCTCCTCACTTCAAGGCAAATAGGAATACACTTCCTTAGCTTTTTGGTTAGAAAATAAGCCTGTGGGCGCCATGTTAGGCACTGGTCAACAACTACCCCAGGTATCTTGTCTTAGGTACTTGTGCAATGAAAGAACAAGAACAAGGTAAAAAACACTGAGGTGATTCATAAATATACAAGCCATCAGGAGCGGGAACATTGTGTTTTCTATGCGAAAAAGCTATAAAGTTGGATTTACAATAATTCCACAACATTCCCGACGATTTAAGCCAGTTTGCGATTTCCAGCAAACACAATGTAGCTTTCTGCCTTGCCTCCCTCCATGTGGCCCCCTCTACCATTAGAACTGTGTCATCTGCATAAGAAACTATGCAACCATCATTTATATTATGATTCAACATTTTGTTCATAAAATATATGAACAAAACGGGACCAGTCACAGTTCCTGGACCACTCAGATGGCTGTTTATCTTGATCTACCTTGACAATCATTTCCAGCTAACTCCAGTCTTCCTCCAAAATAAGAATCCTTTGATTCTCTAATTATACTAACCAAACGATTACGAAATTTTTTAAACCTACTTCCCAAAGTTAAATTTTCCGGGTGCTTCCTCCATTGTTGGCCATTTCTTCCTTTCTTCTAATGCTATTCAATATCCCCTGAGTGATCCAAGGCTTCGGCCTTGTATTTTTGTGCGATAAACATTCAACAACGAGAGAACTCTGGTTTACATAATTTAATAAATAATATTTTATAGAAATTCTCTGGACAGCAATATACGTCAGTCTTTGATAACTGCCTTCCAGGGTTATCAAAAAGCCTATTGAACTAGTTTATTGCATTTTAGCCCGTTAGGGGGAATGTGGCCGGCGGGAGTTCCCTAAATTTGAACCCAACAAGGTGAACGGTAAGCAACCTATTCGGAGGAAAAGGCAGAAATATTTTTGTTTAGTTTGGTAGAAAAACAAAAGGTACTAAAAAAACACAAATATCCTAGATCAATCTTTCCAGTAATGTGCAGATCAGTTGGACAAATAGATCCAAATATGAGTAAAAACTAGTGATGTAAAGCCCGGTACGCACTTGCAACATTCGGCCGCTCCGCTCCTCTGCCAGGTTCGGGGCGGCAAAACTTCAAAGGAATGACGATCGGAGGAGCGGAGCGCAGCCCGATCGCTCCATTGGCGGTTTTTCCCGCCGCATCAAAGAAATGTTCGGAATTCGATTCTCCCGATCGCCCTCCCGTACCCAATTTGTTAAGGAGCGAGGTTTGGAGCGCTGCGATGCTACGATGAAAAGTTCGTTGAAATGTTCTGAACGGAGGAGCGGACCGAAGGAGCGGAGTGGCAATTTGTTGCAAGTGCGTACCCGGCTTAACGTGCCTTTCTTCCCGGAAATCTTTTCCCCTATTGGCCACGAATAACCTCCTACGTGCTGCCGTTACATTACTGAGACTTTAGTGTTTGATCAAATTGTGAATATCAAGAAGACTCGTGCCTCTAATCAGGGGTGTGAGGCCCTCCATTAATTAATCGCTTCGAATAGACCTGACGAGGGATAGCGTCCCAAAGAGATTAAATTGCAAGGCAGTTAAGCCTCATGTGTGATCTTGTTTCGTATATGAGTATCATATCGTAGAAAACATATCTACGTTCATAGAGTAGACGCCGCGGTAAGGAAGAGTTAGGGGAAAAAGTCTTGACTGTGGACACGGTCGTTGAATAAAGCAGAGGCTGGTGAACTCGCTCAAGAGCGGCGGTGAGCGAAGAGCGATGAATAATTTAAAGAGATTGAAGACCTTCCAAGCCACCTCTGAGAAAAACAGCCCAAATCCCTGCAGCACAGGTTGGGAAGCTCAACAACATTGCCGTCTGATCCCGATGAATGAAAAACTAATTTTTAAATGTACTAATCGAAAAGTAATGATTTCCATCAATAGAAAACAATTATTAGAAATTAGAGATACCTCCCCAGAACGGTAGGAAACCCATACGGTAATCGTTAAACTAACCCACCTTCGGAAAAATCATAAAGTTCCAACCTTACGATTATGGGCTAGCATGAACCCCATGACTGGGATGTCAATGCCTAGTAGCTGCCAATGGGAAGGAGTTTGAGGTAATGACCTCCCTCTCCAGCCACGATACCTTAAGTCTCAGTGGTTCTATATACATAAAAGATCATGAACCAAAATAATGATCAACGTTTTCTCCGCAAGCTGGGAAGTTAATAATGGACCGAAATACATGATTATCTTTGCAACGAATATGTTCTTTATACGAACCAATGTTGCTATTTTGAAGCCTAGAGTTTTAAGTTGCAGTAGACATGACCGCGTGCATCTTTGCGAAAATTGTCACTGTAAGATAAAGGATTCCACTAGATGATTTTATAAAACCGTGATTTATCGTTTGCTGATGTGCACACTGATATAACGATTATTTAGCAATGAAATTCACTTCATTAAAATCGAATGACAACAGTCGAAATTATGAGGGGAAGCTAATAATGAAAGGATCATGCGGATATTGATATGAGAAGACTGTCCTTTCCAGAACACGGGAATTTACACGACTTGGACAATGGAACGTGGGAAAATTATGTCTCATTGATTTAACGTTTGAGCCAGCGCGGACTGACATATTGATTCATAGGAAAAGAAACTTCTAGGAAACCATCTGCAGCCTAGTTCGCATATTCTGCATAGACAGTCTTACACCGAAAGTTGTTCAGAATGATCTGAAACAAGTGGAAATTATGATTCACACAAATACACAAAAAGACAAATAATTGTACATCTCCCGAAAGAGAAAACAATGCTTCCGCTACCTTGAGGGAGACTCAGAAGCAAAAATAAGGTTAAAATGACGATTTAAAACGTAACCCAGAAATGTGATATACGAAGGAGATGAAAGCGAGAAAGAATAAATAGGTCTCAGGTTGAATGAAGAAGAAACCCTGCCATACTCTATCAACTAAATGTCGACTCAAAGCGCGAGAAATAGAATGAACAGAGGGAGAGCAGATGCTGCCAATAGATCGATTGGGTTACCAGCTGACTGATGAACTAAGAGGTGAAGCGTTGATGGAGTTCTAATGATCAAAGAGGTTATACGGGGAATGGAAGGGGCCTCGAAGTGATAGATGTGTTGGGTGAGGGATGCAGGGGATCTGCGACAAATCTTATTAGTCCGACTAATGTCCAATAATTGCCATTCTTACAGTTACTCTCTCAAGACTTCGCGTTCGTGTTGCGGCACTTTATAGGACGTGTGATTGGTAACAGCTTCATCAGAATTGCAAAAAAAAAAAAGCTGGATTCTACGGAAAAAGATAAGTTTTGAAGACGCGGACCAGAACAAAACGAAAAAAATCAAACGTCAAACAAAACAAATTGTCACCGAGTAATCTCGTTAGCAATATAAATCTGACGTATCACATTACGTGCTGTTTCAGACGCTTAAAGCGTCGAGTTAAGTCTTGCACATCAAAGAGCTTTACAGCTTCCTCATTCACGAGATCCTTTACTCCGGCAAAATGTGCCGTTCATTGCTTCTTGATCACCTCATCCACTCTGTCTTCTTGAGTTCACCGTGTACCAGTGACACATCAAAGAACAAAGTTCTTCTGCAATATATCATCGATTGAAGCTGTGGAGCCCTACAACAGGGCTCCACATATATCCAAACTGGCTTCAGTATTTGATTGTAAAGAAGCCATTGTAATGGTGGATCGTTGGCCAATCAGCCAGCACCCTTTCAGTTTCAATACGAACTCAGTCCTCTTCTTTTTGAAGCGTTCCCTCCATCTCAGCTTGGGATCTGGCGTGAGTCCCAGGTATTTGCATTCATTCACGCAAGGAATTGCCACATTGTTGAGTAAAGCAGTGAAACAGTTCGTCTTCCAGTTGGCAAAATCAACGTGTACGGACTCGGCCACATTCAATTTGATCCTCTATTTTGATGTCCAAGACTGATTTGGGAGATGGACTGATTAACTTTTGAAATTGACTCATTATTGCTGTCACCAACAGCCAGGACAGCAACATCGTTTGCAAATGTTTTTGTGGTGATGCTGGTAGAAAGTTGGATAAAGGAATGGGCCTAGCACTTCCCTCCGGCACAACAGCTTTTGTTTTCATTAGTGCTGTGTACGCATAGTCCTGCTTGATGCGAAAGTACCAATGTGATAGGTAGGATTCAAGCAACTCAGCATACTGATAGGGTAGCATCTTCTTCAATTGTTAACCTAGGCCTTCGAGCCAGACTTTGTCGTGCTTCAGACACATCTAGAAAGATGGCTGAGCCTTCTTTTGTACTAGCGCTTCTCCTATGATGTTGACTATTTGGTGTACCCAATCAATGGCGGCTATCATATTTACTTATCTTAGCCCTCCAGCGGCCACCATGAGCTCGTGGACCCTGCTGCACCACATGATAAAGATTTTCATTTTTACCCCGAGAGGCACGGCAGGGGGTTTCTACTATCCCAGCGCGCACCTCACCGCGGTGGCACACACACACTTTCCCAGATGCTGAAGGTACATTTTTTTAAGAATCTTTACAACTTGCCCAACATGACTGGATAGTTACAAAGAAAATTGAAGCCTTGTCCTAAGTTCATCACATAAACCCCGATAAAATCGAATGGCGAGATTAAGACCAAAAGATACACGGAGAGAGGACTAGAGCGTATTAGTCAAGTGGAGTTGCGTTCCATCGGGATCAACTCCCTACAGATGTTCAGGAATACCGCGATAATGGTAGATCCTCACCTCCCGAAGACGGTTAAGCCTTAACGACCAAAATCCTAAACGGGAAATCCCTCGAAAATTTACGGGCAACGTTAAGATTTTTTATCTGTCTTTTTTATTTCTCTAAGTATTACAAGTTGGACGCTCGCGTCTAATTCCGTAACGGCACGCGGTGCAAGATATATGTACAGCTAGCGCCGCCCAGTTCACCTCCATCGAATGCCCTCAGCGACATCCTTTCGCCGTTATTTATCAGTAATGTGAACATTCCTAGACGACAAGATTACATCGTGTATTTCTGGGATCGACTCGAAAGGTTTTTTTTCTCTTCTTTTTCCTTTTTTACGGCTGCGGAATTGAGTTGTCAGCGATCAACCGCATTCCATTCCGACGAGGGTCCTCGATTCACCGCGGGGCGAGTGCATTACACCGTCCAAGTCGTTTGACGACTCGTGAGTTGGAACGCTAACGTGACAAAACCGAATGACGCGTTTAGTTAGTAAAACGCAAAGACAATAAAGACTTACATGACGAGACGAAAACGTGGTCTACATATCCCAAATTATCACTTATTTCACACCAAAATAAAGAACAATAAGAATTAATCAAATGATGAGCACGCAAGAAATTTGAGGTATTTCCCAGGTCATATCACCCCAAATCCGTCAATTATTTAGTTATTAATGGAGTACTGAGTGCAAGATTGTTTAAACAAATGAAGGCTTAGTAAACAGTCAATCATACGTGTTTCCAACCATAAATCCATAAGTGAACTAGCACTATTGAAAATCAAAAAGGAAAGACAATCTCTGTTGCGGATTTACCCAGCAATAAACCTCTGTAATCCACAAACTTTTCAAATACCCCCCAATATTCGTTGCTTTACGTTTTACGCTTTATGTCCTTCAACTTGGGAAAACTCCGAAAAACTGTGTCCAAATTGGAGAAATTCGGCTGAAATATCAAAATCAGGGAATTCAACAATTTTGGACTAACCAACTGCAACAACAAGACATGGAACAGGCTTTTCCCTCAAAGGTTTGAGATGATATGGCTAGGGCTTTGATAGTTCTTTGAGATGATATGCCTCAAAGTTTCCCAGATCAGATTCCCATACCTCCCGGTGGCTTAACAGCCAAAGAAATGCCATGTATTACTAAATCAATATGAAAAAGATTCAAATAAAAAGTCATACCCTGCCAGCAGGATCAAATGAGCGAATTTTCTCGAATTCCCATGTGAAATTTATACTAAATTGTTTTGATACATCAATACTTTGCATGAAAACGAAATTGTTAACCGTCAATTGCATGGCGAAAGACTTGTTCTGCGTAAGGTACGTACGCCTCACGCACCATAAAAATCTTTAGGCATAATGTAAACATGATGTAGAAAAGTGGGTTGTCATTTTCGTGGAAATTTCGGACGAAGTGTCGAAAAGGATAAGTTTCGGATTCGTGGAAATTCACCCATAGCAAAATAATCCCAATTTCTGAACCTAAAAGAGACCCACTTTTGGGGTCGCACAGCAACCAAGAATTATCGATAAAATGAATCCATATGTTGGAATTTAAGCGTTTTTTACTAGTCTAAGCTACTTTTAGTGATTTTTTCTTCCCAAATAAAACCAATTCACTGAGCTCAAAAAGTACTATGAAACGAAAGGAGGTAGGAAAGCTCCTCATACAGCGTATAAACGGATACACTTCTGGTTTCCAATCCCCTTAAGTGGGGATTTAAAAACCATTTTTCAATAAAAAGTGCCCCCTAGAACTTCTATTTTGAAGGCCACACATCCGAATTATTGCGATTTTGAGATTTTTACGTATTACGAAACAGAAACATACATAACTCCCCTACCAAACCGAATGAACCCAAAGTTGATTATTCCGTTGGAGAGACTTTTCTTACTTAAATTTTATCACTTAAATGTATGAACCAAAGTGTGGAAATATGCAGATTTTGAAGTCGAAAATTCACAGCAAAAAGAAAAAAATTGTCGAAACAACAACTGTGAATTTTTTTTTAATCGGTTGACGGCAACGGAACTCTGAATTCCCGCTCACGTTACTGGATTAACCTGACCCAAACCCCACCTTTCCAGTGGTACCTACTATAATCGATTTTATTTTTTAAATTTTAATTTGAGGGAAAAAATCAAGTTTAAATGGAAAAATCGTGGGATTTTCATCGTTTATCCCCTTGGTAGATGATAAACGGTGACATTCATCAAGAATTGATCGGCACACGAGAAACGCTTCCATTAATTAGAGAGCCCAGAAGTCCTCAACATATTGCGGATAACGCAGCGGGACTTTGGCGCCTCAAAATAATCAAACGGCTGGACTTGGTTGCGTGACTCCAAAATTACCTCGTCCAATAAAATCCGTACATTAGGAGTATGCTAACTATAGGGAAGGTTTTACTGTAAACCTCGTCAACTCATGCGTTTGAAGGATTATGAAACGAAGTATTGCTAGACGAAATGTAAGTTCTTTTCAGTTGCAATAACAATTTCAAAGAAATTGCTTAAGCAGTCCATAAGGATAGATCAAGTCAAGACAATATTTGACAAATCGGTTTAATTATATTTCCCCTCCACTGTTTACCTTCCTTGAAGGGGATGAACGATTTGGTTGTTGTGTAAGCCGATTTCACTATAAATTTAGTGAGAGTATTGAGAAACATTAAGGAGATTCCTATTTCAAGGATGAATAGGTTCATCTTTATGATAGGGAGTTATTATTTTGAAAAATGGACGTTTCCAAAGTGTATTCCTCATTTCCATTTTCATAAAAGATGTTCTACTTCATTCATCAACTGCTGCCCAAGACAGTTTTTCGCAACTTTCTTCATCGCTCGGGGGTTGTCATGGAAAAAGAACAATGAAGCCTACCAGGTACAGAAGAGTTATGGGAAAGGGGTAGATGGGGGTGGAAAAGAGGGGAGAGTTATAGGGGAGGAAGGTTGTGAAGGGAGGGGGATTAGTGGTGCGATTGTTCCCCTGAATACACCTCCTGGCTTTTGCCACAGCTCTAACGAGGATCGAGTGGGAGTCTCTGCTTGAAGGGAAACGAAAACTCAAGTGCACTCTCGGCGTCCTCCGCGTCCTATGGAATAAAGATAATTGTGATACCCCACTCGAGGGATCGAGCGTTTGAGGAGGAGAAGTTAGGCGGAGGGGTCTTTTCGGGTGGCGTTTCGAAGCTCGTTGGCCCCGGGGGTTTCTCTCGAGTGGGCCCGCAGAAAACTGTTGGGAGAGCGAATAAGGGATTATCTAGAGCATAAAAGGAGGTAGTCAAGAATACGGTGAAGGGAAAGAAGGAGTGTGGGATCAGATGATGAGCCTGTACAACACCATAGAGTGAAAGGGCGATTAAAAGCTATGTCAAGCCATCATAATTCGTTGTTACTAATGAAACCATGTGTATAAATCCATATACAGGGTTTCATTAATAATATCAGCCATCAATAGCCAAGCCAACAAGCTATCATATTGGTGTGGCGCCCTGGGCACCTAGGGGTTGAGGGGAACGAAAAAGCTGACATCCTAGCTAGAAAGGGTGCTGCTTCTCCCCCGGTGGGTCTAAAACCCTTCCTCGGCACTATGGAGGCACTACTGCCTGCTGCCTCCGTGTTAGGGATGCTAATTCTACAAAGGCAAAAAAAGCAATGTAAATTGAAACACAATAACGATTGTTTGTTCGGTAAAGAGTATTTTATTGTTTGTCTCTAATATGTGTCTGATGTGAAATACCTCTTATCGGGGTCAATAAAAATTTTTATCAAACGAAAAAATGAAACGTTTCCTGAGAGACGTTGATAGACATTGAGTAGATTCATAAGGCGAAAGATTCAAGACAGTCCAAATTTGAGCTACAGGCAAGATGTTGAGGGGGACTTTTCAATATCATAGAGCAGTGAGTTGAACAGGTAAATATGACAATCAGTTGACTTCAATCAGTTATGCTTCAACTCTCTAGCAACAGATTTGTTGACTGTAATCGATCTCATGACTGAATAGGTCACTTGGCTGTGTTGTGGTCCACCCTCCCACCCAACATTGAGACACACACCATACTGATTACGTGTCACATATCTGGTACGATAATGAGTAATTAATGATCGATGACCAATGTGCTCTATCAGCAATTAGTGGAACTAATTAGTTCAGCTCTCTAGGAACAGATTCGTTGACTGTAATCGATCCCATGGCTGAATAGATCACTTGGCTAGGCTGATTGTCTACGTCAGAATGATTTGTCATGTAGTTCGAGCTCTATTTAAGTTTCAAGTCAGTTAGTTCATTAATACTCTATTTTTAAAGTCAGTACATTTTGATCTTGTTGACTGTTCTCTTCTGTATGTTTCTATCAAAACTAAAACGGCTCCGGATTTTTTTTTCTTTTTTAAAGCGGTAGCTGCAACGCAGTGGGCAGTGCAACGAGTATTCTGAAATGTAGCCTCTGCAGAAAGACAATGTCTAGAAAGTGGAATGGAACGAGATCCTTAATGAAGTCTATGTACGAAGGAACAGATTTTTATCATCAACAATAAGGCCGTTTATGCCCCGATATTAAGGTTTTCAAACTACGCGCGAAACGTAAAGTGCAAAGTTTGAGGAAGGGTATTAAAATTTGTTTGCCGTACGAGTACAAACACTTACCATTGAAAATGATACACCAATAGGCCATGGTGAAGTCATTCCAAGTGATTTTTGTTTTCTCAATAAATATAGAACGGGAAAGACCGTTTTAGGAAGAGGTTTTGGGAAACTAGAAATAGTTCATGAAATCGGACGTCAATACTGTACTTTGGTTTCAAAAACAATTGTGATTTTTTTATTCGGTGCACTGAAAAATGCTTACGCTCAAAGTACTATATAACTTTTTTGTCTTGTATTTTTTTAAAGTGTTCATTTTTCAATTTTACTATCCATTTGATATTTTAAACGTTCACTTACCGAAATGGATAGAAGTGGCTTACCAACTCAGCAGCAAATCACATCACAGCAAACATACCTGAAACAACAAAAAACCAAATTAGATAATAAATCAAAAAGAAATGGAAGAAATGACAAAGAAGTCCCACGTCAACTCGATTTCACGATACAGGAGGGCGATGGAAGATTCGGCCCAGACCCCTAATACCTGTAGAAGATTCGGCCCAAGCGGATTAGAGACCCTCCGGTCAGTGCAAAATTCGGCCCAAACAAAATATTACCTGATTTTTAGGTATTGGGTAGTGGAAAATTCGGCCAGAGGAACTGTTACTGTTTACAAATATAGTTAGAGATCGTCACAGGAACATATATAATTGTCACATTCAAGTTTTCCTAATGTATACTAGAATATCACAAGGTTCAGTCAAAAGTGACTATCGTCAAACGTCAATCGTCAAACCGCACATACATTCGGCGCATAATGGTGGCTTACTCTGGCCACAAAACCAAATGGTGTAAGGGCCCCTGCGAGGTATTTGTCGAGTTGCCTTGAGAGGAACTCCTGTCTTTTCTAGGTATGAGAGTTTTTTGTATGTGGAGTATCTGAGCAACTATTTATTTTTATCCCCTTTCACTGATCACTGGTGTGACAGACAAGTGCTCCATTGCTACTGAGAATCATGGGCCGAGTTTTCCATACGGCTTATCGCCCGACTCGAGAGAGGGGAAGTTGTTTACCTGTGATAATCCGAGGAGTAATTATCTCTTCGGACTTGGGCCGAATCTTCCACCGCCCATACAGGAAACAAGAATTCAACAATGAAAAATTCAGTTGTTTGAATTACTGGGGTTTTAAAATGCTCTTTTATAATGTTTCACCACTAAGTGTGATTGCATTTCCACTCAATTTGCCGCTGCTTTTTCTCCTTCAAGAATTTTCAAAAGTTCTGCATTTCTTGATTCTTACAGCGAATTCTGGTTCGGAATTCTCCTCTTTGCTTCCAGCCAACTTTCTTATTTGGTCCACATTTCATTTCGTACACTTTGTTGTACTTTATTTCATTTTTCACGCCAAACTTAATAGAAATTATTTCATACATTTTTTAAACAATGGAAAATTGCGGAGCTCATGAAAGCACTTCAAACCTTAGCGGCTGCCATAGATGAAGCTGATTATTGTTTCATTCTTCAGGGGCATGCAGGCCAACAAAATAAAATATATAGACAATCAGACTCACCAAACGAGCGAAATCTAAACATTCCAGGTATTTTCCGAACACACACCAGAAGCATTCTCAAGAGAAGATCATTCAACAACAAACAAAACAGATATTCAGGATATTGCTCCTCCACCGTCGGAAAATGGAACAACAACATTTGCTCCAGAAAACATAGAAGAAATACCTCAATACACTACAGAGATTCATGTTATAAGAAGTCAGTTAAGAGGCAATCGAGCTATCGGCAGACTTTAAATTGAAATGAAAAGGGTGGGGCGGGGGGGGGGGGTAAATATGACATTATTAAGCCACGATTCATAAACGTGTGATGTTGTTTCTAATGATTATTCATGTACAATTCCCTAAATTCATACTATGCTGAATAGAACCTACATTATAGGCAAGTTTTATTACAGTAAGTTTGCCTGAAGTAGTATTTCATGTTGTTTTCATGTGTGGGTTGATCATTTTAATTTGGTGAGTTCATGATTGAATTTCGTCCTCATAATTTGTTGCAGTTTTAAGACTTACGTCGGATATGTTTGATTATTAGGACTGCTACCCAGCTTCAGTCCCTAGTTCTTCCTTCTTGTTATGAGAAACGGAGTTACCTGATTCTAGACAAGCGAAACGGCCACAGAAAGATGGAATCCCGGGATATAAACGAACGTAAGTGAGTTCTCACTCCGCGCAAGGGAAAAATTGCATTCATGCGCTGGCGCCGGCGCGGCCGCGCTGACGACGTCGCGTGACCAGGGAAGTTTCGTTTAAATATAGACCTCATGTTACGCCATCGGATCCGATGCTCGTCGCGAATAGATGAAGGCTGGTTTACGAGCGTCGTGTTTCCGCCCCATCAGACACAACACGGATCGCGGACGAGGAGCGATGAACCGTCAAGGGCGATGTAGTTTCTCCTTGGGAACTAAGGACCGGTTCCACCAACAATCCCTAACCAAGCACATATAATAATAGGTATTGTATTTTGCATTCAAGAATCTGTCGTTAAATAATCTACACAGTCGGATAACCGAGCAGCACAGAACGACATTTCTGCCTTATCAATATCCTCAATGCCGCGGCCCAGGGCAAAAACCCAACATTGGAGTACTGCCTAGAGGGAATAGAGGGCTTGAGTAAGCTGATCCCTTGCTGAAAAGAGGTAAGAGACCAACCCAATTGGACCTGAACCTCAAGTTTTGGTTACTAAGAGATACATAACTCAACAGGTCCGTAATGGTAGAGCAACACGAACAATACACTGGCACTACACGATTTAAGCAGAGTCGAGCCAAGCGGTTCGTAACCACCAAAAAGGAACGCAAAATTGTTCTATTGTAAAAGCAAACGTATCTCAGTGCCTTAGGGTAAAATCCTAACAAAATTGGTAAGGCCAGGCCAATTAAATGCCGGCTCTGTTCGAAAAGGAGGAAACAGCAGAATTCGTCCACTGTAAATGTCTCGCGGCTACAACAATAACGTTCTGACACATTGGAAAGAGTGTCTTAACTCTCACCAATACTGCCAACTGCCGATTCAAGAATCTGTAGTTAAATGATCTACTCAGTCAGATAACCAAGCAGCACTGAACAATATTTCTACCTTAAGAGCATCCTCGAAGCTAACCTGGGGTTGACTGAGCTCCCAAAATGCTGCGGCCCAGTTCAAAAAAAACCAACATTGGATACCTATCATGAGGGGGTAGAGGGCAATCAGTGAGCTGATCACCTGCTGAAAAGAGGTAAGAGACCGCCCCAATTGGACCTGAACCTCAATTTAATAAGAGTTACGTAACTCAGCAGGTCAAAAATGGGAGAGCAACACGACCGATACACTTCCACAATACCCTGTAGAAATTAGAACTTCCCGCTACATTTGAATGACCGCGGTTTCGGATGTAAAGCATGGCAACCTGTACCCGCTTTTGAGAAGATTTTATGTTTAATTTCTTTGTTTTCTCTTTTATTTCAAGAAGATATGGAATTCAACGTTTCTTTTTCATCAAACCCATCTGGAGCTCATGTTCTGCGAGCGTAAGAACGTGAATTATTGTTTATCCTCACGTGGGAACGTGGGTTTAAACGTTGTAATTTATACGAAATGAAAAAGGCATTCGCCCGCATTATATGGGTGATCACGAGATGACAGTGATAACGTAACCGACAACCGTTTCTTTTTTCGCTTTATTCCCAACTTTGTTGGATTGCTGCTTGCTTTAATTTACTACTTCTCCCACTTCTCTCCTTCTTTTCTGATTTCAATAATAGTGTTGTTTATGTTGATAGTTGTTTGTTAATATTGTTGTACTTATATGTCACGTAGTCATGAATAGATAAGTGGGGGCTTCGCCAAAGCGAAAATAAGAACCGAAATTTGAGAATTCGAAAATGAAAACTAGTGCGTCTTATGTGGTAAAGAACCTGCCTCCTTTATATCTGCGGGATTTCCCAATAAAGAAACTAATATTGAGGTAACTTATTTGTACTTTCAATTTTATCACTTTATGCACTATTTTTTAATTGACACTAGAGAAAGTGACAGTTACACTGGGGTTTTTCAATATTTTCCATATCATATTGTCGAGATCGAAATCCGAATAGTGAAATCTGCACCATTTTTGTCAAACTCGTCCTCACGTACCAGAAGCCACTACGGCTCGATTTTTCATCATAAATTAGCCAAAATGACCATAGCAGAAATAGCCCAACAGGTGGTGAAACACTAACAAAATAAATTAATAACGAAAAAAATAGCCGAAAGGTAACGCAGCAGAACTGAATTTCGGAGTGCAAACCAAAGATCAAATACTGGAATTGGAATCAAACTACATGGAGAATCCGACAAGGTTTGTATGAAGTGGATTGAGATTATGAAGATTACAACTACTACAATGATGCCCAATGAAAAATTAAATATTAGGAGAGATGGGTTTCCTATCCACCGGTTGGGAAAAGAATTCTGAAAATCCTGAGAAGTGGTACCATGAAGCATTCCTGCTAAGGCACCAAAATCCAGTAGGAACTAAATCACTCGCGATGAAGTTGTCGAAACCCATTTCAAAAAATTAAAACAGAATTTAAAGAAAAAATTGTCTGTTTCCACCAACTTTGTAACTCAGTATTTGGTGGAAATAGACAATTTTTTCTTTAAATTCTGTTTTAATTTTTTTTTTTTAATCCAGTAGCCCCAAGACACTTATTCTGCACCGCACCATCTGATTATAAGAACACTCCTTTTACTTCAGATATCGCATGCGGCAGGTTTTATCTATCATACCTGCATATTTTAGCTGGTCAGGTCTGGCACAAATGGCTACCTGGACAACCGGGATGATGGAAGGTCGAGCTTAATGGCGATGTATCCGGCTTTGAACATGTTAAAACCACAAATTAGACGAGGAAGTTTTTTCTACCGCTTTGAATATCATTGCTGAAGTAATCAATTCACCAACACCAGAACTCAAGATTCTTGAACCGGTTTCGATATTATTTTTACACAAATTTCACGACTCGAATCACATTTGTAACGAGATGTGTTGAACACGAGAGAGCCTTCCGCAGACAAGAAACAATATTTCTCGTTCTTGCACGAAATAATGAGCAAGGGTAGGTAGGGTGTATTTATATTCGATGAAATTTATACGGCAAGGTAAAGCTTCAAGCAGCTGTCTGGGCATTTCCCTTTGATGCACCTCCCCTCACCTTCCGTTCCACCATCACCGAGACGCCTCCTGCTGCGGATATAAAATAGCTACGCACGCACCCGTCGGTCCCGCAACGATTTTACAAGGCGATACAAATTGAAAATTACTTGCCCCCCTCGAAATTATATTTAGAGCGGGGCGGGCAACGGCGGTCGACACCGGGTTAAATTGATTTCTAGGGAGCGGATCAAAGCCGCGGTCGGAGAGATGGGGTTGAAGCCCTAAGTAGAAAGCGGTCATCCAATCACGCGGACCTTTCTAAGATAGATAGATTTAGATTATAGATAGACTAGATTATAGATTTATATTTGCCCTCAATGCAACAGGAACAAATCATTAAAATGTAATTACTGTTAGAAAATTGTCATACAAACATGGCTTAAACACTGTATAATTTACAGGATGCAACGAGAGTCGTCCCCGACCGCTCCTCTAGGGATGTGAGATAAAGACAAAACATCGATATCTCCTCGAACATCGGGAAAAAACATCAATCTTAGCGATGTTTTCGATGTCGATGTCCTTATCATTTATATCAGGGGTCTCCAAGCTACGGCCGTTGACGCCAATGGACAAAAATGGGCTACCCCCAGAACAGAAAGAAAAGTGAGCCATGTGATCCAGCGGAACTAAGTTCCGCTGCGGAAGTTATAATGAAAAACGAATACTTATGCAATTTAAAAAATATATTTAATCACTAAAAAATAAGTTTTGGTTCCTATATTAGGCCTAATTTTGAATTTGTCTGATTCGTCTGGGAGTCCTTAAAAACCATGTTTTCAAGTGTCTGACTTCCAAAATTTTCCGGGGGAAAGCCCCCTTCAGCTTGGGGACTAGCCCCCAGACCCCCCTGTCCCGCCCCACCACCTCCACATTATGATTCGACCCTAGGGGCAAATATTTTGGAGAGCCCTGTTTTCTAGTATCCTCATTACACGTTACTACCGGTTGATTCTTGCTAGTATTCCGAGGATTGTGTTCGTTCGTTCGTTCAGCGTTTGTGCGTGAATATTTCATAAAGCTGCCTCCAAGTAAGTAGTGGCGTTTTTATCAAATGATCAACGCTAAGTCTGCCAAACGCAATATCAGTGGGAGGGTTGTGAACCTCAGGCAACATATTTAATTTATATGGACGCAATTTCAACAATTTTATTTTGAGACAAACAATACCTAATTTTCAAGGTTTATCAACGCTGAAGAAGAAGGCAAAACAAAGTTCCGGTTGTGCAGCATGACAAGATGAGTAAATTTAAATTTAAAAAAATAGTTTTGCATGAGGGAAAATTACGCAAAACTCAACAATTTTATTTTCTGACTCGTGATACCTCATTTTAATTTGGAAAGTTATGAAAACTGGAGAATCTCTTGTTTTGCCAATTTTGCCTTTCTACCTCGTTTTATCATCTTCAAACGGCCCTAATTCGAATGGATTGAGTATCTGCAATCCGATTCCACCGTCGTGTTCAGCTTGAAGAAACCTTAATGAAACACGGTCAGCTGCCTGGGGGTTTTGGGGGATTCCCCCCCCCCCCCTTGAAATGATGCAAATCTCCCCTTTGAGTGAGGCGATAGTGCTCATCTTCAACCTTGGCCTTTTGAAAGCCTGGATCGATTTTTTGTGCAAGTTTGAGCTTTTAATTTCAATTCTATCGAAAATTATCGTCTGGTATGTGTTTTGATGCCTTTGACAGTGGATTTAAAATCCTTCGCAACGGATTTTGATGTTAACCCTTTTTGAAAATTCTCATTTTAAATATTCTGGAAGGAGGACAATAGTTTTGTTTTCTTCAAAAATGCGCTTGACTTGAAAAAAATGACTAGAAAGAATTGTTAATATTTCTTTTTCCCACGTTTTCGATAAGGGATGGGAGGAGCCCCTGGTCACTGAGACCGCTAGGATCGTGGGATAGGATTTTCCCACGTTAGGTAGCAAGTAAACTAGATGGCATTTTTTCTAGTTTAATGGCCCTGCTACGCAGGTTAAAAAGAAATAGGTGAATAACACAATTTTTTTTTTCGTGATTTATTAATTGCGACTGAAAAATCGAATACATTTCATCTAGCAATTTTACATATCAATAAAGGTACACTCCAAGAGGGTAGGTTTACAGCAAAATCTAGCCCTTTATTTATATAGCTTTTATATAGCTCAATTAATTAGCACTGAGTTCGATTGCACTTCTATTCACGCAGCACAACTAAATCCAGTGGTTTGTTTCGCTTGAGACGTCGGATTTCACCTTCGTTGTCCAAAACGTAGAGCATCTCCGGGTTCACGTGTTTGTGGAGGCGATGTTCATGCTTCCTTGCGTATTTTGCAATAATTTCATAGACTGTCTCCATCCTCAAATCTCGATGAATATCATCGTTTCGCATGTACCAAGGGGCTCCAACTATACTTCTCAGTATTTTTATTCTGAAAGGTTTGGATTTTCTTAATATTTGATTTCTTGGCACAGCCCCAGGATCTGTATCCCATAGGTCCAAATAGGGCGAAGGATCTGCTTATATATAAGCAGTTTGTTGTGGAGAGAGAGATGGGAATTCCTTCACATTAGCCAATACTGGCTCCTTCTGTACTTGATTTTAAGTTCTTCTTTCTTCTCTTCTATGTGTTAATTCCAGTTTAATTTGGAGTCAAGTGTCAAACCCAAGTACTTAACTGCTTCAGTATGCGGTATTTTATTCGAATTGATCTCAACATCCAAGATTGGGACTTTTCGGTTAGTGAAGTTGATGTGGGCCGACTCTGATTCGTTCAGCTTCATTCTCCACATCTTGGTCCATTTACAAACCTCAGTAGTAGACGTCTGTAGGTTTGCGTGTTGCAGCTTCTATATCATCTCCAACAGAGAGGATAGCCGTATCATCTGCAAAGGTGGCAACAGTTGTGCCTTCTTGTTGGGGTAAGTCCCGTGTGTACAGGAGGTAGAGTACTAAACAACACAATGAGGTAGGATAATAACAATATTAAAAGACAAAAAATCGTATATCCTAAATCCCCGAGGAGAGGACCACGTCGCTTGCCCTGGGAGACGCTTCCCCCCGCTGGGGCCCTCCTTCCTTCACTGGCGGGGTCGGGGGAGGGGGGAGCAGGTCGGTTGCCCTGGGAGACGGGGGCGAGAATTCCACCCGCCCAGCGTTACCACCCCCTGAAACGTCGATATACTCAGATAAGACGGTTTTTATATAGAAAATTCCAATTTGAGGATAAAGTTAGAAACAGCGTTACGTTTTCTGTCTTTTTTATGCCTTCACTTTTTTTTCAAAGCAGAACAAAGGGAATAAAATAGAGGTTAAACAAAAAGTCGTCAAAATTTTAAAATTACCTACTTTAAAACGGTTTGTAGTCCTATTAGTTTTTGTAGCTGGTCTGTGCAGACCGCTTAAAAACTGCGTCAACAATTGTGGTCAGCCTGTTAATTGTCTAATCAAATTGATTTTAGAATTGGATTTCACAGTGAGAATGAGGTTTGATTGCTAAGTACGCTTTTTTTCAACCAGACTTACTTTTGAGTTTTTCGGAATCGAATGGAGAGACCTTAAATTCTTCCGACTCCCTAGTGACCCTGACTAATAGGAAGGTATTTGGAGATTTTTCTTTCATTTTAGCGCGGGGGTTTTGAATTGAAATTTTCAGTCTTAAGGAACTCTACCACAAACTAGGTTGTTCGCAATGTCCTCCATTTTGGCGTAGGTATTCTGAGGCCTGTTCGCCGGAACATTGCGTCGATGAGCTGTCAATGATTTCTGCGAATGTCATCTGCACTACCGAGGATCATTTGAATCAGATGGGCTCTCGACTCAATCCTGACCAAAAACACCTTGGTTTTTAAATTTTCCCAGATGTAAAAATCCAGGGGTGTGAGGTCAGGACTGCGAGGAGGCCATCTGACAGGTCCATTTTGTCCTCAACTGATAAATAATGCAAATCTATCAACAAAACATAATAACTAATAACAATTAATTCTGCTGTCTAACGAATAGGACGAAATGGACCTAAGGTAAGGTAAGCCTTCCACTCCTTACGGTGGGATATTTTTCATTTATCTCATTTATAGTCTCCGCATGAAGGTCTCCGAGAACTTCGTCATTTCTCACGCACCACGGGCAATAAACGATTGCGTGACGTAATTTATAATGAGAGGTTTTGATCATTTTCATGTTTTTCCCGCTGTAAACTCTCATAGTTGAGATCATACAGGCATCAGCACCTCCTTTCACAGCAGCAATTTGTTTCGGATATTAAGTCCTAATACAGACCCATCAGCCAATAGATTTTTCTGAACTGAATAGTGAGCTCTTCCATTTTCTTTTTCACATCTCCCTCCACCCACACTCGGGGTCCAATATCATCCCTAGGTATTCGGCAGAATTTACGTAGGGTAACTTGGTTCCGTTTAATATAAGTGGTAGCGAGGTTGAAACTGACATTTACCTTCAGGGGGTCACTTTTTAACCCATCCATTACGTCAGTTGTTGCTTCATGTAGCTTTCTTATGAGTCTTCTACTGAGTCTGATACAGCTAAGATTGCAGTATTAATCTTTGATGGCGGTTATGAAGACAAACAGAACAATCATTCTTATTTAATTGGATATTATCCACAATCCGTCCTAATCATATAGTAGCAACAGAACGCTGGAAATGATGGTATGTCTTCGAAGGATGGTAATATTAATTATTAGTTTTAGTTGTAAAAATATACAACTTTGAAAGACTACAATTCGTAGAACACCAAGACAAACTTCCATAGTTTGGGCTAGAAAGGGATGCGTTATAACGGTGATGACGTTTCTCCTTCTGATCCAAGCCATTGAATATTGTTTCTGGTACCTGGTTTGTGTTTGTAACGAATTATAGCTAGTCAAAGTTTTATATTTTTACAATTGAACCTGATTATTACCTACGAAGCGTTAATATAATTGATACGTCATGATTAGGAGCATAGGTAGAAATTTTGTAAGAGAACGTCCAATAAAACATACGGAAGAAAAAAACGGGAGTCTAGTTTGATCAATCCACCTGTTATAGCATTCTAGATTACTTCATAAGTAATCTTACTAATCTATTAGTAACTTACTAAAGATTACTAACTAAAATACATAGACATAAACCACACTCATTACAAAAATATTTATGCATCTATTTTTATATGATATAGATTATCCTTTTTCTATCTTCACCTCCAAAACCCATGCGATGTCTACTAATCATAAATTGAATTAAACCCAATATATCTCGTCATCTATTTAATCAGAGCTCTTTTTTTGAGCGTCTTTAAACAACTTCATACAGAACACCGATGGGATTGAATTTCCAACCTGAATTTGCTTCCCTTTATCTCGATGAATATAATGTATATTAATCATTGATACACAATATCTATACATCATTTATAGACAATATTTATCATGGAGACGTACGAAATTAAATAATGACATTCATGTATACGGCCTCAATCACTAAATAGAGATAGATTCTCTTTCATAATTAAATAGAGACCTACTGTCAGCGTAGAAGGGTTACTGAATATAAAAATAATAAACTTAGTAATCTACAACGTTTTTCTGACGGATTAGCGAAGTCGTTTTCCCTCAAAAACATATCTCTTTGTCTACCGTCATTTTGAATTTATACATACGTACGATAGCATTTCCCCTCTCGTGTTATCCTTTGAGCGTTGACAAAGAAAAAGCAATACAGAACGAGACCAGGCGAGATGTGTAACAACATCACATTAACTCGGTTGAAAAAGCTCGAATGTAGAAATCCATGCGGATCCGAAAGGGGGATCTGCGGGAGATTCCCAAAGAATAAACCCGTGTGGGGAGTATGGGCGATATGGAACAGAACAAGAGAGAACCACGAACTGACGACAGACCCGGAGCAACGTGGAAAACACATAATTTTTATAATATCCAACATAGCTGGAGGGATCATAGCAGACTAGCTATCTGCAACCAAGAAACAACAATGCCGTCTCTTTTGGTCAATAATTTTCAATATTGATCGATTGTTTTATGTATATACCATCTATCTTGTTGAATAATGAATCTGGTGATGAATTATGTATATTCTATTGTATGGGGAGATTCGCCAACTTGGGGTTCCTCTTCTCCCTTTCCAGGCGACATCCTTCCTACTGCCTGAAACTTACGTTCAGATCGGATCTATTTTAGTCCCTTCTTTTCATGTTCACAATTTATTTGTTATTGTGGCATGAAGGCACCGTATTTGAGACCATGGAACATCACGATCTTCTTTAAAATCCGTACACCGGCTTTAGGGTTTTAATTTTCTTCTACAGAAGACGAGAGACAAGGCCTTCTCCCAGTGGCGATCCTACACCAGCCATTTGACCATGGTGACAAATCCCTAGTGCATGGCATCGTCACACGAAACACCATGGGGCGTCATTTCTTCAAGCCTTCAGCTACTCATTGGATCGGTCGTGTTTGGCGTTCACTGTACTATTGGATGTTGCTGTACAATCCTGAGCAGGTTGAAAAGACTGGTTGAATAGAAGGGTTATATAAGGATGGATGGAGAGATAAGATGGTGTTGGATACCAGGAGCGGGATTTAAAAGATGAAAACCAATTACTTCTGGCACAAACTTTAACAGACGAAAAGATGAATGAAATTGAAGAAATTCTTTGTGAAAGAATAAATAAGGAGCTCCTACCTATATATTCTTGTTTTCTGGAGTTTAAGAGATAGATAAAAGTGAATTGTTGGAGAAAGAGAAGAAACAAACTTCTGCCCGTATGAGCTAGCAGAAGTGCTGGTAGTCAAGTTGCAGAGCGTTGAAGAATGAAGAAGAACGTGAGGGAGCGAAGAAAAGTGAAGAAAGGCGTGATAGATGCGTTGCTGATGAAGCTCATACAATAACAGACGGTCTTGTGGGTTGCTCTAAAAGAAATGGGATGTTGATTACTCAAATTATTTGCAAGTGCAAGAAAAATGGTGGTGGTGTACATGTAGCAGAGAACGGAGAGAAGAATAAGGAGATATTCGTGATCACTGCGCGGAGGAAGCTATCCACGGAGGGGAAACTGCGAGGAGGAGGCACAACGCGGGGCTCATACTCTTGATAATCGGATTGAGATAATATCTTATCAACAACATCAATTTAAAACAAACTGGCGTGAACAGATGGGAAGGAGAGAGTGTCGTGAACTTTCGCGTTATTCTGAACATGAAGTTATGGAAACCCATTTCAATAAAAACGGAGTAAAATAGAACGTTGTCTATATTTTTACGAAAATAATGAGCACTCAGCTAAATCGATTTCGAAGGTAAGGTCATCATCAGTAACAAACATGAACATGACAGTTTGACAGAAAATCATTTGACCATGATACGACATTTATAGACATTACGTACCCAATATAGCCGAAGCCTAAAATTTGTATTGTTTCATTCCAGGTATTCGCCAACTGAGCACCGGCGAAACGTCAAGGTAAACCATCACTAGAGGAAAATGGATGCTCTAAAATATTAGTATCCACCTTAAGGGTTGAGGTCTGTCGGCAGCCCCTAGCTGCGGGAAGGGACTCAGCTTGGGGTCCCAGTCCCGCAGCCGCCCCCACACGGGGGCAGTTATCGATTCGCCGCGCCCCAGCGTTGCCAGATCCTTCCTCTCCCTTTTGTGGAAACGTCCCTTGACGCCGGTCCCGAACCCCATTCCCTCTCATTTCATCGGGCAACCTGCTAGACTCGAGATCATGAACCGACGGTTAGCGGGAGTGCGGCACAGGTGGCCAACCATTAGTTGATTTTACGTATAGACGTACGGTCCCGAGTATATAAGTTAAGTAGACCATTACCGTACGAAAGAAATACCTTCTATTATTAAACAAAGACATTTTACCATTTTAACAAAGACATTTTACCAAGACCAATCGTGATAGGTTGAAGTCAACAGGTGAACTTCCTCTCAAGTAACGAAAGAATTCACTCTTTATCATAACTATTGTTGTGATCTTTGATCCATGTAAACCTCCTCTTCATAATAAAAGGTCTAAGATAAAATGGTAACCGTCTTTCTATGTTTTCCATCAAAAGCATAATTTTTTTCGTCCCATACCTTTTTAATATGAAGAAAATCGATGGAAGTGATAGAGCTATTGAATAAAGAAAGTTGATTTCTCAATAACTCTCATATCGTGTGAATGAATGAGAAAGAATGTAAAATAAATAACAAAAATGAATGTTATTAACGAATTTAGTTACTAAAAGTTGAACAAATCAGTTTTTTTCTTAAGTGATATTCTTTTTGAGAAGAATGCAGGGGCGGCTTTATGCCCTGAAACCGTGACGGGTAACCACGAAGGGAACTCGAGACAAAAATTTCTCGCCCAAACACAAAATTTTAATTTCAACTACCAATATGCTAAGGAAATCCATCTTTTCCGCTTTCTTGGTTTCAAATCGTGAAACAATCGACTCAATCCTTTCTTTTAAAGAACTTCCCTAGTAAGTACGAAAAAACCTAAAAAATTGCCAGAAAACCGTGTTTCGCAACAGTTGAAATTCATATCTACTTAGCAAGAACCGTCGTGGAGATGAAAGCCCAATTATATCTGTAACCCAAGCGTCATTCCTATTATTGCAGCAAAGAAGACGAACGAAGCAGAAAAGATTATCACTTACCTCACATCCCCAGAGCCAATATACCTTTTCGTAATAATGAGGGTTGAATCTGCGAATCGTGGAACGATTTGTGCTTGCCTTTGAGGTTTGTTACAGCCCAGTCAATAGTGGCGTAGGGCATCCTACATCGTGAATAATCAATCACCCTTTGCTCCACCGAAAATTTGAACCCACGTTTTTTTTTAGCACTTACTGTATTCATCGCGTATTTACAGTTAACACAGTTCGGTCACAAGCGTTGGGGACAATCAACGGATAATAGTATGAAAGTGGTGTGATAATGGTAAGATATTAGTATGGTTTTTACTGGTTCCATGGGGGCGAAAGCGACCTAGATGTTTGTCAATATTTTAATTTTCCTGGCTGAACTGAGAGACGTTGGGGTGGAGGTCACGCTGATTTGGGTGAAAGGACATAGTGGGATTCGTTTCAATGAATTAGTGGACAGGTTCGAGAAAAGAGGAGCTGAACAAAGAGTGGTTGGATGAAAGTGTGTTTAGATGATTCTAGCTCACTCAAGAGTGAGCGAAAAACCATTTCTGCTCCTGTGTAAGCTCTCTGAAATTTTGCGCGCTTCATTTCGGACCCTCTCATTGGCACCCGGATACAATCACCGCTGTGTTTCCCTCACATACAGAGCACACACGGGGTTTAGCTTCCGGACAGCGAACCCCTAATCCCCCCTCACCAAATTCACAACTTCACCATCCTCTCACTCATCCTGAGGCTCTGCTTGGTTCGTGCATTTGGGTCTGGGTCATCCTCCGAGCATGGCGAAGCATTATTACCACATTCAGCTCAATGGAAGAGGCAACTATACCATTCCATCACTTCACAACTTGTAAAATTATTCTTATCAGATATCTTTTTCATATTGGCCAGGGGGAGTAGATGTTTACTCATTCCTTTACGTATTAACTAGGTGGTAAACTGAATCAAATTAGATTTCATGGAAGCTTGAAATAGGGGCATCGGTAGGTCTTAGGGTTCGTGGCTGGGAACGATAGATGAAATTATGAAGTAAGAGAGTGTGCTACGATTTTCAGAAGTCTTTCAAGCGACACTAATTTTTGGAGGGGATGTTTGGTGATCCCAGGAGGCAGAGAAACGTTGTATAGGGTAAGAAGAGAAAAATACACTGCCAAGATGGTGGCACAGCAGCTTCCTCGTTACATCCTTTATCATATGAGCTAAATTGAATCAAAATAGTGAAATTTATACGTGCTTCAAAATTTCACGTTAGCGCATCCGCAGAGCTTACCGCTGATTATATTGATATGAAATCTGCATGGGACCTCAAGAAGTCTTATGAGCATAGTCCTCCGAAATATGAGCTAAATTAATTCAAAATTGTGGAAGTTTTAGCTGTAAAAAGGAAACTCGGATAGACAGACAGACCGACAAGAACCAAATTCGTTCAGTAGGCTATGAAACGCAAAATGCAAGTGGAAATTTTGAATTCGGACAACAACAATTTTTTGGCTCCCGCAAAAGAACACGAGGTTTCCGCTGCCTCGCAGACTCGGAAGCAAAATTGACAGGGAGGTAAATGATGCTTCTAGCCAGAATTAAGAAAGTGAGTGAGTCCTTTACGTATTTAATACGTGGTAAACTGTTTTAATTTAGATTTCATGAAGTTTTGAAGTAGTAGAATCCGTATATGAAATAATGAAGTAAGAGAGTGTTAGATGTTTTTCAGAAGTTTGGTAGGATATGAGGTGGCTTAAGGTTGGTAAGACCGATGCGACGGAAAGCCTTCCGCCTTCGGAGGGCCTGTCGCCTTTATGGTGCTCTACGGGATTAGTTGCACCTCCTCCCCGCACTTATTCCTCCTATGGGATTAGCCGCTTCTTCCCCTCCAAACCTCACGCTGACTCTCCCACCGCAGTTTTCCCCCCTTCTAACTCAATTTGTGAAGGAGATTTCACCGGATCTTTACAGCGACTCGTCTACCGGAGCTAATGTGAAAATGATCTATACTTCAGACCGAATCATCATCTTCCCGCTCCCTCGTGAGATAAAACGTTTATCTTCCGTTCTCATGCGGGAGGATGACTCCAGAAGCCCAATTACCGCCTCGCTGACCCATAAAACAGGCACCTACCGCTTCAAAGTGGCATCATCATCCATTCAAACTACCTTTGCCGTTTGTCAACAAGGCTAATTCCCCCATAAATCAAAGTCAATGAAGTGTGAAGGTGGTAGCTAAGAAACTGAAACGGCGCAAATGGAATTAAATCTTCTGTACACCACACCTGTCATTTCACGGCTCTCTAAGAAATTAAGTTTTCCAATTCTGACAACCATGTGCTGCAAATTCATGATTTCATAATCAATCAAACTGATAAATATCATAAATGACTAACAATAATCACGTTTATATATTTATAATGAATTATTTTTGTAATTTTTTTCTTGTAAAATAATTTGTATATTCAGCTCGAATAACAACGAGCGAACTCTTTCAAGGTGACCTTACAAGCAAATTTTTGAGGGTGTTTATTCGCACACTTGTTGGTTATTGTTCTACTGAACTGTGTACTTGATAAACTTTATTTGAGAGAAATTTCACAGATAAAAGAGGAAAGAAAAATTTGATATTTCGAACTAAATCTTTGTCAAAATTAGGACTGATTTTGTTTTTGTTGTTTCCGAAATATTTTTTCTGAAAAGTGGGCGAGGAGGACCCACGAATGCTGGTCACCATGTAAACATAACATGGCTTCATATGTTGGTCAATCATTTAGGTGGAGACTCTCATCGATTCCAGTACCCACAGATGAGCCTGTTCCGACTGTTGCATCACCCTGTTGTTGGTTGTTTAAGACATCTTCTTCAAGACCCTCATCTCAAAGCATTCATTGAACGTGATGGTCATTGGCAGTGGCCGATCCTGGTTCAGAAAAGCTCTATGGTTGTATATCGGCAAGTTAAGTTGGCTGAATTTACCAAAACAGAAGCTTCTGCACTGATCTTCTTCAGATTGCTCACAGATCAGCTGACGCATACACATCTGCGACTGACACTCACCAGTTCCTTTACAACTGTAGGTTTGAGAAGTATTTGGGGAGATGAAGAGAGGGAGTCTTCAATTACTTTCTCACACAGCTTACACATTGGACGCCCACAAGGATGCAAACCAGGCTGCTGTATGTACATGTACTTCTGAAGGATGAAGGCGTGAAAATTATTTTTGTCTGGGCTAGTACACAGGGTGTCCCACATGTTGTCCCCACCCCCTCTTGAATTCGTGCAAATGTGAGTAAACAAAACAAAATTTTACATTGCAGATCCGGATTCTACCCGAAATTTTATGGGAATTTGATCCCTCAACAATTTTTTTTTTCATGGCGGTTCAGCCAGCACGCAAAGTTGCGCAACCCAAAAATTGTCAATTGTGGACGATGGTGAACTATAAAGTGTGGCACATGACTTTTCATTGTTTTTTAACGCTGATTCACGTGATGCAATCCGTTTTTCGATTCAACTCAATTTTTGTGACATGATGACCAAAATTTGTTTATTCCTGGTCGGGGTTTTTTATTTTAGGCGCCTGTTTTCAGATTTTTACGGGGATTAATTTTCGAGGCCCAACCAACCCTTCCAATACAAATTCAACACTGCAACGAGGGAACTTGAAAGAAGATTAAATCTCGCTGACATTCAAATCCACAAGAAAGATTAATGATAAAAAAACTTTCGTATTAGCCAATCACTATTAAATCAAATTAATTTTTTCAAATAATTTAATGAAAACCAAATTCCATACTGATACTGCTGGAGCATCTACTACCTACTACTGGCTACTGCTATCACGTCAACCAACCGCTACCAATCCTAATAGAAATAGACGAAATCTATCATTTTAAAATTCATCGAAAACGTCGGTAAATAATTTTGTTGAACCAGGATAGAGATTTATTAAACGTGACTTTAATAACTTTCTTGTCATCAATGTAGGTAACATGGTATACAACTATCCTTTACTACCGTCATCGAACTCTAGGAGGATTCTGGGAGCAATAGAATACCTTAAAAAAGAGAATTTTTGTAGTTCATTCAGAAAAACACTAATTGAATTTTCATTTTGAATAAATGAGCACGTACAGGGGAAGCAGTTTGAACCCTCGCTTTTGATGTTTTCAAATAAATGCATGCTAAACTGGAAAAATTTCAGGTTGAGGCTATGGTTTACATGCCGGTATAGTACCGACCTCTAAAAGGCTATATTTCGGTATAGTACCGACCTCTAAAAGGCTACCCATGTGTCGGTACAGGGGTGAAAAGTGAATGAAAACTATACAAAATCCGTTACTAACGTCTTAAGGAACTTTGAACTTGTATACATGGAGAAAACGGAACCTTATCTCGCACTATATTCCTCACTATCATTCAACAGACACACAACACGCCATTTCATTTTCTTCCTATCTGCTATCCGACTCAAGAAAAAGGAGATAAGTAGAATGATGAGAAAAATTAAGTTTTCTCGTGTACCGGCATATAGCCTTTTAGAAGACGGTACATTATCGTCATATAGCCACAACCAGATTTTAATGTTTGAAATTAATACGATAAAAAAAAACGCTGCTAATTTTTTCACTGAGGTTTATTATACGATTGGCTTGCGTTCATGATTTGAATGGAGATTACAGGTAGTAGGGAACTTCTACTCAAGAGGTTAAAGCCTATAATTGCAACTCGAAACCTATACCTGACCACCAGTTCGGGTTCAGGGAACGACACTCCACTTTGGACCAAGTGCATAGGATAACCAATCTGATAGAACGATGCTTTGAAGCCAAGGAAATCTGCTCTGCAGTTTTCCTTGACGTCTCACAAGCATTCGACAAAGTTTGGCACAAGGGCCTCCTCGCCAAGCTGCACAGGGACCTCCCCTTTGAATACTATCAAATACTAAAATCTTACCTATCAGAAAGGCACTTCAGAGTCAAGCACGAAGATGAGTACACCACCCTGAGGAAGATAAAGGCTGGCGTGCCGCAAGGAAGCGTTCTTGGCCCAGTGCTCTATCTATCGTATACAAGGGACCTCCCAGAACCCCTAAAAGCTGTCATAGCAACGTTTGCTGATGATACTGCAATTCTGACGACGGGCAGGACAGTCGAGGAATCGTCTAGCAAACTGCAAGATTCGGTGAACCGAGTTTATCAATGGACCTCCAAATGGCGAATTAAACTTAATGGAACAAAAAGTACGTATATAAACTTCACTTATCGCAAAATTCAAAACATCCCAATCACCATAAATTCACAAGAAATTCCGTATTCAAATACTGCTAAATATCTGGGCATGACGCTGGATGCCAAGCTACGCTGGAAAGAACACGTCAAAAAGAAAAAGAAGAGATCAACGCTAAGCTCAGGAAGCTGAACTGGTTGCTGGGTAGGAAATCTCAACTATCCACCCATAACAAATTGCTGTTGTATCAGCAAATGATTAAACCCGTCTGGGCCTATGGCTGCCAACTATGGGGCTGCACGAGAAACAGTAATGTCAACACTATCCAGACACTCCAAAATAAAATCTTAAGGAGTATTGTCAACGCACCCTGGTATATCAGGACAACTGATCTCCACCGCGACCTCAAAGTGGAAATGGTGAGAGACGCGATAAAAAGAATTGCAGCGGATCACGAAATTCGGCCGCACAGACACCAAAATCTCGAAATCCTGTATACCCTGGACAACAGAGAAGAGGTACGGCGACTCAAGAGGACCAAGCCGCTGGACCTAGTTGTGACCAGACGCTAATTAGTGTTTGTGACTTGTAGTGGTCTTACAAAATGAACTACTGAACCACAAAAAGTGATATTACTTCATTATAAATTAAGTTGCTAGATGGTTTGTATATTAAATCAGTTGTAACAATAACTAAAATTGAAAAAAAAAAAAAAAAAAAAAAAAATGATTTGAATTCCTACTAAGCTTTGGAGTGTCCCTGTTTCACAGGTGAAAGAGCGATTATCAGGAGATATGCATAGAGCACGTTAATCTGTTTTCATCCAAAATACCTATTTGGATTGATCAGTTGATCATACTTGTGTGCCTCCTGAAATTCAATGATCGCTCTATCAACTGTGAAACACGCACACTCCAAAGCTTAGTAGAAATTCAAATCATGAACGCAAGCCAATTGAATAATAATATTGAATAATAATACCCCAGAGCTAGAATTTGCAGCGTTTTTTTTTTTTTTTAATGGTTATCAGAATACCCGTGTATCGGCTATAAATCCTTTTAGGATTTCACACCAGTATCCACTTTCACTACATCACTAGGTTACTGCAATCAAAACAAAAACAAAATAAACCAAAAAAACGCAAATGTTGGCACCATAAATCGGGCCATACATTGGGAATGGCTAGAGCTACGGACCTGGGGAAGGGCTCATTCGATTCCTCGTGAAAAATTTCTTTAAAATAAATCCAAATTTACTCTTGAGTCTTGACTTTTTTTGAGGTTTTAGGGATTTTACAAAACTTTGACAACCCTTAAAGGCCACTTTAAATTAAGTGAGAGTGCAGGCTAAAGAATTAGGGCGTCGCCGATCCAACATGGATTTTTCCCGGAAATTTCAGCCTTTTTGCTTCAGCCGTTTGTGAGAAATCGTGCGTACGGCGTACGGACGGAAAAATTTTGATTGCAGATTCGGATTCTACACCCTTTGAAACGTAAACTATGAAATTTTCAGGGGGGGTTAGAATTTTTTTTTTTTCAAGAGCGACTACAATGGTTTATTATTGGGTAATAAACCAAAAACTGACCAAATCACGTTCGAATTCCTGTAAGCATTCGTATAATGAAATTCTAGGAGAGTATTGATTTGTCACTATTAGACGTTTTAATCATCGTTCAAGTTCAAATTCAATCGGACGGAAATCAGGCTGGAAAATATCATCTGTCCATTATGTGAGTAGCAATATTCATTTCTGTGGAAAAAAAATTCGTTTTTAAAAGTGGTGACAATGTTCAATTGGAATGGGATGGTCTCGGAGGTCTACATTTTTAGAATCCCACTTGCAGATTAAAAACACGAATTCCGTTCCCGCGAGCGCTACACTTTTTCTCGTTGAGTTGCAGTAGCGTAGGGATAAATTTGCGTCGAGTACAGCCAACTAGAAAACAATGAGAGAACCGAAGGTGTTTTTGCGGAAAAGAGGGGCGGGCGAAACGCCGGGCGGACGTCGTTTCAAAACGAAAGGGAGGGAAAAAAAGTAAAAACACGACGCTACAGCGGGCTAACGAAAACGAACAATCCACGAGTTGGCAAACCTCCTGAATAAACTTTGCGACGGTGAGGCGGGGGAAAAAAATGAACAAAGGGGGAAATAATGGTGGAGTTCATTAGCATTCATTGCGAGTACTTAGAGGTCAGAGAGGGGGGGATTTGCGAAAAAAGGGAGCGGTCCTTGTTTCGTCGCAAAAATTGACCCAAATGAGAGTAGTGTAACATTTTGAGGACTTTAATATGAAAGGTTAAGTGCAAGTAAAACTAACTTCATGGTAATATTTAACTCATTTCCTGCAGCACATGGGAATTCTCCGATCCCCTGTTATAAAGGTCGGAATTCATAGATGTGATTTGAGGGCAACCTTGAGGGAGCACTGAGTGGGCATCCCAAACGCATACTCAACGGACTTCGTGTACCAAAGATGGTGTTAGGTTGGGATCACTTAGGTAAATCAGTTGTATTCTGAAGTACCTACTTTTGTATTTTATTCAGTTATTCATTCAGTTTTTCTAAGTTTGTTTATCGTAGACTCTGAGTGAGGCAATTTATATAAATTTAACACGATTACTGTGGTGAAGAATAGCGACAAAGAAATCAGAATAACTGTTCCACAGACGATTCAGAAACCCTCATGGGCACATTACTTTCTACCATACATCCTAAACGAGTTCAAACCAATCCAAGAGGTCCACCCAACGTTATCAACTCAGTTGAAAGTGCATGGTATATGATTTTATGCGAACGCTTCATAACAACTTTGTAGGGCATATTCTTTCAAGCGCAGGAATCTGGAACGTGTTGGTGAAATGAACCATAGACGGATGGAACCCCCCCGTCGCTGCTATGAACGCCACAACAAACTTCTCAACATACTGGGCCTTCTTTTAATCAACTGAACTTGTTGAGTCACTTTTAGCGAACTTCCATAGAAAATGATCTCAATATAAAAATTGACCAATCGAAATCCATTTTGAAGCATTCTGAAATGATCCCTGCACTTGTCGTCGAATGAACTGCTAGCTATTCTTCCATTGCAGGTATTTTAGACTAGTGTTTTCACTGCAGGGCACAAACCTGCTACAACAGTTCTTGTAGTGGTTTCATTCTTACTATTGAAATGAACCCAATTCTTATGAAGAGTTAGATTGGAACCATATCAATGTAACGGTTTTGGGAGAGTGGTCTTATAAAATTAACTCCCCTTAAACCCTTGAGATTGACAACAAATGATCCCAAAATGTCAGGTATACGTCATTTTTGAGCCTTACCCCGTAGCTTTTGATCTGATTTTGGGGGGGGGGGGGGGGGGAAGATTTAAGTTTATACATTTTTATCTTGGTTATGTACATGAAATATCATATTTTTACGGGTGATCAATTTGATTTCTTCGTCGATTACAAAGGTTCGTGCTGAAAATTAATAAGCCAAAAGTTGGTACCTAGCTCAAATATTGGTTCACACACGAAATCATCGGCGGAGTTCACTTTTTTTGCACTTCATCATTCGATAAGTACCTACTCAAGCTGCATAAGCTTATTATGAGTATTGAATCGAAGGAGATGAGGACGAGACCTAAAACGAATGTGGTTGTGGGAGTAGAATGTATTAATAAACTTGTTAACCACAGGAATGGCAGGGTAAAGGAAAGATAATTTTACAACCCCGAACAGAAACTCGGGCCTTTGAACTTGGTGCGAGTTAAGTTATCTCCGCTCAACTTGGTTGGAACGCTTCATAGCTCGCTGCACCGTGCAGAGCAGAGTGACTGTGGTCTACTTATTATTGTAGTGACTCCAGATAATATGACCCTCTTATCTTCTACCGCAGTAGGAGAGAAGGTGATCATATTGAACTCTTCTCAGAGAGAAAGGAATCACTGAAGAATCCGAAACCTTGCAAACAAGAGGAAATCACCTTGGAATGTGAGATTCTGTGCATCATTTGGAATCAAATTACCCTTGAAAATACGTGCGGAAACACCTCTGAATGTGAGACATTGTGCAGGACACTTGTCGGCAGAGGAGGTTCAACCTCTGAATCTGAAGCCCCTTGCAAGAGGAAAACATCTCCTATTTCTGAGGTCTTGTACAGTGTTAGGAATTACGTTAGACTTGGAGAACCAGTACATGTTAGGAATAACCTTGGAAACTCTCCCCAAACAACAAGAGGGGAAACATACTGGAATATAAGATATCAGTATCATCTAGAATCAGGTATCATCTACAACTTGGAGACACTGAAAAATGCGCACGTACACCTCTAAGACCTTCTCCAGAGAGAAGACTCCCCTGAGAGAACGATCTACAAGTAAGGATTAACTTGGTAATCTGAGACTCGGTGCAGGAAAGCAAGAGAGAGCTTGGAATCTAGGGTTATAGGACCTGCCTCGGAACACGATCCCTTCACGAACTCCATTGACAGATGAGAAAGAAACAATTCTTTTATAATAATATCAAGCCCGTGAGAGAGAGAGATTATTGAGGTACATCGGTCGCTCCTCTATACTTCCTCAGGAGATACTACCACCACAATAATCTAGAAGTACGAGTAGATGTACTCGAAGTTCTGATCAGATAAGCAAGTTCCATATTCTTGTGTACAATACCCCTTTGTATGAAGGCGCACTACACCGTGTTGTCAATAAACTCGTATTCTCAAACCTTTTGGGAGCACAGTACCTACCGATCAGTCGGATTCACACATCTTAGGAAACTCTTTCTCCCCTTGAAAACTTTCTGAATTTTACAACGCATTATACAACAACGGGTTGCACATCACACGTTTTCGTAATAGTTCATACAATGGGGTCCAACTCAAGCTGGAACCCCAACATAACAGAGTAAGCTTTTCATTCAGTTTCCTAACACTAATAGGGTATCCTTCCTCTCAAAGCACTCGCTCTACCCACACCCCTATTGTATACAGCTATCTCTCCCTTCTCAAGGAACTCCGATTTCCCCTCTGGTAATAAAAAAGTAATTACGGGATTTACGTCGGACGATAACAGCCCCGCCATTCCACTCACGTAGGCTCCAAGTCAAGTTTGTCGCTCCGGAATTGTTACAGAACCTTCATTAATTTAGTCGGCACAAAAAAACGTTGTTTTTAAATGTCATTAAATTCAGACAGCGACCCTATTGTTCGAAAAATTAACATTACAATTATCACAACGCTTACAAGAATCTAATTATTATTGAACAATACAATAATTGTTCGTGCAAGAAGATCACCTGTTAATTTCTTTTGATTCATCATTTTCAATCGATAACTGTCCAACCCCACCCTCAAAATTTGTCTTCAGGTTTAAAGGTAATTCGATTCCAACTTCTCAGAGATGTATAGCTGAAAAATGTGCAGTTCCCATTCTTAAACTTCATCACGCATTCTGAAGCTCATTCAGCTTCAAAAGTAGGGTCTTCGGATCCACTTTGTTCTGTTGTTATACCCAACGGTGTATGACGTATGTGCGTTGATGGATATTTCCAACGGTTGTCCGGTACAAAACGATGCATTACCTGATCCCAGTATACGCCAACAATGACGAGGGTGCACGGTGCGCATGGATAATTCATAAGGCTTCACCCGAACAACCGCTCTCGCGAATGCTTGAATAAGATCCAAAATTCATAAAAGCCCCCGAGATGGCACAGAGGAGCCATGGCGACTGCCGGCTTTTGACGGCTCAAAAGTGTACTGAAGGGTCAATACTTGAGGACCTATACATTTTTATACCTTATTTTGTCGGGGGCGTTCCCTCTCACTTACCTCGGCAGTTTCTGAAGCTTCGGTGACCTTGGGACGACCCTTCTTCCGCTTTCACATGCCCTTTATACTCCGCTCCAGTAAACCATTGCAGTCTCTCCCCCTACAATAATGTCCTTGACAGCCGTAAAAGGGACTGATCCTGGAGTTTATCGAGGGTGATAAAAATTCGAGCAATTCGACAAGGCTCCACTGAGTCTGACCGAATCTATGGCCCTTTCAACTAGACCCGCAAGTTTCACTTACCCTACCGACAGTATTCAAATGTAAGAGACGTGGAAGGAATATCTGATGATTTGTCTTTCCATAAGACACGATCTTCATTGCTGGAGATTCAAATCAATACAAGCAACAATCCACAAACCGTTGAGCAGAAAGCGATTGAGTTCTTCTGGACAGTTGTACCTCCAGTGCAGATACCATTCTTCCTAAATGATCCCAACTTGAACAGCTGTAGGCTATTATGAATTCCGATCGCAGTCCGGCACGAACATAAAACGAATAATCGATCATGTTTATATTGCTAGAAAGAAGATTTCGTAGCACATCCTGCTAGCAACTGCAAAAAAAGATCTTTTCACTTGGTTCAACAGTCTTTTGGGAGCGACTATGATCATATTTTAGATCAATATCCAAAATATACACTATAGTACATAATACTTTCACCGTATTTGAAGAGAAAAAATCTTCAAAGCATATAGTTAACGAACACAGCAGGATATCGCAGAACTGCGGCTTCTGAAGATTTTTGTTCTGAGCAAGGTTACTCATCCTTTCAAGCTGAGTTTACTGCACACCCTTTGAGACTGAACCAATGATCGATTGTCTGAATCACATAAATTTAACTAGGACATTTTCACAACAGCACTTCTAAAGATATTGAATTCATAATTCAGTAGAGGTTTCAGTGGTTTTTAATGTTTGCAAGTTTTTAGCTTTTGATGAAACAAAACCTATGACACCTGCATCATTATTTTGAACATTGGAACAACAAATGAAAGTGAATTTCTCTCTTTCGTGGTTTTGCGCCAAATAATGCACTATTACCATCCAGACTGCAACATTCACGGAGCCTACTTCCAAGTTTTGTCACACACTGGAGAAATCTCTCTGATTTTTTCTTTAATCGGATAAGCGTTCAGAGCCCGTGTGGAATCTGCAAGTAATGCTTTATCGGTTCCCTATTCATATTACAGTAAATAGGCCCGTCTAAATTAAGGCCCTCCAAGGACGACATTCTCACAAAAAGGTCAGAAATGCTTTTCACCGAGCTGGATAATATGAATCTAGTTGATTCGGCAATGTTCCGTTCAGGAAGTGGTAACACGAACAGTTTTATGCCTGGTAACTATACTCTGGTCATTAAGATCGACTCCATTGATGTTCCAACCGCTTCGTCGAATCAAATGTCCCCATGCGATCAATCATTGTTAACGCACCCCAGAGAGTGATGCACCTTTTCATCAGACCCGTATTTACCTATACTGATGTATATAGGCCGTGTTGACAAATACAATTTATTACTTGGGAATACGTAATGTGTCATTACTTGAGAATTTTGGTCTTTAGAAGATTTTTGGTGAGTCGGAATTTTAGAATTGAGCTGATTCAGAATTGTTCCCCCTTTTTGTCAAATCCACATTCCATGACTTTGGGATCTGCAAATTACCTATTTCCAGTTCATGTTAAACCAAATCGACCAAATATTGACGAACACCGGTATCGGAGCGTACACAAACTCCATGAAAAGAGAGAACCAACGTCTTAGACGTATCGGATTTTACTGGACCGGTTTCGAACATACATATCTAGTTTCCACCGTTTTAGGAAGATCATCTGAGTCATTTCAATAGCTAACTTACTGAATTGCTGTATTGGGTTTTTAAGATATTGCGGGGTGTTGTTTTATAACTGCTGTTTCTAGAAGACAGACGAGTAAAGGGGGGTTAGACATTTCATTTTTTAAATTAATTTTCAACGGTCCATTTCTGTTGAGGAAAGTGTAGCGCTTATAGAGCTGATCTTAATTCAATTCCTCAATATAAAATTTGCGGTTCTAATTTAAATAATTATGCAGAATGAATATAGAAGGAATTAGTCAGGAAAATTGATGAGTCATTATGGAGAATTTATAATACTTTGAATTGCATTTAAATTTGCAGAAAACAGAAATTGTGTCGATGCTGAAAGGCGATGAAAAAACGGATCGGGAATGATGGCGCCTGGACCTCCTCAAGGTTTTCGGGAATATAAGTGTAGATGAATAGATCTAAACTGAAACTTCTGACGGTAAGCCGATCGGACTTCTATAATGGTTACGGGAACCCCTTGCTCCAGTAGGTTTCCTCCGGAGCCGACAATTCGCAGTCGAAGGCACTTGATGCCAATGTAAAACGGTCACCACGAGGCTTAAGAAAAGGACTGTAGTCAGAGAAATCGTCTTGGACGTGTAATCGGTTGATCTGCGATTTGGACTGACGACGCAAAAGAACAATGCGTCGGAGGCAACGCAAGAGGTGGTGAGTGGAAGATAAGGGCGATTTCAGACTACGGGCGCGAGAGACTGGGAAAGTTCAGGTTCACATGCGGACAAATACGCGCATAACAATAATGAGTAACTTTCATAACGTAACAAGTTTCTTATCTTATGATAAGAAAAAAAGAGCCTAAGGTCATAATTGCCTAAACAATTTCTGCGAATTTGTAATTATGTATGATGTAGTAAAGGCTCCTAGTAAATCATGTATAGCGCTGCGTAAAGGCACTTTTTGATACGGAAATAATGAACCTTTTGGTATTGATTAGCAGTGTAACTTAATTCCATAAAATGTTATTCAGGCAAAAGTTCAAATTTAATCACTCAAGTAAGAGAACTTTGTTATATACTAACCATGGGATCGTTGCTGGGCTTAATATTGAACGGCGAGCGGTATTCCGCGGTTCCCGGATGACTTAGACGATTGCTAAAACAATAGTTTTTTATTAGTCTTACAATACTAGTACGTAGGTACATTTGAACACCCACAATAGAAAACTGAAGAACTTACCTAAAACAATAGAATTGAATAATGTCCCTTTCTGCAGAGTTCGAAAACGAAGTTAGTAAGAATAAAAGTAATCAAGTAAGTCTTCTGAACAATATCGAAGGGATGAAATTAAATGAAGTCGAATCGGCCAGCTGGTTTCACAGTAGTCTTCCAGTTGTCTTGGGTTCACTCATGAATGGAGTCACATGACAGCTGCGGTGTTGAAGGTATCCAACATGGGTAGAGTACCTAGGTGAGTAGGTACTCTACTTAAATTATGTCCCTATAATTTACACCTCCGGTCCTGGGAGACTCTTTTCCGGTGGAAAAGAGTAAGGAACTAATTTACAGGCATGAAAAAAATTTGCTATTTTTAGTTTTTTTCCACAATCTACTTCATATATCACTGATGATATCCTCTTCTTGATAGGATATGGTCCTTTTCTAACTTCATCCAGTTTATTCCTATTTAGTTTATTGCCATTTGTTACGTAGACTAAATCACCTTCCTTAAACTCGTGATGTGTCCTGGTTTGATCTATCCGTTTCTTATTCCTAGAAAAACTTTCTTGAGAATTCGCAAGCGCTTGTTGACGATCTGTATGTAAGTCGGAGTCCTGTCTCAATGCACTCGGTACAACGTCAGAAGTTTTTCCATACAAGAGGTATGCTGGTGAAAATTTCGTAGTGCCGTGAATGGTGTTGTTGTAATCTTCGACGCAAGATGCAGCAACCGTAGTCCATGACACTTCAGAAGGAGTTTCATTCAGCCTGCACCGTATTCTATTGACCAAAGTTTGATTTAAACGTTCGTTCAGTCCATTGGACTGTGGGTTATCTACTGATGTATAAAGTAATTCAATGTTCTTCCTGTCCAAGTATGTCCTAAACTTTTTAGAGTTGAAGGCTCCGTATTGGTCAACCAATACCATACAAATCGTGTTGTCCGTTGTTATCGGATCAATAAGTTTAATAAAGTCATTAGCATCCTGACCACTAGATGTGCGTATCCATGCATAGCGCGTAAAATGATCAACCAATAAATGCATATATCTTCTAACTGAGTTATTACCAGCAAATCCACCTATCGTGTCAATAGACATGATGTGGAATGGTCGTTCCGCTGGACCCAATTTTGATAGCAATCCAATAGGTCTCCCAGTTCTAGTCTTATTCCTGATACATATTTCACAAGTTGTACAGAATTTATTTATGAGACTATCCATATTTTTAAAGTAGTAAAACGGTCTTAGTTTTTCAGCGATGTGCCTGGTACCAATATGGCCATAGAATTGGTGTATTTTTTCCGAGTCTACTAATCAAAATACACTCGCATTTTGCGTTTTAGACCTTTCTGAACAATTTTGGTTCAAAATCCTTGTTACGATAACTCCGAATCCCAATTTTGAGACATTTTCAGTTGTTCGGGTTGGGGTGTGGATGGTCCCACATAGTCTTAATACGCTTTCTATAATTTTCACAAGTTTTATGAGACTATCCATATTTTTAAAGTAGTAATAACGGTCTTAGTTTTTCAATAGCGATGCGCATGTCCTTGCCTGGTGACCGATTTCGATGAAATTTTCATATGGTTCAATAGTTGAACATAGAACGATCCTGCATAACAATAAATTTACACCTAATTCAACATTTACTTCGCCTAATTGAACGAAGTATTTTTTTCAATCAAATACAGTCCACACACTTGGCATCCCTCAGACACATAAATACGCTTTCTATTATTCATCATTTTGAAACTAATATTACCATCAGTAATTACATTCTTTGATGATCCTATCTCCTCTTGAATTGCTTTCTGATCATTAATTATTTCTTCTAACTGAATCATATTGATCATCTGTATACAATCATCTTGATTGTCAAAGCGCTCAAGGACTGGGTTTCTCGACAGAGCATCTGCCTCAATGTTGTCTTTTCCTTCCTTATAGATCAGCTTGAAATCGTATTGAGATAGATAGAACATCAAGTCACCTAATGCTTCATCCGTTCTCGCTTTGCATTTTAAGTTTAGTAACGGTTTATGATCTGATGTCACAATAAAAGTTTTACCTATCAAATAATGTTGCCAATATACAATAGCCTCCTTTATAGCAAGGCATTCCAAGTATATTACTTCTTTTTTCATTTGACCTGCAGTCAATTTCTTGGAGAAGTAACCCACGGGATGCAATACACCGTCTCCTTGAAGTTGTTTAAATACTGCACCAAGCCCTGAACGGCTCGCATCCACTTCTATCACTATGTCTTTATTATAATCGTAAATGGCTAGAATTGGTGCTGAACATAGATATTGTTTAATATCTTGAAAGCAAGACTCGCATTCAGATGACCACACAAATTTCACATTTTTCTTCAACAGATTGTGCAGGGGAGCCAATCGCTGAGTGCAATGGTCAATGAATTTATGATAAAAATTAATCTTTCCCAGCAGCTGTCGGACCATTTTCCGTGTAGTAGGACGTTGGAATTCTTTGATTGCGATGAGATTATCTTTAATCGGCCGAACTTTTCCACATTCAATCACGTGGCCTAAATACCGGACAGAGTGTACTGCAAATCTACATTTTTCTAATTTCAGTTTGACTCCCTCCTTCTTAAATGCTTCAAAAACTAAACGTATATGATCCAAATGTTGCTTAAAACTGGTTGAAAATATGAGTATATCATCGATGTAATTCACACAAAACGTCCCCAAGTTATGTTTTCGCAGTATACCGGCTAAAATTCGCTGGAAAATAGCTGGCGAGTTCTTAAAACCAAATGGAAGAACCTTCCATTGCCAGTGACCCTTCTGTGTGATAAATGCAGTCTTGTACCTATCTTTCTTTCGAATTGGTATAGACCAGAATGCGGAATTAACATCTAATGCAGTGAACCAACTACATTCGCCAACATTCACAACAAGATCGTCGATTCTGGGAAATGGTTGCGACTCAGGTACTACTAACTTATTAAGTTCTCTAAAATCCACACATAAGCGGGTTCTCTTTCCATCTTCTTTTTTAAATGCCAATGTTACAGGGGATGCAAAAGGCGAGCTCGACTCCTCAATCAAACCATTTTCCAATAATTTGGAAATTTGAGAGTCTATTTCCTCTTGGTCGGGGAATGAACACCTATACGGTTTCCGAGAAACAAATTTATATTCCTTCAGTTTAATATGAGCTTCATTGGTTGCTATCGTACCAACATCAAATTTATCAGCGGCAAAACATGTGTGGAATTTATCTAATACTCTCATGATTTCCTGTCTGTTTTCAACATCTAAATGCGATGTATTCATCTTGAATGAATGGCGGATATAATTAACAGTTTCCTTATTTATGAAGTGCGTCAACTTTTTTGTACTATCCCCTGAAGTCGACTGTGCTCCTTGAATCTCATTCTTGTCACTATGTTTTCTTATTGTTAAGTTATTCATGTCGATTTTATCAAATCCGGTTCTCTGTGAAATGCGAAGGTTCTCATCTTGTATCAGTTTAAACTTTTGAATGGCATCCAAACCAAGCAACAAATCGTAATTGAAATTGTTATTTTTAACCACAAAGCAATTTATTGTGTCTTCTATAGCTCCTATTTTCAAAAGTAGGTTCGCCCGGTTCTTACTGAAATTCACGCCATTTATAGTTTTTAAGATACATTTATCAGAATACAATTTAGATTTTAGTAATTGAACCAATGCTTCACTAACTAATGAGCAAGTTGATCCATTATCATAAACCGCTGTCACCATTTTACTATTGTCAACCAACACTTTAATTTTTATTAAGGAGCATGGTGTGAATTTCGCCGGGCTGTTTAGTTTTTTGAGCTAATACCAGCGTTCTGCATTTCAATTCTCATTAATTCTGTCTCCTGGTCCTCTTCTTGTTCAGTCAAATTTACCAAATTTTTTTGTTGTGATGTTTTATTTCTGCATAATACGACTGGATGAAAGCGATTCTTGTATCCAAGTGACTCGCATATTGTACATGGTTTTTTATCCGAATCAGTAGGTCGAAATTGCTTCTTTTTCTCTGGTTCTGCTTTAACTTTCGCTGTACCTTGTTTTTCATCAAATTTCTTCTTCATCACATAGGAATCGTTGAATTTTCTCAATTCCTTTAGAAGATCGTCAATGCTTCTAATTGTATCCCTATCAAGCTTATCTTGAACATCTATAGGTAAACTGTAAACAATTTGAAAAATCCTATACATTTCAGGCATATCCCTGTCAGCCTCCAACAGTAACCTTTCCTTTTTAAGAGTGAAATCGATAAGTGAACCAAACATATACTTGTAGTTGAATGCCATTCGAATGGCTGTCCAACCTTTTTTTCCATAAACTAACAAAAATGAGTTTTTCCAAAACTCCCAATCAGTTAGAGGTAATTTAAGAAGGCATGAACTATACCACTCCTTCACATTTCCTTCTATAAACAATTTCAAAACTTCAACTCTTGTAGGAGTGTCTAAAATTCGAAATCGAATGCATTCCTTTTCAAAACAACTAATCCAAGTTACAGCATCTTGTTTACCATTAAATTTTCCCAACAAAAATTTTTGCTCGACTTCACTTAAAGTGATTTCATAAGTAGTGGAAATACGCTCCTCTAATTCCTTAATACGCTTAATTAAATAAACTTCATTAGCAGTATTGGTCTCTTCCGCAGTCGTACCTACTACCTGCTTCATCGGCATTGTATTGTTCTAGGTAGTGCTCGCCGATGCAAAAGTTTTCTTCTTCGTCCAAATATAATGTGCGCAACTCTGGCTTAAAAGGAACGGTGACTTTCCGATAACCACCCACTTTAGAAATAGAATGTGTACTACTCACAATACTCTTGATGCCTAATAGCTCGTCATGTAAGTCCAAGCTCTTCCATTCATCGGGAACGCCGAACCATACAGTCTTATCAGCGGACAAGGCTACTAGCTCAAACTCTTCTTCTCCGGTCCTCACAATGTGTACGTGAAGTTTCTTAGCTGAAGCCATTGTTCGGTAGAGACTTATTCAATTTGTCAGTCTGAAGAAAGGAGACTTAGACGATTGCTAAAACAATAGATTTTTATTAGTCTTACAATACTAGTACGTAGGTACATTTGAACACCCACAATAGAAAACTGAAGAACTTACCTAAAACAATAGAATTGAATAATGTCCCTTTCTGCAGAGTTCGAAAACGAAGTTAGTAAGAATAAAAGTAATCAAGTAAGTCTTCTGAACAATATCGAAGGGATGAAATTAAATGGGGTCGAATCGGCCAGCTGGTTTCACAGTAGTCTTCCTGTTGTCTTGGGTTCACTCATGAATGGAGTCACATGACAGCTGCGGTGTTGAAGGTGTCCAACATGGGTAGAGTCCCTAGGTGAGTAGGTACTCTACTTGAATTATGTCCCTATAATTTACATGTATACATACATTTACTGAAATATGCAATTTACGAAGCAAACCATTAAATTACTGTATAATGAAAAACATAATTATTTGCTGAATGAAGGCATACAGTAAGCTTTCTATTCTAAGCTATTTACGTGTTCGTTGGAACCGGTGCACAGCGTACCCACTTCATAATCGACCTTTGAAAAATGTCTCTACTTCTACTCTTTTTTCTAGTGAAAACTTGCTCCACCGGTAACGGAATGAAAGCAGGCGAAAAGTTTCAAAGATCAAGACGGACAATAACTAAGATTTGTGTATTTTCTCGTTTCCCATCTGTCTAGTTTCATTTGTAATAGAGTTTTGAGTGAGGAAAGTGTTCAAGCCAAGACTTTTGCAGTGGAAATGATTCAAGGAGGTGAGTAGCTATTTATTAATTATTTATTTAATTATTAATTTAATTTATTAATTATTTATTTTAATTTTTAGATTTTTCCAAGTAAGAGAATAAATAGAGAATTAGCGCTAACAGAGAAATATTCAAGGTGGTTTATCTATATCGGGAACCACCTAGAACATTCTCGAATTTTCGGGTACCCAAAGTTCCATTGAAGATAACCCAATCCAGATTTTAACAATTCATCAGATTTTGTAAAATCGTGAATAGTTGTAACGCTCCCAAAATTGATCGAAAACGTCGAAATTTCGTACGGAATTCACTTGACTCGTGAATAGTTGTAACGGGGACGGGGGGGGGGGGGCAATCTTTCTATTCATTTCTGTCCATGGAAAAGAGTTGGAAAAATGTAGAAGTGAAGAAGAGAATATCTACCACAACCTCATTTGTTATGGTAAATTCTTGAGTCGGAGGAGTAACTTACTACTTGAAATTTAGTATTACTAATCAGATTCCCAACATTTTTTGCGTTTACCGCATTTTGCAACTGTTACAGTTAATTACCATGTGATTTCACAGCAAGATTTATACTTCTGTCTAGTAAAAATCACTTTTTCCTTGAGTTCCATAACTTACAGCAAGAAATCAGGAGATAACCTATCAAATGTCTAGTACGAAAGGCAGAATTAACTAACAGCCGAAGAGTGAATGCTTGCTGACGTCAATGGATTATTATTTCATGTAAATCGCACATTCACTCGCCAACACACGTTTGCAGAGGCTCACGTTCGACGCCCGTTCGTCAATCAATAATTCGAATGAGGAGATGAAACCCAGAGAATAAATGAATAGTATTTAGTAACCCGAAAGGGATTCCAACTTCTAATTAAAAGGCAAGGACTGAATAGGATACGCTTTCGAGAAGTCGTTTAATCAATCATTTAATAATCATTTGAGATAAGCGTTCAACTAGTATACTGCCATAATGAGGTAACAAGCACGACCTATAAAATGGTAACCTCTGTACCATTCACCTCTAATCTAACCTACATCCATAAATAAACGTGTTCAGCCTGTAAAATAGTGATACTTAAGAGAGTTTGAAATCTCAATTCTGTGTAAATCTTCCTTGATCTCGTTTCTGGCTAACCATCCATGAATCACACAATAAACCACACCTTCCATTTCTGTTCTCAGTAGGGTTACGAAAACTCTTACACAGAAACTTTATTAATTAATGTTTACCTGGAGGCGCAGCAAAGTTGTACACTTGTACAACTCGTTATTCTATCACTTAAAATAGTAATACAACTATAATATTAAGATACACCAACAGGAAAGGAAATTAACTATTAGGAAACTTATTTTTCAAAAAGCTCCTCTTTTCACTGATTAAAGCATTTTTGTAATAACAAACCATCAAATAAAACTTTGTCATTTCATTGCTATCGGATTTACATTTATGTTTTTAACCATCCGGTTGTTCCTGCTTGTTCCTAAAAGCATAACAGCTTCCCCAAACAGTTTGAACTTAAGAGCAGATAAGAAGAAAAATCTTTTAATAGATCGAAATAAAATGTAAGGGACCCTCGTATCAAAAGAAAAGTAATTGCTTAATTTTAAAAAATTCTCTTTAATTAGTATTTTTTTTTTTTTTTTTTTTTTTTTTTTTTTTTTTTTTTTTTTTTTTGAGGAGGTACTTCTTTCACGAAGACTGCTAACAGGAATAATCACAAATATTCTCCCTAAGTCTGGCGATTAGAACTGTGCATTTCGCTCTCGGTATCCGTTCATGACTAAAATAAAGAGTCTGGACAGTAATTAGTATGATTGTGCACTAGAACTGCACTAGAAGTTAATACTAGGATTAAATCAAAACTGCACCGCTTGTAGATTTAGACGAATACCTTCATTAAAAGGTATAATTCACGTTTCAATAAAAAGTAATTAACTTTATGCTTATTGACAATTATTACGAAAAAAGATCTGATTTTTCGAGCTAACACAAAAAAATAAATACCGAGAAAGCAAAACGAGACGATTCAAAACAAAGATTCATGTCAAGCTGTCATCAGAGCTACCAACATCCAGTTGACCTAGTTGCATTGTTATAGTTCGCAATTATGAGGGTGAAATATAATTTAACTCAATCCTCCTCTTTCTCAGTGAAAAAATATTAATCATTGAAAAACACGGATCCAGCAAAGAACAAAAATGATGGTTCTAAATTGCACCATCATGGAACCGTACGTGACAGACATCACCAACTTCTACGCTCCATGAGGGATTTTAAGGAAGCTCCTAATTTCGGTGTAGCCGGGCCAACCAGAAATGCAATCTCAGGACGTTAGTCAAACTCGGCCTCTGTTCATGCAGACGCATTACGGAAGAGTTATGCCGAGCTGTAAAAGTGACTTAGGTGCATAGCTCATCCATATTTCATGTCGAACACATCTGACCGAGGCTAACGAGGAGAATTCGGTTTTGCGCAGGTTAATTAAATGGGACTACGGCCGCCCGAGTTTAACCGCACTCAATTACTCAGTTTACCTTCGCTAAGCCGTTTGGGGACCGCAGTTGGAACGGAACGCTGTGCGTTGTACTGATCCATTTGGCGGTCACGGTAATGCACAATCTTGTTAACGAATGTACCAATCTCCTAATAGGATACCTTGGCTCTTTTTAATTGAAGTATATTCGTTAGTACGAAGCTTCCTCCTACCGAATTTAAGCATAAACTGAAGCTGTACTACAGTCAACAAGCAGAAAGCGCTCCAAAAACTTTATACACAAATTTTTTTAAATTTCCTCGAGGTATTCCTTTTGAGGCATGTTGATATCTGTGAATGGATGCGTGTATGAAGAGTAGCTTTAAAAAAAACTCTGAGACCACTAGGTAAAAAAATCCAGAAAAAAAAGAACATTCATCTTCAGATAAATGTAAAAAAACAGCATGAAAATCAGAAGAATACATTTTTTTTCAATTAAAAGATAATAACTGTATGAGCACACATAATACAGGGGAAGATCAGCTCTCAAGATATACCACATCATTTGTTTTGCAGGTTTTCGTAATATTGTTAGGCCTGCATTCCGAAAAATTGTTTCAAATGGCCCAAATCAGAAAATTTTCTCTTGAGATCGGAAATTTAGAGGTATATCCACGTCCAGCTTTTGATTATTGATGGTTAATTACTTGGGACCATCAGTGAGTCGAACCTCCTTACGTTATATGTGTCCCGATGAAAAACGAGTCTGGGATGTTCAGTTTTAATTCTCAGGTTTTTTCAATTTGTTTTGTTTTCATAGGCGATTTTTGGAGGTAAAAGAGTACGTGAACCACGAAAAGCTATGGAAAAGTACGCTGAAGGGCACTGGGACTTATTAACAACTAATCCAACCAAGAGAAGCTGATTTGAGTTAATTTTCCATAGCTTAACATTCGAGGAAAACGTAAGGAAGGTAAACAACATCGCACTAGGAGACGCGAGCCCCGAACGTTGGTCGTTCATCGCCTGAGGCGCTCGAGTTAGTTTGTTTTTCGCCGTTCATTCACTCGATGTTTCAAGACGTAGCGCTGGTTTTTCCCTGTTCTGACCTCCGCCGCCCCAAAATACATAAGAAGCAACTGCCAACCCATTTTCAAGCAAAATTCGAGTTACCTGGTTTTTCCTCTGGAACCTTCATGTACTAATTCGCAAGACACCACACTCGGAAGTCAATGAACTTCCGATAATGAAGGAAAACTACTTACCCTATAAAAGTTGGGTAATGGCTACACCATCAAATGCTAGCTCACCTGCGAACAAAACGACAACTTATTAGAAGAAGTAAAGGAAAGGAAAACATATAGCCTGGTTTTATATACATACATTTAAATCCAGACCGATTTTGTATATGTTTCTAGTATATATACAAGGAACATAGGAAAACAGATATGGAGCAGACAAAAAATCGGTTAGGATTACTTTTCAGTAAGTACCCACAGTCACAAAACAAATAGAAACTTGATTGGCTGACCGATGAAGGTAAGATCCAAGTAGTTTTCAACCCTCTTTTCAGCAAACAGCGTTTTTTCGGTAATCTAGCTGGACAAAACTCAAACTACCAGATAAAGAATTTATTCGCATGCTAAAAACGTGTGTTTTAGATATAATTACTAGGTTTGTGATGGATATGGTTAGTTGGCCCCTTCCCGATTTTAGAATCTGTCGCCTTGGGAGATGAACCGGACGCCTGCCAGCGTCTGATTCATCTTCTGAGCGTGGCGGAGCATGATAATGCATCCACCTCCTTGGAAGGGGCAACTACACTATTCCATCACCCTTCACTGGTTACACAGCCTTATTGCCTCAATGTCTGGAGTCCTAATGTACTTCTTGCTTCTATTAGATGACGAAATTGACGTCATGGGGATGGGAAGCAGACCCTGATCTGAGGCTGCCCATCCCCACTCTGTAGGATTTTGTTTTACTCCCACCCACTTCTGTACCTAGTTAGCACTTGATACGGAAGGAATGGAACTTGGTAGCTTCTTCGGTGCGTGGGAGTCGAGTCAGGTTTATTTTAGTGTTAGCAGAGGCCTTGATGAAATTGCTGTAGCGGAGGGAATGCAGGGGCTGCCGGCCATCTCCTCCGTAGAGAGCAGTCATGAGTGACTCCCCTGCACTCTCAACCTCATCATGGCTTGCATCTGGCTTCCCATCCCCATGATGCAGGCTGCAGCTCCTCCGCTCCTCCTCAAAAGCTTATCCTGCAAGCACAGGGAGGGTTGCTTCGGTTCCTTCTCTTGCAGGAAGGCAGGCCTCAAGTGCTCCGCTCCATGCGCACCATTGTGAAGGCAGAGAGTGCACGAACACTCCTCCCATCGAGGAGCTAGATGAGGAGGACGTGGATGAGGAATTTCTAACCCCTGAAGACCTCCCAGACATCTCCCCCCCCCCTCCTAATTGCGGAAGTGAGCTGTCCTCTGAAGCCCCCCCCCCCCCCCCAAAGATCCCCAGAATATGAAAAACGCGAAATTCTTGAATACTTTTTAGTGTGAGTGTTAATGTTTTCATGTTTTCATTTATTATAACTTGTACATACCTACTCATATGAACCACTTTTTGCCTTAATTATTTATAATTTATTTCATTTTATGACCTACTGTCAATTTAAATGTTGATTTAAATATGTTTAATGTATGCGAAATGTTTCATTCCCTACCTAATTACATAGTTTTACACAAATAATTCAACATTTATTCAACTTTTCCTTGAACCGCATTTCTACTTATTTTGGTTTTCTGTAAGTTCAACAAAATCTATGATAGATACAGGTCCCCCGATGGTCTTAAAATAAAGGTAATTAAATGTCCTAAAACTTCATTCTTCACAAGTTTACTGTAGAATGACTATTTACACCAATATATCGGTCAAAAACAGACCAAAAGTTAGATTTTTCACTTTTTGGAAAAATTTGTCAATATTTGCAGAGCTGTATCTCTGGAACTAATGGAGCTACAGAGTCCAATTATGTCTCAAATTGTAGCAAATTTTATCTAGTTTAACAAAAGATAAGAGACTTTTCTCATCAAAAGGCTCCATTGGCGACTTTTTTGCGAAAAACTGAAAACAGTGCGAAAATTTCCTGATTTTTCGGCTGTAACTCCCGTCGCTTGCGGTTTTCAGGCCTGCAAATCTAGATTCGTACTATCTGGGTAACAACATATTCAAAAAGGAAGTTTACAGTACTTACTTTTTGCAATGTTTGGCAAAAAAGTTGTCTAATATGACTGGACTACAACCTGAAATGTTTATCTAACATATATTACTTTACTTACTAGAAACACATACCACAATGTACCAAGTTTTATTGAAATTAATGGGCAAGTTCCACAAGTCTGTAATGGCGTGCATATCCCGGAATAATAATTCCGGTGTAATAATCACAGATTCGCATGAACATGAATTACATGAGTTAGGCAGATAAAACGAATGAGAGAGAATATTTCCTTTTATATTTCCTAATCGAGTAGGGTAAAGCGATTTCAATATACATAGAATTATAAGGGTGAAATTATGACAAGAAATTACCCTTTACATTAATGTGGGCTGAAATAGAAGCTTCGTACTGGTTTTATTTGTCCTTAATTTTGTGGAAATGCAGCGACTCCGAATACTACAGAAGGAATTTCACATTTTATTTGAAGAGAAAATTCAGCTTTGAGTTTTTTGTCTGCGCCCCCTTCAATGCCTTTCCGTTAGGATACAAAAATGAAAAAGAGAAACTGTTTCTCTTTTCAGCCACCTGTTGATTTATATTCCTCTTAACGGTCGAAGGGCCAGGTGGAAAAAATGTCTTCACAAAGAATAGCGCTAAATATTGTAACGTGCTGCGCTACCTAGAGATGTAATTCACGTACTCAATCACAGTTATAGGTGTCTACCTCTCTCTCAGAATGGTCTTCATAGAAGAACGTTCATGTTGCTGCCTGATAAAGAAAGAAGTACTTTTACACAAATGAAAGTTATGTACCGTACGATTGCGTTTTCCAATTATAAACAATATGTATTTTTAGATCGAATGAAAAATGACCGGCGGTCAATTTGTATGCACAGAATAGTATTAGATAAATCATTGTCCTGGGATGAACACACCAAAATGTTGATTAATAATTTAAGAAAACGAATTCCTATTTGTTTTGAAGTTGGGAATTTTATGAGTGTCAAGTTGAAAAAAAACTATTGTACTTTGCTTTAGTGCAGTCGTTGCTGGCATATGGCGTAGTTGCCTAGGTTCTACATTAGAATCCAAGCTGAACCTTCTGAGACGGACCCAAAAAAATTTAATTAATTTTCTCCTGAAGAAGCCGATTGGATTCCCTTGATCCCAGCTCTTCAGGGAATTAGGAGTACTCGATATCAATAAAATTGCTGAAAAAGTACGTTGATTAACACATACAGATAGTTCTATTCTGGTAGGATTCATAGTAGTATGAATGAATACTGCAAATATGAATACGGCGTTGGGTCAGAGACTCTATCTATTTTGGGGAGTTTCTCGGTTCAATTCTCTTCTAGTCGCTCTCAAAGAAAAGCAAGTTCCTCTGTTGGTTTTAAAAATAATTTAAGGAAACATTTCATTGTTCAGCTTTAAAAAGCGTATCGCCTTTGTTTTCCGTGCAAATTTTCTCAAAATTTCACAGTCACTTTGTTACTCTTTTTTTCATTTTTTAATGTAACGCAGACAAATTTTCTTCTTTTCCGAGAAATTTCTTATTCTTTTAGACTAACTATAATTTTTTCAGCCAATTGTGAGTTTACATTATGAGCATTGTTGGTTAGGTAATGTAGTTGAGTACCTACGTGTGTAGATATTTACGAAGTTTTGAGCACTCCGACCCCCAGCACAAGTTATCTTGAAGGGATTTTATGTATCACTATGATATAATAAAAATAAATTACGATAACAAAAAAAGAAGAAAAAAGTATGTACGACGTCTAGAATTAGGATCAAAAAAGGAGGAATCAGATTGTGTTTATAAAAATACAATTTATGTGCAGACTCGCTATTAAGGGCTGAAGTTCTTGTTACCACAAGCGCACAACAACACGGCATTCACATGTAACTTACAGGGAACCAACTAGGGCCATAACCGTGCATCAAGCGCACCATTTCATCACAAAATCTGCCAACAACCCCCGGAGGGTTGTCTTCACAACCAATTTTGGTTTTTCTCAAGGATGTATCATTCATCATGTCGCGATAAAATTCATGAGGCATCGTCCCCATGTTTGAGCGAAATCGACATTGAAAGAAATAATAGGAGATTGATGCTCCGGCAATCAAATTCATGGGGACCATCCCCGAGCTAACCATCGCAATTCTCAAAAATTTAATCTTGATCCAACTGACTTACTTGTAAATTAATTTTAAGCGAGACGAGGAATTGACACGGAAACAAAGAAAACGAAAATTCATCATCAAGCAGTGAAACGCTAAAAGCGCTCCTGTCGATGAGCCTTAAACCACCCAAAAACATCTCTGCCCACCTTTACACTCCCGAATCATATTGCCCCAAAGTCAAACAAATCCAAAAAATATTGAGACTATCTGGACTATCTCGGTTCAACCCACGGCTGTAGAACCCAAAACTTCCTGATCCATGGTACGGGATACCTTGACTACATTTTCAAGGAGACTACTTGGGATTTTACCAACAATGGTTAAGTGAAACGTAGGAGAGCTGAAGGATACTACCCAGTTAATTCAAACGGGGGGATAGAAGTAGGTAAATACTGTTAAAAATAGAACAATGATCGACAGTAACTGAAAAATAGATCACAAACCAACAAATCACAAACCAATTAGCCTGTCACAAATAATAACGGTACAAGACGTGGCGCACTAACAACAGGTTGGTACTTGTAGTTAGTGAAATTACTGGTTAGATACCAGCGATAACTTATGAGTGTTTTAGCCGAAACTCGATATTAGGCCTGAGGAAGCTTAGGAAAACTGTGTGAGGAGCTCCGAGTGGGAAAATCCTCAACACATTACAAAGCCCCGTCAACTCAAGTTTCCCGAAAGGAACCCGAGCAAAAGTTCACAACTCGAAACTCGCCTTCAACTTTTCCCGGAGCCTTGTGAACAAATATAATAACGCTCATCCCTCCGACAACTGGAGAAACGTTATACTTACACTGACGCGAAATATAAGTTCTCTCTTTCGCAACAACTTTAGCCTCCGAAAGTCCTCGAGGGAACGTTGACCGCCATTCTTTGCGGTTCCGCGTTCGCATTGTGTGAATTGTTGTGAACCTGCGAAGAGCTGGTGTTTTACATTGAGGGGTCCCAGCTGACTCACTCATGGAATACGGAATAGTGTGTTAAGTGTAACTTGAATCAACATGAAAGACAACAAAGGAAGAGGAGGGAAGGCAACATCTCATATAACTTTGTAGCATAAAAGTATTATCTAATCTTTCCTCGAACACTCTTATAATTGAATCACAGGCTTTACCGCTTTGGTTTATTTTGCCACCAAGCACCATTCAACATCTAATTGCCCGATCGAGCTCACCTTTGGAGGGTAGTTCACAATCATATCATTACAGTACAAGCCGGAGATCCGCAACGCAGGCCGATTCAAACTCCCCTGAATTCTTGTAAATAACTGAACTCCTAAACGATTATTTAGAGCAATGATCGACAAAGATTCATGCAACCAATAGGAGGAAACTGTGCACCACAAGCATCTTGACAGATATTTTATTTCCAATAAGGAATTTTGAAATCGAACGAGAAATCCTCTCCCAAAATTTATTGGTTTACTTTTTCAAGAAAATCCAATTTAAAAAACCTTCCGAAACTACTGGAAATCCAAAAATTAACCTTCGATCCAGTATGTGTCAGTAATTTCGGCGTCATGTTCGTCGTCTTTCAACCGTAAGATATGATATTAATTGTTAAAATCTTTTAATCTTAATCCTAACAACTAATGTTAATTTGAACAACTTTTAATGTAAGAGCGTAGTTTTGCTGACCGCTCATCCGTTCCCTACACGAGGACTGTGAGAAGATAGAAGATGGCGGTAGCCCCCAAAGCACAGTAGACACCGTGCCGGAAGAATGTAGTATCCATAACGATGTCTACCAAGCTTCAATGCAGAAATGCCAGATGGAGGAGAACTGTCGGAAGATTCTTTTTGTCTGAGTAGGACAGGAAAAATGAACATTTAAGTATTAATTTGCATCATTTTTCAATTGTTCCTAACCCTGTGAGAAATACCATGACTTAACTTGATGGCCAAGGTTTTGCTAATTCAAGCTCAAAACTTCAAACAAATCATGACAAACAATTACTTAATAGTTGCAAAGAAGCGATAAATAAAGTTAGGTGTACAATAGTTTATGTTGTGAAACAATCTTCTGATCAACTTAGACACGGTGAGATAATCAGAATGATTATCGAGTAGTATCCAGAAGGGAAGGCATTGTCACGCAAACCGTGTGACGCGGCAGGATAAGGGAATGAACCCTACGATATTGGGGCGGAAATGTAGATAAATCAAAGTGATTCAATTTTTTGTATCCAGTCGAGATGGTTTCAGATAAACCTGGATGGAGCCAAAAAAATCAGATTCTCTACGCTTTTCAAAATTGAACAAAGAAAACGAGGAGGGAGTGAAATTTATCGGTAAGACCTCATTCGGCGGTCTCTTTCTGATTCGTTGGCGATATCTCCGGGGTCGTTTGATAAAATCCGCGCCATTACCAGGAGGGAATGGCTGTGCGCAGTGCCTCGGAGCTAGCAGTAAGTCACCAGTCAGGAGGTTGGCGCTCAAGACAAAAGACCCTCGTTCCAAGAGGGCTGATAGCTGCCGCAAAGACCCTCCCCTTTTCTCGGATCTCCTAATAGGTCTGATCCGAACCCGCTGTCTTTATCAAGGAAACTGCCTTGGGTGGGGAGAATCTTCTCGCCGGCCTAAGGTGGATTCTGGGGGCCTCACCTAATGCCATCATGTGGGAGGAGCATTTCTCTTGTGCGACCAAGACATCGTTGTAACGACCGAAGATTACGAGTATTCAGAGGGTGGGAGACACTGCAGTAATGTGTCGCCAGTGGGAACACGTCATGTGATTGATGATGCAACATTCGCAATCCTGCTAATGAATTCTCTACTTCTATAGGATTTCAGCGGGCACAACTTCCATTCTTGAAACCTCCTCAAATTCTGACAAAATCGATATTATTATTCATCCCATCTTTTAAAATCACCTCCCTTTCCCCGAGTTTAGTTCATAAAAAGCTGCGAATCATTACAAAAGGGGTTATTAGGTCCGTTTAGGATTGCTGGACAGTAATTACCGAATCTATCAACACGATTGAAGTATAACTGCAATTTATAGGGGGCTATATAAAATATTATAACACGATTACGAGTCAATTTATGATGAACCCTTCACTAGGCCACGGATAGATAACATAACGTTTTGATAAACTCACGTTACTTAGGAGGGAAATTCCACTGTGATTTCATTAGCTTGTTCTATAGTGTAAATAGGAAATTTCAATTAAGTTCACACTTGCTCATTCACACTGATGTTAATGTACTTTTGTCTTACAAAAGATCTAGCCAATAAAAAGCACGAAAGATTGGACCGATTTATAGAGATCCAAGTGGTCTCGTTCGGTTTGTTGAAACCAAATCTATCAACAACAAACACAGAGACGCTGAAGCTTTGGATACATGGGTTTATTCATGTTTTAACAATCCGCAATTGCTCGTGTCATTGTGAGGTTTGGGGGCCACGTTAAGGTTCGGTAATTGCCATTATTTGCTACTAGTGAATTTCTACGGATCTGAAATCCCACGTCGATTTTTTTGTCTCTCACTTACCTAGGACAGTAAAAACCTAGGAAAAATACTTTTTTGCACGTTTTTCAACAGTTTCGGATCAGAGCATGTATGCATATGACCGGCTTCACAAAAACCGTGTATCTACGCAATACATACTGTACAAATTGAGATGTTTCAAACGCAAGTTCAACGATTTTTTTTTTTTTTTTTTTTAATGAGGAAGTTATATTTCCCTGAATACGCTCGGTTTTAAGGAAAAAATTCTTATAAATTTCGTTACCCTAAAAACGTGACGTATTTTGTAGTTGTGTGCCTGAGTAAAGAAATGAAAATGTCAAAATGTGTGGTATCAATCTTTCAACCTCCCGTACCCAAAGATTCCCTCTCAAGGCATTACTGTGCTCTTGCAAAGCAGAATGAATTAGGGAATGACTCAACGGGAAACAGGCCTGGAAGTCTGGAAACGTGGTCCGCTCAGATAAAACATTTATTGCGGAAACTCCGACATTTACGTGGGATTAGTGACGCGGAACGGAGTGGGCTCTGCAGATAATGTCGTATTACGCCGCAACTCAGGTGTAATTTCACGGAGTCTGTGAAAAGCATTAGGGCGGTGACCGTGTGAGTGCGTTGAAAATGTCAGGCGTGAGCTAGTGTTCGAGGGACATACGCACGTGTAATGGGAGAGTAAACGTGAGGGAGCTGGCGGTAGAGACCGTTTCCACGTTGCTGCACACATAACTCCCTTCTTCGGTTGGGTCCGCGCTAATCTAACTCCAATATTAAACTACCAGTAGATCTACGCATGGTAAATATTGTGGAACAATTGAAGGGACACACTAAGAATAGTGTATATCATCACAAAACAATACCACACAATCAGATACGCGTTTGTGCAGCCCCTGATCCTGAGTTACGACAGTATTGAATAAAGTACTGCACTAATACTGATTAAGCAAGGAATGATAGATAGAAATGCCAGGGAGATGATTTGGACATGGTAGCAGAATACAAATACCTAGGTATCACGATTACTCTCAGCCTTGATTTGGGGCAGCGTTTTGTAAGGAAGGTAGCCGAAGCAAAACATGGGTTAGGCGCGGTATGAAGCAAAATGGTCCGGAAGAGATACGTACCGTTGGAATAAAAACACAGGTAATTTTTTTGGGCTATGGCCAAATCTGTGGTTTGTTATGGGGTGCAAGTATGGGGTTACGGAAGCCATGAACAAGAGGAGAAATTTCAAAGGTGTAACACTAAATAATTACTGGCGTTACCGCAAAACACTCCAAATTATATCATTCACGAGAAGAAAAGGATTAGAGGCGATGTATCTATAGATAAAATTACAAATTCACTATCTGCGGAAAGTACTGGAACATTCACAACAGCGGTGCACAAGGATGGTGGCGGAGCAGGCGATTAGGGAGGAGTGAGTTTGTGAGCAGAATATTGCACATTGGCAGATAAGTATGGCGACATGTTGGAGAGAGAAATAAATTTTCAACATTAGTCTGAAAGCGGTTTCAATTTCAATTTCAAAATGCAAGCTCCTAGGTAGCCTAGAAGAGAAATTGTAGTAAGAAGGAGAAAACAAAAAAATTTAAATTATGATTACAGCAAATATTTTGTTGAAGTCTCGAACACCTGAGAGTTATCCAAAATGTTTGTCATTAGAGAGTTCCTAGGAGATTCGGACACCGTGGTATCTAGGGCGAGCACAGCTCTGGTTAGCATAAATGGCGGCGTTACCACCGACTCAGCTGAACTAGTGGTATCTCTGATCCGTATCTAAGAGTCACGTACATTTTGCTTTCACGTCACTATATAAAACGAGCAGTCTTCTTGATGTTTTACAAGATCACTCGTTCTTTCGTTTTTTTTAAATAAAAAATGCCGGGGATGGAAGACTCTTTTGAATATTATGTTAACGGCCTTAAAAATGTACGAGCGGCCCCACGGAAGTATGGGAAATGAAACCAATAGCACCAACTCGAAACTTTTTTCATGCGTATAATTTATTGCTCTAAAATGAACACTGTCAAAACATGCGAATAGACAATCACAGTCACATGACTCTCGACCCAAGTAGGTACTTCTCAGTTATTTGATCTGGGCTGGTACTTATACGAAACGATTTGGACATACTTGGCTACGGTAACCGTTTACCAACATCATATCTCGATTTCCACGCGAAATTTTCGTTAACAAGGCTACTTCGGGTTCCATCTTCGCTCGGATTTCTTCCAGTCACTGGGTTCAACTGGCCTGTGGGCCTTCGCTCGAGCGGGGCCGCTCGTACACGCCCATGACTCCAAAACATCGCCTTCCCTCCGTACGGGGACGCTCGTACAAGTACCCGCCTGGGCTGAATGGGAGATTTTCCCTGGACGACATGAGCGAGGATGACGTACTATTTTCGTACCGATTTAATAGAGAACATGTACATTTACTCCAGAAAAACAGCGGATGTACCGGCGGGTGGATGCGAAGCGGTTTACAACTAGGTTACCCCGATGGCGGGTTACTTTGCGATAAGGACGAAAGATACGTTCGTTCGGATCGCATCGGTGGTATCGTAACTTCCGTAAAGATACCACCGTCGTATTGCAATACGACCAATCTTATTCTCGGCGCATGCGCAGTTGCGCGTTATCGCGATACGGATTCGTATCGGTGTTGGTGGATCTCCTAGGAACTCACTATTTACGGGGCACCGTGCAGGCACCATCGAGAGAATTCAAAATTGTTTGTAGTAAAACAGTCCATTTATTAACACTTATTAGATATACAGGGCGTACCAGGAGTTATGCACAATCCAACTCCTACGTGTTCGACAACTAATTTCCGAACAAAAATGCCTTGTAGCAATTTTGTGCCAGATGCCCCGTATCGCGATTCAAGATTTTTTTTCGTGTTTTGGATCTTGAGTCATTAAAACTGTCATAACTCCCTCAATTTTGGAGATAGCTCAAATATGATGACACCGTTGGAAAACTCGTTAAATTTTCCATCCATTTGGTGTAAGAAAACATTTTTTTATTGGACTGAAGAAATGGGATTGCAGCGCAAAATGGCAGTTTCGTCAACATCTCGAAATCGCCTGTTTTTCATCTCGCCTAGAAACCCCATTAATGCTTGACGCAAACTGTGCAGGCTGATGGTAAACGTGCGCCGAAATGTCAGCTTTCCGACGATGTAGTCGTTTTGTTTTTAAAAATATGTTTAGTTAAGGTAATGGTGTTTAACTGCAGAAATGCGTGTATTTTCTGTTAAAATTGAGGTTTTTCCAAAAGTCTCCACGAAAAAAGTTTGGAGGCGGGATATACGTAACTTTTCTCGCTGAATCGATTGGTGATAATGCCAGACCTCTCAAGTGACGATTTGAGTTATTTTTGTCGGATGCAAAAACCCGTTCGTTTGTGAACACCGCCTACGGCATTTCCAGGCTGACGTGCCAAAGTGAACATAATCGAAGAGCCGAGAGACGGCTATTGTTTATGTTCATTTACGATTGATTGCGATGAGTTGAGTTTATCTTTTTGCTGACACGATGGACAGTTATCAAACCTGGCTCCCGTATCATTACTAACTCTTCCCTTTTGTCTCATTCCTCGCTGTATTTCCTTCAGCGTGGTTTCCCTATTGCATATTCCCATTCATCATGGTGAGCTATAGCTATTGAACATAGCTGGGAGTAATAACCAAAACCTTAGTGACAAAAAAGGATTAGTAGATAAAAAAAGATAGTTCACTAGATAAAAAAAAGGATCAGTGATAAACAATATTATCCACCAATATTTTTTCCTCATACTATCCGACGTATTTGCAAGGGTGTGAGTTGTACACAGGAGGATGCTGCTTCAGAAGCATTACCGTACACTAAACACAGCCAAACCGTACACAAAAATCATGTCAACACACTCACTTGTGGTACAACTACTCAACTGAAAGCAACTCATCGCGATCAATCGTAAATGAAGACAAACAATAGCCGTCTCTCGGCTCTTCGATTATCCTGACTTTGGCTGGACAGCTTAGGAATGCCGTAGATGCTCTTAACAAACGAACGTTTTCATTCATTGAATTCATTTTCATTTTTAAATATTTATTTTTTGGTTTATTTCTTAACAATCTTGCTTAACCACTCACTCTTTATATGAACTCGATTTTAACCCCAATATCTAGGGCCAAATCAGATTGGGGTTGATAATACACGGCGCACAAAGCAACGCCTCCTTCAAGACCGGGGGGTCGTACGGGTCATTGCATATCCTTGCCCCTGGCCAAGACAACGCCTCCTCCGTAGCTTTCCGACTTTTCAAACATTAAGTCTTCTTTAGTTATACAGGGTGTCCCAGGAGTTATGCACAATCCGACTCCTACGTGTTCTACAACTGATTTCTGAAAAAATATGCCTCTTAGCAATTTTTTGCCTCGTTTCCGAGCTATTCACGATTTAAGATTTTTCTCGTGCTCTCGATCTGATGTCATTAAAACTGTCGTAACTCCCTCAATTTTGGAGATAGCTCAAATTTGATGACACCGTTGGAAAGAGCGTTACATTTTCTATCTACTTGATGTCATGTCAGGAAACATTTGTTTTATTGGATTGAAGATGTGCGATTGCAATTTTAAAAAATGTTGTGCTATCGCACATCTTCAATGCAATGGGGGAAAAAAAAAAAGGTTTTCTGACATGAAATAGATCATTAGCGTCCAGTTGTGTGTAGATCGGCTTATGCGGATCCGCAGAATGAAAGCCTCGCCCATATTCCCTACCAAAGGGAGGGGGACGAATCCATCCGTCTCAATCCCTATTGGGGGATCACCGGTTGTTTCAAGGGAGAGAAAATGCCTTGCAATATCAGCCCTTTTCCGAAAGGGGCAACTTGATGTGTTACAGAGGGTAGTTCCCTTCGAGGTAAAACCAATTAACTTTATGTTAAGGCCTACACCTACACCTACTACCTATCCCACCACCTTAATTTCCTCCCGCGTGTTTTATGTATCAGTTACGAAAATTAATTTAATCTTCTCTATGTTTTATGTATCAGTTACGAAAATTAATTTAATCTTCTCTATGCTTTGGGTTGTTCAGGCGGCGGAGTTGTTTCCTCGGCACCTGTAATATTTTTCCGGGTGGGTTCAAGTTGGCTCGTAACGTTTGTGGTTAGTTTCCTTTGCCGCCGTTTCCACTTACTTTTCGTGCGTTAAACATTTTTCTCGTTTAGTTCATCACTTTAGTATATGAAATTTTTCATCTTTCCCATTTTCAAAAAAGAAAGGCGACCTATTCTGGTTTACACTTAATACCCATGCGTACTTACTTATGTGCTTATTTATTTATTTATTTAGTAATTTACACGGGCGGAGGCCCAATTTACAATAATTATAATTCAACATATTTATGTGAGCAAAAAAATAAAATAAAAACCAAAAAAAAAACCAAAGAGAAAAAAGAAAGAAAGTGGTACTGCACAATATAGATATCTAAAAGTTTATACAAATGATGGGTCAATTGTAGCATTCATCAGGATAAACAAACACCGAATGCGCACAGCTCAGTCAGGAGGCGCAAGCGCCATCAAAACATCACGACGAAAGCGAAGAGGCCCAGAATTGAAGAGGTCCACATCGAGCTGGTTAAATTCCCTCTGCATACGACGCAGAGGCGCATTGAACTGATAGTTGGTCGCGGTAGCCTGGGTGTAGAACGTTGGAACTGAGGGGCGTCTATGGAGTTACGGAACAACTTGTAGATAAACATGGCATCCATGAGTTTCCTGCGACGATCCAATGGCATCAAGCCACTCGCCCTCAAAGCCTGCGCACCATCGAAATCAGCCCATGGAATGGCAGACTTGAAGGAGTAAAAATGCAAAAACCTGCGTTGAACTCGTTCAACCGCCACCCTGCCATTGGCATAGTAAGGAGACCAAATGGACAAACAGTATTCCAGGCCAGGCCACACGAGAATTTGCGTGAAGACCTCTTAAGGAACCCAAGCGCCCTCAGTGCCTTACCAGTTATGTGATCTAGGTGATAGCCAAAGGATAATTGCTGGTCGAAGAAGACTCCAAGATCGCAAACCATCAAAGGACGCGGCAACACCTGGCCCGCCAAGGAATAGTCGAACAACATTGGACTGCGACCCCTCGAGAAGGAGATAGCTTGACACTTAGATATATTCAAATGAAGCTCATTAGATGAGCACCACATCACCAATCTGTCCAGGCACCCCTGCATAATCGCACAATCATTTCCGTCCCGAATCCGAGAGTAAATCTTGAGATCATCCGCATAAAGGAGAAATTCCACCTCATTCCCCAGAACATCAGCAATATCCTCAATAAACACTAAGAATAGTAGAGGGCCAAGGTGCGAACCCTGGGGCACCCCAGACGTGGCAAGAAATGGAGCAGAGCAAACATCCCTCAGGCGGACCCTGAGACATCGTTTGGAGAGATAGCTGGAAAACCATCTCAAGAGGCCTCCACAAAATCCAAAACGCTCCAATTTAGCCAGCAGCAGGGGGTGGGAGACTCTGTCAAATGCCTTTGCAAAATCTGTATATATGGCATCAACCTGGAGGCCATCACGAAACGCCTCCATGATATACTGTTGGAAGGTCAGCAGGTTTGTAAGAGTAGATCGTCCCATCATAAATCCATGCTGCCTAACAGAGAGATACTGGCGCATACATGGGCCCACGAGAGTCACAATGATCTTCTCAAAGACTTTGGGTATGGTGGACAGCGAGCAGATGGGGCGAAATTCATTGATCAAGGATCTCTCACTGGACTTGGGAATCGGAGTCACATACGAGCTCTTCCAGCATGCAGGTACTTCACCAAGGGATACTGAACGGGTAAACAAAACTGACAGTGGAAAGGACAATCCTTTTGCACAGTTCCTCAACAGTACAGGTGGAACTCCGTCGGGTCCCATCCCCTTCCGGGGATCCAGTGATCTCAGTACTCCCTCTACAACGTCCACCGTAATCACAATACTGCCCATGCAGAAGGAAGAAGATCGGTCAGAAACGTCAATCTGCTGATGGCTGAGGGCTGGTTGAGCATAGACTGAGGAGAAATACTTTGCAAATAGTTCTGCGATCTCAGAGGGCGTACTAGCCACCTTCGACCCAAGATACATGACGCTTGGCAGGGTGGATGAGCCACATTTATAGTTCACATGATTCCAAAAAGCTTTAATGTTATCCCTGATCAACGCCTGGACATTATCGATGTATTCTTTATACAAAATTCTACTCAACGCTTTACACTGACGCCAGAGCTGAACAAATATCTGATAATCCTCACTAGACCTGGACGCCTTAAACCTCCTATGAGCCAACACCTTCTTTCTCTGTAACCCAATAATCTCCCGATTGAACCATTTGGGGAATATGGTATTCATTACAGTAGTGCGAGGAGCAAACCTGTGAATGGCATCGCCCACCACCAAGTAGAACTGCTCCACCGCCTGCAAGAAGGGTAGCTGATCACAAAAGTCCCAGTTGTAACTTCTGAAATACTCGCCCATGGCTTCGAAGTAGGCCCTGGAAAAGTTATATTCAAACCTCGGGGAAGCATGGATAGTGTCATCGGTCGAAGAGCACGAGATCAAGCATTCAAACACAGGATGATGAGTATCAAGCTTCAGCATAGGATCACACGCGCGAAGGTCTACATCAGGAAGATCCGAGAAGCATAGATCCAGTACATTTCCCGAGGGGTTGTACAACTGATTAAACTGCCTCAAGTTGTATAAATTCACCATTTCCATCAAAACACGGGCTTTGTCATTCGTGACGGAGTGCACATTTGGTAGTCCAGAATCGAACTCCCAACGCAGACCTGGCATATTAAAGTCCCCCATCAGAAATAAGTTGTATCCGGGATAAGCCAGACTGATTCTCTCAATTTCATTGCAAAAATTTTCAAAATAAATGGAAGAAGAATAATCAGGTAGATAAACGCAGCCAACCACAAGCCGGCAGCTTGGGATTACCGCAAATACCTGTTCCACATTATCAAAATGAGCATCCCACTGGAACGATTCAAACTTGGATGAGACAGCAACAATCACCCCTCCTCCAGATGACTTGGAAGAGGTAGCCTCAGACCTATAGCGAACCTTGAGAAGAGGTTTGTGGCTTTCATAATACTGTCAAAGTCCTTCAGACGGTGGTGGCAACGGAGGGGGTTTCCAAAGAAATGTATTCTTTTGAAAAAAACTTTGAAACATTTAGAAAAAAATTGTTGAAAGTAAGGGAGGAAAGATTTCCCACTTCCACACCCCCATTCAACAAGTGGAAAGGACAACTACCTCCTACGTTACCATTTCATACGAACAGAGCTCAAAACAATACCTAATACTAGTTTTACTCAAGAAATGAGTGCCAATTTCAATGTTTCAAAATAGAGGTAACCTGTCAAGATCGGAAACTGTGCTTCATTATAAAACGCTACCAATTATTAAACAAAGGTTTATTGTTAATGCATTGAAAACCCCCTCAACGAAAAACGACTGGCCCACAGCCTGTTATTAAATCTTTGGGTCACAGGTTTCCACAATAGAAAGTATACTGCACAATTTTTTTCTTTTTCTTTTCTTTTTTTAATAACAGCACACCCTAAAACTTTTTTCCGTAGCTATGGAGTCAGTTTGATTGTTTTTCCCCTCCCCATTGATTTCAACATTACAACTATCGTTCCCCCCAGGCGCAGCTGAAAAGCTGGAAAAGTTGGCGGACAGCGCGGGAGGATGAATGGCGAATCGATAGGACGGAGGAATCCTCTTCCCGTCACTCAAGCTAATTTGTTTATTGGGCGGAGTTCATCAGCCATAAAATTGGTTCGGGAAACACCCGCGTTCCAGTACAACGCAGAAGTTGTGGGGCATGAGGTATTCCGGTCTGAGAGGTGACGGGCGGAGAAGGACCCGAGGAGAAGAAGGTGGAGGGGGGGGGAATTAAGTCGGTGACCGATTATCTATTCATGGCTTATTGTCTGCAGTAATCGTAGATGAGGAAATTATGAAGATTGACAATGTTCCGTCTTGATTTCTTACTCAACCAAAATGTAGTTGGCAGTGCCTCATATTGATACTAGGAATCATATATTCAATTGGCAGAGGTTATTAGCATCTTAGGGTTTGCGTTATCAGTTACCTTTTTCTAAGTATAGCTCCGTTTTTTCCCCTATTTTTTACAACAAATTCCTATTCTCTGGTGGTAGATTTAGAGTGATTTACTTTGCCTCGGGTTGGATTGCTGCTGAGGGGGGAATGTACGTATATAATTTGATTTTTTTAGTATCAATTTTGGAATATTAGTCCAATAGTTTGTACAAGAAGTAACCAACGAACGAAGGGACCCGTTGGCAGGTTAAACTTTAAACGGCAACTGTTAGCTTCGACAAAATCTATTTTGCTTTCTCCATTTAACCCAAACTTAAACGGTAGACGCGAAATGAAAAGTTTTGCAATTAATTATGGCAGCTAACTACAGCAGAAACTTTCGTAATATCAGGTACTTGGAACTGAGCAGTATTAATAAAGCACACTTCGTCGAATACATCACGTAGGAAGAACAAACAAGGGTAACACTCTTAAAACTAACTTGAGCAGCGCGGCCACCTGCCCGTAACGCGAAGGCAACTCTAAATCATGGTCAACTTGACTATTAGCGAACTCATTAAATAATAGAGTTGGGTCGAAGATCCTGTTCGGTCAACACTCAGTTAAGGTGGAAGTCCAGTCCTGGACATGAAGAAAGTTCGGAAGCTTTTCGACCGATTAAATAATTTCCAGTGCAAAGCCAAGTTGTAGAAAACTGTGAATTGAATTCCGAGATGGACTTATTCAGGAGGCTCACTGAGCACCACCAGGATCAATAGTTCCTTCCACGAAATTGAGGGGCTACTCCTTCAATAAGCATGCTTGCCCACATGTCACGGTTCATATGTCAGAATTTCATCGGGCAGTGAAATTTCAAGGGGCAACACCGCACAATGCTATTCCAACATACACTTATTGGATAAATAAACAGATGGGTGACTGGTAGTGCTTGAGAGTTGTAATGGATGGCCATCCATGCGATGCGTTTACTTCCTCCCTGATTCACTCAACCACGCTCTGCTACCATGTAATAAAGATGGTCTTGACTGATTACAAGGACCCTCTTTATATATTAGCAGAGCTGCTACCAGAGACTCTAAAAATAGTCTCAAAAAAAAAAAAATAATAATAATACCTGGAAAAAGGTAAAAGAAGAAAATGGAAAAAATAAGGGAAAATAAAATATACTTTGGCGAACTTGCGCAGTGGAACACAATAAATCAAAATTACCTCCTTCTCTGCAATAAATAAAGAAATGGTTAAATAAAATAGAAAATGAATCAAACCTGTTTTGAAGACTGGAAAAAAAGGAAAACGAAAAAAGGAAAAGCACTGACTGGCTATGAAAGAGAGAAAAGTAAAAATAGAAAATAGAAAATAAACTTTTAAACAGAACTCTTCGATTCCTAATAAATAGGAATTAGAAAAAATATCTTTTGTTAAAGAGAAACAATAAGATGCTTTTAGAGCAAGCGATGGGGATCGAGTAGAGTATTTGAGAAAGGTACCACAACTGTCTGCCTTCATAATCAGGGGTGCCAACCACCACTTAAAATTGGCCTAGAAGGGAGTGAATCATGGAGGAAGTGGCATCGCATGGATGGCCATCCATGACAGAGTGCATCAATTAATCATAGTTGGTCGGAGTGTTTGCTGACTGTATCCAGCATCCAGTTTCTCTTGATAGCACATCATTCAAGAGCTGTAGTGTTTCATCTTCGAACACGCATTGTTCTCCGGAGTATTCAAGAACCCGACTTTGTACGGCTATTCCGATTGGAATTTCAATTCCCTACTGACTTGACTGTATTTTCGTCGGTATGGTGTATTTTTATCAATAAAATGATGACTTCACCGGAGACGACATGGTAACAGAGACTCAATTTCCCATCATGAACACGAGCTCTCTTCCAGACCCATAGCACTCGCTGGCCTGATTTTGTCATTGTGTTTAACTTCTGGAAAATCTCCATCAGAATGTGAATATAACTGCTGTTCACTATGAAGATTAAAAATTTGTACACCATTATGAGACAAAAAGACCACTATATTGGTTTCGATCTTCATAATGCAGTTCGAAGCTTCTTGAATATCCTGGTGAATACATAACCCAACACCAGTAGAATATTTCATTTTTTTTTAAAAATGGATAGTTCTGAGGCATTTGTTAGGCAAACACTTCGATTTGCGAAATTTCAGTGGGGAACAAGCAAAGCTCCTGTTCCCGCAAAGAGTGTGGTCATGTAAGAGAGATGTAAAAAACAATGGAAGATCAAATTAAGTGAGATTAATCAGGAAAACGGGAAATGATTGTAGATATAAAGGTCGAATGTTTTTTTAATCAAAATAGATAAGAGCCGATCGAAAACGAAAGATCTCACAAAAACTTCATTTGTCTATGTATCCAGGATAGCCTTTCTCATCTCATTAAAGGACCGGAGGGGTGCGGTTACATACCTCACACCGAAGTGAAGGTGAAGCATTGGAGTGAACAAATATCTATTCTAATGTGAAAATTGTGACGTTACGTGAATTATCTCCTTCGTCAACATCAAATGTCATTGTATTAGGCTGTCAGAGCAAAATCAGCCGCCGCAGAAGTAAGTACCATCAGAAGTAAGAATGTTACCTTGGAGCCCACAGTGAAGATAAGTGAACTTTATAAGCATTTCCATGACTTTTTATCACATTATTGAATTACTCAAGTACAATTTTTAGCATAAGTTCGAGCTTTAATTTTTGAATGACTTAGTTTGTTTTCGGTTTTTTGATAAATTGCTGCTAAAATGAAATATAAACGATTTTCGAAATAATTATGAATTCTACGGTTTTTAACCATTTTTGTAATTACTTGTAATTTGACGAATTTTCTGTGCTCAAAAAGGCTGTTTAACGAACTCAATCAATCGATTCATTTTTAAAATCATTAAACTCTAATAATCATTTCAGAAAGCTTCAAAACGGATCCCAATGATGAAAAATGTTAATTAACAATTAATTTGGAGCCACCGCAATAGTGTAATTTTCCAAGGAAATTTACAAACATAGATATTTGTGGAAAGTGGAGGGATGATTAGACCAACTTCCAGAGATCAAACCGCGTTGTCCTTCGAACTGAAGTCCTACGTCAGCCCTAAAAGCCCTTGTGTCAAATTTCAACTCTACCTCACACATTCATCTCAACGCAAGTTATTTACTGATGACTTCGCTCCAACTTTAAGCGCACACATTTTTATCCCCGTACTTCAGCACTTTCCACCAAGTCAAATGAGAGAAAAATGCGAGAATTTCTTCAAAGCATTTCAAGAAACTTCAAAAGCAGCTCCCTACTCCATGCACAGCTGTTTCTTGTCCAGCCACAACCAAAAATAACTCAAGTTTAACGTTTAACGTGGTCAAGAGATCCGGGCGAACCAAGGTGGGCCTCAAAAGTTACAGTCCGAAAACTAAAACCGCAAAGACGTTTTTCGCTTAAAAAAATTTGAACACTTCAAAAATATCCAGTAATTCTAAGAATATTATGCAACCAAAACTTTTTAATAACTAGCTACTCGTATAATGTAGAACTTAACTTGAAAAACATTTCAAAGGCAAGAGGCAAAGCTGCTGGTGAATCACTTGCAGTAGAATGAACTTGATAAGATTGATTTTAGCCAGACGATGAGCGGAGTTTCATCTTCGCATAACAATGATGATATTTACACCATTCTGTGCATTTTGAGCGGTTTCTCTTCTGTTCCTTATCTTGCAAACCACCCACGAAGAGAGAAGAATTTTGGAGGAATGAAGGACTTTTTTAAAACTTGTTTCAGCTAGATTGGTGAAAAAACACTGCAACGTAAGGCTGAGATTCGCCACGATATCACCTTGGAAGTGACCGCGGGATACGCATGCGTCTATCGATACGTTTACGGTTTTGTGCAGCTATAACTCTCTATCGATTTAAATCTTTGAATTCCATTCCAACTGGAGTCTCCCAGACTTGTTTGGTGCCCGCTCAACGGTACTGTAAGATATACTCCCCGTAAAGTAAGAAAACGAGGGATTCCCACATAACTCCTCCGCCTTCAAGCCCTCGGAGTAGAAAACACTCCGTCGTCACATCCCCGCTGACCACAGTTGGCGCTGTTGAATTATTAACGACGAGCCTGACCGGAACAGAAAAAGCGCTGCGGGGAAAGCACCTCATAATTTCGCAGTTCATGAAGGAATGTTCCCTCATATCCGCCCTTAATTCGACCCCACAACCACGACTCCACTGTCCACAAAAACCGGGTTACTGTAGAGGCATCATTTTTTTTTTTTTTTTTTTTTTTTTTTCCAAACAATAATGCAGCTCAACAAAAATGTACTATGTGATATATTTCGTATGATACGTGTACAAAAGAATAGGCAAAAATCACATTGGTCTCCAATATTCAACGATACATCTGGTGAACTGGCAATCGATTTTCACAAAAATCGATTTTAACCAACGGGTCGATTTTTATCTACAGTTAAGCGTGACACGGCGGACGGACATTGAATTTTTTGAATCCAAACATATTGAAAGTTTCAAAGTGAACCATTAAAAAACCGATTTTTCGGCCTAGATTAATTGGTGCAGTCGATTTCAGACTACCCTAAACTGGATTAGTTAAAGCCAGAGAGGTTTCAGCAGTTTCTACGTCAAACAATAATAAGAGCTCGTGCTCATTGATTCCACTGTCTGATTTTGATGAGCTTAATTACATTGATGACGTTAATTATTGCGAGATCACATACGCAGTGCGGGATCGCTCATTCAGCAAATATCCCTTTTTGCCAGTACAACAATTTTCCTCCCTTTATAGCAGCGGGAGCGCGTCTCTGCTTCTACTTTAACCCCATCGTCTGGAGAGGAGCGTTCCCCGCCCTTCATGTTCACTCGAACGTTCTTATTATCCGCATGAAATGATATTACCCCTTATTGCGTGCTCTTGTCGCACGAGAATCTCATTTTGGAAACGTTAAGGCTGGAAAGGATCAACAGCAACTTATGCGGGGTTCAGCAAATGCATTTGCAGGAAACATTGAACAACTTGCCTAAATGCAAAAGCGTTACATTCACAAATGTAAATTTGGAGTTTCCAGGGAAATTAAAAACAAACGAAGGAAAACAGTTTTGCACGAAGAAAATGACAAAATGACGAAAATGACGACCTTCAATTCGGAATCAATACACGAGAAAGGTGTTATGTACTGTCGTTACACTTTATCAACCCGTTATCGAAAATCTATAATACTTTTACTTTACCTGATAAGATAAACCTCGTCTAGTGAAAGAGAAACAACTTTCGTAATAATAACAAGGCGATCAGCCCAGAGTCAGGGTTGCCTTAAGACACACTACCAACCATTTTCGCTGGTAGATTGAATTGTTGATTTGTGTGGTCTGCGAACTTCGAAAAATAACAGTTCTTTCGTCGAGCTTGAGTCATAATGAAAACTGGGGAAAACGCAAAATCTCCAAGAATCCCAAAACATTTGATGTAATAAGATGTAGAGGAAAAATTAGATAATTAAGACATCATTCGTCAATACCATGTTGGTTTGGGTAATCTGTGAACCTCGAAAAATAATAATTTTCTTTTGATGTTTTAGTGTCATAACTGTACGGCAGAGTATTTGATTAGTTATGTCTATATGCTCAGTGTGATGGATTTAGTTGAGGACAGGCGATGTGTAGGCAATATGACGTGTATTGCATCGTAATATAAACTATCAACTGCCCGATAGAATGATATTCTGTGAAAGACAGCAATACTTTTACTCTTTGTCAGTTTACACCAAGTAAGTGCACCGTGAGAATTTGTGCCTAGGCTATATGCGTTTGTTGGTAACATGTCAGCATTTAACTAGACATCGGCACAGCGTAGGAAGAGGGTTTTAGAAACAAGTAACTAGATAAGCAAGCCATGGTGACAGGCTTACTGAAGCCCATACTGAATCATGACACACTAAAATGAATCAAGGTTCAAGAGGGGGCGGGACAGTTGAAGAGTTCAAGCCATATATTTTTTTGTATTTTTCATATTTTTTAGAGCGATTATATGTTGGTTAAGACAATAATCGATGTATCCCTTTAAATTAGTGTTCTCCACGAAATTTGAAATTGCTGAGAAACACCAATATCAAGAGAGCAACTAAACATAAGTAACCTCCTTCCAACTTACAGTAACTCGCTCTCTTCATTCAATTACTGAGTACTGCAAATAAACGATCTACCTGGAAAAATAAAATTGTGGTGGGGGTGATAATCATGTTTGGAAAGGTTCAATGAAGCAGAATGGAAAATGAGGAGGAACTGGTTCCAAAGGTGAACTGGCTGAGACTAATTCAATAATTTAATGAACAATTATTGTTGTTAAATTCAGGTGTAGCTGTAAAGCTAGGGAACTTCTGCTCCAGAACAATTTATAGGTACCAGCCTTCTTCCATGTTAAAAAAGGAGAGCTACGAGCGTCAACACATAGAAACATACTGAGATGGAACGTTCCAGGTAACAACTTTCCTATCAAAAATAAGAATGGGAATATTTTAGATGTAAGAAATGGTTCATAAAGAGGATGGTACATCGATACACTGAGCATTGGCCAGGGATATTTCCTTCCTCACAACCGACGGCCAATTTGACAAATGTGTTTTCATCAGCGTCGAAATCTGTATTCGCTTAAGCGTTCCTTAGATTTTCAAATGATTTATCGACCAGAGTCTGACTGTCAGTTAATATTAATTTCCTATCATAATCCAAAATGACATCCAACTTCTGGCACACATCTAGATAGATTATCCTCAAATCACACTGAAATAGAACATATTGTCGAAATGAAGTGCATGGGTAAGATTTGCGGAAATACTGGACATGCAAAGTTGAACAACTGAACTGAAAGGAACAGAAAACTCCAGTGGATGGATTTTTTTATGGGAAGTAAGAGTACATATTGACATCGGAAGAATATAAATTGATTTCCAGACTTGAGCTATGGTTGCTGGACTTAGGAAACGACTTTACAAATTTTTCTCTTCTGACCCTTGACGGCGGCAACATCACCCACGCAAAGTAACGCATTGCTTGCCTAGGACATCAATCATTCAAGGAGGCTTTGATCTCAAACTCATAACACTTTCTCGAATGCTACTAGATAGTACGGGAGAAGAACCCACGACAAGGTCTGATCAAAGAACCCTCATGCTTTCAAGCTCAATTATCATAATGTAACGGTAATATCAGGAGATAGCTCTCCTGCTTTACCGGCCGTGCCATGGGTGATACAATTAATTAAGGAAGATTTGTGAATTTTCTCACACTAGGTTTCCAGGCATTCAGAAATGGTCCGAGCGGCAGCGAAATTTCTCCACCTTGTTTTAAACGTTTTATTACAGAAACAAATCAGAAACACTTCTTACATGCAAGCAATCTGCATCTTTGACTGAAATATTCTTTCACGTTTTGCATCCGAATCAACCAATGGCTATAGTAAGGATATTTTCTTGATGGAAGATTTCCCACATTAGAAATATCTGATCAGCTAGGTTTCGTGGTCTCTTGAGAAGAATTTATTTATTTTGGTATTTACAGCCTTTCTACCAAAGAAAAATCCAAGTTGTTTTCCTTCCACATAAGGGATGCTGTCCTTAAGGTTCATAGTTTAGCGCAGTTTCAGTTGGATCAGATATCCACACAGTTGTGTTAATGTAAAACATGACGACTTCATAACACCAACAAGGATTATGTATCCTCATTAACGAAATTTCGTCAAAAATGAAGCTATAACAACGTTAACAATTTCAAATTGAAAATTTTCACATAATGTAAACTGGAAATCCGTTTCATGACATTGTAAAACCAGAATTTCACGCTTTTGGTGGTTTTTATGAAATTGACCAAGACAAAAAGCGATTTTTGATACAAAAATAGCTTCCAAATCCGATATCCTCCAAATTTGGATCCGATTCAAGCGATACAATTCTATTTTGAATTTCGAAAAACCTACAAACCCTTTGGTTTAATTAGAGAGAAATAAAGAGATTGGGGCATAATTGTCCAATTCAATATTATTTTTCAACTAGTTTAATGGCCCTGCTATGCAGGTTAAAAAGAAATAGGTGAATAACACAATGAGGGAGTATAATAACAATATGCAAAGTCAAAAAATCGTATATCCCAAATCCCCGAGGAGAGGACCACGTCTTGCCCTGGGAGACGCTTCCCCCCGCTGGGGCCGTCCTTCCTTCACTGGCGGGGTCGGGGGGGAGGAGGGAGCAGGTCGGTTGCCATGGGAGACGGGGAGGGAGAATTCCACCCGCCCAGCGTTACCACCCCCTGAAACGCCGATATACTCTGATAAGCTCGTCTTTATATAGTGTGATATTTTTTCCTTTGAATTTATTAATAAATTTATTTATTTTTTTAAATTTTATTTATTTATTTTTTTTTAACTGCTCTCAAGATGTGATATGTTGTCTTGAATTTTCGCCACATACTTTCTCGACTATACAACAATGACCACTATTTCAAGTATCTCTTTTAACATTTTCCGACTCTTAACAACCAAGAAAATCGTGTTTTCCCAATTTCAGTTTGTTTGTTATATTGCATAGGAGAATTTGTAATGAAACACTGGGATTTAAGAGGAGCTAAATGGATTTCCAAGGAAGCTTTGAAGAATTCATGTTTTGAATCAATTGAAACAATGATTTTATGAAAATCCAAGCATTAAATGACAATTCTACAAGCCTATTTATGATGAAAACGCATTCTTGAGACAATTTGCATCCGAAAAATGTCAGTTTCACAATTTGAAGAAACATGACATTTGAAGTTGTTATATTGAGATAATAAAGAAGACATCGAACGAGGAGGACGATCGTTTGTCATAACAACTGAATAAGGTGATAATTTTACCGCTGATGGCCACTTGGTACGAGGAGTCAAACCGTTTTCTTCAGAAGAACGGTAGAAAAGTAATCATCGGGGAAAGATAAGGTGATAAAACGCTTTTAGGGCAGACCGTAAAACTTGGAGATCGCTGAGGGTGAAAACTAACTTCTTGAGAGCAATCGATATTACATGTGAGGTACGCCACGCTAGGTCATTCTTTCAACGACTGTAAGAGAGAAGTTAATACTGCGATGAATAAGCCGAACGTTTCAAATAGTTTACGCCGTTTGAAAATGAAAAGGAAAATCCTGCCTGAAGTAAATAACGTAGGAAGGAGTTTCAACTATTCAGACAATTTCGAGGTTGAAATGATGCTCGTGGGGAGCTCCTAGGCCGTCTGGGATTTGAATACCGGCTTCTCAAGTGATTTGCTCCCGACGGTAAATCGGTCGGAGAGTGATAAGCACGAAGGTCTAGCCGTCCTATCGTATTTAACCACTCCCTTTTCAATTAACGAGCAATGCCACCACGTCCTACTTGTCCCTATCTCATATCTCACGAGATTTTTGTTTATTAGAGTTTTGAAATTAAATTTACTTGTCTCTCCCTAATAACAGGCAAACATGCCTTCGTACAAATGACGTTGTTCAAACCAGGACTTTGAACCCAGTTAAATCTCCTTATTTTTCGCTCATTGTTAGATCTCCCATACTAAGTAGCTTGAGAACGGTAACCGGCCATTCCTCATTTTTCTCCCCGATTACCAGGTCAACTTTTCATTAATCCTTTTACCACTTATGCCAATTCCTTATCCTATACTCGCGCATAACAAATACAACTTGGAAATTCCTTGCATTCAATAAAAACCACTCCTTTCTCATTCATTCCTTGAGAAACCAAAAGTCCAATGAACTCCGGGTTTTCCCCTGCGAAAATTAGCTAGATCCTGCCCTAGTGCATTTCACTGTCAACTAACCCTTCTCCGGTACATTTTTGGAGGCTTTACCAATAGTGAAGTGATAATTTTGGTGAAATATCTAGTTTAAGGGACTTCCTCTAGCTCTCCTTGTAAACTGATCTTCTTAGATCAAACCATTTTATGTTCCTAGTTTTTTTTTTTTTTTTTTGAAAATGATTTATTGCACCAAGTTCCACCTTATTAGCAACAAATTTTTGACATTTAAATATGGATTGGCTAAGGTAAAGCTTAGGTACATAACTAAGTCTCTAATGGTTTCGAATGTTAGAAGTGTCATCTGTTGCACTTGAGATTCACTGAATTTCTTTTTTCACTGTGCGGATTTTGTTATCGCGAGCACCTTAATTCACGTACACAGATCTTGAGGCTTATTTCTCTTGAGTCGTCTGGATAGGTCTTCAACGTCGAGGAGCTGCACAGCTTCTTCATTAACGTGTAGTTGTAGCCGCTTGTGATGGGCGATAGCGTGCATCTGAATACTTCATTTACTGTTGGTATACAAAGTTCTTTGTGAAGTCGAACATTTCGGGTGTACCGGTATGCATCAACAACACACCTAAGTACATTGTTTTGAAACCGCTTTGAGCAGTACAGCCCCACAACTGCACTCCATAAGTCCAGACTGGTTTGAGGACTTGTTTGTACAACGTTAATTGTTCTGGATTGACATCTTTGAGTGCCGACCCATTAACCAGTACATTTTTCCAAACTTGAGAACCAGTTCCGCTTTTTTATTCTTAATAGCGTTTTCTATCGCAACTTAGCATCCAGGGTCATACCCAGATACTTGGCCTCATTGGCGTGCGGTATAGTCTTGCCATTGAGATAGACCGGAATGTAGTCAAGCTTGCGGTTGGTAAAGTCAACATGAACTGATTTTTTTCATTCATCCTGATCCTCCACTTTGATGTCCAGTCTTGGATTTGCTTAATAGATCTTCTTAGCTTAGGAAGTTGCATGATTCGTTTCACCGACTGCTAGGACAGCTGTATCATCTGCAAATGTCGCTAGTGTGTTCTCCCCTCTTTCAGGCAAATCACTGGTGAACAGGTTGTACAAGAGTGGGCCAAGTACACTTCCCTGCGGAACACCTGCGTGTATTCTGAGAGCTTCTGAGTAGGCATCTTCATGCTTTACTCGGAAGTATCGATTTGATAGATTGGATTGTAATAATTCTGCATATTTTGCTGGTAACATTTACCGGAGTTTGTAATTTAGTCCATCGTGCCAGACTTTGTCAAATGCCTGTGTTACACCGAGAGAGATGGCAGAACACTCCTCTTACCTTCCAAAGACTGCTCAACGACACTTGTAATCCGATGCACCTGGTCTATGGTAGAGTGCTTTTCACGGAAACCAAATTGATGGGAAGGTATGAGTTTTCGTTCTACAACTGAAATCAATCGCTTGTGTATAAGTTTTTCAAATAATTTAGATAACACTGGAAGCAGAGATATTGGTCGGTACGACTTAAGTTGTTCTGCTGGTTTCCCAGGTTATTGTATCATGATAACTTCGGCTAATTTCCAAAGCTGAGATACATACCGAAGCTTGATTGCGGCATTGATTATTTTTGTAATTTTTACTAACACCTTACTTGGGAGGTTTTGTAGGATTTGTCCTGTGATAAGATCATATCCAGGAGCATTTTTTGGGTTGATCTCAGTGACAATGATTTTGTGAACTTCCTTTACACTTACAGGTGGAATGTTTGTGACATGATCAGTTCATGGAACCTCCTCCAGGGGTTCTTCTTCCGGGTTTCCAGGGTTTGGCTTAAAAATATCGGCCAAGTAACCAGCAAATGCATCAGCTTTCTCTTGATTGGATTTTATCCATTTCTCATTGGCTTCATCTTTGATCGGTGGTGCTTGAACTATAGGACGTTTCAGATGCTTAGTAGCCCGCTACAAGGAGTAATCAGTGTCCCTATTGAACTGTTTGAATGTTATAAACTAGTTGTTCAAGTTCACCATCAACTTCAGCTGGAGAACCAAGCTCGTCATTCAGGTTGATGAACTGATTTATGTCAGCTTTGAATTTATCCCAATCCGTGTTTTTGTTGACAAGGACCGGGTTGTACGGCTAATGAATGATATGTTCACTTAGTGTGAGAATGATCAGAGCTAAGATCAAAACATTAATCTACAGTCGCATAATTTGCCGAAATATTTCTCATGATGAAGAAGTCAATTAGGTCTGGTTTTTTATATGTATCAGTGGGCCAGTATGTTGGCTTCCCAGTTGAATATGGTTCGCATTTGTGGCTGGCCATAATATTCCTAGTTTCAACTCCTTAAGTTAGGTTAATCTGAGTGAAGTGTAAATAATATATATATATATATAAATAATATATATAAAGTGTGACAATTCAAACAAAGTATTCTTAAGCGTGTGATTTCTACTGCAACACCACCGACAAGGCGTAGGCAGATGTTGAGTAAAACTAACATTACATCTACTACAAATATAATACAAATTATTTTATGAAATTAGAACCGTACTATAAATAATCGGTGTATCACATATCCGTGGTGTTAAGAATAATTTGGGTTTCTGGGGACGGCCCGCTGAAGCGAGACTTCCTCAGTAGACCTACACCTATTGGGATTGATCTAGAGAGGTGTGGGATAACCCAAACATGACAAACATACAGCAGCATATAAATCCGTTCCAGACCAATTCTAAGAAGGAATCGGTGAAAAAAACGATGGGAGCGTGTGTGATGTGTTCTTTTCTATGACAACTTTGTCGGCGAAGCTCAACATCCAATTCTTAACCAATTTTCGTGATTTTTTTGTTCGATTTCAATTTCCAAAGAACTTCCGAAATTCCAAATTTCACGACGGAAGAGAGGAAGTGGAGAGGAAAATACCGAAAGACGTATACGTAATTCCGCTACAAATTTTGTCGACGCTACTCAGGCTGTATCCATTTCCGGCATATTGATGAAAACCATTGCGCGAAATTAATAGAAATAAAATCGAATATAAAACCGGATCAGAAATGACAAAAGCTGTCATACGACAATACAATAGTATTGCAGTGTAGAGGGTAGAGAAGGTAAATAGTCAGTTACCTGGAAATTTGGAAGAGGTACAAATTGTCTTGGGGAAAAAATGGTCTTTTCGCTGTCTAAAAGGGAGACATAATCAGAATTGTAACGATGTTTACAATATCGTTATGTGATTACCAACCTCGATGACTCAAGCATTTCGACGATAATTGAGTGTTTATATGCGAAGGGAAAAACATCCACCTTGGCCCCTTATCCTGCCCTTTATTATGAGACGTCGCGAATTCCATGAAGGCATTTCATAACGGTTGAGTATGACCTGATTTATTTCATGCGCTTGACTCAAATAATCTTCCTTTACGAGCCTTTTTCGCCAACCTCTAAGCACCGCAGTAACGTCAGACGATCCCAGACGTTTTCTATAGCTTTCCGTCGTTTAAAGTCCTTCTCCCTTCGCCCGAAAGCATATCAGCCCCTGGATCTTACTTTACATCAAAGACGTTCATTACTGGGACGTTTATTTATTCAAGGAGGAGCCCTCAGCCGTCGACCCTTCTAATTGAAGCGCCTTTCCAATTAGTGAGACGCTAATGGGAGCACACCTGGTTACCCTGAACACAGTGATAGGTATATGCATTTCCCTCCGCGACCGTTCGTAGCGGGTGAATGTCAGCGATCAGACAGAGGTCTGATGATGTCCAAAACATAAAATTTTAATATGACCGTCTAAAAAATGTATAATTAGGGGGGGTTGTATTCAATAAATAAACCTGATAATGATTTTAAGCGTTTCATCAACTATCCCTAACTATACTTCCGCATTTCAAAATCACCAAGCCACCTATTCTTGCTTCAATTAAGGTCTCCTATCAAAATCGAATAAAAACACTGTAAAATTGTCGGTGAGGCAAGGATTTACCATAGACAGACAGGCCCGCACTCAATCAGCATTAAACCGCAAAAGAAGTGTGGAAATTTTTAAATTGGAGGGCAACGATTTTTTTAAACTTTTTCACTAACACTGAAGCAAAAATACTCCTCTAGGAGTAAGTTCCCAGGCAAGAACTACGTTTCGTAAGTAGAATCCACCAACTAATCTGTAACCTACACACAAGTTTCCTATTCTCGTTTCCAGTTTCCTATGATCCAAGGTAATAACTCCACATTGGTTGTTTGGTCGTCAAAAAAAGCAAAATGTCACTAGACCTTCAGCCCAACAACATATCCAAGTCAATTGGTATTTAAGTAAGTTACTTGGGGAGTAAGGAATTCCTATTTCGGGCACGCATTATGGCTTCAACAGGAGGGAATCTTTGAGATTCAAAATTAAATTACATTAAATTTTGTTTTTGAGTTAACCCTTGAAATATTTTAATCAGCAAGTTATCTAATAACTCAATTTCGTTAACATAAATAAACGCGTCAAAACCTGATAAATGTTTACCGACCCGGGAACTGAACCAGGATCCCCTTCACCGAATGGAATACGGAGCCACTTAAGACCACTCGGCCACGTAGAACGCCTAATGAGATTCATAGAGAGGCATCGTGGGACGTGGCCTTCGCATTTCGTCCAAAACCCAACAGTTCATTCATGATTGCGCTCAAAGATTTCCGCTCAAAGATACGTATTGTTGATTGGTTATATTTTTATGGACAACTGCCTTTTAGACAAATATTAGAATAGGAAGAACAAGGAAGACTACAAGCTATGCAAAATGACACTCAAGTACACAATAAAAATGAATGGGTATAATATGTGTTTACAAAACGTCTCATTTGCTGCACTGGAGTGAAACTATGATGTCTCGACCAAAACAGCTAGTACTTGAGCCGATATTGTCCACTTCCTGATGTCCTGCATATATTTCTCTGCATGCGTGTCATTAGTGAATTGTAAAAATTTGGGGGAGGGGGAATAATAGTTGAGGATTTCAATCAACGGAGGTGCATCAACTGTAGTAAGTACCATTGTGGAAACATTCTTCTACGGCTATCAGCACACTTGTTTCAATGTACTTGCTACGTCTAAATCATCCTACGGAATTCCAGTTTTGAAAGCAAAGGAATGGAGTACCCTTCGACTGACTCACACAATTGTATTCCTGATATTCTCATAATACGGAGATCAGACAGATGAACAATATCCCAAACTCGGGAGCACCAATGCATTGTACAACAGCAGTTTATTGTCAACATAGTTAAAATCTTATGAACACCTTTTATCAGATCAAAGCATTTTTACAGAACAACCTGCGATGTAGGTAACCCAAAAGACAGCTGTGGTAATTGATTTAGGGCTCCTTTTTACCCAGCTATCGGAGTGGGACTCCAAAACAGCATTGGGGGTGAGAAAGTAATCAAGTAAGTTCCATACATCCTATAACAAGGTGAAGGAACGTTGAGAGGAATATCAATGAAGATGACTATTGGGATTTGAACGAGAACTTCCAACAGGCAACCTGACCTGGGCAAATGTCGAGGAAAACTTCAGGAATCTGAATGGGAACCGCCGGAGAGAGAAAAGTCGATACGCCCACGCCGACGGATGGAAATCAAAACTCATAAATCTCGAAAGGAAAAAAGTTGGATTCAAACCGAGAGAGGGCCCAGTTGAGTTGAATCTCCCACTCAGGCTAACGCCGAGGTATGAAAAAGACCCTCCTCCGTAATCTCACCGATAAACAAAAAGTTTCTAAACTGTAATTCCAACTCACCCCCTCCCTCCCTCTTTCACCACCAACCTCAACATAAATCTCAGGAATTCTTCGAGATTAGCGATCCCTTTCCATTCAGTTTCAGGTAACAGGTTGAGAGGGTGAAATAAAAATGGGAACGAAATGAACGAGTGTTTTAACAGCGAATTTACCGGCCAAGTACAACTGTAACGTTGGTAATGAGAACGAGATTTAACTCGAAAAACAACTTTTGTTCGCCGAGAAACTCTGTTAGATATGAACAGTGTTGAACGGAGAACAGGAATTTGATTCTTTGTCACCGTTATTATACTAATGAAGTACAAATCAGACGCATCACATAGATTCTTCGAATACCATATTTGTAGGGAACTAATTCATGAACCACTACTAGGAGGAGGACAACGTATGTGTAATGAATTATGAAACGAAATAACTCATACCTTTTCTAAGGTTTTAATATACGAAAAATACAACATTAGAATATTTCTACAAATCGGAAAATGCAAGTTATTTCGCGTATCTAAGGCGGAAAAACATTACAAACAATCCTGCAATCATCGGGAGCACTCATATGGTCAATTCAGGATAATAATAACTATTATCACAATCATCTCCCTCTAAAAATTTGTCACGTAATCCTTCAAATATTCCGGAGGTTTTCGTAGTCGAGATGGCCTAGTAGCAGGCGAAAGGTTCGGTGTAAGTGGGTGAACTGGTTCAGGTGTTTCTTGAGCTGGTATACTTTGTTCTGTTTCCATTCTTGTGTCAGCATTAGTTTTGGCGTGTTCTTGGCTCGTTGTAGTATCTGGTAGTCGTTCTATGGTCGTGCGTTGTCCTTTTGGTGCGAGATAGCGCGTAGAAACTGTTGTCTCTCTTCCGTCTGGTAAACGAACATGACCGAATTCAGGATTGGATTCGATTAACTCAATTTCTTCGACAAGTGGATCGTACTTACTGTGGCGAACTTGTTTTCGCTGGAACCATTGTAATCGCTCTGGAAAAAAAATTCTAACCCCCCTGAAAATTTCATGGTTTACGTTTCAAAGGGTGTAGAATCCGAATCTGCAATAAAAAATTTTCCGTCCGTCCGCCGTACGCCGTACCCACGATTTCTCCCAAACGGCTGGAGCAAAGGATATGAAATTTCCAGGAAAAATCCATCTTCGTCCGACGGCGCCCCAATTCTTGAGCCAGCTCCCTCACTCAATTTAAAGTGCCCTTTAAGGGCTGTAAAGTTTTGTAAAATCCCTGAAAACCTCAAAACTAGTCGAATCGGCCTAATATTTTCCTATTCGAAGAACATTACATTAGGAATCGAACGAGCCCTTCCCCACTTCCGTAGGTCAAACCATTCCCGATGTATGGCTCGATTTACGGTGCCAACATTTCAGTTTTTTCGTTTATTATTGTTTGTTTGTAACCTAGTGGCGTCCGGCCGATAGCGTCGAGTTGTGGTGAATGTGGATACTGGAGTGATAGCCTGTGTGAATACTTGTAGTGTAGTTAGTAGCCGATACACGGGTTGAAGCATTCTGATAATATAATATATTATAGATAATTTTATATAGATAATTTTATAAAGATAATCTATAATATAGATAATTTTATTCAATATTATTACTGGGGTTTATTATTCAATATTATTACTGAGGTTTATTATTCATTATTATTACTGGTGTAAATAAGTATTCTTTCACTGGGGTTTATTATTCAATTGGCTTGCGTTCATGATTTGAATCTTACTAAGCTTCGGAGTGTGCGTGTTTTACAGGATAGGGCGATTATTGAATTTCAGGAAGCACACAAATATGATCAACTGATCAATCCAAATAGGTGTTTTGGATGAGAACCGATTTACGTCGTTTATGCATATCTCCTGAAACTCAATAATCGCTATATCACCTGTAAAACACGCACACTCCGAAGCTTAGTAAGATTCAAATCATGAACGCAAGCCGATTGAATAATAAACCCCAGTGAAAGAATTTGCAGCGTTTTTCATAAGTATGGGACCAGGTATTGTAAGCCAGGAACGAAGAGAAGTTCCATTGCTCGTTCGTCGAGGATGACAGAACATCCGTTCGTGAGGCCTCGTATTTATTGCTGTACACAGTAATGAACGTATGGAATGGAGAGCTATGTCCAGAACGTCCTCCCATGCTTCAGGTTTTAAACATCTAGACCTAAGAGCGAGCATGACCGTTTTCCATATAATTCCATTGAATCTCTCTACTTGTCCGTTCCCCTGCGGATTGTACGGAGTTGTGCGGCTGGTAGCTATGTTGTGAGACGTTAAGAACGACTTGAGTTCCGTAGACATGAACGATGAGCCTCTATCAGAGTGAATGTAGGCTGGAGTCCCAAACATCGTAAAAAGGTAACTTAAGTGTTTGATGATTGTAGCTGCCGTCATATCTATACAAGGGAATGCAAAAGGGAATCTCGAATATTCGTCCACAACAGTCAATATGTAATGGTGCTTTGATTTGGAAGGAAGAGGGCCTTTAAAATCGATGTTTAGACTTTTAAATGGCGATGTAGCTTGGATTAAGTGTGTCCACTTCTTGTCGGCGGATGTAGCTGTGGGGTCCACATCGAAGCCTTCTGGTCTCAGATATTTATCCATCGTTGACGATTTTTTTTTTTTTTTCGTATATTTAATTGTAATAAATTATGAAACGAAATAACTCATACCCTTTCTAAGGTTTTGATATACGAAAAATCCAACATTAGAATATTTCTACAAATCGGAAAATGCAAGTTATTTCGCGTATCTAACAACACAACAATCCTGCAATCATCGGGAGCACTCATATGGTCATTCAAGATAATAATAACTATTATCACAGTATGTAAACGAAAACGTAAAAAATGATTCAATAGTAATTATAGCGTAACCAATATCAGAATTTCAACGTTGACAGATTTTTGCTCCTAATGACCTGTGAGTGTTGATTTTTATAGCGGAGCATGGTGGGCCAATCAGAATACTTCGTATTCATTTCATCAGTATTTAATGAATTAGATATTCAATGTTAGAATTAGATGTTGGAACTAAGTTATGATACTAAGTTGATATAATTAAATCGTGCTATAATTGATTAATTGGCATAATTAGATTATGCTATAACTAGCTGTTACTATCGAAGGAAGGATCGGTGGATGTAATGACGAATAGGCAGTCAGGACAGCAAAATTTCTCCGAGTATATGCGAGGGGAAAATTTCAATTTTGAGAACAAACTGCAAACAATTACACAATAGTTTATTATTTCCTAATTAGACTGTCTGAGTAAATCATTAGGCTACCCAGATAAATTAGGTGTAGTATCCAACGTCTTGAAGTATCCAAAGTCTTGAAATTTATAACTCCAAAATCTGAAGATTGAACAATTGAGGCCTGTTGCAGAAATTCTGCTGTTATCGGTAACTATTTATTTAAATGCCATGGAATTCATATAGAAAGAACAAAACTCTATCAAAATGTTGGGAGATGATATTTTTATTTGTACTTAGGGCTGAGCCCTCTACAAGGTAAAGAATGAAAAACGGGTTTATACCATAATATGGTATAAATATATTTATATTATTAACTACATAATTATTTTAAAATCATAATAAGATAACGCTGCATGGCTCAGTTCGATTTAACACATACTTGAATACTAATAGTTGATGCTAATAATAAAAGTTCATTAGTTGGCATGGAATTTTTGTTTTATTTACGTTATTACATAACGTTAATTTTAGATAAGAAAGTTATGTGGGGTTTTCAAAGAAGGAATGAACTCGAATTGCTATTTAAAATGAGGAGAAACAAGTTGTTCAGGTGTTCTTTCATCTTGTATCTGTAATATTTTATAAACGATTGCATTCACAATAATTTATATGTGTACCAAGAATGGATTCGTTCCAGAGATTAAAATCGAGACATGATATCAGGAAATGAAACACTATGTCTGTTGCGTATCGGACAGCTAAGTTCTCCTAGGAAAATAATTCGAATTCCGAAATGTTGAGAGAAATGTACGAACTTCTTGTTTGTGCATTTAAGGAAGCGACCGTGTATCCGACATAACATGAAATTCGAAGCTACTCAGCGTTTGCTAACCTGCTCAGTCCTTTTAAATGCATCATAATCGGATGGAATATGAGAGACATGAGGACATAAAGGAAAGTTTTTGCTCTATTACCCAGACCGAAAACTGTGAGTTCAGGGGAACTCGGCATTGGAAATTGGAAGCCGCGTCAATGAATAGCTTACTTGTAGTGTTGACCCGAATCACTGCCCCAAACTGAACAATGAAATAGTGCAATCACAATCAAATGGCAAGACTAGAGCGGGTGACTACAAGAGTAAGTTGTTAGGGGGAAAATAAAGACAGAAAAATCTAACGACATAGTGAAACAGTCGTGAAACAAAGCCATCGGTCCATTATTGTCTACGAATCAAGTTAATATTTTATAAAATGTTGGTGTCATTTCAATAACTTAATTTTCGTTTAAAACCCGATAGTGATCAATTTACTTGATGCATACTCTATTTCTACTAAGTATTACTGAAGTACGAAGTGTAATCAATTTCGGGCTACCCATAATTCAGGCGAGCTAACGTCATATAACTCAATTCACGTCGAACCATAAATGGGTTGCAAGTTTTACAGATAGTAGGCTGAATCCATAAACGAGGTGTTAATCTGCTGCAATAATAATGTAGTTAACCCCAGTTAATTTCCGTAGTTACCCGAGTGATCTCAACGTTGGTAGCGTAGACTAGAGTTTGTTAAGTGTTTGCCACCTCCATTGCGAAGCCCCTTGGTTGCCCCTCTATTAGATTAGGGGTTTTCTAGAGTGGCTGACGGTCAACTTCTTAACCTAGATTGGAAGTAAGTTGGTAATTTATATGCTTCGTTCTTTCTACAGAAATAGCTCACGTGGTATCGCCCATTTCGAGAAAGAACGTTCTTTTGGTACTATGATTGATCAAATTTATTTAGCCTGTACTTGAGGAGTTAATAAACTGGTCTAATCTTACGAAGCACTAACAGAAGTATTAATCGACTCATACATTCAATTCTCATTGAAAGGATTTATGAGGTAAAATTTCCTCATCACGCTACAAATTATTACACAACGGTTTATTATTTATACATTTATTACCTCCTACATTAGCCACTGATCTCATTATTAGATGTAATCGGCGATTAACCACCTTGTAATTGTATTCTAGATGCCTTAGGAAGAGATCCATTTATACATCACTTCCACAGATCGATCAAGAAACAACTCAGAAACAAGGGCCCTTCAAATTATCAGCTTGTTGAGCCCCCCAGGTTTTAAAATTTTGTTTCCAAGAGTTCTTCATAACATACCTATGTTGTACAGTGTGTCTCACGGATTAATTTTCGCGGAATAATGACCGAAATTTGTTTATTTCGCGTAAAAATCACCATTTATAACGACTTTCAACTTTCATTTTAAGATGATTCTTCACTTGATCACTGAAGAAGGTTTCAATCTTAGGCTGCCTTTACTTTTTTTGAGGTTTTCAGGGATTTTTACAGAACTTTGACAACCCTTAAAGGGCACTTCAAATTAAGTGAGAGAGCTGGATCAAGAATTGGGGCGTTGTCGGGCCAATATTGATTTTTCCTGAAAATTTCAGCTTTTTTCCTTCAGCCGTTTGGGAAAACTCGTGCGTACGGCGTACGACGGACGGACGGAAAATGTTTTATTGCAGATTCGGATTCTACACCCTTTGAAACGTAAACCACAAAATTTTCAGGGGAGGTTAGAATTTTTTTTTTTTTTTTTTTTTTCCAAGAGCCATTACAATGGTTCATTATTGAATGATAAACCAAAAGGGGTTCTCATTTAAAGTAAGAAAGTCAATTGGGCATGGTTGCAAATATGGTATTTGAGATCCTTGGGAAAAAAATTTGCATGTTTACTCCCATTTTGAAGTTTTTAGGGGGGGATTCAACTCCGGACACCCTATACTTTGAGGCAAGTGGAGTATAGCGTAGGTGCTTTATTTTATATCGATACATTTCACTTGTTCCGTTTGAGGATTTCAACGTCCGTTTCGATATAAAGTATAACATACTTTATGTTACACTTGCAATATTATTGCACCATTGTAGGTATTTAGATGATTATCAGCTTGTGATGCGTACTAAGGGAATAAGGAACTAGTGCTTACGCACAAACATAGATTTATGACGAATTATGATGCTAAGATATCCAGAAGTCAATTACAGAAAGTGGATACAAACAGCAGCTTGTACGTAATGCTAAGGGCTTGTGCCCTTGAGGCTAATTTGTTTCTTATTTGATCTATGGAGGTGAAGTATGAATAGATCTCTTTTTAAGGCATCTAGTTGCAAGCTGGTTAACCGTCGATTACATTTATTAATCAGGTGATTGAAGATTTCCTTGCCTGCCAGCATTAAAAAAAACCGTAAGCCTACCGTTACCTAAATCAAGCCTAGGGTTTCCTTTGATAACAGCAACAACTGTTATGAGCTGTTAACAATCTGTTAATGCACCTCTTGTTGGAACGAACCGAATGAATATGAAAGCTGATCACACAACTTGGTACGACTTTTTAACTTGCTTTCCGTAAAATTTTCAAAGAAAAATCGCTGATGGCAGATTCAAAGAAAGGCAGACTGTAAATAACTTCTCAAAAATGTTCCTTCGGTAAACACCGTTTTTTATTATTTTATTTTTTTCCAGGAAAAATTAATCGGTTTATCATTTTGTCGCCCTCACAATCACTGAAACCAAACCATTTACGGCGATTTCCACATAATTAATCCCACCGCTCTTCAAACACACCAGTACCTAGGGTTGTTCCGATATCGAGGGCCTTCCGATATTCGATATCGATAACGATATTAACCATCAACATCGATACACCGATAATATCGCTACAAAATATCGATATCAGCAATATCGAATGATATTACGCAATTTTTATGATTGCTCACAATTTTATGACAAAACTCTTTGTATTCACGTGATTATATTACTACAATCTTAAACTGATTTTATAATGAATTATAATGTAGAAAATTGGGTAAATTGATATAAATTGGAAGCAATTTTCATTCCTTACTGTAAAATTTGGTTGGAAACATTTTTTTTTTAGTTTAGCTAATATAAGTTACCCAAAACAATCACACAGTGAATTTCCAGTACGAAAACAGAAATAATCATTTGAGCAATATGATTCTGGTACATTTTTTAAACTTTATATTGCAAATATGCTGTTGGAATAGGCATAACTGAAACACAAACCTTTTCACCCAAAGATAATATTTAGCAAAACTCACATGCATACATGGGCAGAATGAAATTTTAGTTTCTTTATTTAAAAAAATGTATTTGGATCAAACTAATATCATTGCCATTTGCAATTGAAAACCCGAACTTTTATTAAAGTAGCTAACTCAAAATAATGCAATATCGAAATCCGATATTCACCTAAATCTTTCGATATCACGATAATATCGAAATCCTTATATCGATATAATATCGAAAATATCGAAAGAGAAATATCGATATTTATTGATATCGATAATATCGGAACATCCCTACCAGTACCTTCATCAACAACCGAAATCACTTCAACCCCCTCGCTGCTGACGGTCTATCACCTCCTCCACCAACGCCTCGTCTAAATCGCCCTCGCTATGTATTCAATAAATTCATCTCCCAAGACTAGCTACAAAAGAAGCACCGTGTACTTAATTAATTTTCCTAGTTAATTAAGGTCAAATGTTTTGAATACGTTAGTCACTTCGTCAATACGGTAGGTATCTTATTTAATTTAACGGTCGTAAATAAAAGGATTAAAAAAAAAAAAAAACAATCACTGACGTTCAAAACATTTAAAAAGTGCGACTACATAACCTTGGAGGGAAAGGACGCTAAGTAAAATTCCGCCTCCTGTCTAATATAACACCGTGTTACCTTACAACCTCGCTGAGCTGCCTTACCACCTTTCTTGCCCTTCCGTTTAACCCTCTCACTATCAAGCAGACTCCCCAAGTCACCACGGCTTTTCTACTGACCCGCGCATAGTCAACCTCCTCGACCGTTAGCATGCCGTAATGGGCCCGACGACCCGGCCACAGTTCATTTCAGCCTATGAATACCAAAGTCAGCTATTTCCGTCGCGGGCGTATCAAGCTTACCTCATTAGTTATGATACTGGAACGAGAGTTCAACTGAGGTACCTTGGCTACCAAATACTAATAGATAACATCCCAGTCCCTAATGAATGTATAATCGGTTACTTGTACTAGATCATTGAAAAAATTTGCAGTGTGCGTGTTTCACAGGTGATAGAGCGATTATTGAATTTCAGGAGGCACACAAATATGATCAACTGATCAATCCAAATAGGTATTTTGGTTGAGAACAGATTTACGTGCTCTATGCATATCCCCTGAAATTCAATTCATATCACCTGTGAAACACGCACACTCCGAAGCTTAGTACAGATTCAAATCATGAACGCAAAACAATTGAATAATAAACCCCAGAGAAAGAATACTTATTTCCCCCACTAAGAATATTGAATAATATTTACCTATATATTATCAGCGTTTCATGCATATCAGAATGCTTCAACCCGTGTATCGGCTATAAGCTACAAGTATCAACATCGGCTATCACTCCAGTATCCACATTCACTACAACTCGACGCTATCGGCATCACTGTTTACAAACAAACAATAATAAACCAAAAAATGGAAGTTATGGCTATGGGATATCTCTGTCTCATTATAGGAGAATTTTATTAAATTAACGTATTGCTAGCATATTCATGTTCAATTGTGTTGAAATTCGAGCTTTTGGCAGATGAAGGTAATGTTAATCATAAACTTTACAGCAGGTAAACCTTTTTCCAAGCAATATTATGGTGCAAAGATGAATTTATAGATTTTATAACAACTTCTTAGTGGTTTTATCGATTTTTCAACTAATTTTATTCAAATTTAAGTACACTTTAATGCATACATTGTTAAATGCCCAAGTTCGTAATTGATTAAATTATTTACCAGTAGTATAATAAATAATAACAATAATAATAACAATTAAGGATTTTTAGCCGTTGTTTGCCGTTTTAAAACGAACTCATCCTTCCTTTTGGGATGCATGTTTTTTTTTGTTTTTTTTTTGGGAGTAAGAAAGGAGTTTCTATTTCATTTCTATGGAGTTATCGTCAAATGAATACATATACACATAAATAACTAATACATAAATAATAATTAATAAAGAAAACTACCAGGGGACCATCCAGGAGCTCTAATACAACGCTAGCCACAACAATTCCATCAAATCGGACGAAACAGTATAGTTTTGGATTCACAACAATTTAGCACGTACTGACTGGAACTATAGAAATCAGATGATCCCCCGAAATAATAAATGTTAATCCCCTATGTAAATTTAACTAATTTTATAATAAATCAAAATCTGTAACGACAGGTACTCCACTGTCGCGCTCATTTCATATACTTTGAAGACCTTGAATAAAGCTGATCATGAAGATTTTTCAGTTGGTTTTATCAACTCAAATCAAGCAATGAAGGTCTGATAAGTACATAGACTAGCTTTTTATTTGGCTTGAACTGGTTGGTTCATCTTTCTATTAATAGAAGGTTTAATGTCTACTTGAGGAAGCTATCTAATCCACACGAATTTTCTTTAAAAAAAAACATCACAGTATTTTTCATGGCAGAGTGATAAGCTTGAACCGTTGAACTCTAAAATTATAGATATAAAATGAATCTCTCGTACAAACTTCGATACAAATAAGTCTAATGATCTATATGTAGCATTCATAGAGCGTTTTATCATTATTCAATCATCACTTCTAACCTTATGATTTCACACATCATTTCGTGATAACATATAGGTATAGTAATTAAAAACTAGTTGAGCGTGACCTCGTATTGTTGATATAGATTTAATATGAATTTTTTAAATAATCTCGATAATTTCATAATCTTGAATATGTGGACATTGATCTTGCAACAAGGTTCTTGGGACAAGGCACGGGACATCATTGCCTTTAAGTAGGTAGGTTGACATATTGCATTTATCCATTGACCGTGGAGATTTGTTTCTGAATGATGCTCAATAATATTTATAAAAACATTCATGTTCTATCTCAAACATGCTAATGGACCCTGAACACGAAAGTGATTTAGATCAGGAAGCCATGGTGATATTATTTGTTATGAATATATCATAACCATTATAAAATAACTAGCTACATGTCATTCTACAAATAAACGAGGGGTCAGGAGCCAGAAACCCCATAACGGACAAGTTCATTAATATGGGGAAACCCGCTCTCCCCCAAACGCAAGGAACGAGAGTGGGAGGGGGCCTCCACATAAATTCATGAATTATGAAATCATAAAATAGGAATGAAAGCAACAATTTCGGGTTTGAATGGTCGTGATAATAGTTTCAAGATGGCATTATATCGATGTAATAATCGATAATTAGATCGATGTAAGGACACATCGATCTTATCTGATAAGATCGTGATAAGAGGTGTGCCGAATCGATGACTGTGCGTATAATGAAACTAACAATGATAAAGAAATTAGCTTCAGAAATGTTCAGGAAGCTCAAAAATATCTGTATCATGTAAATAAAATCTGTTGCAACCAATTAATAAAAATCATGAATCACGTTTTCGTACGTCGTAATGTTAGCATTGAATATAACAATACATGATTTGTACGGTTTGTGATCGGTTGCGATAAGGAATGTGTAATTACGTAAATCTACATGGGTCATTTCAAAATTTCGGTCACATTGATGTCACTGATCAGTATTGCTGTCAAATCTCAACTAAATACAGTTTTGTAAGTGTTTTAAATTTGTCTCCTATGTGGAGACACGATCCATGGAAAAGTATGTAAAAACTGTGCCTACAGGGCCCAGGAGAAAATACCAAAGTCCGTATTTCTCACTCCCTACAGCTGTCACTAACCAGAGGTATATAACTTCCATCGTCACTACTCAGCGAGATTTTGATCTCGGCCACTTATACTATGAAAGAACGTACCATCTACAATGGATATCCGCCTCAGGAAAATATTGGATCAAATTTGTGGCCCATAAAGACGGTGAAAGGCTATAACCTCACTCCCTACAATATCCAGCCAATAGCCCCTTAAATTGTAGAGTGAGATCCGCTTGTAGCAAGTGAGATTTTGGCAAGGAAACCTTAGTATTTATTGTAGCTAAAATTAAGCTAATTTGTACTGTTCCACTCACCTAATTTGAAAGACTTGAGCGGTGATTCCCAGGGAGGTTGGAGGCTCAAGAGAGGAAAAAATAGTAGTATATACTTCACTCCCTACAAAAGTGTTTTTTTTTTTTTTTCAAAATGGCTTATCAGCAGTGCGGTTCAAGATTATGTGTGTTCAAGATTATGTGTGTTCATTTGGGTAATATGCCGAGGGAACCGCAGTGACTGATTAGGAACAAGAAAATTGATCAAGTTGACCCAAATGTGACCGAAATTTTAAAATGACCCACATATTAGTTTGCAGCTTGAGAGCGTACATAGCGTAGAAATTTATTTATTTATTTAAATAAATTGCTCTAGGAACCTCTAAGCTGATACAAGGCCTCTATATAGTCAGGTAAGAGTAATGTCTACTAAATAGCAGTTTCTCTGAAGTTAGCTTTAGGAGCGAAAAAAAAAAAATTTTCATGGCGTCTCATGCTTAATGTATGAACAAGAAACCCAGCAGTAAAACATGATGCATGTTAACATGTAAAATTCCTTGTAAGTGGAAATTTAGTTTTAGGCGACCAAGTGGTAAAAAGGCTACTACAACCTTTAGAGGTAACGGAAGCAAAACGAGATGATGACCTCTGAAGATAACTGATAGTGAATTGAGTGTGTTGATAATGACAGTACTGCTGTATTAATCATCTACGAAAAGCTGCTGCCTCAACCCATCAAAACCTTCCCGTTTTCAACCGGAGACTACAAATAATCAATATATGTGCCGCAAATGGCTTCCATTCTCACCTAGGCAATACCCGCAAAGCAGAAGGCGAACCTCCTTCGGCATGGAAAGATTCGCCTCCAGTACACCCTGATCGATCGTTCAGTTCGAACCCGTCGCCCGCCCCCCTTCAGCCCGGTTCGGTCCGAACCATAAAAATATCCCTTCGGCCGTAACTTTAAGTGAACGCCCTTCTCGGCCAACTGCTGACCTCAGCTTTCTTTTCCCGTCTGCCCCTATCCCCGCTGCCAATAACGAAAAACGTCCGATTCGTTCTCGTTCCTTTCTTTCCTGGAGAATGTTTCTCTTTTTTATAAAATGTATTTCCGTTATTAGATCGCTATTTTCTTTACTCCCTCTACTTTCCTCTATAAAATACCTTTCCCCGCATCTCATGAATTTGACTCCCGCACATTCTGCTTATCGGAATTTATTTTCATCTGTAAACCGTTGGCTCTTGATTCCCCCGACCCTCCGTGGAAGTATAATGGGGCCTACAAATTTATTCCGATAAATTATTCATAAGGATTTACTCTCTCCTTCTCCTTCTTGTTTTTCACGAATCTTAATCTAATCCGAAGTCGCTTCAGTTTTTCCTTAAACTTAGCCTCTTTCCGAAGATGCAATCATGGTACGTATTTCTTACAAGATACGATCTCAGGAACCTAATAAATGAGATTTTTACGACTTGACGTAAATCACTAAACGTAATTGTGTTACAAATTTAAAAATGGAACGTATACAATGTATACAATCTTACATGTCATGTAAGATTCAGTGAGCCTTCATCTCATCTTCGCATTCAGCAAAACACGACAAGATTATTTTTATAAACTCTTAGGACGATTCAGTGGTTACCAGGATACTGAAGCGTTGACGACGATTAGTATTATTTCTTAGTTTCATTTCAATTTTCTAGTCTTCGAAAGTGACTTTCGTTATAGATTCAGGTGAGTTTTTATTTCAATGAACTTTGAAGATTTTAGACATTATTTCCATTTGGTAACTTTACCATTTCTTTGTTATTTCAGTAATAAATTGCATCTAACGGACGTGGATTTGTTATGATAGACGTAAGAAGAGACCTATCTTACAAATCTATAACTCTTTCACCTTCGAAGATGTCCACCCGTGCTAAATTCCAACTGGTAGCTGAAGCTGCTCAATCGGATACTAGAACAACGGTGCACTATATTAAGACCATTCAATTGTGCGATCAACAGATCTATTTATTTCCGGCAGATGCTCGGTTACCGTCTCACCACGCCGAACTAATGAAAAATACGATCATCCAAGGAGGATTGAAGTCCATAAAGAAACGTGGCCAAGTTCGGAATCTCGTTATCACGCTCGGAGACGACCTTCAGAAATTATACCTCGATTCAGAAGGGAATGTTTGTTTTAATGGGACCTACTTGGACGAGTTGATAACGCCAACAAACTCCTCACCGGCCAAAGAACAAGTTCGATCTGATAAGAAGAGTTTATCAGTTTAGTTTAATAAAGGACATGGTAGTAGAAAAATTCTCCGGAAGACATCAAAACGCGCAATCATGGATCAACACGTTCGAATCAGAATGCCAAAGGATGGAGATACGAGAAAATCAACGGCCTGAAGCGCTTCGCCTTTTTTTAGACGGCTCCCCGACGGATTGGTACTCGGCAACCCGGAAAATATTTGAAGGTAAAAACCCAGCTTGGGCCGATTGGAGGGAGTCATTTTTGGACACTTATGGAGACAAAGGTTGGTCTGAAATTGCATTCGCTTATAATTTTAGATTTATAAAAGGATCACTAACCGAATACGCAGTTAAGAAATTGAATTTACTGGCCGAAGCAGATCCTGACCTTACTGAAAAATCTAGAGTCTTGTACATTGCAGTAGGCTTACCTCCATTTATTCGCGAAAAATTGAACAAACGAGAGGTGGAGCTCAATCAGTTAGAGTCATTCACGAATAGGACATCTACAAGTAGATTTAAATATTCAGAGACTTCAATGAACAGTAACACTAATAGATTACATCCAAATAAGAATCAGGAACAAGGGAAAACCCCGTGCTCGATTTGCGTGAAATCGGGGTACCCGAACCGCTATCATCCGAAACAATTTTGTAGGAATAAAAAAACACCTAATGGGTATAGAAAGGTGGCTAATAATACAGAACTAGAAGAGGCCCTAAACAATAGGATTCCAGATCAAAAAAACTAGATTTGCCTTCGCTTACTGAATTGAAAGTGCTCGTGGAAAATCAACCAGGGAGGGGATTATACGATCCTGGAGCTAATATTAAGATGATTACCTACAAATTTTTGAGGAATTCAGGTAGAAATGTACAGATATTAAAACCCTAAACTTTCAAAACAATGAGCGGAGAGGACAAAGTAAAAGGATTAGTATACTTGCAATTGAAAATTTATAATATCGGAAAAAAATGAGATTTTTTGTAATAGACAGTAGAGACTTCAAATACGATATTCTAATAGGCCTCGACTGTATTAGAGACTATCAGTTACGCCAAGATGAGAACCTTCAGGTAACACAAGCTCCACAACAAAATGAAAATGAGAAACAGACCCCTGAGAGAGAAGTACAAATAAATTGGAATGAGTTCATACCAATAAGAGATTTTGAAGTTAAAACAGAACACTTGGATGGCCAAAAAAGACTAGGAATATATGAGTTAATAGATAAGTATCAATCCCTTTTCGCGAAAAATAAATTTGACACTGGTAGAGTGAAGGATTATGAAGCACGGATAGAACTTGTAGAAAACCGATACATAGCAAAAAAACCGTACAGGTGCTCTTTCGCTGATCAACTAGAAATTGAGAACCAAATAAAAGAATTATTAAAAGTGGGATTGATCGAAGGATCTTGTTCGCCGTTCGCGTCGCCTGTTACGCTAGCGTACAAGAAAACAGACGATGAATCTCGAAAGGAGAAAAATAGATTATGCAAGAATTTTAGAGAGCTAAATAAATTGTTAATTCCTGAGAGCCAGCCTTTTCCATTAATAGAAGATGTAATAATAAAAACTCAAGGAAGTAAATGGTCCACAGCGTTAGACATAAACTCAGCCTTCTGGTCAATACCAATACGCTTAAAGGACAGATACAAGACAGCTTTTGTCACACAACAGGGTCACTGGCAATGGGTAGCGCTACCATTTGGTCTGAGAAATTCACCTGCTATTTTTCAGAGAATACAGTCAGGGATAATCAGAAGAAACAATTAGGAGAAATTTTGCACAAATTACATAGATGGCAATATTTAGGTCACAAAATAGGGAACAATACCTGCAAATGATAATTTGATTTCTATTAAAAAGTTTCCAGTGCCCCGAAATAAAAAAAAACATCCGACAATTTTTGGGTAAGATAAATTTTTACCACAAATATATTCCGAACTCAACGAAAACTTTGGAGCCGTTTTACAACCTGCTGCCAAAAAATTGTCGATTTCATGTGGACACAAAAATCTCAGGATTCGTTCGAGCAAATAAAAAACCATTTCACATCAGCTCCCATTCTCGCAGTCTTTCACAGAACGCTGCCCATACATATTTACACTGATGCGAGTTTGGAAGGAATAGGAGCAGTGCTCAAACAGCCTCAAAAAAATGGACAATTAAAACCAGTGGCATATTTCTCAAAGAAATTAAATGCGACACAGAAGACGACAAAGGCCATATATATTGAGTGCCTAACCATCAAGGAAGCCGTAAAGTATTGGCAGTATTGGCTTCTGGTGAATAAATTCACCGTTTACTCAGATCATAAACCTTTGGAAAATTTAAAGATAAAGTCAAGACCTGACGAGGAATTAGGTGACCTGACAAATTACCTGCTTCAATACGATTTTCAGGTAAAATACAATCCGGGGGGTTCAAATGCAGAGGCAGATTGTTTGTCCAGAAGTCCACTGTTGGAGAGTGACACCAATAATGACCCAGATGTTATCAAGACGGTTAACTTACTACAAATGAATGAAATAATGACAAGTCAGGCCAACATCTCTATAGGTAAATGTGATACAACAAAAAATGGGATAATTTTCAAAAGGAAAAACAACAAAGAACGTATACGTTAGACGCTGAATACGGAAGGAAGCTGTCCCCCGTCGAAAACATCTTTGTTAGAACATGCAGATTTCAAAAGATTGAGAGAGAGTATGTACGCAGTTAGAAGGGAGTCTGCCAGCAATGCATCGAACACTAGAAAGATGTCTGACACAATTGCGAAATTCAGTTATTTCGGTGAATAACGAAAACTACTTACACTTGCCCCTATACTAAGGTGACCACCCAGATTTACTTGGGGGACGCTATTATGCCCCGCTCTGGCAGGATAAACAAATAAACGTCCCGCTTTAAATATTATATGCTGAAATAAAATGTTCTTGACTGACTCACAATATCAATATAAAAGCAACAAGGAAATTGCATGTACTTAAGACTTGAACGTATTGTTTATTTGGTTCCTTGTAAATTATACAAGGAATATAATATGCGTGAGGGAATTTTGTAGTTTTGGATTGGCAATTCTGACCTAGGGACCAGAGAGAGAGAGTGAGAGAGAGAGGGACACCTCGGCACCACGGCTTTGTTTGTTTGTATAGTTGACTGTTGGAGTCATTATCGGACTGCGTCTTTATGTGTATTCTAGTCCATTGTAATGTGTTTTTTGTTTGCTTCATTTTTAATCAATTAATTTAACTATGGTCCAATTAGTGTAATTGTGCTACTATTACTACCTGAACAGTAAAGTTTTTCCTATTCTTATTTCTGTAAATTTAGTGTGCAAACAGATAAAATAATGAGTTTAGGACGTTTAGTGTCTATATAGAAAATATCTTTCACAAGGTATCTGGGGGGGGGACCCTGACCACCATAATGTGTGTCCCGCTTTGAGGTATGGTCACCCTGCCCTAAACCCATTACTTGTCCTCAACCGAAACTCATTGCCTTTTTAACCGAGACTCATTGCCTTTTTAACCGAAACCCATCGCGTTTTGAGTCTCGCTCCCCCAAACTCAATGCGCCCCCGCCGCACAGTGGGCTAAATCACCAATTTAGGTGGACAAAAGTCAAGTCAAAAGTCTGAAATTTCTGAGTGCTTCAGCTTTTTATTATTAGTTAGTGAGACTGTAAATACTAATATTTCCCGCTATACCGTGCTTACAAACAAATAGTAAATGACTGAATCAGTCATGTTTACGCAAGTGCCTGATAATCGGCAGTGGGATTATCTTTATTCGATGGCCATTCATTATGTTAAAGGTGTGTGTAGCGCGAGTTCTATTGCTTTTATTCAACAATGGACATTGCTGAGACAGGTAAGACATAAAATTTCTGAATTCGTTATAGAATATACATTGCGTTCTACCTGTGGATTTAACTTAGCAACTTGTAAATGTATGCCCCTATTCAATAACGAAAAACTATATTAACGCCAAGTTATTCCACGGATTCGTTTGCAGGATTTGTTTCATCAATCCTTCTAGTTTTTAAATGTTGCAATGAATTTTTGCGATTTTTTGCGTTTTGGGTGATACATAATTTTTTTTCAGTACAATTTTGGCAAATAAATTTGATAATAGACCACTTTGTGCTCGCGAATCGTGTCAAAAAATTAATTAGATTTTTAAATATAATTTTTTCCGTATTCTGGGACTTCAATCGTTGAATTTAGGAAAGTTTTAAATTTTAGCAAATCAATTTGATTTTAGACCACTGTGTGCTCGCCAATCATGTCAAAAAATTAATTTGATTTTTTAAATAATGTTTTCCGTGATCTGGGAACCCAAAGGTTGCATATGGACAAGTTTCAGAATTTTGTCCACCTAAATTAGTGATTCAGCCCACTGTGCGCCGGTAACACTGCCCTTCTAGTGTCATTCATCCTCTACCTCAGCCTTCTGAAGTCGGTATTTTCTAAATTACTATTGCTGGCTAACCAAAGTTCTTTTCGAATGAGCTTGTCCGGTATGGAAAATAAATATAACCGACTGATTGAATCGGCACGCATATTCGGATCGATGGTTCACAGGGCATCGCTTATCTCAACAAAAAGAAGAGGCCCAAAACCCTCGCGTCTCCACTCTGTTCATGAGCCCAAAGACCTGGTATTTTCTGGGGCCTTTACAAGTGCGCAGGCCCCTGGTGGTTGTGACTAGGTCCACGAAATCAACAATTGCTGTTGTCGAAAATGAAGAATTTTTGCGTGTCAGTTTCGTCGTTCCCAACGAAGAACTGTAATATGCTTTGATCGCATATGACGACCCAAATTCGCGGTAGAATTGTTCCTCACGCTTATTTTTGAGGGGAGTCCTTCGTTGACTAAATGGAAACCCGAGCTAATGGCGGAAGGAGCACCTAAAATACGGGTCGGAATCGACGCTCCTCGTGCTCCCTAGCGACACTGCTGTGAAGCTCCGCTCGCTCGCGCTCGCGAAAGTCTGTCGTACAGATTTTTATCCGTTGTTTCATCACCCTAGTTGAATAAAAACAACGTTGCCGTATGTTGCCTTGAGCACTTATCGAAATGAGACTGGCGAGTTTTTAAAACTTGTGGCAAGAAGGACATTTTTATCGAGTTTTATGGGACCAAAAAAGGTAACGATGAGAATGTTGCGCAAAAGGGGTAACTATTCTTTCAGGTACTCCATACCCCAATGATTCACAATCTCCTTACCAATTTTTTAGACTATTCACCCATTTGAGATCCAACATGCAGAATTTTTTATTCATCATAATTTCTAATAATAAGCCTTTGTGGTCAGATTGGAAAAAATGTTTGTAACCCCCTCTACTCAAAATGTGTCACTTTACGTTTCAAGATGCTTGGATTCCAAATCTGCAATGCCCCGCTGAAAAAAAAAAAATGCTGAAATGTTACAAAACGGCTCCCTTAGAGGTCCACTTGGTCCTGAAATACCAATACAATTTTCTTGTGGGCCCATGGCAGTAGGAAGTTGGAATTTGAGACGAAATCCCTCTGGAACATTTAGGGGCACATGAATCTACGGTAGGGAATCTACGGGCTCCTGATCAGCTGGGTGAGCTAACTTCTCCTTTAGTAGGAAATCCGAGGATGTTAGAAACTGGTTTTTCTGAACATACTTGCCCCGGATTATGTTAATCCTATTCTCCGCACATAACATACCATTATAGGCCTGTGAATCGGAAGAGGTGAGTGAAAAGGGACGGTCAGTTCTCTAAAAAATTTGTATCATAAAAACATAGGAAGAACATAGGTATTTATCTTAAAGCAAAAGTGACGAACTAGAATCTTTCATGGTAACATAATCAGGTAAGTATGTATCTGAATTTTTTATATACCTTATTTGAAAGGCAAAACAAATCTAAAAGGGAGTTACAAAAAAAATCAAGAGTAATATTGCTCATACCTTGTTTAAAAAAGTAGGGTTTTACACGTGTCACATTGAGGTTTTTCCTGATCTATGGCATTATGCACCCCTGCATTATGGTTGAACCTCAACTCTTCTGCTTCTTTAATATTATAATATAAGAAGTATCATGAGCAGAATTTGACTTTGAACAAAACAAATTTGACTTTGAACAAATAATAATAGAATCCGTGCTGTAGCAAATTAATTTAGAAAAACTATTCACAAGGAATTGACTAATAGAAGACGAAAAATAGATTGGAAACCAAACATCAATTCGGGTTAATAGTTCACGAATCTGAAAGTAAATAACTATCACTTGACAACGGGGAAGGCGGGAGGACGAAATCCCGCATTCGGAACTGTCAGCGTCCTCTACCCCTGAGAATCTGAAGTTTTGAAATGATGAGGATGACAGCAAGATAGGAGGATGAGAGTTTCGCCTTGTGTGCCGCTAGGGAGCACGCGGAGCGTCGATTCCGACCCGTACTTTAGATGCTCCTATGGCGGATGGGTGAACTGCAGATCACTTTGTGAAGCATGGGTTGGCAGACCTGTAGATCTCGACCGTTCGAGTAGTTCGAACGTCGGCCGCAGGGAGCTTTGCTGTCGCAAACGTCTTGTGATGAACTGCACGTCATTCCCTCTGCAGGTCATTCAAGTCAAGCGTTCTCTATTACGAAAGTATTAAGTATTGAGGAAAAAGGACCTACCAATGTGAAGTTAGTGTAATGTTTTCACGTAACACGCAACATTACCTATTATTAATAACCAAAAATGTTATTATGTATTATTTTATACCTACTTACTACTTCTAATAAATGCTTACCACTTTTATTATTGAATACCTACCCACTTGGGTAGGTATTCAACCTACTTTTGACACAACTACTTATACTTTTGAAATACAGTAGGTATTTATACCTACTGATAGGTAGGTATATTACCAAAGTAACTAGATAAAAAATATATTAAAACCTTCCTTAAATTATTTTGAGTGTTTGCCCTATTTGCTGCCATTCCTTTGATTTCCTCTGCTCGTCCGAGCACAATGGATAGGAAAAATCGTACAGAAATCGTTGTTTCCTATCAACCTCGATCAACCTTTCGTCATCTATTAGAAAAGACTGAAAAAGAGCGAATCGCAACGAAATCAGAAACTCAAATTAGACGAGATTCGACTTCGTGATTCACATTTCTCCGTTCCGTGAGGGGGGAGGGGAAGATCACGTCAGGTTTTGATCGCTCACTGGGCGACCCGACGGGAGGTGACTGGAGGAAGATTTGATGTTGACGGTACCGCGCCCGGGATTAGTGGGGATCACCCCGTTTGGTTTCCATAGAAGCAATCATGACGCGCCCGTCACCGAACGTGATCTGACGTTCCCGCTACTGGGAGTGTGAATCCAGCTTTAGGGACAAGTTCACTTGACAGAGAAGTTCTTTGAGACAAGGTCACTCATTCACTACCCACCTCTACTTACTAGCCTAAGTTAGCTTCCAAAAAGGTGGGCAGGCAGGCTGCCTCACTTGATGAAAATACAAAAGGGATCAAGGTGACCTACGTATTGGGTATTATTTTCACTCGATCATGGAAAGTTTCTTACCTCCAAATCAAAATACTTACTCCCATTTTTTTAGACCATTCTGTTGACGGAACAACTTTGTTCCGTGTGTCTGTCCGTTCTAACCCGCTTGATTCCCACAGTTCTCTTTCGATACAGGTGACATTAACAGGGAATGTGCCGGATGCAATGACGCAAACTGGGTCATTGAAATTCTTGGGGGGTTCCAAAAAACGTTTATTGGGACAGTGTTTAACGTGACGACATTAAAAAATATAACACTGATGTAAATAGGACGTAAATAATAATGAAGCTAGTAATTAATTTAAATATGGTTTGTTTTTCTATCTAAAAATGTATAAATAACAATTACAGTGCTCGAATATTGTCCGACTGGGTTTCAATTTTTTCAATGTCTACATAAATCTTCTTCATAAAATAAGGGGTGCTCACGAGTATTTTTTACATTTTTGTTTAGGGGAGGGTGTATCAACTCACTCTCACATGATAAGGGATGTAACGAGGAAGCTGCTGTGCCATCTCCTTGTTAGTGTATTTAACTCCGTCTTGAAAAATAAGCCAATGAATTATTAGCAAGACCCAAAGCAAGGAATTGTTTGTTTGCATACAGCTGTGACCACCAGATGGGTGAAGTTCTCGTTTCTTGGTCGGTAACAAAAATGAGTTTTTGAAAATATCACATCAAAAACCATATTGTCAACAGTTCACCTAGCTGTTAGGGATGAGCATCGATTGTCGATGTTTGATGTTCTTGACATCGATAGTAAGGGAACGATGTTTATTGTACATTGATGTTTTAGAAACGCGAAATTGCTAATTTCATTTTCAACACTTGAAAAAACTTGGAGTTGATATAATTCTTTTAGCATAAAATAATTTGCGTTGCATTGTATCTTTTCAAAATATGAAATTAGTTGAGTGTTTCATTGTATCAAGTATATTCCTACAATTAACTACTTGAAAATGATTTTTTCCTAAAACATATGATGTTTTGCGCAAAGATACATAGATCTTCAGCGACCGATGTTTTCCACGCATCGATGTTCTCTCATCGATGCTCATCCCTACTAGCTGTTAGCCATAGAATAGAGAATACACTACAGTTGGTAGGTATTGGGGGAAAGAGATAACCACAGGTAACCCATTTTCTACTGAGTTCCGTCATTTCTGAAAAATTATAGTGACAGATTTGGTACTTAGTGTAACATTTCAATAATTAATTATTAACACAAACTTCGAAAGGAAACTTCACCTCCAGTAGGTAATGAACGAAAACCTCGTTAGGAATACGACTAATTTCCAACAACTTCAAAATCCCAAGATCCTCTCTCAGTAACAGCGGGTTCACAAGAATGCGGAATGGCGGACTGCGTTGTGCTTTCTTATTGGCAGTAGAAGTTTTCTACAGCCAATCAGAAGGCAGTATCCATTCCGCGTCCACGGATCAACGGATATAGGGAATGGGTACCATTTCCACTCCAACTACAGAATTTTACTTTTCACCACGATCACTAACTATTGACAAATCATTTATATGTATAGGAACGAGGTGAGTAAAAGTGGACGTGCACCTGCAACTTACTCCGAGTATAATCAAGGGCAGAGATTTAATGGGGTCAGTAATAAGTGGAATTTTCATGTACTACACTTATTGTTTGAAATTCATGTATTCACTCACCTACCTTAGAAATGGATGTTGATTAAAGAATACTGAAGAAAAGCAGCAAATGAAGTGATGATGCTGTAAAATACACAGAACTGAACTTATCACAACGCTATCGAATTGCCTTTCAACACAGCCGACCACGTAACCGCGTACCGAGTACGTAACTAAATAATTTCACCGATTTGTCGGAATTCAGAAGATACGCAGTGGAGCGGAGTCATCTTGCGCTGAAGCCAGCAATAGGTACCTTCCACCAGTCTTCGGGCCTACCACCGAGCGGACACATCCTACCACAAACACGACGGGAGAACACTGAAAAGCTATCTGCGAAAACAATTTTTTTTTAGTCCACATCAGTGTTACCAACCTTCAGCCACCAAATACCGTATGAAACCTTTGAAAATCACCTTCACGAAAATCACGTTCTCTTATGTGATTATTTTATGGACACGAACCCTTATAAAGGGGTGTCCACAGGGGGGGGGGGGGGGCTATGACACAGACTGCGTCATTGAAATTCTTGGAGGGGTTAAAGTTGATTGAAACCGTGTTTAGCGTGCCGATATTAAAAAAAAAACGACATCCTAGGTAAAGATCCTCAAAAAATATACATGTTTTGTCTAAATAGTCAATATTGTTGACTGGGTTTGAGTTTTTTCCATACCTATTCTTTTAATTTTTGATGAAATAAGGGGTGATTACCAGCACTTTCTACATTGGGGGGGGGGGGGGGGGGGGGTAGAAGATTAGGCGTTACCTATGTCATATGTTAATGAATCAGTAGGTGCACATCATTTACACTTTGTTCTTCGTATAAAACGTTTTTCTCCTTCCACTTAACTTATCATATCCACTTTCTTTATTTTTCAAAAGTCAATTCCTCAATCTTCAATAATACGTTCTGCTTCCTGAGTTTAGTTATCCCATCCCTGTCAAGTAGCTACCTACTTTGTTTAGTACAACCCCGTTATTTTCAATGTAGGCATCACGTTTTTCGTGACGTAGAGATCTACAATTTATCTTCTATGGCAATCGACATTAAACACAGTATAAGAAAACCCCTATTGTTATTACAAGGAAGTGATTGTTTACGTGAAGTAGGTATTACTAGATAGTGAATTCTCTCCGAATTTTTCTTGACGTTAAGATCTAAAATGCACCTCCTATGGCAGCAGACATTAACCATAGTATAAGGAAACCAATGTTGTTATTACAAGGAAGTTATTATTTACGTGAAGTATTACTAGATAGTTGAATAGGTCACTCTAAGGGATACTTATGGTACATCTTAAATACCCACGAACTACCGTAGAAATAAGATAATTAACGTACGGTTGGCAACTCTGGGCCACACAGTACCACCCAACTGCTCAGGGCAGTGAGGACATGTTCTTTCCTTCCAAGAATTGTGAACATGCGAAGGCTTCGATTGTTCCTCTCGATTTTTGGAAGTCGGGTGGGCCTCATGGCAACAGCCGAACGCTCGTTAGGTAGGTATATATTATTATTGCTTGCTCCTTACTACCACTCAACAGAAAGTTTAGAAGCTTTGCAGTCTAGCAAGAAATACGAACAACTTCCACTCCAAAATGTGAACGCTTTTGGTCTAGATATCATTTTCAATATGAACCTTTATAATTAACCAAGAAAAAAGTTAAAACCCCAACCTTCAAAAAGCTATAATTTATGAAAATTAATATATTAAGCATGGAATGCAATGTTTTTTATAGTGCTGAATCAGGTAAGATGATAAGTGATTCAATAAATCAGCTCAATTGCCCAAATAATGGATGCATTCATTATTTATTTGTTCAACATTTTATAGGAAAAAAGGAATGTTATTCGATCACCACAGAACCGAGTAACTATTAGGATCCATAACTTAACACAAGTTGGCAACTCAGAACAATAAGAAAAACCATTGAGTTTTGAAACCTGGATCGAAGGAAGAGTTTTGAGAACAATTCAAGCCATTATTTTATGAAATTTATGAATAAAAATAAATTAAAATAAACATAAAGATAATTTCAGAATAATACGCCATAACATCAATTAGTTTGACTTGCACACTCTTCAAAAAGAATGATACTATCAGTTAAAATGTTATAATAATAGGTTAATAACATTAATTTTCCAAATATTTGCCATTTTCAATCTGCATAATTAATGGACCTGGTATGGACACTAGTGTCTCTGTCTTGGTGGGAAACTACGAAAAAGCAACAAAAGGTCAAGGAAAATCTGGCACTTGAATAACAAAAAACTGCCAAGGGTATGGGCAAATATATCTCCCTGGCTAAATATTGATAGTATAGATGATAGAAGCAACGTAATAAAATTAGAACAATTAATTGAGGAATTTGGAGTTTGCGGTCTGTGTTATTCAGACCTTTGACTCAGTTAGGTATTTATTCCTCTGTCACATTAATTATATAATTGGGTTTGTCAGAATTTTCAGTTAACTGGACAGAAGAGGTGAACAGGTTTTCTCAAGTATACGCTCTTTTGTGAGCTGGGGTTCATAAGGTTAATGAAAATTGCCCTTTCTCTGAGAATCATCCATGAAATACTTGAGAAAAAAGGCATGAAAAAAAGACATGAAACACAAAAAGACTATACATGTGTTTTTTTTTTTTTTTTTTTTTTTTTTTTGCGCTTGCCCTTCTGAGACTATTTCAGTAGGTGGAGAGACAGATTCGATGATCAGTGCTCCATGAAACGAGATTTTGTGAGCTGAGACTGGGAGTTTGAACCAAGAGTACACATAGGAATCGATGAAAAGATACCAAGCTGTTTCTTGAAATATAACATCGAACCATTTGTTGTCATTACATTGCTACTTCGTTGAGAAGTCCTATGAAAGACTGTCAGAATGTTGTTGTTTGACGCACACATCCTAGAGATTACTAACGTGGACCCCAAACATATTTTGAAAGTATAACGGCGGAACTGTCAGATAAGACGCTCCGATAGCAGAAGATTACAATGAATCTACTCGCGCAGTTCAACTTGGTGTAGCTGTATGTGCTTTCCTTTTCCATCGAAACTGAGAAAATACAGAGCCAAGGAGATAGCACAGCAGCTTCATCGTTACATCCTTCATCACATGAGCTAAAATTAATCAGAATTGTGAAAGTTATGCCTGTTTTGAGAATTTCACGTTAGCGCATGCGCAGTGCGTACCGCTGATTATATTGAGATGAAATTCCTGTGGGACCTCAAGAGACCTTATAAGCATAGTCCCTCAAAATATGAGCTAAATCCATTGACAAATGTGGAAATTAAGGCTGTTTCAAGAAATCCACGTTAGCGCAAGCGCAGAGCCCACCGCTGATTATATTGAGATGAAACTTCTATGGGACCTCAAGAGGCCTTATGCGCATCATCAAAATATGGGCTAAATTTATTCAAAATTGTGGAAGTTATGGCTGTAACAAGAAAATACAGACAGACAGACGGAACCAAATTTGTTCAGTAGGCTATGAAACGCAAAATGCGAGTGGAAATTTCGAATTCGGACAACAAAAATTTTGTGGCTCCCGAAAGTGAACACAAGGCTTCCGCTGCTCCGCAGACTCGGAAGCAAAACACAAATGTTTGCTATCAACAAGGAGGTGGTACAAACCAACTGAAATTTGTCCCAACTCACATTTGAAAACGGCATTATTATAGTAAATTTCATGTGTGGTTACATAGATTATACTATTCATTAGAAATAGGTATAATGGTTCACGTTGATTTCTACGCACCTTTTTTACCATAGTTGAATCTTCACTCAGTTCGCCGAAGAGTTAATGAAACTGAGCATCAAGGAGTCTAGAACTGATGATTGGAAGGACCCAAAACGTTCTTTTCATCAGCTTCTTCCTTTTTCGTCTTAAAATGAGCACAGAAACACATGCAGCTTCGTCGAAATTCGTTGCAGAGACAACTATTTAGTAAAGTTGGAAGGTAATGATTACTTTGAGTAATGATTACTTTTTAAATTACTTTGGTGTTTTGATGGGCATTCACCTTGGCTGACCCCAGCCATAGTCCAAACTCAGAATTCAGGCCTTTGAACAAGAAAATTTCATTGAGAGTAATTGCAATTTTCATTCCAATTCGTGTAATGGTAATTGAAAATGCAATTACTTTTTCTGATTACATGTAATGGGAATTCAAAAAAACCCATTCCAATTACATGTAATCGGAAAGAGTAATCGCCATTTAGATTACCATTACACGAATTGGAATGGAGTAATCCCATTACACGCTTGTAATTGGATTACAAAAGAATTATTCAGTTTTGGGCAAAATCAAAGTTTTTAATTTTTATTGGCCGATGTCATTATCTTAAGGGGAGGGGGTCCGCGGAGTAGACGGAAAAGTTTTATAAGTTTCTCAGTGATTTTGGGTTGGTTTCGAGTTGATTTACACCTGAACACACCTCGCGGACTTTTGGCTAGAGTTTTGTCAATTTCTCAGCGATTTTGGGCTGAAAATTTGAAGGTGTCACACGTGGTCTTGTGAAGAGTTGTCAGATACACATTTTAGATGAAAAGGTGCTAGGGCAACCTTGAGCTCCTGTGAGTCTGTGAAGCATATTCTTCCCCTTCCACACTACGTTTCCCTGTATGGGAGAGTAGTTTCTGAAAAATGATGCTAAGACTCGCCTCCTCTCATCTGTTTGTCACCCCCTACTCCAGGCTGTTAAGCTTGCCCCAAATTGACACACCCCGGTCTACCTTACTACCAATAATTGGGGAAGGTACAGTATTTCATACCAAGAATTGCAATTACCATAATTTTATGAACTCTTTATTAGTCAATAAAGATTGAAGCTCCAGGTATTGAATGAATGTACTTAATGGCATCATGATACGGTTTTCTTTCATTCATCCAAGCTCCTTTTTGTTCTGCTTAGCCGTCTTTCCGGCAACATTCGTAGCCTCGTTTTCAATGCCCTCATAGAAACGTCTTTAAGGGATCTCATCTGACCTTTAACCTTACTCTTATATTGGTCGATAATTGGTGTGTTTACTGGGAGTGATCGCATTTTGGCGGAAGTCGCTGCCCCCGATAGCAAGCAGTGTTTGTACGACTTGTGTGTCGTCGTCACTCGCCCAACGAGCCCTAGAGAAAATACACGACTAACATTACAAATTCAAAACTATAAAATTCAATGATGGATCCCATCAAAAAGAATTACCACCTCCTCTCATAAATTGTAGTCAGCTCTCCCAGGGGGGGAGAGGCGGTAGTTTTTCAACACCCTAGCCTCGGTCATTTTTGGCTGATTATTTTTAATTATACTCCTTTGTAATCGAACAAGAAAACATTGTAACCCCCCCCCCCCCCCTCAAATGTAGTTAGTTTACGTTTCAAAATCTGTTTTTCTGAAAAAATACGTTTTCAAAAAATTTGTCTTGCCGCCGTCCAGAGCTTCTCTCCGAAACTACTTATCGATGAAACAGGGATCCGAAATCACATTCGGGACGGATTTCTCCGCATTGAACTTGGTCAATCCTAATGAAGACTGCAGGGAAATCACTGCAATTCCAATGTTCAGTATCAAAATAATAGGTTTGGGTTGGAAATGAACATTCAAATATCCGTACATAACAACAGTGAAACGTTGAAAATCAACATATTTTGTGTATATATCACAAAGGTATGTTATTTCTAATTTATATATATATATATTTGAGTTGATAAAAAAAAATATATTTTTTTTTTAATTCCCTTTCCCATCCTTTTTATTTTTATAATTTTTCATTATTTTGGTATTTTTCCTAAATTTTCCCTTCTCTCTCCCCCTCGTTCCTCATTCCCTCGCGAGGTGTGACTGCCTTCCGCCTGGGTTTCTTCAGTCTGCCGACGACGCTTGGAGCGAAACGTTCAGACGTGAGTTTTGTTGTCCTTTTCTCTGTGTTTCTTTTCTTTTTTCCCAATCAAGTTCTAATATTCGTTCGAGACGAACCGATAGCATCGCACAATCAATCTCCGCACGCGACGTGCCGGTCCCTTTCTAACTTCGTGTGTTGATAGTCGGCGTTAGTGTAATCTGTACTCCCCTTTATCTCCCCCATCTCTTTCATACTCCTTCGTCCTTATCTTATCCTTCCTCCTTATCTTTCCCCAACGTTTGGGCATCTTCCAAAATGAATTCTCAACCATTTGAATACTGGTTAAATACACCTTAAAATGCCGATTTGGGCTTATCCTCCTACCCTCCGGCCGCCAATTCGCAATTTTGGTTTGGGTCTCTCATTAAACCTTGTTGAATTTTCTCTCTCACTTTACAAAGATTACCGTGCAAGGGTTTTAAATGAACAGTTTGTTCCCTTCCTGAGGATCCTTCTCATGATACCTACGTGCAGACGTCGAGTGGAGTCTATACTCACTTCAAACGCTTACCTCCTTGAGAGAAAGCGAGAATCTAATTTTCGAAAATTAAGTGCACTCAATACTTTCCACTTAAGATCAGGAGTTTCTATCCCCACCACTTTCGCAAGGCCTAATGTTTGAATGATTTTAGTCGAGAATTCTAACGAGCAGTCAGATATTTTGGAAGCCGCAGACAGAGGGCCAGACTCAGTTTCCGTGGTGATGACTGACTCGGATATGTCGACGGTCGGGGACTCCTCCATAATTCGGGCACCTGCGGTTCTCAACTTGTCCTCCAGAGTACTTACCACGCCGGGACAGAGTGTACTCGATAAGGGGCTTTTTGCCTAACTCCACACGTCGACCACATCCGCCTCCACGAAGACATTCAAGCGTATTGCACTGCCCTTAGATGGAGATACCATTGGAAGACGTCTACGGGGGCACAGAGAGAGGATGAATCGGCTGATTCAGCTAATCGGGTACAAGGGGCTTTGAGACAATTTCGCCCTTCCACCAAACACTCTGCTCCTCGCCAGCAACCCTCGCATCCTTTGGAGGTCTATATTAGATCCCTTGAGACCATGACATCTAACCTTAACTTCCTGAACTCCCTCAATCGCCCTACGAATTTGAGCCGAGAGGAACGCCAGAAACTGCGAGACCTTAAAGCTGACACCTCAATCATCATCACACAGGCGGATAAGGGCTCTACAGCCTTTGTGGTGGATTTTTCTACTTACGAACAGGAAGTTTTAAGGCAGCTTGGTGATGCCCACACGTTCAGTAGGCTTGATCATGACCCTACTAATTATCTGTAACGGAAAGGCAGTATTACCTACAGATCATAGTCGTCAGGTACCGTTTCTAAGGCACAGAACTACTCTGGATAGCTACAATACTTACAAATGCGGCCAACCTTTAGTTCCAAAAACGTCAGTTACTAACCAAGAAAAGTGAACCCCAGGATTGGGACTACACATTTTTTTTAATTTCAAGAAAGATGTAATTTAAACGAAAACAACCCAATGCCTATTTCCTAGCACCAGGATAAAGTATCAGAAGCAACTAATGGGAAACATCACCGCTCTACACTGGTCCACTAACAATCTGGCTCCACTAAGCTAGACAATCTGGCCAATGTGAAAAAGTCTGATTCGACATTTTATAGATTCACCAATAAAAGAATCATATTTACCCAAATCAAATTAATTTTTTTTCGTGATTTCATCCAATCAAGTGAGAGATTTTATAACTAAACAATAAACATTTCCTAAACCCTGTCTATTAACATGCCCAATGATCTGGATAATCTTATTAAGGCTACGAGGATGGGTAGGTACACCTCAAACGAATTTCCTGACTTATTTCGTCTATTTATAGAACGATCTATTGTCAAATTACAGAAATTTTAAAATGAAGACATTTATTTCAAAGGATTTTTTTCTGCCTTCATTTACACTATTTCCTTCGGTAAATAACGTCGAGAAGTTTAATGAAAAAGTTTCCAAGAAACAAGTTTGACACTGAGCGAAGGAAGGATTCTCGAGTTTTCAAAAGAAATTATGGTTATTCTAAATCTTGTTTTCAAGGAAGTACCGGAGTTCCATGTTCTCAGCGAACTTTAATTTCCCTTCAATAACCACTTTGAAATTCGGTCTGACTTTACACCACTTTACACTTCAGATTTGGTTATAGAGTTGATCGCAGGTTGAGAACCTGCTTTCTGATGAAGCTAATGGTATTTTGCGATACCTCTTGTACGTTCAAAGGACTGAGGAAAGCTCTGATGGAGGCACCGCCCCGCCGTTGCCGCCATTCAGCAATAATTCGCCCACGGAGCTGTCATTCGGCCCTTTGTAAGGGATCGCACGTGCAGGGGAGGGTTTCCCTTTCAGTCGTAAACCTCATCGACCGCGTCCGGTCACAAAAAGAACACTCACTTGAGCGTACGCTGAAGACAACACCCACTTGGTGGTGTCTGGCGCTACATTCAACCGAAGCCTGTCTCAGGAGAAAGGGAGTTTTACGACTAATGCTCAAAGCAGGCTTTTCATTTAGGTACAAAAAAACGCTGCAAATTCTTTCAGGAGATATACATGGAGCACGTGAATCTTTTCTCGACCAAAATACCTATTTGGATTGATCAGTTGATCATATTTGTGTGCCTCCTGAAATTCAATAATCGCCCTATCCTGTGAAACACGCAGACTCCAAAGCTTAGTAGAAATTCAAATCATGAACGCAAGCCGATTGAATAATAAACCCCAGTGAAAGAATACTTATTCACCCCAGTAATAATATTGAATAATAAACCCCAGTAATAATATTGAATAATATTTACCTATATATTATCAGAATGCTTCAACCGGTGTATCGGCTTCTAACTACACTACAAGTATTCACATCGGCTATCACTCCAGTATCCACATTCACTACAACTCGACGCTATCGGCCGGACATCACTATGTTACAAACAAACAATAATAAACGAAAAAACGCAAATGTTGGCACCGTAAATCGAGCCATACATCGGGAATGGTTTGACCTACGGACATGGGGAAGGGCTCATTCGATTCCTAATGGTATGTTCTTCAAATAGGAAAATATTTATGCCGATTCGACTAGTTTTGAGGTTTTCAGGGATTTTACAAAACTTTTACAGCCCTTAAAGGGCACTTTAAATTGAGTGAGGGAGCTGGCTCAAGAATTAGGGCGTCGTCGGACCAAGATGGATTTTTCCTGAAAATTTCAGATTTTTTGCTCCAACCGTTTCGGAGATATCGTGCGTACGGCGTACGGCGGACGGACGGAAAATTTTTTATTGCAGATTCGGATTCTACACCCTTTGAAACGTAAACCATGAAATTTTCAGGGGGGTTAGAATTTTTTTTTCCAGAGCGATTACAATGGTTTATTATTGAATAATAAACCAAAAGGGAAGTAGCAACACAGCTGAATTGACTAAATACTAACCACACACCACAGCAATGGAAATAGATATCTTTAATTCTCAACAACACTCGCTGTAACGCTATCAATTAATTACATATTATATTACAATTGAATTTAGTTAAATACTCTGTTTTCAATGAAATCATCTTTGACATTTTAATTTCAATCTTCAATCCAAAAATTTTCATTGGAAATCAGGTTACGGCAATGACTCAACGGCTATTGTCATTTTTTCCAATTTTCTCCGCGGAGGATGGTTTTTACAATTTTCTACACGGATAATAGTTTTGACAATTTTCTCCACAGAGAATAGTTTTGACAATTCTCTCTACGGAGAATAGTTTTGACGATTTTCTCTATTGTCTTGGAGCATTCTGAAATGATTCCTGCATATCAACACTTTTCGTATTTCACGCGTACCATTTTATAAGCTGAAAATCTTTTGGTTTATTATTTTCAGTAATAAACCTTTGTAACTGATCAAGAAAAAAAGGATCCGTCCGTCCTCCTTTTGGACCTTTTTTTCGAAACATGTGGGGCAAACTTAATGAACCTTCGGACAAAAATCAAATTTAATTTAAACATTTTTTAGTACAGAAGAGATTTCAATAAAATTTGCTTTGAACTCGCTAACTACACCAAAAATTTGTTGCTTTTGAAAACGTAATATTTTTTTAAAGTTTTATTTTGGCACAAAATCGTAAGTTCTACGTCCCATTGTACCTTTGATAGGGCTTTAACACTGTCAAGGTACGAACTAACTTTGATCAGATGAGAGCATTTTTTATTTGATAAAATTGTTCAGCGTCCCATAACATATAACAGATGAACAAGCACGTTCTAAAACATCCGGGGGTAGGAGGTAGTTTGTTTTGAATTTTCGGAACCGTAGCAAATGTAGAATCAAAGAAAATTCATAGACTGTAAACATTGAAAAGCTTACCCAATCAGCTTGTTTCCGTACCTGTAACAGATAATCAAAATTAATCATCAATGAAACAAATATCTTCATTCTTCATTCATATTCATCTTCATTCTTCTTTGATAAACATCAAAATTTTGGAAGTAGCTGAAAAGTGAAACGTTCATTAAGGGTCACAGGTGGGTGAACGTGGAATCTAAAGTAATAAAAAACACATTCAAATTCTGAAAAGTTAAATGAACAGAACAGTGGGCCCATCCACACTCCCCCGCCCACACTCGAAACTCTGATAGCTAAGAAATTATCGGGGTTATTAATTGAGAATTCTCAGAGTTTCATCTGTAACAACCAATGTCAGATTTGTGCATTTGTAATGTTTCTACAACCAGTTGCAACGAATTCATGGGATCAGACCTCGGGACTTGTATCTAACTAATAGAAGATCAACGAATAGTATAGTAGCAGCAACTGCTGCTGATCCGGTGGCGACGGAATACATAAGCTCTTCTATGTCTAAAAGTTGGCCTTCAGAAACCCTGAAAATGTCATCGAAATCAGTCTTTCGATCTCGGGGTTTCGCTTGTGATAGCCAAGTTTTTTTTCCGCTCGGGTAGTAGTTATCACTCAACCACTTGCAATAAAATTCAAAAACATTAACTGAACTACCCCCTCAGTTTGAAGGAAATTAAATCAATGATTCATGAGAAAGCAAAATTACAAGAAATTCACGTTTTCTCTCACGTAAACGTTACTATTGATCTAACTATATTGAAATTTTGGACAACTAATCCGCGCAATCCCTGAAAATGTCATCAAACTCGATCTATTAGTCTCGGAGTTTCGCCTGTGTCAGCTAATACTGATCTTGCACATGCGCAATTGTTAGTACTCAATCAATTCCATCCAAATTTTTACGGAACAATCCTTCAAATAAATTGAACGAAATCGGACCGATAAGTTTGAGAAAATTCAAGAGTTAACAAAAATTTAGGTATATTTATTCCTTTATCTCCCATACATATATCGATGAGAGACTGCCGTCGGAGAAGAAAAAAAGGTTTTCTGGGTGGAGACGGATGATAACATTTGTTTTTCCGCCAGTTACACGTGCGTCCTCCTCTCCCACGCGTCTTCCGATTACCATCGATTTGTAAGAAAAGTCTCCTCTTCCTCGATTCTACCTCAACGAGTCCGTCTAAAGGAACCTTCTTCCAAGAGCATCCATACAAATATAAAGAGAAACGAAAATCCGAGCGAAGAAATCCGAAATAAGAGGGTAAGGCTCGGCTTCTCTCGGCCAAGCTGGCGTACGAACGCAGTGTAGCCATTTTACCAGGGAAATTGTCGGGACCGGGGTATTTTCGCGTGGTTCCAAATCCATCCATCAGCCTGCCATTCCATCTCAATGATTGTAGAGATATTTCATTCTAATCATTTCGATCCAAACAGGTGCAGGAGATCCGAATGTGATTAGGGCGATTACGGTTCCAAGAGGACTCTAGCGGGATTGCGTCCAACCATCAACCTTCTTCCCGCTCATTTTGGAGCTTGAATTTGAATAGAAAACTAGAGAACGAGTTGAATTTTTTGTCGGATGCTGAATTTAGTAGATAACTTAGATTCTACTTTCCAGGTGGCTTTTCCTGCTTTTATAGTTCACAGTTTTGATGAGTGTTCCAAAAATAATTTAAGAAGGGTTTAGAAAACCACAGCCCCCAAAAAATGGTCTTCATGATTGCATTCGTCATTTCGCTTCCTAATAATAATGCTAATAATACTCACTATAACATTTCCAAATACCTATCAATTTTCTGAGAAAATTACTTCTTTAGGCATGGCTGGATTTTTCAATTTGATTTCCAATTCCGCGTGTCTTGATACCTACATAAAGGTCAAAATTTCATGGGAAAACGTTTACTGAAGGTAGATCGCAAAGTTATAATAGTTCAAAATGATATAAAAAATTATGCTCTGTGTTCATAAACATCTAAAATGGTTTTCAGTCTTCCTGCTCATCGTCTAAGTTGCCGTCGAAAAGCAAGTTAGCAGTTATACCTCGCTGTTCTTCTAGGGTTGGGTTTCCCAACGCGTTTCCTCAGAATTTTTCTTTTTGGTCGAAAAGAGACGATTCTGGGGAGAGATTCTTGCCGATGGATTAACTTTTCTCCCAGGTTTGAAGACCAAGCCTGAGTTCTCGGCCTTCAAAACAGCAGTATGGGTTAAGAGTTTACAAATCGGAATGTTAACAACAATCAATTGACAACGGGGAAGGCAGGAAGCGAGTCGACGCCAATAGTTATTATTGCTATGAATTTGTTGCACCCGCAGTCCCTTGCTTAATTTTGGACTCACTGTACTTATTGCTACCATCTAAATTACCATGTTAATTTTTCATTCTTCTAAAAGTATACCTGCTTCGTCACGTTTCCTAATTTTCAACTAGTTCTTTCTTTTGTGCAATCTTCCCTAAGTATTGTTTACTTATTTTATATTGAAATTTTCGAATAAACTTTTGAAGAATTTTTAAAGGAAATACACTGCTAAGGAGATGGCGCAGCAGCTTCTTCGTTTCATCCTTTATCATATGAGCTAAATTAAATCAAAATTGTGAAAAATTTACCTGTTTCAAGAATTTCAAGTTAGCGCATGCGCAGAGCGTACGGGTGATTATATTAAGATGAAATTAGCATGGGACCTCAAGAGGCCTCATCCACATAATCCCTCAAAATATGACATAAATTCATTTAAAATTGTGGAAGATATGGCTGTTACAAGGAAATGCGGACAGACAGACAGACACGAAATCAAATTTGTTCTATGAAACGCAAAATGCGAGTGGACATTTTGAATTCGGACAACGAAAATGTTTTGGCTCCCGAAAGTGAACACTAGGCTTTCGCTGCTTCGCAGACTAGGAAGCAAAATGGAGTACTTGACTAATGCCTTTTCAAGTTTTTCATATTATGAATTTTCACCCACGTAAGTAATAAACTATTTTTCACTTGACACGATACAAGGCATTGTGAATAATCAGGCATTCGGCTTTTTATGTTTGTGCTGTATTCAGTGCTGTTTTTTCCATTGTTCTAGTGCTGTTCCTTTCTTTTTTTGACATCAAATGTGTCTTATAGGCTACGAGGGTCAGTAAAATTTTTGCGCAAGGAAAATATGTAGCGCTTCCTGGGACCCGTGGTCGTGGGAACTGGAATTTTGGCAATACTTGAAGCAGATCGCCACGGGTTGCTCTCTACTTATGCCTTCATAATAGAAACTCGGTTATCCTTGGCCACTTTAGTTTGTAAAATACGCTTCATCTTATAAGAGAACTGCTAATTCGACTGAAAAAGCCATAAGGAACGTTCGGAACATTACTGAACTCTCCAAAACATTAGTAAGGCTAGAAATACGTCGGAGTACCTAACTAATTATAATTTTTAAGCACCTTTTTGCTAATCAGGACGCTCAAATCACTGGTCAGAACAAGGCGGTTAGGAAATCCTCAAAATTAGGATGTCTGATAACACTACACGACGTGAACGGCGGTGGAAGGAATTGAGTTTCGATGTCTGATAACACTACAAAATAGCGGGCGAACAGTTTAATACTTTTTCCATTCAAATGAATACTTTTCCCAGTCAAATTAATACTTTTCCCAACCAAATTAATACTTTTCCCATCCAAATTAATACTTTTCCCATCCAAATCGATGCTTTTCCCTACCAAATTAATAATTTTGCCATCCAAATTAATACTTTAGCAACCAAATTAGTATTTAAAAAAAATATTAACCTCCTATATATCAAATGCTAACTAACCAAATTGATCTTAAAAAAATTAAGGAAATAGAACAACGCAAAGCTTGCAATCCAACGAATAATACATGTCTATATTATTTTATTATACAAATGATTGGCAGAAGAAATATTGGTAGTTTATCATCTTAGTTGAAGTTTATTTTTAGTGTAGGTATATTAATTGTATAAACATACTACTTTAATGGCCCTGCTACGCAGGTTAAAAAGAAATAGGTGAATAACACAATGAGGGAGTATAATAACAATATGCAAAGTCAAAAAATCGTATATCCCAAATCCCCGAGGAGAGGACCACGTCGCTTGCCCTGGGAGACGCTTCCCCCCGCTGGGGCCCTCTCCCCTTCTCTGGCGGGGTCGGGGAGATCAGGTCGGTTGCCCTGGGAGACGGGGGCGAGAATTCCACCCGCCCGGCGTTACCACCCCCTGAAACGTCGATATACTCTGATAAGCTCGTCTTTATATAGTGTGATATGGATTCGAACAGAATCGGCCGATGATCACCAGTAGTCATTATAACGCCAGAAAGATATGGACAGTTACCCTTCCCATTTGTAAAAACTGCTAAGTCTCATGACGAACCTGAGTATTTTTGGCTTCAGTATTCTCTGGGTAATGCAGGCTTATCGCCTCAGCCCCTAAATGTGGCAATCAGTCGATGCCATCAACTCCTTGTTATAAGGTAGCAGGATGCTGTTACATACGACTAATCGCTAAGGAGGATAAATAACGAGAGCGAAAGAGAGACCTGGTGACGTCAAGTATCCTAAGTATCGTCTCTTCAATTTATTTCCAGAAAATTGCTAAAAGTATAGAGAGCATTGGAATCCGATTCTGACGACGAAATGGCGAGATTCCGATCCACTGATATCCCATACTATATACCAACCTGTGATAAATGTTGATATATCTAAACTGTATAGATTATTCAGAATTCTCTAGGTCAAAAAGAGTATCCACGCACCTCACCGGGTCGATTGCCGCAGGATCGCCGCCGGTGGATCCAATATCGAAAGCGGTTGATCAACATCCTCTAATGACGTCATCGCCCCGGGGGAGCTTTTCAACTTCCTTCATAACTTGCGGCCGCTGCTAACTTGTGCTAACCCCTTTTCCTGCCTCTTGAACTTTTATTGGTGGAGTTGTTGTTTCATTACTGGCAGTAAGCTCCGAGAAATCAACCTTCAGAGAACGCCCTTACAACTCCCGCAATTATGGAACCATCAAAATAAAAAAGTATACAACTTTCAAATATTAATAAGATTTGATGATCTATGTTTCAATGATGTATTTTCATTCGCAACACAATATAAATCTTCGTTTCAACAAATCCTGTAGAAAATCTGACAAAAAAATGTTTCATGGGAACCTGTTATAGGGCACTCTGAAGCAACTCACGTTTCTTGAAATTCGCTCATCTATATGACATCTTTTCGTCCGACAAAATTGCGCGTGAGTGTTCGAATATCTAACACCAACTATATCGAATAAATAACTATATTCGAATATCTAACTTCTAACTTCTAAGAGAATATCTGTCGAAATAGACTTGCGGAGATGAAATTTGAAATGGAGCTGATTCAATTTTTATTACACCTTCCTGCCCAAACCAACTCCCTGAAAGCGTAATCTAAATCTGACAAAAATTAAGTACGGTTACTAGTAGTAGGCGGCTTGTTTTCTATTTTAAAATAAATTCATGATCCTACTCATATTACATTTTAGAAAATAGATTTTTTGATTCATATACCAACAAAACACGTCCCTGGGAACCATTGAAGTGCGTCATCCTCTCGAGCAAGGTTTATAGTTACTGTATTATTATTACTGTTTCAGCTAATCACATGCTGAGCTTAGTTCAGCCAAAACATCTCAGGTGAAAACATTGCAAGAACTAATTTTGAACTTGGCAATCGTAGTTGGAATGCACCAACGAGTAATTAGGCGATTGAACGTGGACATTAATTACTCGAGACAACGGGTTAACGGTATTGCCAAAGACCGTCTATGATAGGCAAAGTGGCGCTAGATAATATTTTTAGGCACGAGAAGAGGCTGTAATTTTGTTTTTTCACATTCCAGATAAACTTCACTAAACCCGAAATCCTAGAAAGGGGTGAGGGGTGCATCGACAAGTGAAACGAACTTAACCCCGAAAATGTGCAACTAACAGAATTTCACAGTCGCCCCTTTCACCAGAGCTTAAACTCAATGAAGCGACTCGAATTACACTACTATTAGCAAGATGAAAAATTCTGTTCTAAATCTTTTTACGAATACCAATCAATTCCACTTGGAGCATATTATAGTGTTTTTGCAGTGTTCCACGTGAGTCGTTGTGCGATAAAAACCGACTTCAAAAAGTTGTCATGCCCGATCGGAAACCGTCAACATTTACAGAGTCTCTTTCTCCAACAACCGAATGAGCTAAATGAATTTTTCGTTATTACAGTTCGTTCGTACAGCAATTTTAGCAATGTTTATGGTATCGTCTTATTCTACGGATCAAGGAAAGTAACTTTGTCGCTGAAGTACGATGTGGTCTTGATCGAATTTCAATACGGTACCTCCTTTTTGCAGTCGGGAAAGAAGGGTTTATGATACTGAAACTTTATTTTATAACTTCAACCTCGATAACATCCACGATCAAGATGCATTTGCATTTCATAAGATATTTGGCGAATTATTTTCATTGCTAAGGATTCTTGTAAGTTTGCCGATTCCAAAAAATTCGTTAGAACGTCGAACTGCAACCTGCACCTCGTTCAAAGATCATACACTTCACTCAACACTATGCCTCGAAATATTTTTTGTGGTTGTGTTTTTTGCCCGACGTACATACAGTTGAGAAATTGATAGGTTGGTTGTCGTCACGGAGGATTAAACAAGCGTTCGGAGCAGTATTCAAATAGGGACTTTTAAAGACGTTCAACAATTTGACAGCTAAGAGTTACCATTTTGCGGGCAAGCGCAATGCGCCATTTATATATGGAGCTCTCTCAATCGTCTACGACTTTTTGACTTACGGTTGCAAAAACTCTATTGTTAAGCTATAAAAGAACGATTTTTCGCAACTAATAGCGAATTGTTCTTGCACACATTGCTTTCGAGTCTACCTCTAGGTAGCTGGAGATAACAATTCTTTCGTTAAAATCAAAGCCTCCACTCGCACTTAGCGTTTTAGACCATTCTTACCAACTTTCGTACCATGGTTGTCTGTGTGCCAACAGATCTTTGTAACAAGTTTTACTTCTAACCTTCTGATTTTGATGAGATTTTCAAGGAAACTGTGAGGTTCAATGGTCACCCATTCGGAGGCCAGGAACTTGGAAAAAGGCGATTTAATAAGCACATGTCAATTTTAACTCCTCCTTATCATTATTACGCTCACTACTGAATTGCCGCCGCGACAGACAAGCAATACAGATCGACCCACCCACTTGGAAGCGTTGATATCTCTAGGAATATATCGTCGGCTTACAAGCGAAAGGTACTAAATCCAAAAAACAGCTTTTGAGTTAATCGAAAAGGGTTGTCTCAATCAGTAAAGTAGAAGTTCTTCGTTCCTGAGTCACCGTCTATAGTTTATTGAATATGTTTACCTGAACCAGTGAACATTGTAAGCTAAAAGAACAATATTAAGTGCCTATTTGGTCCAGTTCCAACAAGAGGAACTGTGACTTGGTGCCTTTTGCCAGACTAAGAGAACTCAGTCCATTTCTCATGGCTATTCTCACAAAAAGATAGATGCTTTTATACTGTACATAACGAATCTTGGAAAAGTACCGCAATAGTTCTTTGAACTTTTTACAGCAAAACGCTGCTATTTTTCCAAAAGATTATATTGTTCGTGTGCCAGTTATTGATTAGAGTTGGATGTAAGCATCCTTGGTTATAACCCCTGCAGCTAGACATTTGTTATTTGAAAGGATTCCTATTCTGGTCTGTCTAGATTTTTTTTTGTACTGAACTACATAGTGCTTTTTCGTCACTCAAGGTGTAATTGCACTTGTATGAGACACATTTCAACCAACTTCGCAGTAACATTCCGCGAAGAAAGATGCCTAACAAGATGCTATACTGCATGGGAACCAAAGACCAACAAACTAACTAAACATTAACGGACATGGTAGTTAACACATTAAACACATGCAAATAAAATGTTAACACATAAGAAGAAACAGAAAAAATGAAAAATAATTCTTGTTTCTAATTCCATCAGAAACTAAATGAGATATAAGCAAGGGACTATGAAAAGTGCATTTTACACAGAAGAAGAGCACTAAGCCCTTTAGCCTCCGTGTCTGTTGTTATTCAACCTTTGACGGGAGAAAGGCACTTGTTTCTTATAGAATGTGTTTTAGTTAATCATTATTTGAATTTAGAATATTCACTCTTGCTGAATGAGCATAAACACGAATTCCCCATTTTGCGAAATGACCATAATAATTTGGTGTGTAGATCACCTGCTTGTTCCATAATGATGACACCACAGAGCAATAAAGTCCGTCCCTGAATTCATCTCCTCCATTTTATTTCCAACACCCCTTGCTCCCCATATCTACCAACTACCAAAACTTTCTCAGGAAAGCCCAAAGGGTAATCCTGTTCAACTTCCGCACAGCCACCCGACTCGGGTGCTTCGAGTTTCCATAAAGGGACTAGAACGTCCCAGTTTAATAGCTAATCTCCTCCAGAGATTAAAGCACAGTTCCCTCTCCGCTTGATCCCCTCGTGCTCTGGATTACACGGAGTTAACAATCCCTGGAAATTATTCTTAATTAGAATTCAAATACTAGTCTGCACCAATACCAGGATTCAGAAATCAATCTTAATCCAATTCCATTTCATTGAGAAACTAAGAATGGCAATAGACTTTTTTTTCAACGGCTGAATATTGTAACACGAAGGTTCAAATTTTCGATTTTATATTTTTGGGATCCTCTGGTGGTCTCATTCGATTCATTGAAACAAGTTCTCATTGAATAGAAATAAATATTAAACTTTTATTGATTCAGTTTTCGAGTTTGATTTTTTTCGTAGAGCCCTAAGAATTGTGTCTTAGGGGACGGAGAGATTTCAGGAATCCTCCCTGACATTTTTGTGAGATTTTGGAGCAGAATTTTTGGAACTTGGTCCGGTAGTTACAGAGAAAATAATTTTTGACATGATCAACGTCTCGTCAAATATGAAACCAAACGACTATGAGGTGGAGGGAGCTCTTATTTCTCTTTTTAGCCGACAGCAAAAGTTTATTTTTGGAAAATTCAAGCAGTGAAGAATTAAGTGACGACAATTACGCAATATAATCTTGTATACTACTCTTTATTATTTTGTCTGTATGTCATAATAAATATGACCACATAATGACCCTCCATCCATACCACAAAGCTGTGCTTTGAAGAGGGTGAGCAATTTTTCAAACGTTTCATGTTTAGTTATAATGGCAGATAAAATATTTATCAACTAATCTACCTCAACAGGACGGAAAAAGAAAATTCTAGGAAAAAAAGAATAGCAATTCTTGTACGAGTAAAACTGGGCTTTCTGCCTTAGCTGCCATAAACAGTAAATCAAGACAACAAGTGACCAAGGAACACTGCTGACACTGCGTTTCAACAAACTATAAAAAATTTAATTTTTTTTCTCAATTTCATTTCAATGTTTTCATTTTTCAATATTTTAAGAAATTTGATTTTTTTGTTTAATGGTAAACGTTTGAACTGCAATAACGTTTTTCAGAAATTAGTTTTTTGATGCGGTCGTGCAGCATAATCGTACGAGGGAATTTTCCAAAGTTACCGTACTAAGTTTAAGTACCTATGTTAAATTGACTTGAAATTTGAGCACTTTTTGTACTTTTTGCACATTTTTTTAATGTCAAACTATCAATGTTACGGTGGAAAACTTGTTCTAAATAATTTTCTTCTACTCAAACGAAGATTTTAGATTTTATAAATTTGTTTTTTATCATTTTGTTAGCCTTAGGTTTATCGATTATCCACCAGGAAGCGGGATGTTGTTTCATGAAGGCTGGAATAGGTATTATTCCAGCCTTCATGAAACAACACCCCGCTTTCTGGTGGATAACCCGTAGAATTTTTTTAGCTTTTTCATCCAGTTCTTAGCATTTTAACACAAAGCAAGCATCGAATGAAGAGTTATGGGAGATGGCATGACGGCTTACAATGGGATTTGGATCTTGAACCACAACTGAATGTCCGTGGTTGTTGATCATCGAATAGAGTCCGGTCTCTGCTTTTCCCACATAAAACGCTAAGCAGTTTTCGGAGAGCAGCTCGTACACAAACATTGCAGTTTAGATGTCTGCAAAATCCAACTAGTGCCCATGCACCAGTATGTATGTATGTGTGTCACTAGTGTTACGAGACGTGAATTTATCCTCTTCAATTACCAAAGAATATATTTCTACATACTACACTGCTACGTTCCTGCAACAATAACTCCAAATTTGTTGAAAACGCTTTGGTTTTTAACGGAAATTCGCTAAAATCAAATCCCGGGAAAGGGCTGAGATAGAAAAGTGTGGTTGGCGCAGTTTTGCTGAAATTGTTTAAACCAAGTTTGTAACAACCTGTACAGTAAACCTGCATGCAAGGGGGGGGGGGGAGCCTACAACTGGACTAAGCAGGTGACTCAACGTATAAAGTCAGAGAACCGCAGTACTAGTATACTGATTGTACATCCTCTAATTGATTGTGAACCCGAACACTCATCTCAATTCGAGTGGTTTTGCTGGAATCTTGACAGTCGTCAAGTGAACTCGGTTATCTGAAATTACCGGAAGCGTCAATCCTTGAAAAGGTGCATAGTGGAACCACGCCGTCTTATCTGGCTGTTGGGTCAGAAGGAATATAGACTGTTTGCTCCGGTGAATTCCGGGAGATGATTTACAGTCTGACCCGATATTTAATCTCAACTTGAATTTCCTCATCCGCATCTACTCAAAATCGTTAGATGAAACGAAATGAAGAATTGCGAAATCCTGGACAAACAAATGAACCCACTGCAAATAATTGCACAACGTTTGCACTTCTTGCACTACTCTATACAGTATAGCTTTTCTGCTCATATTTAGAATGAATCTAGAATTTTCAAAATCTGCAGTTTTCGTTTATTGTAACGTTTTTAGTACAAAACTCCAAATTATTGGGGGGGGATATTCAATTTTCGAAATCTACCTATCTTGAAACGTCAACTAACGACTTCTATCTATTTATTCATTTATAATGCGGGGAAAGGCATACAGCAATGATATACAGTTGATGATACAACATGCGTGAAGAAAATGAAAACATCCGCATGCATAAACAACCAACAAAGACTACGTAACCGTAAAAAAATTAAAACGCGATTTAGGGGGAAAATATACACTTTTTCCCGTAAAAAAAGGTCTTAACGTTACCCAGTATTATTTTTACTTTCTATCACTCCAGGTGACTCTGAGAAATTGTAAAAGTCTGGGAACTTCGCAATCTCATTAAACCGCAATGATTGCAATGGTTCAATAAACGCGGCATTCTGAACAGTGGCGAATTGTAGAGACAATAAGACGGAGAAAATGGTATCCAAAATAGGAATTAGTGGAGGCATAGAAATTTTGAGGAGAGACAGCAATTTTTGTTTTGGCTGATTATTAATAACGTTCATACAAACCAAGGGGTTGAATGCAATGTTCATTATAAGCCAAAAAGTTGAATGAAACTTGGTTGACGTCAAAGGTTCGCCTTTGACGTCATTCAGCTTGATACACCGTTAGCTGTTACCTCATTCTGCCTACATAGCATAATACTCCTAACGCGTCACACCCGCGTCCCCTGGGGCTTTTACTTAAACTGATTGTCATTCTACGGGTGTTATTCAGTCGCAGTAATAAAATTCACGAAAAAAAATTCTACAGGGGCATTTTCTTCCATCCCTCTCTCCCTTCTCCATCATCCTCAACTTCCCCAATCCCAAGGACTGGACGTCCTCCTCACCAATATTATAATTTGAACTAATATTTATCTAGTTTGTCGTATTCATTGTGTCTCACTCCAGACTTTATCTTTCGGTGGGATTGAGAGAAAACTTCGTTCATTCACCAACAGCACCTTTCGAGCAAGCTAAATGAGTCATTTTTCAGAAATTTTACTAAAAGTGTCACACAAAATTATGAAAAACGTCTATCAACGATTAAAACAGAAGATGTTATATTTCAATTTAAATGGATATTTCAGCAAAATGAACTCAAAAAAAGGTTAGCAACAAAGAGCTAGGTTATTTCACAACGGAAACTCAAATTGATGTAGAAAATTGTACGACAATGTGATTGAACGTGCGAGAACAAATTTTCTTACAATTAAATTTATAGTTAACAATTTTTCACACAAGAATTGTTCCAATTCCAAATTAATGTCAATTAACGCGATCATTTTAAAAAATTCGTTCATACGACCACGCTGCATGATTGGAACTTTTTCCCTTTTTGGGGCCAGAATAGCCTTTTTTCAAAACTGCGCGCTGTGATGACGTCATTCAGGGAATTCCTCATTCATTGGAGGGATTCTCTGAATCATGCCATGAGACGATCCTGTGAATAGGAGCCGAATGAGTAAATAAGTAGAGAGAAAGTGGATTTCTGGTGCTGGCGAAAGGGAGATTGCCATGAAATGCTACGCTTGTGGTTATAATATGAAACAGAATCTGGAGAGGGCCACAAGATGGGAATACTACTGAAACTGAACTTAGAATGGTTTACTGCTGAAAGTTCGGGAACAGCAATATTACTGGTAATAACCGTTAGAGGGGAGGGCTCCAGTTCCGGGGGTGAACCAGGTGTATTAGTAAAGGGACCAAACTTGTAGACAACAGACTTCGGGGGGTTCCCCACAGCCCCTGCGTCAACTGAAGGTTAAGTCTGAATGGTGGAGGAGGCCGAGGGTGTTTGATTATAATTATTAGATAGGAATTCCGTGTATGTAGGGGAAAATCCAGGGGTGAGGAAGATATTCCCGCAGGATGATCTTGAAAGGGGTGAACTCGCAGAGGGAGGGCAGGGCTCGGGAGGGAAGTGGGAGATAGAGAGGGGAAACAGCTGTACCGTACGAGATGAAAAGAGATGAAACGAAGGGATGAACGTGATTTCGGGGGGATAGACTTTCGATAGCAGGGGAGGAGGAGCGCCATTGATCCTGGACCGTAGCCCGTGACGTCATGTTGGAGGGGTAAGGAGAGGACGAACGGGGTGAAGGGGTAAAGGGATGATTGGGTAAAGCGAAGGGTGGTTAGGTAAAGGAGAATGGAGGGGGTGAAGACGCCGGGGGTGGGGAAAAATGCGGAGGCGGTCAACCAAAATGATGAAGTGAACCCTCTACCGTTAGTAATTCACTAATTAAAGGGCTCACACGGCTTCATAATTCAATAAAATTTCGAGATTGAGTCCGCAACGTTATTTTCAACTCGGAAAACGGTCATTCCGCGTTATACATACGTATTAAACTTTTGCAACATCCCAAAGGGTCAAAAAAACGTAACGGCAGGCTCGTTTTCAGCGAGTTTTCGTCAAAAAATAAAGCAATTGCTATATTCTGTTCTGTATTGTGTTCGTGTTTACCGTATATTTCGTTTCAACAGTCTTTATTCCCCTATTCTACAGAAGGAATGAATAAAGCGAATGAATTCACAGATGCTGCTAGACGAAACAAGGTTCTTGAATTTTATTCTGTTCTGAAAGATTGTCCTTAGGAGGAAACACGAACCTTCTTTTGCAAGTAACGAGTGTAATTACATCTACCTACGAACATTTTACCCATACCACTACCACTGTTGGAATTTTGGCCGTAAATATTCAACAAACAAAACTTTGTCTACTGTTTGTACATTTTGTTTCCATTCTTGAATTGTATACCTTACCTACAAATCTGAGCAAAGTTTTTGCACAGTGGAATTGAACTAAGGGAGCAAAGTACCTGTGGGATTTGTAACAGTATCACGCCAAATGTTTTTCAAGACTGTTTCTGTTTTTTTTTTTTTTTTTTTTTTGGTTTATCATTTAATAATAAACCATTGTAATCGCTCCGGAAAAAAAAATTCTAACCCCCCCTGAAAATTTCTTGGTTTCCGTTTCAAAAGGTGTAGAATCCGAATACGCAATAAAAAAAACGGCGCAAATTCTTTCACTGGGGTTTATTATTCAATTGGCTTGCGTTCATAATTTGAATTTCTACTAAGCTTTCGAGTGTGCGCGTTTCACAGGATAGAGCGATTATTGAATTTCAGGAGATATTATGCATGGAGCACGTAAATCTGTCTCAACCAAAATACCTATTTGGATTGATCAGTTGATCATATTTTTGTGCCTCCTGAAATTCAATATTCGCTCTATCCTGTGAAACGCGCACACTCCAAAGCTTAGTAGAAATTCAAATTATGAACGCAAGCCGATTGAATATTAAACCCCAGTGAAAGAATTTGCAGCGTTTTTTTAATGAACCTCAATACCCCCCCTCCCCCCCACAAAGAAACATCCATAATTTATCGGACGGACGGAAAAACTTTTATTTCAGATCCGTATTCTACACCCTTTGAAACGTAAACCATGAAATTTTCAGGGGGGTTAGAATTTTTTTTCCAGAGCGTTACAATGGTTTATTATTGAATAATAAACCAAAATTTTCCGTCCGTACGCCGTACGCACGATTTCTCCCGAACGGCTGGAGCAAAAGATCTGAAATTTTCAAGAAAAATCTATCTTGGTCCGACGACGCCCCAATTCTTGAGCCAGCTCTCTCACTCGATTTAAAGTGCCCTTTAAAGGCTGTCAAAGTTTTGTAAAATCCCTAAAAACCTCAAAACAAGTCAAAGCGGCCTAAATTTGTACTCTTTTTAAGAACATACCATGAGGAATCGAATGAGTTCCTCCCCACGTCCGTAGGTCAAACCATTCCCGATTTATGGTGCCAACATTCGCGTTTTTTGGTTTATTATTGTTTGTTTGTAACCTAGTGATGTCCGGCCGATAGCGTCGAGTTGTAGTGAATGTGGATACTGGAGTGATAGTCGATGTGGATACTGGAGTGATAGTCGATGTGGATACTTGTAGTTTATAGCCGATACACGGGTTGAAGCATTCTGATATGCATGAAACGCTGATAATATATAGGTAAATATTATTCAATATTATTACTGGAGTTTATTATTTAATATTATTACTGGGGTAAATAAGTATTCTGTCACTGGGTTTTATTATTCAATTGGCTTGCGTTCATGATTTGAATCTGTACTAAGCTTCGGAGTGTTCGTGTTTCACAGGTGATAGAGCAAATAAAAACGGAGTAAGATGGAACGTTGTCTACATTTCCACGAAAGTAAAGAGTTACACTGTTAAATCGATTTCGACGGTTAGGTCATCATCAGTAACAAACATGAACTCATGTTTGAGTGACTTAGTCCGTATCGGTGATGGAGCGATTACTGAATTTCAGGAGATGTGCATAGATCACGTAAATCTGTTCTCAACCAAAATACCTATTTGGACTGATCAGTTGATCATATTTGTGTGCCTCCTGAAATTCAATAATCGCTCTATCACCCGTGAAACAGACACACTGCAAATTCTTTCTGCGTGGTTTATTATTCAATTTTATTCATTTGAGCTGCATTCATGATTTGAATTTCTACTACGCTTTGGAGTGTGCGTGTTTTACAGGTGATAGAGCGATTATTGAATTTCAGGAGATATGAAAGAAAGAAAGAAAACATATTTATTTATCGATATAAGTAATACATGCAAAATAGTTGTAAATATGCTACAGCAATGGACTTGATGTCCCTCTGCCGGAATGAACCGAGCCACCAATCAATTAGACAATCTTAACTTATTTTATTACATTTATTTCAAAGGATCACCAATTAAACTCTGCGACCAGGTAGGAACGATATCGCCAAGAGTGGAATGCAAAATTCGCCACAGCCAACCATTCATCTTTTTTGTTCAGTAGCTCATGCCATCATTCAGCATGAGTAGCGCACCCTAAGCCTTAAAATCCACCGAAGAACCCATAGTGGATGATCCCCATCCATCAACAGGTTTGCAGGACTGACTTCCGGGTGCAGAAGAGGGTAAAGAGGGTTCCTTGAATTCCGGGCACTTTCTCTCATATCATCCAACCAGCTGCGACAAACCCCATCCACCAACAATTCCACCTGCTCGGCCATTCATTCAGCCTCTCCAGATCTCCATGGAACTCACATCCGTCTCGCTGCGCTAGTTCAGTGAGAGCTCGAAACCATGACACCCCAGTCCTGACAACCTCCCTTGCGACTATACCTGGGTACCTGTCATTTGGCATTTTCAATGCTTTAACTATATACTTGCAGGTCAAGGACAGGGTATACACATAAATGGGTGGGGCACCAGACTCCAGGTACACAAAATAATTTGGAGTATTCCTTGGCAGAGAGAAGACCAGTTTGACAAAATATCTCAATACCTGCTCGAGGGTGTTTGAGATGACATAACCCGTCACCTGTGCACCATAACACAAGATGGCTCTTGCAACAGCATTGAAAATTTTATATTTGACTGAGGCTGGGATGTACGGGCGGCAAAAGAGGGTTTTATACATACTGTTAATAGCCAACTTTGCAGCCGCAGGTCTCTCTGAATAATGTCTGCTGTATGAAAGTTTTGTAGTGAGGGTGACTCCGAGGTATCTGTAAGAGTTCCCATCAAAAAAAAATTTGTCCCCTGATCCAAGCTTCCCACCTCTACGGAAAACCATAACTTGGGACTTATTGAGGTTTACAGTTAACCCCCATTTGTAGGTGTACTCCTGCAGGCCATAGAGGTTTCTTCGAAGGTCATACTGATACTCAGCCAGAATCACAATATCGTCTGCGTACATCAGGGCTTTAATTGTGGAACCACCAACCTTAACTCCACATGGCAAGGATTCTACGGTCATTTATATATAGAGCAAAGAGCTATGGACTCAACAAGCACCCCTGTCTCACTCCACATTCTATTGGAAATGCCTGGGAGAGACCATCAGTTCCCCATACTGCTCCTTTGCCAATCTCATACATTGACCGCAATGCTGCTATGAAGTGCTGACCCACCTGAGCCGCATTGAGCTTCTGGAAAAGTAAATTATAGAGCGATTATTGAATTTCAGGAGATATGCATAGACCACGTAAATCGGTTCTCAACCAAAACACCTATTTGGATTGATCAGTTGATGATATTTGTGAGCCTCCTCTACATCAGTCTACCTTTGGCTACATTGTTTAAATTTGGATTTGGGGAAGTTTTAACGCATCTGTAAGACAGACAGACACACAGACAGACACGGAATCAAAATTGTTCAGAAAGGTCTAAAACGCAAAATGCGAGTGGAATTTTTGTTGGAGCCAAAAAATGTTCACACTCCGAAAGTGAAAACAATTCTTCCGCTACCCTGGTAGTCTCGGAAGCAAAAAAGTTGGAGTCAGGAATAAACTTAGTAGTTATCAGAAAAAGCAGGTTTTGACTGAGAAAACATGAATATTTCATTATACTTTATACTTTAAAAAGTCACACCTTGGATTCGGGTTACAAAACTTCAATTTCAAGCGAATTCATCGTAGAATCAGGAAATTAGAGTGAAATGTAAGCAAGCTAAAGTAAATTTTGAAAAAATACACAAAACATTATGAATTTTCAGAAGTTGGCAAAAAATCATCAATTCTTTAATTGTATCCTTGGTTATTTTCATATCCGTATTTGAGATTATGAGCGATAAGGAGCTTACATTAGTATTGCGATTTTATGAAAGCAAATAATTCATTCATCTCAAGAGATAAGCCATTACTATTTCTCTAATCGCTGCATAGATTTAAAATCCTTTCGCCGAAGAATTGACGAAGCCCATTCACTCCGTCGTATTGCGGACCCCCAACAGTTTTAACAGATAAAGAAAACCCTTCTCTCCGGAAAAACTTTTTTTCCAAGCTGGATTTCCCCTCCCCAACGAGCCGGCTACCCACCTGTCGCCGATATTTAATTAAGTTTCCCGTTTTCTTCGCTCAGAATTAAACCGGCTACTTCCATTATACATAGTACTTTCACATCTTCTCCCTCTACCAACCCTACCGTTTTCAATTGTTCTTATACAATTCTAATTCTCCCTCGTTTTATTACAATCGCCCGTTCCTCCGCCCCCAAAAATTAATATTTAAAAAACAAAATCTTGAAAAATACAACAGCTTTAAACTCAAGATTGCGCCCAACAGCTTCTTTTTTTCAAGTTCTATCTACATTTTTTTCAGCTTTCATTCTTTCTTGGCAAACGTCCTTTCTGTAGAGCTATTTGAGCCAGATGTAAACCAAATTTTTTGTATGGAGAATTGACACAAATACACAGAGAGAGAGAGAGAGAGAGAGAGAGAGAGAGAGAGAGAGAGAGAGAGAGAGAGAGAGAGAGAGAGAGAGAGAGAGAGAGAGAGAGAGAGAGAGAGAGAGAGAGAGAGAGAGAGAGAGAGAGAGAGAGAGAGAGAGAGAGAGAGAGAGAGAGAGAGAGAAGTTTTCAGCCTCGTGGACTCTACTATTCATTATATTGGTGTAATTAGAAGAATAGAAAATTACTTAGCCATTAATTGAAATATACTCGACAACTCACTCGACCTACTTCCTTCCTTTCTAATCTTTGGCCCAATCACTAGGCATTTTTTCATTTTTTACTTCACCATGCATCTTTTTTACTTCTTTCGAATGCTTGATCCCATCACAAGGAATCTGTCACTTTTCATTTGTATATAAGGACCATGTTCACTCATATCTTCTTCTTTGTAGTGTTATGACGATTTTGTTACACTTCAAACTAGTCTACAAGGGTTCAACTCTCTTTTTTGTTGAAACAGACTGTTGTGTCAATCTTATGTTTTTTATTTGAATACTCTCCTATCTTCTACTAATCCCATGGAGTAAAATCGAGACATCTGACACGAGTTTGTCTTATCAAGCAGAAGGAGGTAGTATCTAATTTAATTTGTCAACAAACAGAAGTTGAAGATGAATTATCAATGAGAGAGATCGAAATGAGTTTCTGCGAGGTGGAGTCATAAACGCTTTGACCGACTGAAGCCACTCAACAGGGAAGCTAATACTGGACAATTTGCGGCGTCTCTATTAAATCAGCCGAAGACTCAATCTCGCCAGGTGAGGCACTTGATTAACTAAATCGAGCCACGACGGTGCTTCCTTAACCTGAAATAGGTCGGTTAAGTCGACAGGTTGAAAAAAGTAATCCACTCGGGAGGTTCAGGCGTCGTGAAGAGGGGAAGAGGGGGTAATCTTCCCGCAGACTTAAGGCTGGGTTAGCGGCGAGTGCCGCTCGAGGAAGTCACACCTTACTGGACATCTCAAGGGTTTTCGCTGGATTTCACACGAGCTAAACTCAATACTCGACCTCCATTGTAGACAAGAGTTGGGGAAGGTATCTCTTTTCAACTCCAATCTTCTAGAGAAACGATGAGCTCTTTATCAAAAGAACCAATTTCGGTAAACCTTTACCTTTACGATTACGGCCATGTTATTCAACGAAATTTGTCATGTTGGTAATATTTGTGCTTGCGCATGAGCAGACGTTGTACATCGATCCAACTTGTAAAATATAAACCTACTAAAAGCTCAATTCTTTGATTCTCGGAGTTTCAGAAGTAACAATCATAGCAGGTTTCCACAAGTGCAGTACCAACACCCACTCACAGAGACATTTATTTATTTATTTTTTTTTTTTTAATAATTTGAAGGGTTTTCTTTATCTGTTAAAACTGTTGGGGGTCCGCAATACGACGAGTGAATGGGCTTCGTCAATTCTTCGGCGAAAGGATTTTAAATCTATGCAGCGATTAGAGAAATAGTAATGGCTTATCTCTTGAGATGAATGAATTATTTGCTTTCATAAAATCGCAATACTAATGTAAGCTCCTTATCGCTCATAATCTCAAATACGGATATGAAAATAACCAAGGATACAATTAAAGAATTGATGATTTTTTGCCAACTTCTGAAAATTCATAATGTTTTGTGTATTTTTTCAAAATTTACTTTAGCTTGCTTACATTTCACTCTAATTTCCTGATTCTACGATGAATTCGCTTGAAATTGAAGTTTTGTAACCCGAATCCAAGGTGTGACTTTTTAAAGTATAAAGTATAATGAAATATTCATGTTTTCTCAGTCAAAACCTGCTTTTTCTGATAACTACTAAGTTTATTCCTGACTCCAACTTTTTTGCTTCCGAGACTACCAGGGTAGCGGAAGAATTGTTTTCACTTTCGGAGTGTGAACATTTTTTGGCTCCAAAATCAAAAATTCCACTCGCATTTTGCGTTTCAGACCTTTCTGAACAATTTTGATTCCGTGTCTGTCTGTGTGTCTGTCTGTCTTACAGATGCGTTAAAACTTCCCCAAATCCAAATTTAAACAATGTAGCCAAAGGTAGACTGATGTAGAGGAGGCTCACAAATATCATCAACTGATCAATCCAAATAGGTGTTTTGGTTGAGAACCGATTTACGTGGTCTATGCATATCTCCTGAAATTCAATAATCGCTCTATAATTTACTTTTCCAGAAGCTCAATGCGGCTCAGGTGGGTCAGCACTTCATAGCAGCATTGCGGTCAATGTATGAGATTGGCAAATGAGCAGTATGGGGAACTGATGGTCTCTCCCAGGCATTTCCAATAGAATGTGGAGTGAGACAGGGGTGCTTGTTGAGTCCATAGCTCTTTGCTCTATATATAAATGACCGTAGAATCCTTGCCATGTGGAGTTAAGGTTGGTGGTTCCACAATTAAAGCCCTGATGTACGCAGACGATATTGTGATTCTGGCTGAGTATCAGTATGACCTTCGAAGAAACCTCTATGGCCTGCAGGAGTACACCTACAAATGGGGGTTAACTGTAAACCTCAATAAGTCCCAAGTTATGGTTTTCCGTAGAGGTGGGAAGCTTGGATCAGGGGACAAATTTTTTTTTGATGGGAACTCTTACAGATACCTCGGAGTCACCCTCACTACAAAACTTTCATACAGCAGACATTATTCAGAGAGACCTGCGGCTGCAAAGTTGGCTATTAACAGTATGTATAAAACCCTCTTTTGCCGCCCGTACATCCCAGCCTCAGTCAAATATAAAATTTTCAATGCTGTTGCAAGAGCCATCTTGTGTTATGGTGCACAGGTGACGGGTTATGTCATCTCAAACACCCTCGAGCAGGTATTGAGATATTTTGTCAAACTGGTCTTCTCTCTGCCAAGGAATACTCCAAATTATTTTGTGTACCTGTAGTCTGGTGCCCCACCCATTTATGTGTATACCCTCATGGAATACCCTGTCCTTGACCTGCAAGTATATAGTTAAAGCATTGAAAATGCCAAATGACAGGTACCCAGGTATAGTCGCAAGGGAGGTTGTCAGGACTGGGGTGTCATGGTTTCGAGCTCTCACTGAACTAGCGCAGCGAGACGGATGTGAGTTCCATGGAGATCTGGAGAGGCTGAATGAATGGCCGAGCAGGTGGAATTGTTGGTGGATGGGGTTTGTCGCAGCTGGTTGGATGATATGAGAGAAAGTGCCCGGAATTCAAGGAACCCTCTTTACCCTCTTCTGCACCCGGAAGTCAGTCCTGCAAACCTGTTGATGGATGGGGATCATCCACTATGGGTTCTTCGGTGGATTTTAAGGCTTAGGGGTGCGCTACTCATGCTGAATGATGGCATGAGCTACTGAACAAAAAAGATGAATGGTTGGCTGTGGCGAATTTTGCATTCCACTCTTGGCGATATCGTTCCTACCTGGTCGCAGAGTTTAATTGGTGATCCTTTGAAATAAATGTAATAAAATAAGTTAAGATTGTCTAATTGATTGGTGGCTCGGTTCATTCCGGCAGAGGGACATCAAGTCCATTGCTGTAGCATATTTACAACTATTTTGCATGTATTACTTATATCGATAAATAAATATGTTTTCTTTCTTTCTTTCATATCTCCTGAAATTCAATAATCGCTCTATCACCTGTAAAACACGCACACTCCAAAGCGTAGTAGAAATTCAAATCATGAATGCAGCTCAAATGTATAAAATTGAATAATAAACCACGCTGAAAGAATTTGCAGTGTGCGTGTTTCACGGGTGATAGAGCGATTATTGAATTTCAGGAGGCACACAAATATGATCAACTGATCAGTCCAAATAGGTATTTTGGTTGAGAACAGATTTACGTGATCTATGCATATCTCCTGAAATTCAGTAATCGCTCCATCACCGATAGGTATAGTCGCTTTCGTGGGGCGCCCTCCAGAAACCTACATGAACATACCCCAATTGTTTGAACGGAATCTTACAAAATGATGGAAGATCATAAGAACCCGACGTTACACAAAATTCGTTTTTGCGGGCTACTGCTGCTAGTTCTGCTAATATTGATTCAACGGCAATTAAATTAATAGGGGACCCACCTACTAGTTACCCCCTTACAAATTCATCAAAACCGGGGAAATACTTGGAACAGTTTTGAGCGAGACAAGGAATTTGCGCGAACAGAAAAGAACTTAAATTGATCAATAAGCTCCGAAATGCAGGAAATCAAGTAGAACAAGGAACTGATGAGTTGCAATGATGAGGTATCGTAACTTCTTGATCAGCTGAAGAGGAAAACTGTTGGGAAGCTCAAATACAACCTGCATTGATCAATAAGGTGGGTGTGTGGTGACTGAAGGTCCACCAGGCCTCAAGCAGAAGTATCAGGTCTATTTCACGCCGTTCTACTCCTGAGGATTTCAATCACAGGATTAGCTTCTGACTGCATTATGATTACTGAGCTACCATGACTAGATACAAAGACCAGATACTGTTCCCTTCCTGTTTTCCTAAAAAAGCTCCTCCGAGACTGCTGAGTCTACAAGGACGAAATGCCTTGACAAAGGGATTATCTGGAGTTGCTACAAAGTTAGTTAATAGATTCTTGTTACGTCCATATCGAAATAACCATTGTAACAACCAAAAACCTTGATAATGGTATATTACTTTCATAGGTTATTTCGAGTTTGAGAATTAGCTCCTGTGATAACCTATAAATTTTCTTCTGGAAAGTTTTTTGGAAATGGCAGATATGCAGTCATCCAGTTTGATAATTGAAGCCTCAATTTTCTCGGTCCCAAAAGTAACGAATTCTAAGAAGCCCCTGCACATAATATACAGGAAGAGTAGTGAGTTTAACTGTTGTAACAGAAAGAGCGACGTTCAACATTTTGTTTCATTATTTTCAATAATGAATCTTAGTAATCGTATGGCAAAAATTGTTTATAAACCCCCCCCCCCCCCCACAACGTTGTCATTTTACGTTTTAAGGTGTGTAGATTCAAAATCTGTAGCGTCCGTCCACCGTGTGGACCATAAAAGGCCTTAATCGATGATGGACTGCACTTAGAGTCTAGAAAGTCTGGACTTCTAGCCATTCCAATCGCCTCACAGCTCAAGTGCTAAGGGCCAAAAACATGGTTTTTCGGAGTTTTACTGAGATAGGCACAAAGGGGTGTCATTTTATGGTAATTTTGGACGGGGAAATCGACTGGGATAGGTATCAGATCCGTAGAAATTCTGCCATAGCAAATAAGCGAGATTTCTGTGCCAAAAAATTATATTATGTGTAATACGGAACACTTGTTTAAACACATCAAGATGTGTTGAAATGTTCTGATTTCTGGGATTGACTCAGTATGCATACTGGAGTCGACTCGGTCGATTTACTCCTTCGGATTCTATCATATAATCCCGATGAAAAATTATACAGTAATACGTTCTCCTCACCAATATACCCTCGGGCAAGTATCATCTCAACCATCCACAAGAAAAGTGGCGTTCTAATGTAAAACCCTTGTCTCCAGTTGGCGAGGAAAGAGCCCCGTTGTAATACTCCTGACAGATCCACAGCCATATTTCTCTTCGAGGAAGATGTATCTTGAAGGTCCCAGGTCTAGAGCGGGAGTCTAGGAGCAGGTCCATATTTTTGGAAACTTCATCGACTACGTTGTACCCCACAAAAGGGAGAAAAAAACTTCAACGGCCGGAATATTCTCCTAAAATACGGGCTCCACGAGTACCATTCCACAGTACGGAATTAATTTGAGAATCTTTGAAATTATACATGAGGCATACGACGGTTTCTAGGTTCGTCCTATAATACTAATATGATGAAAAGTAATTCAATACTAGGATGTGGTGAATAGTATTAATTAATATCCGAACGATTATCTTTTCAATTTGAATTCTCATTGGATTTCTACTGTCCACGTCCTATACATATTTTTTTGAAAGGCAGAGATAAACAAGATTACGAAAACGGAAAAAACCACAACAGCGCGCCAAAGAAAACAAATATATGAGGAGGCACCTCGATCTTCGTATTTCTAAAGAAAAAAGAAAATAATATTATGGGTGGATCTCACCAGTATATGTCTAGACAGAGGAGGATGTTAAATCTTATTTGAATGTGGGGAGAAACGCAAACTTGAGCGGATGATGGCCGGCGAGTTACTGGTCTCTTATGAGACCACCTTGGACTGCCTGATATGAACAAGCCCCCCACAACGACAAATGTCTCGCTCGATAATTTTACATAATGACATATGTTGGGTTTGTACAACCCGCCATCCCCCTTTCCGATTGCAAATTCAAAATTTCCAAAAAAGGGAAACAGCAAGGAAGGAAGTAAAACAAAAAACAATAATTAAAATCAGATGACAATAGTGAATGTAGGTTTAACAATTTATCACTGACACTCCCTCCATTCACCCTCCTCTTTAATTAAATTTGAAAGTTCGGAAATGTGATTCAAAATTACATCGATATTCTTGATCGAACATAATAAGCTGTATGAGCAGCGCTTGAGTATATTGCCTATTACCCCATACAGCCAGGTTATCACTGATACCCCTCCATTCACCCCCTTTCTTAATGAAAATTGAAAGTTACAAAATATGTTTGCATATTGAGCCAAAATCTTAATTGTACAAAAAAGTGTGAGGTTTGTAGATCAGCTACAGTATTATTGGGATCCAACAACAAAGGAATCATCGAAATTGATTAACAGTTGCAGGCTGGGCACAGTAGACAAAATTGTCACACACAGAAATAGCACAAGAACATTAACCACAGTTCACCACAAATTCAGACTGTTAATGGTCTGAAACGGATTTGTTTTCCGTTAGTTTCAGTTTTTTCCTTGTTTGAGTTCCCCCCCCCCCCCCCCCCCGTCCAGATCAATCCTAATAGGCATCTTCTACGGACGAAGCCTTGCTTTAAAGAGACGTCCTACAATTCTTCCGGGAGCTCTGAGGCAACATGATTGAGAAATTCTACTTTAGAGGAAAGCAAAAAAGTCTACAAAGTTGGGGGAGGCACGCAACTTCTTCCTATGCGTACCAAGAATTATAGACCATTGCACTATTTTTAAAAGTCTTCAAGTAAAAATGTGTAGCAATGAAACTACCGTAGGGGACTGCAGAAGGTATCCCAATTTTGAGAAAAAGTTTTTAATGAATAGATTAATAAATGGAGGAAATAATAGAGAGCTTCTGATGTAAATGTTTGCAATCATTCACTGAAAACAAGAATTTAAGTAAGGTGTACCAATCGCATGCCAAAACCAAACCCAAGACGTTTTCTGAATGTAATATTATTCAGCCTGTCACGAAGAATAAATATGTCCCAGACCGACAATAGGGTCAGTGTTCTGTTTCCTCGACACAATAAGAAGATAGAAATACCAAAAACATAGAAAGTTATGACTTCAGATGTTTCCCGTCAGTGAAAAAACTTTTCTAAGATATTGAATCTCGAATTGAAGGGAATGGAACGGTAAGCGAAAATCGAATACCGTACCGTCAAAACGAGCGAGAGCCATAAATTTTCGTCGTCGCAAAACAAAATAACACTTATAGGCGACTGAAAAGCGACCGTTGCTTTACCAGGAGCGGTCGTAGAGAGCGATGAATTACGACTTCCGCCAAAACGGTTGGAAATGCACAGCGGACGGCGACCGACGTCGCATACCGGACGAGAAATAAACGATCACTTTGACAAAATAACGAGAGAAAAAAAACCCTCTGATGGCGAAGAGGAGGGGAAAGAGGAAGGGGGATTCGACCGAGCCAAATACCAATAATACGGGCGTAAGAACGTTTTGGATGGCTTGCAGATGGGATAGGAGCCAACAATTTAATACAATGTAACGGCAGTCGGGATTCCAAGAGTGCATGGTGTTTTCCCCGTCGTGGCGACTTTTTTTTTTTTTTTTTGCTACCAACAAATTGCTTCGTTAGGCTATTTAAAGTAGGAGCCAGGGAAGGTGGAGTTTAGAGAAACATGAATTATTTGATTTCTAGGACTTCCCTCTGAAGCAAAGCTTCGACAAAACAGGGACGCCTATTAGAATGCACTCAGTGTGGGACATCCGAAACATGAGAAAACGAAACTGAATACAAATCCGTTGCAGACCACACTAAGAGCAAATCCGAGAAATAAATTACAAGTGTGCGTGTGGGAGGCAAATTTTATGGACAATTCCCAGCATGCAATTGAGGAGCTTGTTTCCCAAAGGTACTATACCTGTTTTCGTCATAAGCGAGAAATTCAAGGAAAACCATTACAAGCTAGACCTCGTCAAAGAGCCCCAAGTCAAAAAACTTTTTTAAATGTATTCTTCATTTAATATTACAAATTTTGCAAAAAGGAGCAAGTTATTTCGAGACTTCAATTAATTTAGATGGAACTTTGAAATTTAAAGATTTTGGATATAGTAGTCAAACCTGGCGTTTAGTACTTTTTGAAACCGAACCAAATGGACTTGGTACGTTTTGAAATCAAATCTTTTCCCCATGTTCATGGACTTTACCAATCTTCCCGAAGCTGTGGGCTGCAGGCTGGATTGCTGGAACCTTAGATTTCTAAGCAAAGAGGTACTCCTAGAACGAAACAGGCTGTATACAAATCACTTTATGTTCCAGCATAAACACCCACAGTTCCGAATCTTGGGCACTCACTAACAAAGAATATGAACGACTACAAACACCACAAATGAAATATCTTAGGAAAGTGGCTAGGAAAACGCGATGGGATAGAGTGCGAATAACAGCGATATGTAAGAAACCAGCCATACGACCCATAGAGCATTTTGTCAAGGAATTACACTTGCGATGGTTCTGCCACATCTCGAGGATGCAAGACACCCGCCTCCCGAAGAAAGCCTTTGAAGCTCAACACGGCTGAACAAGACCCCGAAGTGGAAAAATAATAATGTGGCTGGACAATGTTCAGACTGTAGTCCGAGAAAGAGTCTGATGCGAGGGAGTGAAGTAGACGTGCCAGAATAGGACTGAATGACGTCGCGTTTCTCAATCCTCTACACAAATTGAAGTATTTTCAATAATGAACCGCTGTAATCGACCAAGAAAAAACAATTTTTTAACCCCTACTCCCACCCGCCCAATATTGTTGGTTTGCTTTTCAATATAGATAGGTTTCAAAAATCGAACTTTAAGAAATCCGTGCGACCGCCCACCGTACGAAGTTTTTCTTCGAAAATACTGACTCGAAGTTTGTGAAAATTGGCTCTAACATCCAACATTGATACGGAATGAACCTGTGTAATCGACCGAGAAAAAAAACCTGCTCGGTTCATGTGCGCAGTGCTCTATTCCAAACTTACCCTTATTCTCCCCACCCGATAAGCGAACTTACTATTCTTGTAACAATTACAAACTGTAGATTACCCAGTGATAAAGATAGATATCATTAGATAATTGAAACGGAAACAGGATTGTAAGTCTACCACTTCAACATGAATGAACGCTCTCGAAATCGCAACTAGGAAAGAGTCTATGATCACTATTGTTTAGTTTCACTGATTTACTAATATAGTTTTGTCTAAAACTAAAGTTTTCCAATAATTGACTTTCATGTTTTCATCAAACACAATTTGTCTGCTAGGAGCACGATCAATAAAATCAGTAATAATTTATCGTCACATGTATCCAAAACATCGTTTCCGCCAGTTGTACTTCCCCCAAAACAGCAAGTCCGCATTACCACTGACCCTAAAACGTCTGATCGACATCAAGATTATACGGCCGATATGGTTGTATGACTGAAAAATATTGGGATCAGCTTCCAACTCACAAATAAAAAGGATCCAGACATTCAAAAACAGAGTGCTTAGAACTATTTCGGGTGCCCCGTGGTACATCATGAACTCCCTCTAGCACAGAGATCTTCCTGAAGAGAATTCCTGAAGTTACTGAAGGGTTAAGTTTCACGTATCGAAAACTAAAAAATGCAATGCGAGACCATCCAAACAACCTCATAGCCCATTTTTTAAACAACCCTCCTCCACCACGGCCAGAACACCGCCTGAAACGCTAAAGACCATCAGACCTACTGTGAACGATTTAATTATGCCAACTATACTATCTATTATCTGTCACTGATTAAAACAAGTCCTACTCAATGTTATTAACATTTGAAACGTTTTGCTATTTATTTATAATGTTATTGTTATTCTCTTACTTAGTAGATAATTACTAATGGGGGCTGTCAGTAATGTAGGAAAAATTTACAATAAAGCTGAAAAATTTATACAAAAAAATAAAATAAAAACGTCTCCAAAAACATCAACCACTTTCCCCGTCGAAATAATCCGTTCCTAAGTACCTACTCTTAGTTAATGGCCACGAATTAAACAATAAAGATATACATATATGCTATACATTTTGGTTTCTGAACCAAAGTTCATATTTTTTGTCGTGGAATCGTATTCAAATCGTATTCGTATCCAAATGTTTATTCCCAATAAAACGATTTTGAACCATTCAATTTCATCAAATTTTGAGAATGATTGAGAACTGCCTTCAAAACGACATTCTATACGTTTTTGTTTTTCGCTAATTGGATGATTGCGGTAACACACCCCGAAATTATTGGATTGATTTTGTTGTTATTTCCAGCAGCAAGGTATATATACCTACTAATGGGTCTAAAGAAATCTACTGTTCCTATACTGCAATTAAAGCAGATTCCATTCCGAAAACTAAATTGTAACATGATGACCTCAAAGTGGGAAGGGGAGAGGGGGTCACAACACGATAATATAGTTGAAATAAAAATAGCTGAAACAATGAAAAAAAGTTCATGAGGGTTAAAAGCCAAATCAGCTTCAACAAGAAAATGCCTTCCCTGAATATTACAAATAATGTATAAGTTTCCATAAAGGGGTTGAAGGAATTGAGCCAGTAAGGCAATTTTTAGATGAACTTGATGATGAATGAGTACTCAGAGGATTGTTTAGTACTACTATTTGGTTCCTGTCCATTTTATTTATTCGTCTTTCCCAAGTGAGAAAATAACCGCTACTACCAAATCGCAGCTTCTCGTATCCAAGCGTTTCTTACAGCAGGGATCAATTTTTTTCAAATAGATATTTAAGGCAGGGATGTAAAGATTTATGTGATATATTTAAACAATTTTAAAGCAAATTCGCACCATGAAAAAAATGGTAATACGTTTCTAACAAACAACGTTTTTATTATTCTTTCAGAGTGTGATCAAATCGGACGGGATGTGAAATTTCTGCACAGGCGTAAGTCGTACAATGACGGTACTTGTGAGTAGGTACTAACGAGGAATGTAATACCTATAAGAATGGCCACAGATGGTGCGATATCAGAAGAAATTAGCTCGTTTAATGAACACTTGATCATCACACTGGCGATTTAGTCACAAGATGATGGTTCGGTATGTATCCGTTATGGAAAAAAATAAACTTTATTCACTGGAAGTCTTTAGGTTGTTATCTACCCACCATCAACAACAGTGATGGTCCAATGCATTGAGTACCTGGCGTCATTGTTTTGCTCAATATCAGCACAATAGACTATTGAATTGTATCGATTCATACATTAACCAGCTGGTCGAACACATACATAAAGAGAAAAACTCGCTAGGGGATGGGGAAGTACCAGGACTTTTCCAAGGCTGGGAAAAAGGAGTGGGAGAAGCATAGGTTTTTATTTTATTTGTGGCCCGATACTCGCCCAAAAAAAGAAAAAGAAAATGCAGAAGAAGTCGGGGAGGGGGTCGGATTTAGACACCAAAATGGCCTTAGGGGTTGAAGGGAGAGGGTGGGAGGGGCGTGGCCTTCGTTCTGGGGGATCAATACGAGCTCAGACTCAGCGAGTCAATGACAGGGACCAAGTAACAGCATCCGAAGGTACTTCTACCTGAAACCGGTCATTCTACGACGTTAGATGACTTTTCAAACCATGAAGCTATGTTGTATTCGATTAATATCATTAATAAAAGAGGATAGTATTAGAATAACCTAGATTTGACTTCACTAATTTCGAAGAATGGTCAAAACTAAATTTGTCCTTAAAGTGGTGCTCTCTGACTTACCCACAGGTACAATGAAACTGCGGTAGGTATGTTTGAGGTGCCAAAATCAAATTATGGAGTCCGTATATCAACGGCAGGTAGGGGATGGAATTTGTTACAATCACACCGTGTGGACGTGCTTTTCTGTTTAAGAGAGCGTAACGTCGGACCATAGCTGAAAAGTGAGGCGAAAACGGAAATCGATAACTTGAAAGGCACAAGAGCTTACCTTAGAAAATCAACCTGAGTGATAGCCGACGTCACGTCACCAAATCCTTCGTCGTCTTCGGAGCTGTCCCCCCAGCGAACCGTATATTTTCTCTCAACAACGACAGAAGCAGATTCGAACGGTCAAGAAGTTAAGACCTAGACTTTTCCCGACGGTTTTTCCAGCGAAAACAGAGAAAAATTTTCCGAGAAAATGAAACCGGAATGTATTTCAGCCCGAGTGATAACTCAGGGACACATCAGACACTTTAACAGGAGAAAGTGCTGCCAACCTTACTCGGCAAAAACCCTGCGGTGCATTCTCAAAAAATCCGTAGTTACAAAAGTTCAATCCGTGTTTGAAATTTCAAGTAAAGAAAGTGCCTAAATGGCCAAAACAACGATTGTCACTAATAAAAAGCTCATAAAACTACCTAAGTGTCTCATCCGCTGTCAGAGGGAAAAAAATACACTGCTTTAGCAGTTTTCCGTGCTTTTGAGAACCTTTTGATTGTTGGAACAAACAATTCATTCTTTGATACAGAAATGAAGTATCGAAATTACCAGAAACGATGTATTCTGGAAGTCACTACATGAAACGCAATGGATGTCACTCCTTTAGTCATGTAAGTGAAATGCAATATCTATATGTAGTGTAGTTAGCCAAGTCTATCTCTCCATAATTGGATACAAATGGACCAATCCAGTTTCTGATGGACTATCCTATTGATCGCATCAAATTACGGCTGAAAAATCAATTTTCATCTTCAATCATGGTTACAAATTGGTACCTGAAAAAATGTTATGCCAATGAACGAGAAGAAAAAAAATACTGCTGCCTATTTGAATGATGATAATTTATAACATTTAAAAAAGGTACAGTGATTGTTTTGATGAAATTTAACAAAGTTGCTTACTCTGTGTTGAAACAAATCGTAACGCACTGAATGTTTAGTTGCAACACTAACGATTCGCTATGAGGCTGATTTAACCAAAACTCTGTCTGACTGTGAGACATTCTCCTTGAAAATAGCAAGAACTGTAAAATATGGCCAACAAAAATAATCAATTAGAACAAAACCTAGATAAGTAGTATGTTTTTAGATATTTAAAAGAACAAAGTTCAACCACATGCTGGTTATATTTTCTCTCACTTTGCATTAATTCCACCAGCCTCTTTCTTTAGGTACTAAGATAAAATCTGTGCTAACATTGTGGGCAAATTAATTAGAGGCAGCAATTTGGATTTCGTAATAAATATTATATACCTAATATAAAAAATCGTACCTACAAATAGTTTTGATAGATAGGTACCAAAATGTTTTGATAAATAGGTACCTAACCACGTTCTTTCTTCTGTTATTTATTTTTATTATTACTCTTATGAAGAGATATTAGCTTTGAGATATTTTTTCCTTCATAGCATCCTGTAGATAATTCGACAGTCCAATTAATCTTACACACTGCTGGCTCAAGCAAGCTTGATCTAATATTTTCCAAACTCTGTAGGAGTTCTTCCTTCTACATGGGATTGGCAACAATGGAGTGGATCCGCAAACAGTGCCACTTCGATATGGAAATTGACATTCGGTTCGAAATCTCCCGCTAGATGCGCTGAAATCGCTTATCATAATTTATCGACCAAGTAGTGAAACGCGGAGTTTTCAAAGTTAAGCAAGAATCGACTAAATAATGAGAATAAATACAGTCTGAATGTACACATTAATGTAACAATTAGCATCATATAAAGTACAAATACAGCTTTAGGTATTATAAATACATAAAATTGTGAAACAGAGAAAGCAAAATCCTCAGATCAAAACTTTTAGCATTGAGAAATCATGTTTTTTGGTAGATGTTGAAACATTATATAGACAGTGTTGTCGGGTTCATAGGTAGTGAACATTTTTTTACGAACTTCTCTCTAATATACTAAATAATTGATGTTACAAAAGGTATTTATGTCCAAAAATAAGCATCCATGTTACCATGATTTGACGCATATTCATTGAAAACTTTTTGAAAAAGTGCAACCTATACATTTTTTGTACTACTTTCATTTCTTTCTTCCAGAGACCCTGTTGAACTTCATGGAAAATGATCTCAAAGGGTACCTTAAGGCCCTCAACTGTCTTTGGATATTTTACTGAAATGGGTAATGAGACCACTGGTAGCATGAAAGTTCACGTAGCTGAAGGTCATAATAGCCCCTCTAACCAACTCTAAATATTGAGAGAAAATGGGGGATTCTCTTCTTCCATACTCTAATGCTCTATGCTGGTTAAGACAAAAAAAAAGCCCACCCAAGTTGGCAGGTGTGTGGAGGTAGGGTGTACGCCACAACAAAGCTCATTCAGGGATGCACGCAGAGGGAACATCAAAGTCTACTTAACACTAGATAGCCACACTGCAGGAAGCTTTCCAAAGGCTAGCCTAAAGGTTAAATTGGCCACATTGTCAGTCTGTAAGAGGGAAATTTACAGATATGTAACATCTTTACAGAACCTGATAATGTGCAGTACATAAATTAAGGAGCACCATAGGTAGCAGTGGTATCCCTGACGAAAAGAGGAAGAAAATAGGTAGGTAAACAATGTAAACAAGGAATGAAAATCTGATGAATTTGATTAGGTAAGTTTTAATTCTTTTTGGATGGTTTAAATCCAAAATAGGTTAATACCCGCCTATTTTGTCAGAGTCAGAACTACAAATCGTTTGATAAAGGTGTTGTTGCAGCATTGACTGAAATAAATGGAGGGACAGTGGGTCTGGGGTACAATGCCTCCTTTGCAGTGCTGAAAGTTCATAGGCTGCACCTTTGTGACTGCATTCCATCGACTCTGTATGATGGTTTGGTGTTGTGTGTAAAGGAAGAATCATGGTAAAATAAAATTAATAGGGTCTTAAGAGAGAAAAATTGGGTGCTGAAGTAACGAGTAATACGTAAAGATAATTGGAAGTGGTTATTCTATGACCAATAGTAAATGATAAATCTTTTCTTAATAAGATTATAAGATTCTTAATAAGAAATAAAAATACTTGATTGAAACAAAGGTTCCATTTTATCAACATTATTTTTAAAAAACTGCAATATTCTGAATGCAAGTGAATAGCATAAATGCTGAATAAACGAAAGTAACATAGCCTATTTAAAATTGCTGCCGGCAACCGGAGAATGCTCAGACACGTCGTTTGTTATTGCTGACATGAAGCGGGATGGAGCTAAAATTATTGCAATGATGAGTTTTTTCTTTGTTGAGTTGGCAGGTCCCAGCCGTCCAGGTTAGTCTGGTATTTTCCACCATAGGACCGAAAAATACAAGATTAATTTATATTTTCCATATTTCGGGGGGGGGGGGGCCCCAGGCCCCCCCCCCCCCCCTTACATACGCCCCTGATAAGGAGGCTACAATAGCATTCAAAGATTATCAACTTTATAATTTTTTTATGTTGCTGCATCCCCTTTATGAGAAACAGCGGTGGTATGGATTCATTTGAGGTGCTTGAGCGTCACCATCAATGGTGGCTCCTGCCTGAAACCATGTTCTGCACCAACACCTTAACAGACAACCACAAGGGGAACGTGGGACAAAAATGAGCTTTCTAGCCCAAATACAAATTTCAACAATCAATATGCATAAGAGATCAATCTTGTTTGCTTTCTTGGCTTCGAATTGTGAAACAAACGACACAATCTTACCTTAAAAAGAAGTTCAAAATAGGTACGTAAACACCAAAAAAAAAAAAAAAAAAATTTTGTTTTAATGAAAATTTTGGAACGATAGATAAATTTCAGAAAACCGTGTTTTGCTACAGCTGAAATTCAGATCTGCGCAGCAAGAACCATTGTGGAAGTGAAAGCCCAATTTCATCTTTAGCCCAAGCTTCATTCCTATTATTGTGTCAAAGAAGACAAGGGAAGCAGGAAAGTTTATTACTTACCTCACATCCACAAAGCCAATCAACCTTTTCATAGTAATGAGGGTTGAACTTGCGAATATTGGAAGGATTTATTCCAGATTTGTTGCAGTCCTGTTAATGGTGGCATTGGGCGTCCTGCATCGCAAATAATCACTCTTTGCTCCATCTACAATTTAGTGAACTCACGTTTTCTAGCACTTACTGTATTCGTTGCTTATTTACAGCTAAACCAGTTCAGTCACAAGGGTTGGGCACAATCAACCAATAATTGAACAAGAGCGTGTGTTGGTGATTCTAGTACAAAAAACTACACGTGTTCTTGTGTAAGCTCTCTGAAATTGTCCACTCTTTATTTCGGGCCGTCTCATTGGTTCATTCTTTGGACCTTGATCCAATCAACGCTGTGTTCCCCTTCCATTTGAAGCACAGATGGGGTTTAGCTCCCAGACAGCAAACCCCTAACCCCTTCACCAAAATAGCAACTTCACCAACCTCTCACCCATCCTGAGGCTCTGTTTGGCTAGAGGGTTTGAAATGAGGATTTATGGGGGAAAGTTGGAAAACGGTAAGGTAATATTAAACTTACAATATTATTATTATCAGGTATCTTTTTCATATTGTCCCCTTTTGTACCTGAGCCCTTGAGCCGAGAGAGCCAAAATAGCTTGAAGAGCTTTACATGTTTAATGAGTGTTAATATTCAGGGTAGCTGACCTGAAGGGTCGAGGACTCCTGAAGGGAGCTGAACTGAAAGTAGAGATCCAACCCTAAGCTGCAGGGAATTTAGGTAGAACAGAGAGCTAGACGAGCTAATAATGAGCTATTTAATACACACTTTAAAAACATACAGACACAAAAGGAAACCAATATACTTCAGAAATCAAGAGCAATGAAAATAAAATTACGAGCTTCGAGCTAAATGGCAAAATCTTACGCTCTAACTTACTAGCTAAGGCAAAAGGAACAATCTTAAATAAAGCTGAAGTGCAAACACTATCCACACATGTTGACTGTCCTCGCTGTCCGGCTCTCAAATGCTTGCCGCAAAAGTCCATATGGCTTTGCCGTCTTCCTCTTCATCCCTTCTTCTCGTTGAAGGTTGAACAAACGTTAGCGTCAGTTCAACATTTATAATGTTGTATTCGTGTATACCACAGTTTCTGCATATTTATCATTGTACGTATTTATTATTGTAGGTAGATTGTTGTCCAGTACTTCGGCTGTTTTGAACAATATTTTCTTGTCCAACATCGATCATCTAGCAGTTGTAGTAAACAATGTTGAATGATACTGTGAAAGAGCTGAAAGAGAGATCACAAAAGAGGAAGAAACTTCTCGTACAGACTGTGAGTATTTGAGTTTTGTAAGCGAACTGAATAAAAAACAAGGTCCTCGTTTAAAATGTTGAGAGCAGTAATTTTTATGATACTTACTTGACTAGCAGCATACTTACACAAACAGATGTTAGGTCATTGTTACTTGCAACCCTATTCATCATACAGTTCTCTCCTAAAGTGGGCTGAATTAGAGAATAGGTAGCCCCTACCTCTTATCAGGCTCATTTGAACAAATATCGATGTGTACTTTCATCGATCTAAATAGGATAATATATCCATACCACCGCCATGTATTGTGTAATGATTTTCTCGACCGTTATACAGGGATGACCCCCCCCCCCCCCCTAATCAAAACAAATGTTAATAGTATCGTAAAATACATAAAAACAACAGTTTGAAGTCATTTGTAGTCTGAGACCATCTAAAAGTTATCTAGGCACCTTCTAAGCTTGTTAAACATATCTCTTTAAACCCTTCATAGCAGTTTTTGTCTTCGGAATGAGGAAACGGAAAATCTCCGATTATTTCTTCATTAGAAATAGACTCAACTACAACTTTTTCTGCACCTAGAACCATTAGATTTGACAACCATGAGTCTCTCATAGCTGATCTGAGTCTGTTTTTGATAGTGTGAACTCAACGTATTGCTTTTTCCACGGAACTACTATCAATAATTGGTACTACTATCAATTATTGCTAAGGAGAGTAAAGTTGTATAATCCACTTTCAGAGCAGTTCATTATTACTTAAGTACGTTATGTCGAGTGATGTAATATATTTTTAAATGCCGTCACGTTAAACGCTGTTTTAATCAACAACCCCCCCAAGAATTTTATTGATGCAGTCTGCGTCATAGCTATTAAAGTATTTTTAATATGCAGAGACACAAGTGTTAACACATTCCGATCCATTTGTCCAACTGATTTATACTTTACTAGAAGGATTGATATAGGATATTTTTTTGTTTTTGAGATGCGAGCGAAGCAAGCATCCAGTCCAGAAAACTAGACAGAACACATTTGTGCCAATATCAAGGAGGCATCTCGTTTTTCAATATGGCGACGGTCTGCCAAGGGAGGGGTTACGTATTCTCGACTTTTACCCCTAAAATGAGTTGTAAAGGAGCATGTCATAACGATTGGAGCATACATTGAGGTGTATTCTTCCGTAATAATAAAAAGTCACAATAGTTTCATAACTGTGTGATGCCTATTCTACTCGTAATTTGAGTAGAATTCACAAGCAATTAGATTTCACCACTCCTTGAGTGCTTGGGACGTAACATCATAAAGCTTCACATATTGTAGACGAAAGATGCTTCTTTTGTGCTACTTGAACAATCTTGTTTCATGATATTCTATGAATATTGAGTAACTTTCATGTATCAAGCGGATTTGGCTGCCACCGGCATTTGACGCTGTTTTCCCCTTCATCTTTGTCCTTGTTGATGCTGTGGATGAACCCTCAGTTTGAGATCGTCCAGGAGGTTTGCTTGTTTTTATTTTTTACAATTCATCACCTTGAAAACAAAGATTCAAAATTGATAACTCCTATGGGTCCTACTCACATCTTTCTTCTGCCTGAACCAATCTCTCAAATACCTTCAATGTTTTTGGTTTGTCTATTCGAGCTGGTAAAGATAGTGAGAACATTAACATGTTGTTTTGAGAAAGATAAATAGAAAAAAAGTAGCTTCATCTGTTCCCTCTAGAGAAACAGATTCGATTTGAGTCTAAAAAATCCCTATCAATTTCGCAGTTACGTTTTGTTGGGATTTTGAGCCCCGAGGACGGAACCTTGGTGTCTAATATAAACTTTCCTGAGAGTTTTTCTTTTAATCGAAGAGGTTGATTAATTGTTCGCTTTGAATAAACCTCATTAGGATTTGCGCCAGGCACGGTTTAGTAGTATCATGTATTTTGATATCTGGAACCTCTTAGGTATATATTAAATGTGAATGACTAGCAAATAAACATCCAGTAAATCAGAAACTAGAGATTACTTAAGGTGGTGATAACTTATCATATTGTGATGCACGGAATTTTCTTATTCCCCGTGATTTAGCGTAACTTCATAGTGTCATTATTTTTATTTCAATATACTGATCTGAAAAATTTCAGTTTGGTGTGTCCAGTGTAAATGAACTCAGACAAGCTTTGGGAACGTTGGAAAATGAGCCCGTGAAAAAGAAACCAAAAGTTGTCGCACTTCCAGTTTCCGAAGAAAAAGAGAAGGACGAAGAGAAAAACGATTGTGGTGTGGTTTACAAAGATTCGTCAACCTTTTTGAAGGTAATTCAACGTAAAACTTTGGTAGTTAATGCCTGCAAGAGATGAACCGAATGAAAATTGTATACGAAATAAAATCCTGCATTTAATAATAGTAAATATTGCACGATTAATACCATTTTCACTGACATAGTGTGCCACATTATGCCCGCTTTACCTTTTCCCATGAAAAATACCATCGTCAAGCAATGGAAGAATAGAAAAATACTAAACATATTATATTTCGCTTCTTTATTCCAAAATTGGCTCGTACATCTTGATGCAAGGTTTGGTTAATACATTATCTAAATTTAGCGGTTGAGTTTCAAACAGGCTAGTGATAGTGGTACCTCGCAAATTTGCTGAAAACATCAGTGGGAAATGCAATATAATGTTATTTGTCGGTGTTTTGTTACTAGGCAATAATTAAGTTTTTTCGATGGCAGGGTACTCAGTCTTCCAACCCGCACAATGACTACTGCCAACATTTTGTGGACACAGGTCAGCGTCCTCAAAACTTCATCAGGGATGTCGGCCTTGCTGACCGCTTCGAAGAGTATCCAAAGTTGAGAGAACTCATCAAATTAAAGGTGAGTGGTGCTGCTACTTTTAATTCCGTTGTTGGTTTACAAGATTGGACTAAATGGTCGATTTCAAACCTCTTCTACTTTTGGTTATACCTACTCCTTCAACATAACATTTCCCCGGAGTTAAATAACATCCGTCTCAGCTGGTTTAGGGTCAGACGAAGTGATGAAGCAAATGTGCAGGGTGCTGGCTCGGCAGATGCAGATGGTGGAATATGTCAGCGGTCAAAAGAGAAGTCCTTGTCACGATATGTGTTGTGACTCAAGTAGTGAGGAAGTGGAAGATCCTCCATCAGGGAGTGTGAAGTTTGCCGTGTTTTCGAATGAGAGGGATTTCATCGATTATTATTTAATTTTATTTCTGGATCTACTGCTTGCACCAACTGTTACTGCCAAACATTTCCCCAGAGTCAAAGATCAGCCGTCCAGGACGAGGGTGGACGATATGCCGAAGTGAAATCAGTGAGAAGTTTTGGGCTGTAACAGCTTTTGCAGACAGCAGGACCTGGCGTAATACGAAAAAAATAGTTAATCAATTCCTTCTCGATCCGAAACACTGTAAACATCACATTCTCTGAAGAAGTATCTTTCACTTCGTCACTAACTTGAGTCAAAACAGTCGTGACTTGCTCGACTTCTGACTTATTCCAGCGAGCAGCTGCTGACCCAGCAGGCATTCCTCTTCGTCATTTCGTCCAACCCCAAACCATCCGAGACGGCTGGTATTTGGCTCTGGGTAAATGTTATGTTCAAGGGCTGTAAACCCACAGCTGATGAGGTTTGATTTAGTCGGCCTCATAGCTTAACGCGTTAGAATGTTGCAACTTAATTGGAATTTCCTCTTATTAGAGAGGACACGAGTTCGAATTCAGTCAGGGATATAAATATTTTTCTGCTGTAACACATTCAATTCAATATTTGCCGCTTGCAACTTGGGTGCGTAAGTTAGGTTCATCCTTGGTGTGTAATAAATACCCTTACCTGTAAGAGCCTATGCTTCGTGAATCGAAGATTCAGCGAATGAACACCTCTTGCTTCAAGATTAGAGCGGTTACTAGGTCTTGTATCGATCTACTCGTAGTCAGTTTGATAACCAAAATAAAATTAAATACAATACCAGCGAAGCGACTATGTTTCTAGGTTGCTTTTAATATTCGTAATTATATGACTTTCGTGTCTCTAATTGATGTTGTACTCGTAATGTTCATTACGAGCTGGGGAGTTGAATTTTATAATGCCTTAAAGTACCTATTAAGTATTGGCAATTATGGTAAGAAGCGTTGCAAGCAGTTGGTTTCGTGATTTTTGCCATTTTTTGCATTGGCGACTTTGTTGTTGCGAAAGTTCATGATTATTAATTCGTTAATGATTTATTATTTATGTAATTCATTCGTTTTTATTTGCATGTGTTTATAGCCTAGGAATTTTTGTTTGTACTTGGTATAATATTTGTGTTATTACTCTACTTTTGTTCTCTAGCTGTAGTATTTGAATGATGGTATTCATGAATATAAAAAACAATCGTTTTCTTTAATTTGAAGAAGGTTAAACTTCGAAACGCTATAGTCACGTATCGATCCCAGAAACAATAAACAATATCTAGAGAATCGAATTATCCGTCACTCGAAAGTGGGTAGAAAACATGGCGAAATATTGGGAAAACATGCTCCAATAACTGTTTTAAAATAGTTACTTCATGTTGATTGCTACGTCTCTTCGAATACTTTAGGCAACGGTGATAACTTTAAAACTAATTAAACCTGAAAAATAAAAACGTTTTCTGCTTGAAAAGGGCATTTTAAATGGGGGAAAATTACCCGAGAACCCCCAACCCCAACCATCTTTTATAATGGTTTTTTGACGCTGAACACGATGGTGAAATCGGATTGGAGATATCTCAATCCGTTCGAACTAGAGCAGTTTGATGATAATAAAACAAGGTAGGTAATTAAAACTGCGGAAAAAATTATGAGATTCTTCAGCTTTCGAAAATGTTCAAATCAAAATGAGGTATCGCATGTGAGAAAATAAAATTGTCGATTTTTGCGTAATTTTTCCTCATGCAAAACTAGTTTTTTTTTGAAAATTTGCTCTTTCGTTATGCAGCATGACTGGAACTCACTATCTTCTTCAGTGTTGAAAAATGTTTAAATATATTAAAGGTTAAATTTAAATAAATGAGTTATCATTTGTCAAAAAATAAAATTGTTGATTTTGCGTCAAAATTCCTCATAATAGCCCGCCTAGAGAAGTACCTAAGATTGCCCAAAGTTTAGTGAGATGTTCTGTACTTCGCAATTCTTACACTAACTAACAAGAAACCGATATCGAAAATATCGATGTTTTCACCCGAAATTGGAGGACATATCGATGCCGCTCTCAATCATCGACATCATGGATAACAGGTGGTCTTCCTATCTTAGCGCAATTGTAACCTACAAGAAGTTTACCTAATCTAGAGTTCAGTCTTAATGTCTTGGACTGGGGGCTTTTGTAGATGACATTAGTCGTTATGTTTGTTGTTCCATTAATCTACGACATCAAATTCAGTCACAAGATCACAGTTACGTTTTCACCTCAGAATTCTGAAAAGTTGCAAAAGTGGTTTCCGACGGAAAAATCAGAAAGAGAACCGATGAATTTGAACTGAGGTTCCCTGCGATAAGTTAAGTTGACTATACAACACCACGACATTTTCCCATTTCCCTGTGCGAGAAAAGGTGCCCTCTACGCCTGACGCTTGCGCAATTTGTAATTGATTCTTTTCAATTATACAGGAAACAACTACGGGAAGAACATACTACAATATGTGAGGAAATAAATAAAAACACACCCACAGACAAAATCCGAACTGTTCATCAGCGTTCGTGATCCAAAACTGAAGTATTAATTACGAAGGAAAGCTTGCTCTGAAATCGTCCACTCCCTTGCCATTTTAGAGTTGTTCATTTTGCGAAATCCTAGAGTTGAAAGGGTAGCATTACTTTGAGTTTTAGCTTGGTAAGTAAACGGATATCTAATATTTCATGGTTACTTACCTGCCAATGAAATGAAATCCATTCATTTGAAAAAGAAAGGTTCAGCAGTTCTAGATACCTAACTAATTTAGAAGAGAAAACAAGAATAAGCTAACTGAGGGATGTGTACTTCTGTCACAGAAGGGGCATTTCAACAGGAAGAGGAGTGTTGTCGATACGGTTGACAACTCAGCTACCCTCAAGAAATCGAAAATGTCTTATGAAGAGCTAATGAATTAAGGAGCACCCACGAGTATGATGATTTCACCCCATGGCTGTGATTTTGTTTGAAATCAATTGCAAGTTCTACCAACAACGTGTTATCTGGTTCGGCACGGGATTTTGCTGTAGGAAAATTAATTGGTACTTCAAGTGGGTCCCTGTTTCGTTTTTCTTACATTCATATCAACATTAAAACCAATGTTACTGATAAAATAAATACGAAATTTAGAATTATCTTCAGATTTATAAACAAGGAATCATAATTAAATTTGCATTCAACGCAAATGCAATATTATGGGAAAACGTCATTCTTCAATTTCATGCCTCACTTCTCGACTTTTCGGTTCTGCAGGCCCTGCACTGCAGGGTATAGGTGAAATTAAAAGATCGCCCAATTAGTCATCAGGAGATAGTGTTTTTCTGTTTGTTTGTTATTAATTTAATGTTCAAGGCTACTGTCAGTTTAAGGAAACCTATCTGAAGCAGTTTGGGTTTTCTCTTATTTAGCAATTAATACTTTCCAACTATGTTATGGTCTATGCTCGAAATTCTACTGCATACCTGAAAGAAGGCTGTGTCATCATCAATCTTGAAAAGCTTTGTTCTAACTCACTGGCTGTGGTGCAACTTTTCGTCTGGCTCGAACGAACTTCAACACTGTTTATGGGTATGCACACTGAAGAAAAGGAGATATCACAAGACGGGAATGGCAATCGACATTGATCATACCATTTAGTCTTCCTGGTACAGGTTTTAATTCTCAGTTGTACATCCAAAGTAACCGCTTTCCAACCACAGTTAGTTGGCAGGAACAAAGTTTTATAATGTCATTTCTAGCAAGAGAACCTCGTTTATTTTGTGCTGAGTTGTGTTCAATTTCAATTCTTAGGACTAACTTTGATTGAAACTTCGTTGTGAATTAAATTTTAGGTTTGTTTTCATCAGTGAATGAAAAACATTTAGCCTTGAAGTGAAATTTAAGTTCTTGTACATCAAACTCGTGGCAATGGTATATGATAATTATTTTAGTTTTATAACTTTATACGTTTAAAGAATATAGTATTTGGTTTTGTGTTATAAATTATATAATTATATAATTTCTATTATCTATTTCTCAAGAAGTGAATAATAAGTTTATTTGTTCCAACCATCACCAGACATTTAATCTGTTAGTAACAAACAGACGTTTGATTTTGTATATCGTACATCCAGTTAAAGTGAATATCTTAAGGTTCAACCATTTTCTCGACTGAAATTCATTGCTGTTTTCTTTCAACGTGTTCTTTGAGTAACATCGATTTTAGTTCATCTCTTAATTCGCTCATCTTTAGTCGTAATGCGCCTTTGAAATATAGCAGGAGATTGTGTTCATAAAATATATCGCTTTCTGGTTAACAAAAATCATCAGTCTTAATTATTTATCACAACTACTTGACAAAACGGATTCATCTTTAAAGTTTGAAAAGTAATTCTATAGTTGAAGCCACACTGTCCACATTACAGCAACAAAATTCATTTTACCTGTACTGGCAGCTACCTTGAAACTCTGGGGGAGCACAGAGATCATCAAGAGCTATAGGAAAGGGGAAGAAAAAGATGATTTTCTTAGCCAAATACCAATTTAAACGTGCCTATTTTTCGTTGGCCCACTCCATCTAAAACTGCCAGAAAATATAAACGCAAATAACAAAGACTCTAACGCTAATTTTCTCCAAAACTCGTGGTAGTTTGTACCCCTGGTCATTTATTCTCTCGCTGATATCCCATTTACATTGTATGCAGGATGCGTATGAGTCCCTTCAATGATTATGAGTCTCTTCAATGATTATGATGATTAGTTCACCACACAGAGTAAAAGATCCAAAAGGTTTACCATAAAACGAACTTGGTGAAACACGCTTGGACATTAAGAACGTTTGTGAGTATGCTTGGACACTGAAGAACGTTTGTGAACAGGGTTCGCGAACTCTGTTCGGCACTTGTTACAGTTCGCAACCCACCAAGTACCTATCTGATGATTGTTTGAAAACAGTGTGAATAATGCTCGTTTGGTGTAAACTTTGAAAACTGATACATTAAGTGATTGTAATGCGCTGATAACAAAATGACTGGAGCGCCCCAAGGAGGGAGCAAAGGACCATGTGCTTCAGTCTAAGTTATTCGAGCTCTGTGATTGGTCAATCGCAAATATTCACCTCAGTGCAAACTTAGAATGCTCCCAAATTGCGCCTTACATCATAGTATATTCAGTGACCTTGGAGCATGTACTCACGCCCATTTGGTTGGTCCATACTGCATTCCAGAGCCATGGTAAGGCTGGGTTCTAGGCATGCGTTGGTTCAAGTAAGGTTGTCTCTTCTTCTATCTTGTCTCAATGGATGGATTTTTTTTCATCTTTTTGGTTTATGGTTTCGGGGTGCACATGATCCTATTAGCAACCATCCCTGATAAGTACTATCAAAGAATTATTTGAACCCCCCATTTCCTGCATTGTAGGATCTTGGAATAAATTTGAATGATGATCATTACAACCTCTAGGTGGCTGTTAAAAAATTCTAATATGAAAAAGGCAATTAAGTAAAACAGATTACTGAACATGAGTAAAACGTAGGGTACATGTTTTGTTCAGCTGGTATTTATGCCTTCTTCTGTAAATCACAAAAGCGATCTAATAGATCATAGTTGTAGTTGTATTGGAACATTTGTTAGAAACAATATCTATTACACTTTCATTATTAAAGTGGTGAGGCTCGTTTAAGGGTGCTTTGTTAACGGCACACACTACTATGCCAACCAGATCGGACCAGAACTGAAGCAAGATGTTGTATGGGGTGATTTTGGGATCAGAAATTGGAGGGATGTACCCAAACAAAAATTAATTCACGGGCACCACTTTTCAATATTGATAAATAAGTACCTAGTACCAATCTAGGTGATTCTGGGGAGGGAGAGTTTTCAGAAACCACAAACTTGATTAATAATATAGTACCATGTAGTGACAGAAAGTATGGTGATCCTTCCAGTGGTGCTTAGAACATCTTACTTTATAATCTGCCCTTAAACGAATTGCCCTTGATAGACGAAGAAACTGCCAGATGGTACTGGTTGAATACAGAAAAGTTGAGAATTTCAATTAAGAGAAGGGATGAAACAGAATCCAATCACCAAAAGAGGATGTAGGATTAATATCTCTGAAATAAGGAGAATAAGTTAGAACAAAGGGGAACAGGCTCATACATTTAAATACAAGTTGACAGGCGTAGGTAGAGAAAGCTGGTAAGAAATTGTGTACCTCACTGTGCTTTGGATCTTATAAAACATAGTTTAATGGCCCTGCTACGCAGGTTAAAAAGAAATAGGTGAATAACACAATGAGGGAGTATATAAAAATAATATGCGAAGTCAAAAAATCGTATATCCCAAGTCCTGGAGGTGGGGAGCACGTCAGAAGACGCAAGACTGGAAGACGCTTCCCTCCCACTGGGGCCCTCTTTCCTTCACTGGCGGGGGAGGGGGGAGCAGGTCGGTCGCCCTGGGAGACGCTCCGCCGAAGGGCGGGGGGGGGGGGGGGGAACTCCACCCGCCCAGCGTTACCACCCCCTGAAAAGCGGATATACTATGATATGTTCGTCTTTATACAGGGTGTTTCAGGTCGTGACGGTCATAGGCCAGGAGAAGATTCTACGGAAAGTTTCTGATCGAAAATGCCTCTTAGCAATTTTTTTTTAAACCCTTAGAAATGTGTTTTTTTTTTCAATTTTAAGATTTTTATCGTTTTTTCGACCTTACCACATTAAAACGGCCGTATCTCCCACATTTTGCGTGCGATTTCAAATCTGAACCCCCCATTGGAAAGAGCGTTAAATTTCCTATCACCCTAATGGAGAATCAAATTTTTTGAGCTGGCAAAACGGTTAAAAAAATCAGCTTGAAAAGGACACATTGTCAAATCGTGGAAATTTCGACTTTTTTCAAACGCTTATGAGTCCCTGTAATAAGGCATGTGAATTTTAGCCTGTAGTTCTAAAAGATGCGCCAAAATGTAAGCTTTCCAGCGATATAACCAGATTTGAAATTCCGTGTATTTTTCTGGGAGAAAATTGCTTTTCAAGTAAGAAAAACGTGGTTTTTGACTGGGTACTCCGGTTTTTCATCATGCGTTGATTCGTCTGGTGAAAAGTATTAAAACATTAATGAAGCATTGTGATAAATTTTACATTTTTACTGTAGAAACTGTTCAAAATTCCCACCATTCAATTTATTGTTTATTCAATTTAATTTATTGTCTGCGATGCAGATTTGTACACAAAGGAATCACACTCCTTCGGGCTGTTCCAAAAAAAAAAAACCTTTGTACTTACCATTGCTTTTTTTCTAAATACAGATGAACCGAAACCCGCATTGTGATTAACGGACAGGTACGCGACACAGCATTCACGTAAACATCATACTTTAGGTACCTGAGGAAATACCCTTTTATTGGGAACCCGTCTGTAAGGGAATCGCCGTTGATATTCCCTCACAGCTTCACAGGCATTTACATTTGTGTACCCATACACAAGCATTCCACGTTGGTGAATGTCACAGGCATTGTACTGATGCGAACAACGAAAAGCAACTAATTATCACAGAGGTTTTTTTGGAACAGCCCGGCGGACGTTGCTTTTCGTTGTTCGCATCAGTACAATGCCTATGACATTCACCAACGTGGAATGCTTGTGTATGGGTACACAAATGTAAATGCCTGTGAAGCTGTGAGGGAATATCAACGGCGATTCCTTTACAGACGGGTTCCCAATAAAAGGGTATTTCCTCAGGTACCCAAAGTATGATGTTTACGTGAATGCTGTGTCGTGTATCTGTCCGTTAATCACAATGCGGGTTTCGGTTCATCTGTATTTAGAAAAAAAGCAATGGTAAGTACAAAGGTTTTTTTTTTTTTTTTTGGAACAGCCCGAAGGACTGTGATTCCTTTGTGTACAAATCTGCATCGCAGACAATAAATTAAATTGAATTAACAATAAATTGAATGGTGGGAATTTTGAACAGTATCTACAGTAAAAATGTAAAATTTATCACAATGCTTCATTAATGTTTTAATACTTTTCTCCAGACGAATCAACGCATGATGAAAAACCGGAGTACCCAGTCAAAAACCACGTTTTTCTTACTTGAAAAGCAATTTTCTCCCAGAAAAATACACGGAATTTCAAATCTGGTTATATCGCTGGAAAGCTTACATTTTGGCGCATCTTTTAGAACTACAGGCTAAAATTCACATGCCTTATTACAGGGACTCATAAGCGTTTGAAAAAAGTCGAGATTTCCACGATTTGACAATGTGTCCTTTTCAAGCTGATTTTTTTAACCGTTTTGCTAGCTCAAAAAATTTGATTCTCCATTAGGGTGATAGGAAATTTAACGCTCTTTCCAATGGGGGGTTCAGATTTGAAATCGCACGCAAAATGTGGGAGTAAGGTAAAAAAAAAACGATAAAAATCTTAAAATTGAAAAAAAAAACGCATTTCCAAGGGTTTAAAAAAATTACTAAGAGGCATTTTCGATCAGAAACTTTCCGTAGAATCTTCTCTTGGCCTATGACCGTCACGACCTGAAACACCCTGTTTAGTGTGATGATGATGGTGACCCTTGAACAGTCTCCAGATGAAGTAGGTACTCTTGCTTGCTCAAGGAGCATATTACTTTATACAACCGGCATAAAAGAACCCTTCCTAGAGAGATTCCTTTTAGACATTACCAGTATTTATTTTTAATTGTACTCTACCGTTCTATAATATAGATAAAAAAGTAACTTCAACAGTTTCTAATACCTAGGAGAAAATTCATTGGAGGACATATCACGAAGAAATGATGCACAGTTTGAATCAGCTGGGTTCTAACCATGATTCATTATAACTTTAGTGACACAGTTACAGTGAATCCATCACTGAGAGTGCTAAGATGTTCAGTTCTATGATAAATTTATCGCAATCAGTACTTGATGCTGTAGTGAGCCCCATAGACTTCTAAGGAAGGTACCGTGTTGTGGAAGTTTGTTCCCACCGCGCCTATACATCCAATGGATTAGGAACACTACAAAACGAGTCAAGCCATTCTTCCAGATACCATATAAAAAGCGTTGTTAATATACGATACTTGTAATTGAATGCCTTACCCAAAACATTCACGGAAATTCAATTTTATTCAAGCAGATAACAATTTTCAAAGGCTCTCATCAACTGTTCAGTTGGCAGCACTCTCCATCAACTTGTGTGACATTCCCCTATCCAGCTTCCTCATGTTTTTCAAACGTTGTGATTTTTGTTAAATTCTTAAACTTTTCTGGAAGTGAGTGCAGGAAGCTGTCTATTGTTTTCACTATAAATGTACACAGGTTATATATATATATATATATATATCAATTCACCTGATGACGACTTGTTCGAAACGTTGTGGTAAATTTTCCCTTAAGTTCCTTTGTTGAACCCCCGTTTAAATTGTCAATATATATATATATATATATATAAGTTTTGGGTTTGAAGATCAAGAAGGGCTTTTTAAAAAAGGTCGACTTGATTTAATCAGGAAAAATTACAGCAAGACAAGTAACACACGGGACTGGGTTGAAGAGAGAACTGACTCTAGATCTGCTCTGCTCCCTTTTATAACCTCTTCAATGCTGCCGTGAGCGAAGCTCTCGTCAGCAGTTTTATCTAAGGGAGAGGCGATTTATCATTATGTAACGCGTCCCCCCTAAGACGGAATTTTAGGCTGAAAAGATTTGAATTTAAATTTTGAATTGAATTTAACTTTAATATGGAATTTTCCAAATTGAGCAACCCCACATCATATTTTACCTAATCGTGTGTTTTACAATAGTTATTTGTAAATTTAGCAAATGAATTTAAGTTTAGTTAGAGAGGTAATTCTTAGAGGTACAATTGAATGAACATTTTTAAAACAGGAACAATTCTTATTTCTAATATGCTATATAAAGCAACGTTGAATGTTTCAACCTTATAATTAAGTACACATAAAGTATTATACTATAAAATGGTAAACATGAGATAGTAAAATGATACAGTAAACATGAAGTAATAAACATAAAATACACACGTTGTATTCACAGCTAACATTTAATCGATACGAAATAGTTACACAGTAATTTTACTGGGGTTTGTATTATTGTCTGTTATGTAGTGGGAGTTCTATTTATTATCCTGTAATATTTTATTGCGTTGTGGGTGACAATGGATCCTACTATCAAGTAAAGGAGTACTGTCCATATGCTGGGAGTAGAGTAAGATTTTAAACTCCAATGTGCTATTGGGCGTACGTCTTGTAAATTGATGTTTTTAAGTTCATGATTTTTAAAGTGGATCTCTTTGGTCGGTCGCTGTATGTCGGTAAGTGTTATGTGGGCGTCTACAATTAATTGCGGTCGGCCAGCTAATTCACTATGTGGAGCAAAGAGTGTTTGGTTGTGGTAAGATAGGTGGTGTTTACCTGGTGAGGCTAAGTAAATACCGTGCAGAGTTTTGGTTTCAATCGTATTGTCCTGAGCTATGCTAATAACGTCTCCTTTTGGAAAGAAGAGAAGGTAATTATTTATATCTAACATGAGCTTGACGTGATTATCATCGGTGATGAGTTTCACATATCTACATTTGGAGGTGGAACCGGAGAGGAGGAATTCAGTTTCACACTCGGGGTGAAAAGGTGAGATCAGAAAATTTGGGCACAATCGCATACGTCCTGGTGGGCACGGTTGGGACAAAGGATAATTCTTGTTTTCAGACTTCAAATGGTATTTGAGAGTTGGAACTACGGTCATATAGTCAGAATCGATTAAGGTAGGAATTGATTCTATACTGTACATTTCATAGCTTTCAGGGTCTACTATAGGTACATCTAGGAAGTAGATTATCTCTTCGACTCCTATGTAGCATCGAACTCGAATGTGTGTCTGGATTTCAAATAAATGTTTGCCTTGGAAATCTAAAAATCTGTTGCCATAATATTTGTTTAATTTTTGAAGTTCGTCGAAGAGTAGGTGAGGTTTGATTTGTTCGTATGTGGCAAGTTTTGCTGAAAATATTTTTTCCGCCGCAGGAGATACAATTTTGGCTTTAATGGCATTTATGATTGTGATATTTTGGAAATCTAGTGGGTCGTTAACGTTGCAAAAGCGGTCATAAACTTGTTGGGATATTTCAAGGAAGTGACTCAGTGTCTCGGGAGATCCACTGAAGTTAGGGATTAAATCGAGGTGTTCTTTCCTGAGAACAGGTTGGTTGGTTGTTCGTTGATCTGTGGGGGAGATTACTTGGTTCACTAGTAAATTTTGAACGAGGTTTGTCAATTGTCCTATTTGGGCTGCTTGGGTATTTATAATATCGACATAGTCAGTTGGTAGAATTTGTGGGTTTTGTTGGTGTCCGGAAGTACCTTCCATTTCTGAGATTGCTTCAAAATTTCTAGGAAAAAGTGTTAAATCAAGCCAGGGAAAACTGGCGTGAGGAAATTTCTTGTTATGTTTCGGAATTTTGATATAATGGGATTTTAAATTTGTATTATGATCTTTTCAGATAAAATTTCGTTTTTTGAATAAATCGCAGTGAGAATGTTTCGCTGTTCAAATTAATAAAACAATTAAGTAATTATACAAGTAATAATGCAAGTAATAATGACAATAAAAATAATGTTAATGAAAATGATTCATGCACATGCACATGGGATAAAATTATAATATCTTAATAAGATATGATGAAGGAAGGAGTTGTCGTCTCGTTCGCGATTGTTGTCGAGAAGGCGGGCGATAAGAGAGCGGAAGGAATGCGCTCGGAGGTGAGGTCTCTTGACGAGTTAAAAGGATGAGCAGATAAGGTATAGTCTGCAAATCGGGTCGCTCTCAACTGACCGTGATATTCTTTCACGACAGGGTAGAAGTTCGAGTTGAATACTTGATGGGTTCGGAAACGAACTGATGAAAAGAGTTTAATGATTCGAAATTTGGTATAAATTTCGGATGTTGACGGTGACGTTGGGATGTGAATATGCTGTTCACTGGGATTTGGGAAATGTGCTCTTTCTCAAATCGGGAATGGGGAATTGTTGTATAGAATTTGGGTTTACTCACACGGTTCCGTCAGTAACCTGTATGAGGAGTCTCTCTTCTTGAAATGTGTCCGGGTACTTTTGCGTCTTCTGTAGGGTGCTGAAGTTCTTGTCGCGATCTTCGAGTCTTAACGATATTCTTTCGAAAAGATCGGTAGAGTCACGTCCAGTATCGACCGCGCCAGTTTTGGGTTTGAAGATCAAGAAGGGCTTTTTAAAAAAGGTCGACTTGATTTAATCAGGAAAAATTACAGCAAGACAAGTAACACACGGGACTGGGTTGAAGAGAGAACTGACTCTAGATCTGCTCTGCTCCCTTTTATAACCTCTTCAATGCTGCCGTGAGCGAAGCTCTCGTCAGCAGTTTTATCTACGGGAGAGGTGATTTATCATTATGTAACGTGTATGTATGAAGAAATTGTGCACAATTACATAAAGGCTTCGAGGCACTGATGCTTGAAAACATTTCTTCAGTAAAAAAAACTCAATGGTCTAGGATGACTAAGAAAAACCACGAGGATTCTATTCTTAGTACTGAGTGGGGTTCATTACAATAAAATCGAGAAAAATGTACTCACAAAAAATAGGCATAATAATACAAATATATGTCATATTTAAATTGAATTCATCCCATCCCAAACTAGCCATTTTTCAGCCAGGTTGAAATCACAAAGTATCAAAGTCCAAAATGTCGAGTTACAAGTCGTTGTAGAGAAGGGAAGAAAACTTGAGCCAGCCCTCACATACACCAGCCTTGTTTTTAGTTACGTCTTTGATTTTATTCCAGCGATCACTAAAATTTCGAAATCAGGCTTCGATAAATGAGCTGAATTTAATAATATGCAGACGATGATTGTGAGGTTTCAAAATTACTAGAAAATAGACAAGCTGTCAATTCCGAACTGATCTATTCAGTCAACTGTACTGTTGAGTTAATTGTACTGTTTGGGTTTTATGTGTGCTGCAAGAGTGAGTTGGCGTCATGGGTGAGCGATTTACGTAGAAAGGGCATACACAAATACAGAAATAATAAACCTACATGTAATACTTTGCAGAAGTTTTCTTTGCTTTACCCTTCAGTTAGTTTGCATTGTTTAAAGCAGTGGCGACTCTCTTTGTATCATTCATCTTGACCAAATGCTTCCGAAAAAATAACCTGTAGGTATGAGTACAAGTATCCACTCCAATCTTTTTTCAGACCATTACTTTAAGAGCTCCGGAAACGGGGCTTAATGGATAGGTGGGAGAAGAACGAAAAAAATGTCAAACGAAGTTGGGAGAAGGATGTAGGAGTTGATGGATGGGCAGGGTCAGAAGGAAGGACATTAGGAGAGATTACTACGGTTAGTGCGAACCAAAGGAAGGTATTTAGCCGTGGAATGTGTATGGTTTTATATAAGATGAACTAATACAGTATTGAAAATCAATTATTAACAGAAACAACGGTGGTTTGAAGTAGGTACGTCAAGTGTTATTGGACTGAAAATATGCAGAAAGAGGTCCCTGCGACTTGACTTGGCTTAACTTTATGATACTTGCCCCTTGAGGATTCTCAACCCCTTGAGTATGCTCAAAGATGCCATCGGCAAACCTTGGAGCCCTTCAAGTTAAAAAAAAGTTCGGGGGTAGTGGCATCTTCCCTATCTTTAGCCCAGTGTCTCGTTGAACGTTAATGCCAATCAAATCCTGTTTTTCATTAACTGTATGCTTTTTATTTGTATTTAAATACTAACAAAATTTAAGGGAACAATGTGCTAATAAGTGGCCTGAAAATTTCAGGGCTTTGAAGTTTCTTTCATCAAATGAATCGTTGGCAACCACCCTAAGATTTTCATGTCATGCTAAATGCCTCACAAAGATGCTGTATATTAATTTTATGAGGTTAGTATTTAATGGGACTGTGAGTTAGAACTGATTATATGATAGGAAAGATGGATCGTGCAAACTGGCGTTGTGATATTAACAATGTATCTGATACTCGTTTCTTAATCTGCCAGAGTTATGGTACATCATATTGATTACGTTAAAATTTTGTTTCTTGAGTTTAGAGGAAAGATATCATTCAGGATGTATTTCTTACTGTGTACCTAACTCGTTTTATTTGGGCAGTTTGTTTGCTGAGTTTGTGTTTAGCGAATAATACGTAACCTGATATCAACAACAACTCTCAAGTAATTTTTCCCAAGAGGAACAAACACTTTCTAAAAACCTCCTGCTTATCAAATTATACTTATACGTCTGATCCCTGTTGAATTTTTGTTCTTTTCTATAGAGTGTGGAGTTTGACTTGGGCAAAATATGTAGGTCTAGCGATCAATTAATGATACATTCAAGTAACAGAAAGGGATGACGAGTGAACTACTAAATACCAAAGACGCTTTGTCTCCCCTATTGGAAGGTAATGTCAAAAACTATAAACCATAATCCACACTTTTGCCAAATATCATCCTGAACTAATGGTCAGAATGCAGTTCTGAGGTCTTACTCTATTCGAAGCAGCGTTTGAGTTTTTAGTTCGTATTTCAGGCTCTCTTCCAAATATCATTGTCGGGAAGTGTTTTTGTTCTATTAAGGGGGAGTTTGAATTCCCCTGTTTGAACTCCACGACGGTTGCCGGGACCAAACTTCTTAGTGTTCGCCCAGCGAGATCTTGCAATTTTCCCCTTCTAAAATTTTATCCCAAAATCTCTTAGTTTTACCTCAACACCCCGTGGAAAGGACAAGTTCAGTAAAGACTAGAATTTCGGCTAAATTAAACACTACTTTTCTTTATTTGTACAATCTGAATCTTTATGCCACAAGTAAGTAAGTAAGTAAACAAGGAATTTCACCTTGGATTTTCGTCCGACTACCCGGAGGTGTCGCGGACGTCGCCAGCCGTCCTCCAGAGAGGATCGGAACTAGGTCTGACGATTTCGCTCGTGGCTCCCCATTGCCTCACGCCCCTGGGTTGGGAGCGTTTTGGATTCACGTGATATCGAGATCAGAGGTGAACTGTCTAACGACAGGACAGGTGAACAACACTTGATAGGATTTTGACCCTAATCATTGGTGCCAGCCGGATTCGAACCGGGGCAATCAGTACTCCCACTGAAAGTAAACAGCTAGAGGACTGACGCCCCAGCTCGCTCGGACAACCTGTCCCCTCTTTATGCCACAATGCCACGTATCAAAAGTTCGGCACCTTGTGAAGGTCGTGCTGAGGAAAGCCGCTTGTGGGTTGGGTAGGCCTGGTGCAGCTTGGGCTGAGGTTCTTCCAAGTCCGGAGGGGTCAGCAGGGGGGAGGGGATTCGCTCACTGCCCGAAACAATCGGTTTGTAAATCAGACGAGGAATCCTTGATTTTCCCAACTGTTCTCGAGGAGCCTTTTCCGAATCCTGGAGGGAGGTATTTTTTCCGCTGCTGTGAGTAGTGGGGCATCGACGGCTGAGCAGGTTGACAAGCTCAGCAGGTCTGCCCTTTAAACTAGGCGGGAGCGCCCAAGTTCCATTTCCAGTGGGTTTCCCTTGCATGCCGGTTTTTCGTTAAATTCGTTCCTCACAATCATCATCCAAAGCAATACTTTTTATCTGTTCTCCTGGAGGGAAATTGGTTTCAAATGTGGTGGGATGCTTGTTAATTTAAACATTTCTTATGATGTTATGTGGGAGGGGGCGTGGTTGACTGTTACATGTTCCTATCAACGATTGGATGGGCTTGAAAAACATTAGAAATCTCTAGTATTTCGGAAATTCTCTACTCGTAAGAGATGGTGCTCCTGAGGCACAACTAGGTAGGAAATAAATACGGCCTGGTCTATTGTGGTAAATTCTTCTGGATTTCATTCAATTCAGCCGTAGTGAAGTAACTTTTCTTTATGGCTTGACTTTATGAATGATAAATTTGAGTTCTTTAAATTCGCAATCGACCTTCGATTATCACTCAATTAATTTTAACTTTCCGCTTATTTTGCCTAGGATGACTTGATCGCTCAAACCGCCAACCCGCCGATGTTTTTGAAGTGCGACCTCGAAACGTACAACCTGAAAGACCTAAACTTCAAATTTGATGTAATCTTGATCGAGCCGCCTCTCGAGGAGTATCAAAGAGCAATGGGTGTCACAAATGTCAAACTCTGGAGTTGGGATCAGGTGAGTACTCAAAATTTGTGTATTATGAAATATACCAGTAATTAAAGTAAGACGGTTCAAATCACGATTTCATGCAGGTCATGGATCTAAATATTCCGGAGGTGGCAGCATGCAGATCCTTCTTGTTTTTGTGGTGCGGCTCTTCAGATGGTCTCGACATGGGCCGAGCCTGTTTGAGAAAGTGGGGCTTCCGGAGGTGTGAGGATATCTCCTGGATCAAGACCAATATCAACAACCCAGGGCACAGCAAAAATCTAGACACCAAGGCCATCTTCCAAAGGACCAAGGTGCTATTTTTATCAAAAGACTTATAATACTAACAGTACGTACCTAATTGGTTTGTGTTCAACTATATTGCAGTCTTTTGTTATTTCAAACTATACAATCTTTGATGAAAAGCAAAGAGAATTCGTTGAATATGGTTCCATAAACAGCTGCATACATAAAACCTTGAGGTAGAAAAAAAAAACTTGATGTCTAATCTGTCTACAAAATTGGGAATGCCTGATCACCCATTTTTATACTTATCTCTTATTGAGAAGGAATGGTACCTATTGAAAACAGCGTCCTACGCCTAGCTAGCAAACAATCTAATCCTCCCAGAATAAAATAAGGAAACTCACACAAAATACCCACTTTCGACGACACATGATTTAAAGTTGTTGGTCGTCACAACAGACTGGGATGTCAATGCCTACCCAGTAATTACCAAGCAGTCAGTGCTTGGGTCCCAGGAAGCTCTTGATGATGGGTGCAAGTGCTGTACACTATGCTCGGTTCGGTAGGGTGCCCAGGTCGGGCAGACAAATGTACCTGGGAAGGAGTTGGAGGTAATGACCTCCTTCAGCCACAATAGACCCACCAGAGCCTCAGCGGTAAAAAAAAGTTGTTGATAAGGAATTTCTTGGTTGAATTCAATTAGGCTTATTTAATTCAGCTGATCCTGGAGCTGGGACTTGAACATTAGTTAGCTGTACAGAACTATACTATGAATATAAGTGAAATACGTGCGAGAGCGCAATTTCTATGTGCTCTGAGAACTCCATTTACAATTCAGGCGACGTAATAGTTCCACCAAAGCGTATCAAGAAGTATCTAGGACTATGCCTACTACTTTTGGAATATACCTACCCTCATATATAATAAAATTACATCTATGGGAGGATGCAACTTAACTTACTTGTCGTGGTGCGTGGTGATATATTTGCTGTTGCCCCAAAATAAATCAATAACTTCTTTTTGAGATATTTCCTGTTAAGGACCCCAATAATAGGATTTTTGCTTTAGTACACGATAAATATGGATTTCCCATGCGTCAGGTTGGTACATCTAATAGCTATCAGATATACGGTTTGCTAGAAGCGGTTCGTGAAAACAGTGTTTCTTTATTTAAAATAAAACGCGTAATCTAGTGAATTTGGTTTCTCTCTCTATTTAGAGACGTTTAGTGCTTTACTTGATAATTTTTATTTCTACCGTGAGTTGTAGGAATCCATGTTTCATTTACGAGTGGAGCATAATTGTATTGATTGTAATGATTTATAATTTTGGTTGATTAGTACCATTCTTTTTTATTTTATGATCTTTTAAATGAACATTTGATTCATCACGAATTCGATATGTTATATAGCTCAAAGCTTCGTTTAGCTTAAATTTGTTAATACGCCACCTAAATATCCTTGAAAGCCTGATTAGAATATTATTAAACACCTAACACATTCTAGACCATCATACCATATTTTTTCATTTTAAGTAACCATTTGCAGTGTGCTTTTTAATTTACGCTACGGCTTCACATTGTTGCAATTTCAGGAGCACTGCCTAATGGGGATCAAAGGAACTGTGCGCAGATCAACTGACGGTGACTTCATTCATGCCAACATGGATATTGACTTGATCATCAGTGAAGAACCCGAGTACGGCTCGCTCGAGAAGCCTGTCGAAATATTCCACATCATTGAACATTTTTGCCTTGGGAGAAGGAGGTAAAAACTGTTTAACAACAATATTAAATAATATTAATAAAATTCCTACGTTTGATACTATTTGTCGCATTTCAGGCTGAATCACATAACTCTCTACGTTTCTTTATACGTGGAACGCCGCGCACAGTTTTGATAAAATAATGAAGAAACGAATAGTTAATTATCATTATCCGCTGTAAAGAATTAGAGAGGTGTAATTCTGGCTGTATTGTCGTCCGTTTCCCATATTTATATTGTCTTTATCAGAAAATCGATCAACATAAGTGCATGATTTAGCGTGAAAAACTACTATGACAACATGTGTTATGCCTCTAAAAACTCGATATCTTGCGCTTAATTGCGCCCATAATCATACAATATCACGTCGATTCTCAATCTGCAATACGAATTACATTTCAGGACTATACAAGGCCTATGTGATGTTTGGGTTCATTTCGCAAATTCTAAGTCTTGCAGTTTGGATTAAAAAAGTGCAGCGTAGCTGGTTTTTTCCCAATTTTAGGAAATATTTTTATAAATCTAAATGAAAGTAAACTAATCAATTTGAGGAGGAGAAAATTTCGTTTTTCCAAATTCCAAATCTATTGACCAATTACTTGTAGTTAATAGATCTTTCAATACCAATACCTTTGCGAAATTTACTTGAGGTTGCTTTCACATTATTTGGACTTGGGATTTCTACCAAAAACAAAAAATACACGACTGCTATTTTGTCTAGATTTCCCCTATCCTAAAAGTGTTCAACAATAAACTGCTAACAGTACTTGAGGTTTTCTCCAGTACTATTGAAATAAAGATCTCAAACACGCTAGGGATTGGGGGCTCTTACGTGTTTAACTGAGTGATGGTTTATGAATAGCATTCATTTAATGTTATGCATAGAGAAAATTCAAGAAGCTAATGCAGACGAGTACAAAACAACAGCGCAGACGCATTTTGAATCACAGGATAAAATCTGCTAGTTCCAGCTGTGGTAGATATTATAGTCAGCATTTAAATCCAATTCAATTCAAACCTAATCACGTTGGTACCATAGTCACGTATAATCATTCTTCACCATTTCCAGGCTCCACATATTCGGCCGAGACTCAACGATACGCCCTGGCTGGCTAACCCTGGGCCCTCAGCTGACCAACTCCAATTTCAACTGGGATCTCTACGCTGGTCATTTTTCCGCCTCCACTCTCACAACCGGGTGCACCGATCGGATCGAGGCTCTCCGCCCCAAATCTCCACCTCCCAAAGGGAAACAACGGACTAACTTCACTAGATCCCGACCTCGCCAGAGGTGAATCTCCTGGATGCTGGCCTTAGACCTGCATCCAAATAATCAATTGTTACAGCAACAAAAAACACCGAGTTGGTATTTACGAATAATTTGTAAAAGGTGATAACTTATACAATTCCTAAAATTGAACATTTGTTTCTTTTTTTACTTATTCATCAGTGGGTTCTTTAACACTTTGTTCAATTGAACTTGAAGTTTTGAATGTTTCATTGCAAATGGTATTCAATATTTAATAAGACCCCGTTGCTCACATTTCCCCTGAGAAAACAAAAAATTATAAAGATCTTTTGCTTAGGGAAAAAGGAGTTGTCATCATTATTAATTTCGTGACCCTCCTCCCATCCTTTAAAATATATTTTTAAACTGTATCAACCAAATTTACTTTCAGTAAGAAATTCTCATACAGTGGTCTAATTTATACCATTCTCTTTATATAAATATTTTAAAATCTTATAATACCTAGTTAAATTCTCAAAAAAAGCGCCATTTCCAATGCTGAAATTGTACGACAGTGAAACATATCCCAATTTCTTCCGAATTGCATATGGCTTCCAGGGACCACAAAGGACAATATGAAGCTAGAATAGCAATTTCAAATCCAAAATTCCAAATTTAATCAAATTCAATGATTTGATGGTGATAATGAGAATATGGAGTTTGTGAGCCAGCCTTTTCTTAAGAAATCACAGGTTTCTCGAGCCCCAAGGTTCATTTTCAAAATCCATTTTTAGATTAAACAAACACATAAATTGAAAATCTCCATAAATTCCAATGTTGAAAATTGATAGAGTTGTGGTAATGAGACCTACAGATGTACGCAACTGATTGATAGACTCCCTTCATGCTTGCTAGCATCTAACTGGAGAGAAGTTAGTTGGGAAGCCTTCCTCACTCTTTGGTAGTGGTGCCACCCACTTTCGAAATTCTGTGTTTGATTCCTTTAGAGGGCCAAAAATCATTGTAGTCGGTAATGATGATTTTTGTTGTAACAAACTTTCAAATGAGTTTCTAGGCGTTACATTCGTGTTAGAAGACATCTGATTTCATTTCTGTATCAATTGAACTAAGTTTTAAAAGATTTTTCAAAGAAAAATCTAGCATTTGGCAAGGTAACATACACATCCAGAACAGCAATACCTACATCACTTTTCACAACTTTCTGTCTAGCCTGGTCGTGAATCTGCCATGTTTGAAGGGCTGTTCTGTGGGAGTAGAGTGACCAAATGAACACCATCATCATCTCTTCATTACACACTGCAATCTGTAATAGAAACTAACTCGAAAACAAGTTTATTCGATATTTAATTTAACGAAATAAAATAATGGAAATTCCTCTATGCACAAGAAGGTAAACTGCATAAAAAATACGGATGAGATTTAGCCAAAATCAAGCAACGCATCTCTCATGGTGTTGAGACAGCATATGATTGGACATTCTGGAAACTTCTTAACTGAAAGGAAAGTTACAAATTAATAAAAATGACAAATGGAAAAGAACTCTTGTCATTTTAATTTATTCTACTAAGGGTAAGCAAAGTTATAGGTATACTCGTAGGTAAGAAGGTATATATTTACCAAAATGATCGAAGAAACAATCGGCAAAAATGGTAAGGGTTTAAACAAAAACTCAATTTATCTTCAGTCTGCTTTTCTATATTGTCCAGAAGATGCATAAAGGTCCACTCCCACTCTTTAACAAGACCTCGAGTGATTGGAGCCTATGTTAAGTAAAAGATAAGAAAGCATTTTTACGTGGTCGCAGGTGCGTGAGATCAACTAAGGCCGTAATTAAAACATTTATTCTTCCTACCTACATATTAAAAAAATAACATCAACCTGGTTACCTCGGGCACATCCTAATGGAAATTATGATCAGTAATACTGATGTTAAAACTATAATAGTAGGTATTACCTATTTTAGGTATGCGAAGTTACTTGAAAGTCTTTCTCCGCAACATGACATTGCACTATACTCACATGGTCATTCATTTCATAATAACTTAAAATTACTTACGAGGGCAACAAAACATGACCTGCATAATTGTTATGTATCCTAAGCTATTAAGATTATAATGGGATTTGTACTCGTCATTTCATTTACATTAACTTAGCCAAATTATAGTATAAATTATCAAGGATTGAACAGTGAGGAATCAAAATTCCCAACATTCAAAATGGTTTTCTTTTAGAAATCACAGATCTAATGTACTCCTAGACGAATTTCATTGCGAATAGCGTGTAACGTCGATTTGCATAAATTAGGGTGCCTTTATTCACAGGTACGTCGATTCACCTAAAAATGAAATCAAAAGTTCATGATTATACGATTGGATAATAAATAATTCAAACATTTAAGAGTCAGATTTACCTATAGGCTTTTGCATTTGACGTAGCTATCAACTCAGAAGTCTTAAGCTAGCTTTCATACAGTATATCGTAAAATCGAGTAACTTAATGGAATTGATTCCTTCAAAACGGATGTCTTCCGCTTGAACCCCGCCCACCAAAAAAGATGACGTGTGATCCCCGGGCATGTCACGATTGATCCCCGGCCGGATTCAATTATGGCATGTCACGATTGACCCCCCAATTCCAATTGACTCGGATTGATAATGAGTGGACATTTGCGCCTGTCACCGAAATTGGACAAATGCGCCAGTGAAATGAAAGAAATATCACTGTACTTTTGCGCCAAGAATCAGGATGGTGAAGGGGAAATCTCAACTCAAGACCAGTTACAAATTAAGTAAATATATTTACAGAAACAGACTGAACGATGAACATTTGGACGGGCACTTTGAGTTTTATTCTGATCTGCTTGTCCAACTGACCTATACTGTACTAGAAGGATTGATTTAGGATATTTTTTTGTTTTTGAGATGAGAGTGGAGCGAGCATCCAGACCAGCAAACTAGACAGAACACATTCGAACACAAAATTTAGTTAATGTTGGTGTGTCAACAACAACACGTACTCTCGTAACGGTTCCTATGCGCAAACGTCCAATATTCACAACGGATGTACAAAATGAACAAGCCGCCGGGATCAACAGTGAAAACGCGGGAGGGGGAACCTCCTACTTTCGTCTCCGCCCGTTTTCATTTTGATCCGGCGGGGGTCGACCGGCATACCTCCTTCATAACTACAGTGACGCCTTGAAATATATATATTTTTTAAATAAATATTTCCGATTCCTTATTGGAAGGAACCTTTATATCAGAAAGCGGTTGGCTATTGTTTTCCATTGTCAAATTTGATCTTTCTTCATTGGAAAGATTTTTCTAAACTTGTATGTCTTGCAATGGTGCTCCCTCACATATACAATTATGAACAAACTATTGGTTCCTACAAATCTTACTCAATCTACGTACTTAACTTCAAGAGTAAGGTAAGTGACTGTAAAAAGTGCTGAAATTAATTATTAATAGCAAGATATTTTCTGAGTACTTAGATTGAATGTCCTTCACTGCCGTCCACAGCTTCGGTACATGGCCAATTCACTAATGAGTTACGGTAATGTTATTCGCAATGTTACTTTTATACTTGCTTATGTCATCGAAGCAGCCATTGAATGTTCGACCAAAATAAGCTTATGTTCAAGCTTACGTTCGAAAATTTAGATATTGTCAGTCGAGCAGATACATTTTCATTTCAACAAGAATGGTTAATAGTAGTTAGTACTGGTAAAGTATTTTAATTCTTGGAAATAATATTTATGAAGTAATGGAAAAACCCTTTCCCCTTCTAAAGATCTTTTGGTGGTGACTCACTTGACTGAGTCCTTCCTGTGCTCCACCTGGAATACCTTGGCTCCAGATGAAGAAACTAGCGGATATTAATCAATTAAACATCGATTTTAGTCATTTACTGAACTCTCGAACGGGGCAGAGAGAACCAATCACAATACCCTGGGTTTTAATGGACCGTGTCACCGAACGAATTAGATTCAGATCAATTTGGTACCTGTATTTAAAACTCGTAGTTTCGATAGTTCTGAAATCCGTTTGAGTCAAACAATTTGTTTTAATAACTAATGAAAATTTTACTGGGTTAGGATGAGAATTCCTTGACCTTCAAAATAAATCATCAATGTAACAAACTTCTTAGTGAGCGCCTTACAAATAGGAAGTATCATTGAAGAAACAAAATATGAATATCATAGTTTTAATCTTGATTTTAGAAAATTTTAATTGCGTTATTACAACGAAAGAAGATTACACGCAGCATCTATCTTTTCTGTTACCTCGTAATAAAAGCTTTGAATGGAACGTAGGAGACAATATCCTTCCAGGACCTTACAAGACATTAGCGTGCGCACGGGTGGTGCCCAGCACCACCTAATGAGATGCGTTATTTTCATGTTTCATGTTGCTTAAGAATAATGTTCAACGGAACAGCGGTGTCGGGATATAAGTTTAATAATTTTGCGACGAGTTGTTTCTTCCGCCTTAGCATAACGCCCCACCCATTCCACGACTTACGTGCGTACGTGCCAAATAATATCAGGACGGCCTTGAAGAAAACTGGAATGGCTAGTGTTGAAAGCCGTGCTATCTTTGTTTTCTGAGTTATATTCAGCTTTAAAGGCCTTTTCGACCATCCCAGTAACCAGTGCATCACCAGAACGCAGTTTTTCAAAACTAAGTTTGGTGAAATCAAAACTGAGAACAACGATGACTCAGGAGGGGTTACAATGTTTGATGTTTCCATTTATAGAACAGGAGCGGTGTCGAGGCTGAACGTTTAGAAATAAAAGTCACGATTTTGAAGCCCTCATACCCGTAGAAAGAAGGATACCTACGTTTGTAATTGAGAGTAAATTGATGCAAATTAATGTTTTGTGTTCTTGCTTCCTCTGGAAATGATTTATACCTGAATAATCTAGGTCTTTGACTTTAGAAATTTGAGTTAATAGGCTTGAAATGTTCAGTTTTTAATTGGAATACCCCCCGGTATTCGGCACTACCTAATGAAAAGCTCTGCGCACGCCTGTTACTAGGTTCTCTTTGAATTTTGTGACATCTTCTCAAAACCACGGGTTCTGAAGTGTCTAAAAAAACGTTTTAGCACAGGCCCATCCATCTATTTAGTAGTTTATTTGATCTGCTCTATGACACGAATAATGGAGTTTCGCTGGACTGTCCAAGAACATTTCAAGTAGTGGATGTGATACAGCCTCATAAATACAATTCACTTCAACTTTTTTCTATTTCCAACTGATCTAAAGAGAAAGTAGTTACGGACTAAGTCACTCGCTACCAAGTTGTGGGAACCCATTTCAATAAAAACGGAGTAAAAAAAGAACGTTGTATATATACTCCGTATTTATAGAAAGGAGTTAGATTATCATGAAATTTCGAGAAGCCTTCAAATTGAATCCCTTTCGTTAAAGGATGCCTCTTATTGCTTGAGACCAAGAACTTCTGCCTCTCCCATGATCGCCATCTTATTAATTTCACAACTCTTCACCTCCATTTAGCTCCAAGACTCCCTTTTTTTTCGATGATCTTCTAGAGACCATTCTGGACACTCCATATTTTTCATCTCGAAATCAAATGTAGAATATTAGATTTACTTGATATTGTTTTTAATATATTGTCGCTCCCACAATTAAAACTAAGAAACTAGGTGCACTGAGTGGTAAACAATGCAAATATAAGTAGGTAGAAAGTGAAAGCATGAAGTACGAACACCACCACCAACGAAAATTGAAAAGGAAGATTCAAATAGGAGCAAATAAATCAACTAACGACTCAGTTCTGTATAACAATATACTATAATTTTGTACAAATAGATACCTTCAATTTATTAACATTTTTAATGTAAAATGATAATCCTGGATGGAAGGTTTCCTTTTTTTACAATAACAAAATATTTTTTTTCTCAGAGAACGAATGACGAATTGAAAATGTACAGTTAACCACAAATAGGTGTAGTATTGATTTTCGGTTACCTCCTTCCCATTATCACATTCCCTATAGTAGAAAGACAAGAATATAATGGTAAACGCCTAAATAGTAAAAAAAATTCATTTTGCAGAATCGCTTTCTTAGCTGACACGTTAGTTTGTACACCTATTACAACAAGGATATTTCTTCGTCCGAATTCGAAAAAATATGAAAAATCACACTAAAGCAAAAAAGTTGAACTTCCATAAGGAATAATTTCCACATCTATTATACCTATCAATTACGTCTGCAATTGTTTACAAAACAGAACTTCTACAGACTAAAATACAAAATACATCTTTGCAATTGATTTCATTTGTTTCTTTTTCATCGAAGATTTAACAACTAATTTGTACAGAAACACCCGTTCTCTCCTATACCAGCTTAGAAATAGCAAAAATTGTGACGAGATCTGCGATTTTAGAGTACGATTGGCCGCTTGAAGGCAGGATTGAACCGGCAAATAAATTAAAGGGCGGAGTGGACGGGAAAGTTGCAATACAAAGGCATACATTCAATAGCATAATTACACAGGGGATTTTCTGTGCTTCTCAAGGATCAAACGCTACATCCCATTTCACACACAGAACTTGATTATTTTCTTCAATTCCCTGATGTTCAATAAAATAGTCCCTGAAGACTAACGTAGTCTAATGCATGCACACCCAGATTAATTTACAACAACTTGAGAACCAGTAAGGCTCCAAATATTGTATGATTTTCAGGATTTATCTCGACCTAGGAATGATAACTTCAAGACGAGATTTCAACTAGGTAGTGAAATGGTTAGGCACCACAGTGGAGGACAAAAGGAAGATGGAAATTTTCGGTGGGCTGGAGGCATTTGATGGGAACCCAATGAAAACACAAATACAGCAAATAAAACCCCCAAAGTTGTGAGTTCTGGAACACAGAAAAGGAATGCCAGACTTGAATTTGTATCAGTAATGAGAAAACATGAAAATGATGAATGATCAGGAATAGCAAGATTTTCACCACGCAATCTATCAAAAACTTCCTGCAGCGTTGGCTCAGGAAACACAGGTTACTCTGACAAGTCCCAGTCCTAATTCTGCCCCAAGGTTCACTTAGGCTTTGAAAATTATCCCCTTCGCCATTCTACTCTCTGGGCCGTCTGCCCCTTGGGATATCTCTGTTTCTAGATATTGGCCCTAAGAATATGAATAATATAGTTTCCATAAGTAAAGAGTTGCATGATCCAACTGTAGGCATTTAGTAAAATAGTGGAATTCCCCACATCTCTGACATCTTTACTCTCCATCTAAGGGCCGACGTACTGCAGTGGGTCCGAAAATATTGGCAAGTAAAAAAAGTCCTAACTGTAACTTTCCTTCAATCATATAACCCATGAATGAGAAGTCCTGGGCCATAGGGAGAGAGCTAACATTTGCCAGGCCCACAAAAACCTGAGGAATGCATGTACTTCAAAAGACGAAAAAAGCGACCTCGGTTTACAGTCATCAGGAGGAATGAACTAATAACAAAGTTATTTCTCCCACCAAGAGTAATTGGCTTTGGTTCTCTCTCCAGTACGTTGAATGAAAAAGCAGGCGCCATACTCTGACAAGGAAATGGACAACTGTGGAACTACAGGTTTCAACCAATTCAGTATATATTTTCATCGACTTGATGAGCTCTTCCGATTTTCCCAAAGATTGTTGCAAGAGTATAGACTAGTAATCTGAGATCGTATTTTCAAAACATCAACAACTTTTGAACCTGTGCAACAGATAGTGTCACGAGGATAAGTAGATTCCAACAAGATTGACAACTCTCAACTAAATGAAAGGACCTGAACACTTACTAAAAATCAATAACTGTGCATTTTCTCGATTTTTAAATGGAAAACTTGTCCAGAATATTTGCAAAGGCACTTGAAAAGGATGTAGAATATTACTGAAGAATACACACAATTGAAACTTTCCAAGGTGAAAGCCCTTGAATAGCAGATATAATTGCCAACAACGTGGATGTTCAAGCGACAAGTTACCCCTATTTACCATTAGTTAGCCCCTAACCCCTATTTACCATTAGTTAGCCCCTAACCCCTATTTACCATTAGTAATTTATAATAGCAGAATATTATTTAAGATAAGTTGATCACCATAAGAAAGCAAGGCAGAAATCGCCAAACAAAATGTGCTCAAATTTGAAACAAACATGAAAATTATCCAGCTCTAGTATATACAATTCTCCAGCCGTTTGATGGAACTATTTTCAGAACATGGTGATGGAATTCAAATGTGATAATGCCAACTGATCTTGCAAACACAAATCTTGAATTCAAACAAGCTCCACCTCTCAAATACGATCACAATATATATTTTTTTAAAAAGCATGAAGAAGAAGAAGTGCAATGGAAGTGAAGCATGAAAAAATTTTCGAAGCACAAAATTGAAGAAGGGACATACATCATTCTATGCGGATCATTCTTCCACGTAGTTTTTAGGGTGTTTAAACCTAAAAAATAAACTGCCTTTAATTAAATGTCATCTGCCTAGAAACTTTCAGCCCTCAAGAAGCAGCAAAAACGAAGTAGGTACCATTTAATTTTACCGCCATGTTTTAAAACATACAAGAAATGAGATCGCAGATCGCCGCCAATAAATTTGAGTTGATTTCACATTCTCGACACTAATTTCTAACATGGAAAAGACGTAGAAATGAACCTTAGTTCACTACAATAAATACCAACAAATAAACGACCATACTATTTTCATTATCCACGAAAGTAGAACAAAATTAGTTCGAAAAAATGTGAACGATTTTTACACATTCACGATTGAATTCATTTCTTTTTGTAGTTAATCTCAAGATGGAACTTAATTCTTCTCAAACATACGTGCTCGTACCTACGTATTATTCTTTTAAATTAGATTAAACAATAACTATCGAAATATGACGACACCTACAATAGAAACAAAAAGGTTTGTTTGAGAAAAGGAAAATCTTACACGAGCCATTTATCGATATCTAAAGACTATACAATTAAAAAATCCTGCAATGGTTAGTATAACATAAAAAGAGATCAAAATTACAAAGAGAATAAAGAAGTGTTTACTTGCAGTTGAACACACAATTATTATAGCCTTCCATAACCACATTATTAAAGACTTTTTCCTTCGGAAGGTACACCTACCTATTGTAAAAAATCATTAAGAATACTAAACTCTAATAAAATTTATTGGTGTTATAGAGATTCTTCAACCAACACATTTTTCAGTTCTAAAGAAGGATTTGTCACACAGGTTGGGCAATCATATAGAAGCAAAACAGTATGGTTACGTTTACCACAAGTAGTAACAAAGCTGTTCTAAAAATGCCCCAGGTCATAATATTGATAACACAATTTTCACTCATTCATCCATAGTTTTTGACAAGGCAATGTTTGAAATTGAGCAGTTCACATGGTTGAAGGTATGAATATGAACGAATACCTACAGTAAAAACATCGTTCCATAATCAGTGACACTGGGAAGAATGGAACAGATTCTTAGTGAAGAATCTAATAAAAAGGGTGCTAAAACAACATTTAAACTGCATGTAGGTCAGGGGGGATGTATGAAATAAGCTTGAAATGGATATTTTTTGAGGAACATTTGAGGTTATTTTTTCACACTTTATGATTGTGCCATAGGTGATCCTTAGTAAAACCGTACGGGAGGTGTACAGCCATATGGTAAGGTACCTAAGTAACTAGTCGGGAGCTGTGGCTTCACCATTATATTTAAAGGCCATCGTTAAAAGCGTACCTTGATGGCGGATATCAGTTAGTCAGATCCCAGTTCAAGAAATTTTTCAAATATCACGGCTAAAGCCTCTGGGGGATGGGATAGACATCCAAATAACATACAATACACTCAGAGAGCGAATGTAAACCCTTTTCTGTGAGCTATGGGTTTGTTCTCTCAAATCCAATTATTCTTTAGAATTATTGCTGCTTCTTCTGGAGTGAGCTTGTTGGGTGGCAAGATATCAAGTATGGGTTGGTTGATATAGACACCAAGCTACTGGCTGATGGAAAGAAAAAATTCACAAGGTTGAGAGAATATTAGTAGAGCTCACAGCATATTCGCAGTTTCGGGGCAAATAAGAGAGGAAAAGCTGACTAGGGCCACCGTACCTACACCGTGATTGAACTATCAAAGTCAAATAGTAGCCAAACAAAGTTTCAAGTCATTTACCACAACAAATAGTGAGTGGATCTATACTTGGACACTTAAAGTCGACTAAAATGTCGCCTTGGAATGCGGCCTTCTATTTTGAGAGTTTCAGATTATCCTCCTCTCTAAAATGCTGGATTTTATATGAAAAGTGCACATACTTAAGGTTTTACAGACTTCAGGGTTCGGCTATACATTTAATTTGCAACCAAAGTCCATCTTATACATTTTTCAAATGGCTTTACTTATTCACATTTGCAAATTTAAATGTTGGTGGTATTACTCCCTTTAATACCACCGTCAAATCATCTATAGAGGGACTACCACTTCCCTTGTAAGCACCCAAGAATTAATCACGCATAGGACAAGAGAGAAACTCAGATTCTCAAGTCGTGAATCAGGTTACTCTTAAGGGAAGCAAACGGATGAAGTGCAAAAACCCAGGCGATCTCATTCGATTTAGTGAAATAACAGATGTGAAACACCCTTTAATTTTTAAAGTTTTTGAGATGTTGATTTTTTGAAATTAACTTTCCGTCATTAAATCGTAACCCCTGAAAACGATTGTTAAAGAAATGGAGATTACAGGCACGATTATCAACAAAATTAATGTACGATTTTTGAGCACAATTACGAAAACTTTGGTCCAGGATTTTTCAAAGTGTCGGACAGAAGTATTTTTTTTTCAGATTTTCGGAAACATAAACCAACAAAGTTTTTGAGGAGGGTTACAATTTGTTATTTCAAGTCAATTTATTTAAATTATTGGAAATAATGAACTCAACTGTTTTGCTTAGGGCCTTTTGGTTGAAAGTTAGGGGTAAGAAGGTTCATAAATAGAAGAGCCAACACCCTGAATATATGATCGACCAAACAACCCCACATTACAGTATGAACTCAAAGAGAAAACATTTAGCCTTCTGCGGGAGCTATCAACATTTCTACCATTACATGTCTTCTTTTAGTTACTTAAAATTAACTAATTCACCAACTAACGTGACGTTTTAATTAGGATATCGATTTATTCAAGCTTCTAAGACTAAAGTTTGTAACTAAATGACGAATAGCATCCATTTTAAAGTTTTGTTCCTAACTTTATCCTCCCATCCTAATGTTTACATCTCTGTCTCACTGTGATGTGATGATGTTTGACGAGAAAGGCACCAAGTATATAATTCCCCAACGAAAGTTCTTCATTTGATTGCGCTTTCCAAAGAGAAAAAGTTTGATGGTGCACTAAGCCCTTGAGTTGCCTTAAGCTTTATACCACCCTAAATCTTTCCATGTTGAAAATGGGACACTTACAGACGACGATGACTCGGCATGAACATTTCTGAATGATCACACATAAATGAACAGGTTGCACTTAAATTGTGCATAGAGGGCGGTACAAAACCGTTTGAACTCGGAACCCAAAAAATATCGCATTTATGGAAAGAGAGGACTGGTCCCACATACTACAGGTTGGCAGTCTGGCAGATAGGAAATGCACCCTTTCTGGCACCGTGTTACTATTATTACAATAATAGTTACGAAATACGGTGTCTGAGTAACATTTCACTAAAATAACTTCATTGGCATACACCTAATGGACATACCTACCTAAGCTAAACTGTCAAATTCTAGCACAGATTATGAAAACAGTGGTTGAAGCTTATCATGCCAAGTGTACGAAAAGCAGCTGAATAGATGCAAATGTGTACACTCCTAGTAAATGCAAACTATTATGCAGGAAAACAGCAGAGGAAGGGTATCAAGATTACATTTATCGTATCATAAAAAAATTGGGAGCCCCTCAGCTCTAAGATCTCCTAGGTGTCTTCTCTATTTTTACCGATTTACTGATTGCTCCTTCCGACATGATATAGTTCCTTTAAGCGGCCCACACACTATCCAACCGTCGGCCGACAATCGGAGGTGGGGGGTGCCGAAAGACTACCCCCTCTCCGCACTCGCACCAGAGTTGGATGGTGTGTGGAAGGGATCCAACCGTCGGTTTGAAGTCGGACGCGTTGGATGACTAGGACCACCCGACATTAAGCGGTCGGGTTCCCCCCTCCTTCAGTCCCGATTGTCGGCCGACGGTTTTATAGTGTGTGGGGCGCTTCAATAACTTGAAATACAGCAACCATGCCCCCAAGCATAACTCCAGGTATATTTGATATCCAAATATTCCGATTAAGGTCCAAAATATGCAGGTTGTGATACTAAATTAATGCTCCACAATTATTTCTTTCTTCTTTGGATTTTGACTCGATTGTACACGGACTTTCAAGTAGTAAACGTGCTACACTGGTAAATGGGCTAACTGGAATTTTAGCGATAACAGCTGCATATTTCTATCGATACACAATACTATACATAGATTCTGAACAATAGGAAAACACTAATTTTTCATTCTGATGACAACTAGTACGGTTAAAAACCCAATAAGAAATACAAGCAGATTAAATATCGAAAAGTTATATCGCCCAACAAACCCAACAATAGAATATATAAATATTTCAACTCAAAGACAGAATTTGGTATTTCTTATACTAAACATTCATGTAAACCCAGCGGAGACAAGAAATTCATATCACAATATACTTTGAAAATATTCTAAAGAAACTAGGCACCTAATATACGACAAACCCTTTCTTTCCTGCACAAAAACGAAACACCACGCAATAGTGATCTCAAGAAAATGATAAGAGTACAATTTTGTAAAATTAAAACAAGACAATTTCTATCGTGGAAAATGTTAAGTGGCAAGACAAATTGTTTCAATAGTGAGAAATAATTATCCTGTTTCTAAATAAGAGGAGCTATGAGTGGATTTCAGAAGGAGAGTAACATACCTATAAGAAACTACGTACAGTCGTCATTGTTTATGAATATAAAATTGTATTAATCGTGAAGTTCGATAGACCTCCTATGGCATAATTGCAGTTTAAACAAATAAAAACGAATTGTAGGTATTATTGGAAAGAAAAATACAAATAGAAGATTACGTTCATATTTGAATGGTAAACTATTCCGATATTATAAAGCATGTTGAAACAGTTGAAACATGGCTGTTGACAGAAGTTTACGCTGAATTGAGCAATGGAAAATTAAGACCAATCGTCATACCATACTGAGTGCCAGGAAATAAACATTTTAAATTAAATTCAAGTGGGTTTAGAAACGAATAGTGCAAGAAGTTCAAGAACAGTAGGCAGTCAAAAGGAAAACTCTTCTTTGTGGTTACCTCTTCACCCATTGGATAGATACTTTATGGTAAGAATGAAAATCATTCGAAATGAGATAAATCCATGAAATGAAATAGGAGACTAGAATTTCCTATTTATTTTCATATCCTGGTATTTCTCTGGTCTAAATACGTTCCCTCTAGACCAGCATTCCTCTTTCCAAACTAGCCTTTCCGGATTGAACGTTGTCTTTTTGATTTTTGAACTGAGAAGCTGTTTAAAACATTCAACAGAGAATTATTCCAACAAACAATATAACCGCGTTGCCATATCATGACAGAGACAAATGAAACAACCAACCTAAATGAACTGACCTTCACAATTATCTGTTACGATGTCAATTCTTTAAAATACCTTCCTGGATGCCTAAAACTCTTTTTCGAAACAGAAATAAGAGCAGGCATTGAAAAGCAAGGTTCTGAACAGTTAATCCAAACTGCTTTCTTATTATCGCAAATGATTGCAAATTTCTCATTTAATTTCAGAGGAGTTAGTGCTAATTGCATATAACAGAAACAGGAAAAATAAAAAATGTTGTTTGAATTACCCACCAAACGTTATAAAAACTATAAAACTGTACTATAAAAACTATCACCATTCAGGGATTAACAGGGGATGTAGAAAACTAACATGGAATTGCCAAACGAAGACCTCCTTAGCGACCTGTACATTTACAAATCCTTCTTTGACTATCATTGTATTCAATACATATCGAATAGAATAAAGAACTCAGTCAAGATTGCCTTGGGAGCATGTTCATAATGAAATAATGAATTTGGCCTCACTAGGGACAAGAACAAGACTATGGTAGCCATAAACATACAAATTAAGAGTATGAAGCTAGTTCGTATTACGTAAGCAGTATTATTTACCAGTTTTCAAGTCAGCACAAGTTAACGCGGGGTCTACAACTCATAGAAACGAAGATGATCACAGAGTGGAAAAGGATTTGCGATTACGAGTGGAAAAAAATAAGGAATCGTTCACAAGCAAACGGTCAACAGAAATTAGTACCTATTCATGGGAGGACCCTCAGAATTGAATGGCTACGAAAGCCCTTCATGTTTCATAAGTTAAGATGGATGAAGACACTTTACTTACACTACGCACCTCAGAGGTTATCATCATGCGATTACCCCGTCCAAATAGAGAATTTTGATACAGTGATGAAAGAATCCACACAGGAAATGTTACTATTGAACCATTGCTCGTGGTTTGTGTATTTGGAGGAAAAAACGGGCTTTGGAGCAGAACCGTCACAGATATCTAAGTAATTCTCCTTCCCTGAGAAATTGCAAAACTTCATAATGAACGCATTTTTATTTTCCAGAGCAATCCAGATGAATTTAAGGCGAAATAAATATTTCTAGTAACGGTTAAATGTCACCAAAAGAACCCGAAAACAATCATTGAGACAGTATTCCAACCGCTTGGTATCACTGGGTTGCTATTTGAAGTCGGCTGCCGATTTTGGCGGCCACCGCTTTCTTTTTACTTCTAATCTGTAATTTAATCAAGCAAAGAAATCTACTCGGCATTCTGCCATTTAGAAAGAGTGGAAATAAAACAGAAGAGATATTTTAGTTAATGAAAGGTGACAAGGAAATGGTTCAGAACCGTTAGCGACAATACACGCCAGTAACGTTGTAGAGCTTAAGCAAACGGAAAATGCTTACCCATTAGCTTATCCGAGGCAAGAACAGCTACTGCACCTCACACAATGCTAAGGGGTTGATTTTTGATGAATAAAATATGATGAAACCACCTATTTTCTATAGTATAGTTAAATAACGGCGTTTTCATCATGACAAGGAACCCTCTAAGAAACTTGGAATAGTATCCTTGATAATATATTTATCCGACTATTCAAATAGTGAAAGTACCAAATCGAATTTTCAGAGCAGATAATTGGTATTCAATTAGTTTTAAATGTTAATCGTCAAAAATAATTTACCTTTCTTTTCCAAGACATTTGAACCACTCAGAGTGCCAGTGTTGCAAGATTATACAAATTGGTAGATTATTATCCAAAAAGACAAAGGATCGGAACAGACATTAAAAACGGACGCACCTTGCCAACGACCATAAACCACTGTAAGATTGCAAAGATGTACTTTATCATGTTAAATTGTTGAATTTGTTCAGCACAAATTATATTAAACAAAGAGTTCAAGAAGTTGAAGTCAGCATTCATAAAATACCTACATCAAAATAATTAATGATGTACAATGCAGAGAAAAGACAAACAGTTTTTGCCCAACAAACGTACGAAACACAACAGCAAATCAACTCTTGATTTTGTAACTGAAAAAATAATCAGCTTTATTTCGATTATTGGAAAAAATAAAAATAAACTCTCTAGGAACATTATACTGCGTGGTGATAAAATGGCGAATTTATTAAAAAATAAAATATTTTCTTCCAAAAGTGAAAGGATTGGTTCAATTAGAAGCAGTCGATACAATTTGACACGAGAATAAATTAATAGGATTGATTTCCTTAAAAAATCGATTTTCGACTTCCAGTCAAAATCTAGTTTTACAATAATTTTTGTAGAAACATCTACATAGTTGGTAATGCCTTCAATAAAAGGAACACTAAACACGGATCACAAATAAAATAGAGAAGAACTAGGACAGATTGCAGCTGTTCTATTGGCCCGCTTTCCTTTGAGAAAAATGCACTCAAATATTTTCCATTTTCTCTAAAGCATATTTTAAGCACACAACTACTATCATTGTAAAAACTTCTTAGCTTTTTAGACCTTTCTTATAATCAGGTACTATAAGTTGCATATACGCTTTTCCGAATGGTTCAGTTTTCCCCCCAAGAAAACAATAAGACAGTATTAAAAGAGAAGAGAATAGCACAGTTCTTGGGGCATGTTTGATTTGACAACGATTTTCTAGAATCATTTTTGATGACAAAATAATCCTATGTGGTAGTAAATGTTCTACGGCTGCAAGCATGATCCTTGACACATAAAACATACGAAACTTCATTATGTAGATAAGGTACCTATGCGTTTTAATTTAGTTTTGTTTCTTTTAAATGTACATTGGACAACACACAACATCAAAAAAAGCAGCTCTCCTGATCTTCCAAGTCCCGCCGACCTGAAATACACCAAGAAAAATACCGAAATGTTCATTGATTCAAACACATTTTTACAGGTAGTTGATTATTTAGGGGAAGAAGGTGATTTTGTTTTCATTGAAAATGACGATGAATATTTGGTATGACATTTTATAAATGCAACATTTCTAAAGACAGATGGATGGGCTCTCTATACCACTGAGGAGGGGTGGTACAGAAACCCTTTTGAGAATACGGAATGGAATCTTGATCGTGAAAGCTAGGCGATCTACCTTTTACAAGCAATTGCGAAACATTTAATGGATCCTCATACACTCAGTAACACTCATGGTAACAATATAGAAAACCATACTAGATAACAAAATAACCAACACCACAACACAATTTGAAAAAAAACAAAAATCGTCAGTTTACAAGCAGCCCCGACCCTCAGGACGTTCTAAAATGCTGTCTACTTGAACACGACAGAACATGTTTTAGTAATTTTACGGTTTAATGATCTGGACTAAGGAATCAACGATCAAAGAGAGGCTAAATTTCTAATTTCACAATCGAGGTTAAACCAAAATGAAATTGAGGAAATCAAATCTTCTGGTACAAGAGATGATTAATAGAAATAGGAGACTAGAAGGAGAAATGCTTAAATTCCAAACTATATTTTTCAGGAAGTGGTTGGTTAACGGTACGTGAGGGGAGCATTAAAAACCTGCCGTTGTTGATATTTTATGAAATTTGCAGCCTTATGGTGATATGGCTGTAAGCCACTAAGATGAAGGTCAAATTCTTCAACTCTCGACTTTGCGAACAAGCTTAAAAAAAGGTTCGGAGTCTACTATTTTGGAAGATATCATTGTAACGAAGATTTTGTCTTTTCCAGAATATCTACTGAGTAATTTTAAGCTCTAGTTGAAAATATAAGCCGAATTTTTGAGGTTAAGTAAATAAAATTGACTGGCCTTGGATTGTCTCGAAAAAGCTTCTCAATTTCTGAGGGCTAAGCTGATGAATAAGGACCCCTTTGGATCGAAAGAAGATGCCTTCTTGTCAATGTAGAACCTAATAATAAATTAACACTATCTCATTTTTTGTGTAAATTGCATACTCTTAATCTCAGGTCCGATCCTTTCAACTCTAAAGCTCAATATTTTTGACATCCATACCGTCATATGTTTTTTTGTATAATTATAGAATATAGAATAGAAATATATAGATTAACTTGAGCACAAAACTTTTAATTGATTTGAGTTCGCTTTGGGATAAAAGCATGAACATTGTAGAAACTGATGGCTTGTTCTTTTGGTTGTTGTTACATAACTCAACAGACCTCAACTGCAAACACTTCTGGAAGCTTCAGTGTAGTGATTATAATTTTAATGATTTTCAAATATTAAAATTTTTAATCCTCCCTAAAAAAGGCCTTAGGCAAATTATCCAATTCCAGTAAATCATATTTTTATCCGAGTAATGGTAAGAGCAATGAGAGACTGTAAATAAAAGTTGACCGGCGATTTCGATTTTTCAAATTTAATCAAATGCAATGCAGACAAGTACCCATATTTGTACATCATAATGTCCATTACTTGTCGTAATTGTCAAATTTCTTCATATTTATAGTGTAGTTAGTGAATTTTATAATGTACATTCCGATTCCTATTCCAATGCTTAATGTGCCTGATGCGTGAACCAAAAAACAGAGTACTCAACCCAATGAAAGCTTTATTCGGATGTGTGTGAAATAACTGGTGAGTAACAGGAATTCACTCCCCGAGAAGTTTTCAAAATTTTCAGCAAATAAAAAAAGCCATGCAACATTGAAATGCTGTATCATTGACAAACAAAGCCAGGAAGGCTCTATGAGCCTTTTTCTAAGTGATGAGGAACAAGGTAGTGCATATACTAGACATCTGATTTTTACTGAGAAAAAATTAATATTCAAAGATTTGGGGTAAGGTATAAGAGATTCAATGTGAGAGCATTAAGTCAAGTTGAAGATAACATCCAAAAGCTGACCAAACCAAAATCGTATAGCTTGAACTAATCGAATGAGCGAACAGGATAGAATATAAAATACAAACTGCAATTAATGAACAACAGTAATGAGCAACTGAAACGTAAAACTTGAGAATGCTAGGATCACGGTTAGTGGAAGAAGGCTTCTTCTACTAACCGTGGCTAGGATAATTGATTCCAACTAAGCGTGGGAGGGAAAACGTATATAAGATCCAAATATTAATATCAAACGACTAACAGTATGCATTTCAGAAATGTATTGTCTACATTACTCGTTTTAGTGAGGGTAAAATTAGCTGGGGTCTTATTGTGACAACGGAACGAACAATAAGCCAATGGACATGAGTAGAGACGAGGTTTCCTTCATGATGCGAATTGGGTGTTCACAAGGTTCTACTATAGAAAAATGTTGAATATGAACAGACTCCAACAAAAAGCAGGTATTCGTGAATACTAATGGAATTAAATCATCAACAAGAAGAGGAGTGGGGCATGAGTTTGATGAAGAAGAGTAGGGTACTACGCACTTAAAACAAACTAAAGCAACCGTTAATTTATCAAATATTTACGCACTTGGAAAAACAAATCAAAACCGATTGGGTGCATGAGGTAGGGAAGCCGTGAAGTATGTAAAGACTTTGGAAAACAGGTGGGACAGGTTATGTCTTACCAGAGGAACTTGCAGCTGGTTGGGTAGCGGCAACTGAGTGAGGCGCCTGAATCACGAGGAGGGTAAGAGCCGTTCGGAAAGCAGAATCTCCGAATCGGAGAGAAGCCTATAACGCCCCACTTCGCCTTGAACTAAACACAAACGGTCTTCTACTATTTGTGTATCTAACGGTAGCTTCTAACCGTATTGGTTCTGTCAGCAATACAATCCACACATATTCGCATAACTATAACAGTGACTGTAGATGACTGCGAGGTTGTAACTGCGAGATCACTAGAGAAACAACTATCTGGTTCTAGTATTTGAGTGTGCAAAATCACCAAAGAATGATTTGACGGACTAGTGGCTCGAAAGTTTGACAAATCCAATGTAAATCCCCCCCTGATCGGTCTCTAAGTAAACCAAACGTCCAAGCCCACAAATTAACAAATACATTTATCAAGTAAGTGACTTCTTACAGGGTAAGTATAGCCTCAGATTGAAACCAATAATGTTGTTAGATTTAGATGCTTGTATTAATGAGTGAAGTACGAAAAAGCATTGACATCTGGGACGTGTTCTATTTTGCTCGCTTTGTGATAGATGTCAGCAAACATCTCTAGGAGATATGTTGCTGTATACTCTCCGCTTTCAGAAATATGACCTCATACTGTAGGTCTTTTTATGGTCTATTATGACCTCAGATTTGAGGTAATTTTAGTTATTCTAGCGAAATCACCGTTAAAATCAACTTGTTTGATTCCATACAAAAATTGTACAGGAATAGCTGAATAGAAGTTTGAACATGCCGATTCTACTTCTACTATTTTTAAATTACAATAAACTACATTCTGTGAATTTCGAGACAGAGAGTACCTTTACAAAATAATGACTTCACGTTTTCAATGCTTTGGCAAGCAGTGGCATCACTATTGATACATTCGTCAGAATTGAATCTAATTTCTTTTAAATATTTAAAACATAGAAAATAAAATAAATTATAAAAAATACAAATACACATATTCCCACAAGACTGTTCACTTTTAGTATTACTAAAATCTCAAAGAATATGCCAGGCCTAAAAATGAAGAACAACTTTCAAATTCTTCGAAACTTGCCTGTAAAAACAAAATTGTTCCCATGCCTCGAATGTACAACACTAGCTAGATTTTTTTTAGTATTATTCAATCAGAGTTGGAGATGAGCAGATATGCCAGGCCTAAAAATGAAGAACAACTTTCAAATTCTTCGAAACTTGCCTGTAAAAACAAAATTGTTCCCATGCCTCGGAAGTGTACAACACTAGCTAGATTTTTTTAGTATTATTCAATCAGAGTTGGAGATGAGCAGATCAGTGATATAGAATTGTGAGGATTTTGAGATAAGAATTGTGAGTTTGTGATAAGACACGTCAAGTTGGTTAAATCTTATACTCGTAGAAATGTTAGAATGATTCCTAAAGCTCTGGCCGACAAGATTTTTGAGATCTGAAGGCAGAACAAAACACGCCCCAGTGCCAAAATAATTGAACACAGAATGTTAGCATCCATGGCTGCCAATAAAAAGTATCTTAGCAGATTCCATAATTGAATCAACATAGAAATACAGGACCACATTCTAGAGCTCATTTCTGGTCGGAGTTGTCCTTTAACATTTTTTTTTTAATTTCTCTTAGTTTCCGAGTAAAGTCAGTTATACCTAAGATTTTTTCGTGTTTTCGGCTTCAACTTATTAAAATGATCATGACACCTTTGATTGAATGAGTAACTTCAAATTTGTTTAACCCTTTTGAAAGAGCGTTACATTTCTTATCCCCCTGATGGAAAAGCAAAGTTTTTTGACTAGACGAAGCGGATGAAACATGAATAGAGGAAATCGTCAAATCTCGAAAACCTCCGCTTTTTTTCAAGCGCTGCGTTCTAGAGGAGAATTTATGAAGGGCTGAATCAAACAGTTGAACATTTCAATTAACAACACACCTGCTATTCGCTCAGAAGGTCTAACCAGAGGAACGAGCAGGAATATCCTTTATTTGTCAACCTAACAGACATAACTTGACAACTCGAAAACAAAAAAAAAGTTTAGAGGAGCAACTTCGATCAGAAATGGGCTCTAGAATGCACCTGGCCGATGTCAGTCATTTAGGTGTAAGAAGTAATAGGAACATGTAGCTGCTCCCTGATTAGAGTTTAGCTATTTTAATAATGGTATGGAATACATGAGAAACATAGTGTTGTAAATGTAAGGTTGGAATTTGTAAGACCAATGTAACGATAACTGATTTTATCGAGGAAAATTTTGATTGCTCAAGGTCATAATTAATTAAAACTTATTTGAATTATTTCAAAATATTAACATTATGTCATTAACACAACCTCGCTAGCCCCAGCAACCAACTTCATTCAGTCAAACAATAAATAAATAACAAGCATAACACAAAACAGTAAAATACCTATTCATCTAAAGGCAGCATTTAACAAAGCTTGCATACACCATGAAATGCGGTTATGCAGATGAATTTTGTTGGACCCTTTGATTAAATGAGGTTAGTTTGTTAGGGGAGTAAAATTAATGTGAAGTATGCCACATGATTAGGAGCAATTATAAACACAGCTTATTGTGACTATAAATTACAAAATCATTCGTAGATACTTCTCCGTAAAGTATGGCCCATGTGACTAGATTAGGTCGGAAACAAGGAGACGGAATTTTGACACCAACCTCACACCATATTTAGCTATCACTTAGTTATTAAACTACCGTCAAAACTTCAATGTACACAAAAACACGTATCTTTGTCGAATTATAGAAAAACGTAATTTGGATCTGTCCACTGATTTGATTTCAGAAGAATGACTGCAGATTTTGGAGATAGTAGGTAATAAACAACCTACATCCACAACTTCTCTTCCAAAACCAAGAATAAAATTTCCGTTCCAAATGTATCAGGTGTTAAATATGCCTTTATCCGTTGCACAGTAAAGTTATACAGATCGAATTTGAAAAACGAGTAACACAAGAAAGAATTTCTCAACTCAAACATGTATTTTTAATAGAGCAGACAGTTACAAGGTAATTGTGGCGTGGATTTTCATCCGAATGGCGTTTAATTTTATTGCGCAGACCATAAATTATTAACGAAATGAATTCATACAAAAATTGAACAACGTGCTACCATAAAAACGTATTTGTACACCTTTACAACGGTATGATCCTTTGGAAACGAAAGCAACATAATAAAGTTTAAAAAATAATATTTTGCCGTCATTCCAATACAAATAAGCAAACCATGCAAAAATAAATAAATAAATAAATTATCACATTAAATCAATCAATATTACAACCATTCAAAACAATATTTGAGGTGCCGGATTTTATATATGATATAAGTAGATCATGGTGAGAAACCTATAGTAGAATAGAGAGGTTGGCAGACTCCTTTCTCGAGGGCGGTGGATGGGATATCTCTGGCCGAGTGAAAGTCAGTGATTATCGAGAATTTATGGTACTCATACAGGAATTGTGCCTGTGATTCATGACATATTGTCTAATTATCAGTGTGATGTGGTCAACCTATTGTTTATCGGAGCAGTAAAACGTGTCCCCCGGTGAGTATAAGCGTGGCGGCTGCTTCATATTTAGATTACTGAAACTTCGTATTTTAAAAACAATTAGCAAGCAGACAACTTGGAAGACTGTGTGCGGAACGAGAGAAGAGTAGCTGGGTGTGCCTTTGGATCCGAAAGCAGGAACTCAATGAACTTTCAGAAGCAGTTTCTTATAAGTCCACATTCACTTTTAGTACCTCGTATTAAAGAGAAAAAGCTCAATTCCTGATGAAATTTTCAGGAAATGTGTATCTAGGCTGAATATAGTTCTCAATAATATTGACGATTTTACGAATGCGTTTGCGCATATTATGATCAAACGCATTCGTAAAATCCTCAATTAATTTTTTTCAATGTTATGGATAGTTTATAATATAAACTATCCATATAATTTATAATATAAACATATTATCTTTTATTCTCAATAAGGTAATTTACGGTTTATAAATAAATCAAAATAAATATGAAACAATACAAATAAACAAGGACACTAGTTGAACATGAACTGATCCCCCCTTTAAAATCTTGAAGCACCTCTCGTCGCACCCAACATCCCAGTTTGAGTTCACTGTTGTAGATGGTGTCCATCGTTTCGCACTCGAGGTATCTTTCGAGTGTGCATAAGCGTAACATCTCACAAATTTCATCATCACATAATTAACCGATTTTTATATTTTAAATTCAATCTTAATCTATTCCCCGTCTCGTCTCATATTATAGGACTTTAGTAGGGGTGATGGAAGAAGACTAGCTGTTCCTTCCAAGGGCTGAGGCGATAATGCCTGCGACAACTAGATGATATCCCTGAAGTTAAAAGGTGCCAAGATTATGCTGAGGGTAGCGGTTTCAAGAATCAAGGAGGGGGAATAAGCCATCACGTGTTTCTAAATGAAAGCAGATGCCGTTTTCCCAACACTGGATTGGATAAACTTCATGACATTTTCCAACCCTGCACAAGATGAGTTATGAACTCAAATTTCTGGGAACGATTGAAAATGATAGAATTATATCATGTAACCCAAAAAATACATAAGGGGGTTTTCAAAATCGATTTTTAGTTAATTTTTCATAGAGGTATTTCAATACAGAAAATTATTGAAAGACATCGATTTCCTTGATTTCGTCACTTATTGGAGACTTCCAACAAAACAAAAATCATAAAAGCTAAGAAAACGAAATATGAAGAACGACGATTATTATCTATAGAATGGCAAATGGTTTTGAAACAACCACAATCACTAAAACTCATCAAAACATGAAGCTTAGACCATAGACCAGAAAATCAGACTGTATCTCTCGTGTGTCGCATCATAAAATCATAGTGAAAACCTCATTCCTGTCTATTAGCTCTAATTTTATTGTAATGAGTAATTCGGAGTTGAACGATTTACCTCAAAGGGAACGTTTATTCCTCATTATCAATCTTAGCTGAAAAGCCTTTTCATTTTCCAGATGTTCCAATAAGCTACCACATAAAGCGGAACTTCCCCATGCAATATATTCCATAATTCATGCACAAACAATTATAATCGTCCATAGTGATGGCATGCAGTGTTTTATTTACATTGAAAGGCCAACACCTTTTCGATAATGGAGCTACATCATAACAAGATGAAAAATAGTTTTTCAAGGATGTCCCATCATGGTTTGAAAATTTGATGTTCCAAATGCTAGAACGGCGAAGATAAAGTTATGTAACCAGCAAAAACCAATTTTTCTAACAATCCCAAAAACACGCGTATAGATCCATACAGGAAGATACGAATCGCAGAAATAGATAAGAATCAGAGAACTGTTTTTAGGCGCCAAAGTGTCCGAAGTAGGATTCTGATAACAAAGAGCGGTATTGATGTTCATTCTTGATTGGAGATTAAGTTTCTACCCCAAAATGTAAAGGACTGAGGAAAAATCAGCACGACAATCTTAAATTAAAGCAATGTAGGGCTGAATTAAATACTTTCCACAGTTGTCAGTTCAGCCTTAATTCTACAGCGAAATTAATTTATACAATCCTCAATATGTATGCTGTTACTGAACATACTCGTCCAAATGTCAATTCAATTTAGCTGATGTATCTGAATCACAATTGTGTCTCTCGTTTCCAAGAGATGAAATTGGCGATTCAACTCTGAAGTGATGAGGAGTACCCTTGACTAGAGCGATCGGTCTGGCTCTGGTCTGAATCTTGTTTGGTAGAGTTTGGTTCTCCCCCTTTCCATTTTTCCACATGCTCACAAGTAATAAGCCACCCAACGCCGCCCCTCACCCGATTTTTCAGGTCTCTGGTTCAACCTAGTTGTTTGTAAAGTTTGTTGAGATGTTAAACTGGATATACAAAAACTGATCTCTTGGCATTCTGAAATACCTGTGAAACCGAAGTCGTTAATGTTTGTGAACAGGGTTTGGAACCAACTGCAGATCTATCAGCAACTCTTAGTGACATCCAAGACTTTTATATTCCAGCCCTTACAATATTGCTCTCTGACCCTGAACTCTACAGGAGACTGAGAGATGTTGGGAGACACAAGATTATTCCCATCATTTATCAGAACCAGAACTAGAAGGTTTTGTTAGGTACTCTAACCTATTAGGTTGGCAACATTGACAAAACCTCGTCCCATTTGGATGTGATTATCCTGTGTAATTCTGTTGTAGGAATATTGTGTTCCCTAGTTTACGTATGGTGCTTAGTGATTTTTTCCCTGGTATTTTTCGTGTCGACAGGTAATAACCTGTATTTTTAACTGCAAGTATAGCCACAATTACCCTCTACCCACCAACTTCCATCAAAATTGCACAATGAACGAGCAACCTCAGTCGTCAGCAATGATCCAGTAATCAGCTTTCGATTATGTCATGAAAACAAAAATCGGTCAATTCAGTTGTTTATAAAAACAACCGTTTCCTAAATTGACTCACAGTGAAAGATTCTGTATAATATAGGTTTAGAGAGTTCGATGAGATCAATATTGTACTACATAGACTTCTTTCATAATCCTTTCCCTAATCAATAGTGACACTAGGCGTTTGCTTACACTTATTGTAAAATTTAAGCCTCCTAAACTCATCAAGGCCATATTACACCACTTCTAATCTGAAGATATCGACGTATTTAAACTGGTTATAAGATTTTTTGTGTGAGTGTGTGTTGTATACCTTTTCAGCATTATTAGATGCTTACTTGCAATAAGTGAAAGACTATCAGCATTCTTAAAAGCTCTATGTACCTGAAAAACAATTCCACTCTATTTTCAATTGTGCCTTTGTCTATTCAACATGGTTGGAAGCCAAGACCCAAAACGAATTAAGATAATTGGTACTACAATATAAATTCATTCGTAGCACAAAATGCAAAAAAGGATGAAAATATAGTGTAAAATTCTACGATAAATTTTGATTGATTGCAAAATGCAATGTGATGCAAGTGAATAACTGAACACAAATCAAAACTACTCGAAAATTGAAATTCCACTTTTTTTCTTTAAACTCGTGCCGTGATGGATGAAACACCGGGAAGGAACTTAAATAACAACACCAAGTCACGACTTTCGAAAAAGGAGGGATCGATTTATTCAAAATAAATAGGTAGGTACGTAAGAGTACAAAACTTTAGTTTTTCTTTCTATTTTTAATCATGTACATAAATATATAATTTCCACACACATACGTTAAGATCTTTCAAGAAACATTAATTAAATTTTATGCAAGCATATTCACTTGGTTTGAACTACTAGAGGTTAACGAGATCACTGGATACAAAATAAGAAATACGTAGTAGGGGGTATAAGGCTGCGATGAAAATTTTGGACTTGGGTGCATTAATTAGTATGTAAATTTCTAAAAATGACCACTTGGTACGCAAATATTTCAAATAGAGCGTCTTAAGGGGAAAACTTCCATGTTCATCGTAAAATAACTCCATCGAGTTCAAAAGGGCTTAGCCATTACGGGATGGGTATGAAAGAACGTTACTCGTCGCGTTTAAACTCTCGTCATACGTCTAACTCAGAGTTGTAGGTTTAAATTAGTAAATTTCATTTCAAATCTATTGAATAAATCAACAGTTTTATTACAGCAAATTTTAAAATTTCTTCTCCATGCCGCGATAATGAAGTGGAGCATTCGTTTCAAACGTATCAAGAGGGATCCCTGAAATTTTAGTAGAAAAAAACTCATTAGCGGAATGAATGGTGTGGAATGTTGCTGATAAAGGAATGCAAACACCGTCTTAATATTATTTACGTGGATATTTTTATTTCATTCATTTGTCTTTTGGTAGTATTCAAGTTTATATGATGGCGCTGAGCATGTAGAGAAATGGGGAAATCCCTCCGAAGGAACCAACACCTTTTCCAGAACACCAGCAAAAATCTGTGACATACCATCAGGTATTCCGTTGGAATTATTCGTTTACCGATTTCAACATGGTAACTGCATCATTTCGACCGGCGAGGAAAACCAAAATTTTTACGTTTTCTTAAGTGAGAACAAAATTTACCCAGATAGAATGCAGTAGTTTTGAAACCAAAATTTGGTACATTTTTGAAACATTTTTTGTGGTACAAAATTTGAAACATTTAATGTTGTACCGTATATATTTCTTGGGAATTCTAGAACCCATCGAAAGATGACCCCTTCTCTATCGATGAGGTCTAAAATTTCTTCTCCTTAATACACAAAAAAAAAAAAAAAAAAAAAAAAAAAAAGAATTACCCAAGTCGAACGAAGTCATACAAAAAGTCCATGTTTTCATCTAGCCAATACCACGCCTATTACCAGGTTATTCCATCCGAAACAGCGATAAAACTTGATAAAAACTACAAGCAGTGAGATCTCAGATTATGAATCCAGGATATCAGTGAGATATGTAACGATTTAAGAATGAATGTTCCCACAAGTAATAATGAATTGCTTCTAAACCAAAAACATTTAACCAACGCTTTGACAAGTTGATATTAAAATCACATTTTAGACCTAGCTGGTTTACCTTCGTTTTACATCTGAACCCCAATTAAAAAGAAAATCGCGACTAGCTTCAATTTTAATAAGTATTTCATAAACAACTTCATCAAGTTATTTTCTGTAGTGAATTTATTTCTTAATAAGAAAGATCATTTCAGCTTACTAAGTGAAATGGATTGAAAAATGAGTGGGTGGAATAAACATGTGTGTCGAACACAGTATGCAATTTCAAAATAACAAAGCACCAGGAAATAGTCCACCATGACATCTTGGATATCAATTAGGGGTTTAGAATTCCAGTGGCACGTTTGATAATTTCAAATTTAAAGTTGACCTGAAGATAAAGGCAATCAGTTTAATACCATAATCAGGGGTTAGAGATGAAACACTGTAGCAGCTTTTCCAGTTTTCCACTGTTTTGGAGGAAGAAATCATCCATATGGATTCTTAGAAAAGAAGAGAAAAAAAGGTTCCGAAACATCAAGTAGGACGTTACCAACATTTTAATAATCACAATTCGACAGCCTACTGGACGACGAAAAGCCATTTTGCAGAGAAAAACCATAACAATATTGTCACGATTGAGGAACTAAGGATAGAAATACTGATCAGCAAATGGACTTGAACTTGAAAATCCCCTTGTGTTTAGATATCCACTTGCGCAGGCCAGAGTGAAGGAGTGAATGGCGTTTAGAGAGAGAGCACGTACCTGACTCCCATCCGTCTTCGTCTTCGTCGTCCTCGTCATCAGCGGTCGAGGAGTCGGTCGATGACGGGTCCGAAGATTCGCATGTCGTCTGACGGACAGTCGAAGTCAGAGCGTCATCCGGCGTCAGGGGGTCACCCGATGTCAGCTTCCCGAGTCGTTCCGAAGTTGCAGACTTCCAGAGGTGGGGGCCAGGGGGACGGGGTGGAGGTCCTTTGTCAATGCGAGACATGACCACCACTACCTGCAGAGGTACAACACATTAATAGTTGAATCATTTTGTGAAACATTGTTCCCATAGTTATTTTTCGATAATTCATTCTAGAGGTAAACGCAGTAGTATCCTCCATTTAAATTCTACTGAGCCGAACCAGGCGGCTTTCGCAATGCGATGCGGCCCGACCCAAACCGTCTGTTGTGTGCTTTCAACTTGAGCCAACAGTTACTACTAAGTAACTGTTTTCTGATAACCTGATCAGTGAGTCAGAGTAACAGAATGGAAAAGCAAGAGTTACATAATGCACAGGTGTGACCCTCTACTCACATAGGTAGAATCCATTCGCTAAGATTTGCAGGCCCCAAAATTTGATATAAGGTTCTTAGGGAACGTTGGTCATTTTGGTGCTCATTGATAATTTTGCCTCAGCTAAAAATTCAAAGATTGTGTCCAAATACTTTTCTAAATTAGCAGATATATAGTTCCAGATATAACCCCTCAGTTTGTGAGTTATAATAAGACGGAGTCAATTAATAAAACAAACCTCAGACTTTCAACGACATAGGTTGAAAGGGTGCATAACCAAAGGCCATGCGTAGCCTTCTTAGAAAACACGTGGTTAACCAAATGCTTAATATGACAAGGATGAAAGGGAGAAGTCTGACATGAGTTAGTCAAATAACCTAGATTTTCAAGCAACTTCAACTAACCATCCTTGGACGTCAAAGCTTTATTAGGTTCGTTCCAACAAGAGAGGCCATCTCCAGAATGTTTACTGTTTTCAATTGGCGCATGCACAGTAATGGTAATTGCTGTTCCAACAAGTCAAGCCGTCGTCAACAGCTGTTCCAAAATGAATGAGCCATTGACAGCAGTTTACCTGCTATTGGATGGAAACAACCCGCACCGTGGGGCTCCATCCCTTCCAGCTGACTTAGGAAACCTTTTACGAATAATTTAAAATGCTTGATTATAAGGCGAAAGAAAGGATTTTTATATCAATCCTGAGGAGCGATATCGTCTGGAATGACATGTATATGCAAGCATTAAAATCAAGGGTTCGTTTCAGAATGTATTCAAACGGATTCATTTTCTAAAATATTAGCTTAAAGAAAAAATAAAATTGAAGGAAAATTTTCTCATTCCAGATTAAACTACTTAATTACGTATCGTGAAAATAATTACCCTGAAATCTGGAGGGTAGAGTTTGTTAGTTTTATCTTTATGCGCATCATCCAAGTCCCATTTATCAATTTCTAGCTGGTAAAGTTGAGTATCGAGCTCCTCTAGCGAACTAGCCCTGAAAAATATAGGAATTCCACTTCAGTGGTTGTTTTTGGTACAAATATGAAAGATTTATAAAAAATGAGTAGGGTTGGAATAAGCTTTGTTTCAAAAATTCAAAATAGACACCAAAGAATATTTTTTCGATTACAAAGGTATTCCAATAGTGTCTACTGTTACTGAGGAACGAAGTACTTCACACGCTTGTGGATCTCCTCATTCCCCGTCGCCCATTAGGTATCACCTTAATAAAATGAGCAACGCTTGTAGAATGGCTGCTCTGTTGCATCCTGCTGATGCAAGATTCCTGCATTCCAGCAGAAAGGGCTGCCAAGGATATGCCAGAAAATCGTTTTCACGTTGTGAAGGAAGAAGCTTTTAAAAATTTATTAACTTGCACGTGGGTACAGTCACAATAGATCCTAGTGGTTTCAGTGCTCGGGGTTCCCCCCCATTTTATCAGAGAAAAAAATCCAACATGGTTGATGAAAAGGGGTTCACCACAGAATGATACCTACATACGGAACAGACTATGTCTGGATTTGACTATAAGCGCCAGAATTTGCCTTGAAGATTTTCATAAAATAGAAACCTTGACTTACTTCTCGAACTTGAATATATCAAACAATACCCACCTTGTATTATGATGAACAGGATGAGAATTATTCGTTCTTTCTTCACAGCTTAATGACCTTTCAGGCCCTTCAGCATGGTTCCCGTTCTCACCAACTTTAGCTTTCGCGTCCAAGTGCGGAGTACGTACAAAAAACGTATTGAACCAAAAATGGAACAGCTTTTCCTAAAAACAGAACAAAACAAGTAAATATAGTAACAAAAATTATAATTACGCTACGAATTAACATACAAAAACGCTGCAAATTCTTTCACTGGGGTTTATTATTCAATGATTCATGATTTGAATTTCTACCAAGCTTTGGAGTGTGCTTGTTTCACAGGTGATAGAGCGATTATTGAATTTTAGGAGGCACAAAAATATGATCAACTGATCAATCCAAATAGGTATTTTGGTTGAGAACCGATTTAAGTGCTCTATGCATTTCTGCTGAAATTCAATAATCGCTCTATCACCAGTGAAACACGCACACTCCAAAGCTTAGTAGAAATTCAAATCATGAATCATTGAATAATAAACCCCAGTGAAAGAATTTGCAGCGTTTTTCAAGAGCGATTACAATGGAAAAATATTCTATTTGAAAATTTTAAATTTCGTAAGACGGAGCATGCATATCAGAATGCTTCAACCAGTGTATCGGCTGTAAACCCTTTTCAATCCAGTATCCACATTCACTACATCACTAGTGTACTGCAATCAAAACAAAACCAACAGCGTTTTCTTTGTTGTTTTTTTGTTTTGATCACAGTAACCTAGTGATGTAGTGAATGTGGATGCAAATATTGGCACCATAAATCGGGCCATACATCGGGAATGGTTTGAGCTACGGACCTGGGGAGGGGCTCATTCGGTTCCTCATGGAAAGTTCTTCAAAAAAAGTCCAAATTCAGGGCGCCTTGAATTTTTTGAGGTTTTACGGATTTTACAAAACTTTGACAACCCTTAAAGGGCACTTTAAATTAAGTGAAAGAGAAAGGAAAGGATCGGGGCGTTGTCGGACCAACATGGATTTTTCCTGAAATTTTCAGATTTTTTGCTCCAGCCGTTTGGGAGAAATCGTGCGTACGGCGTACGGACCAAAAATTTTTTATTTCAGATTTGGATTCTACACCCTTTGAAACGTAAACCATGAAATTTTCAGGAGGGGTTATATTTTTTTTCAAGAGCAATTACAATGGTTTATTATTGAATAATAAACCAAAATTCATTTCTAGTTAGTGGCGGTGTTCAAATGCACGCCTAATGATTGATAAAAGTGTCTACGTCCATCTCCACTTAGAATCGAAATAATCGGGAATTTAATTGAACTTCCCGCCAATTGAATTGAAATTTGCGCAAACTAAAATAAATCCTATAAAAATCTTTAGTTTTAGTCAACACAAATGTACAATTTCAGCAATACGTAAACAGGTCAGGCCACACGTTACCAGTCAAATAAGACCAACCCCCTATTAATAATAAAAAATTGTGATAAAAATATCAACATTGCTGAAAAGCCCCAATGAAAAATCGATATAACTTTTGGTTTATCAGGTTGGCTTTCATTTGACGTAGAATTGAAGATATTGTTTAGGTTGTTTTACAGAAAGAATAACGATTTCCTAGCAATATCACGAATAACATACTGGTCAGTAATGCATGAATTACAGGGGAACTAGATCGAGTTCTTAATCATGACAATGAAAACAAGATAACTTTCGTTGGTTTGAAGAGCGCTTGAATGAATCGAATGTTGCTGAAAGTCTAATTCAATTACCGGACAGTTCGATTCAATTCTGGAAAGGTTTACATGCAATACATCGAGAATGCTATACATCGGTATAAGTTGACCATGACGGCAACTTGATATCAGCCTAAAAGGTAATCAGATGGCATTTGGATCCTTAAGGCTGCGCTACCATAATACTTCGATATCTACCATTGTGGTCTCTAGATAAAGGGTCTTGAATTGTGGTCTCTAGACATGTTGGGCTCGTCGTTTGTCCAATGTTGTTTCATACCCAACAACAAAATATAAGAACTTGATTATTTATTCAAGGTAATCTATTAGTGTTATTTAAAAAAACAAAAACACTTAAACTGACACATACAAACACGCACGCACAAACGCACACGTACAAACACACATTAAGGAACAACTTGTTATTTATTTATGTGTGTGTGTGTGTGTGTGTGGATATGGAGCAGACTTGGAGGTCCACGAAAAGTAAAGTGGTGCCTAATATCATCAAGGTTGTGACTGTGTCCTGGCGCAAAGTGTAGTGCGGGAAAAGTGCCACGCAGTTACTTGAGCTGGGCATCTCATCAGGAGTACTTCCTGGTATCACCACCCGCATCATTCGGGGCTCTTACTTAAACTGGTGGTAATTTTATAGGGGCACTTCCTTTCATCCCTCCCTTCCTCAACTTCCTATTTCCCAAGGGTTGGCGCCAGCTAAACCTGGGCGTCCTCCCCACCTTTATTTTGTTTAGTTTTTCGCTTTTAGTTTAATGGTGTGCCCCCTCCGCCTTTGAGGGGAGATGATTTAGAAAAAAAAGTGTGAAATATGAAAAAAAAAGAATATATTGTATTCTCTTGGAGCGATACAGCTAACATTTCATTATTACACATAAGCAAACGCAAAATCGAACCAAGCTCTTACGTGAGTAGGTATGTACAGGAAAAATCTGTACCTCCATAAAGTAGAGAAGAAACTCCGAAAAGATTTGCCTCCGTCGAGAAAAGAACCCAGAGTTTCAGTCGTCTTTTAGAGGAAGCAATGCAAAATGGAAGCACTCTACAAATTAAATAGGTAAATAGGTACTCACAATACTCACTCTTCGTATCACTTTCTGGCGGCTGAAAAACTCTATCTTAATGTCGCCTTGGAGGCAAGGGCACCGGTCTATAGGAATAGTTATCGAGGGGCACCCCTTCTTCACTTCGTGGGGATCGGATGTGAATACCTTTTTCGATCCCTCTGAGATCACAAAATGCACACCTACACAGAAAATACCAGTTTATTAGTGTCAATATAGCCCAATCATGGGATACATTATATTGAAAGAAAAGTGCAGACAACGAAGCAGTTAACAAAGAAGCGATGGGAATTCAGTTGGGTAAAAAATTATGTAATTAAAAAATTAATTAATTACTAATGTAACAAGTTGAAGAGATTAGTTTTCCATTCCCAGACCAAATCACTACTGCCCACAGGCTGCAGTTAGTCCAGTGGTAGTCACAATATTTTCAAGCGTAGATCTGAACATTCAAGTATATTAATGATGGTTCATGGACCGTGAGATTCTAGTTAAATATAAAATATCTGTCATCCAAATTGAGCTGATCCAATTTTATTAAAGCATAATAATTAATCAATTCCTGGCAAGCCTACGCTGTATTATATTTATCAAGCCCAAGATAATTTTTATAGACACAGATTTCTGTTTAAAAATGTATACCTATTCTACATCACTCGATTTAGGCGAAACCGGTTGAATGTATTTGAAACCCAAGTAATTCACCTTCAAGTGTTGCTATTAAGAAGAATTATAAATAAAATATATATTTAAAAAAACGTTTATCTCATAATCTGTCACTTTATTCATTATTGTCACTGTTTAGTGTTTCTCATTTGTAGATTTTTAAAACTAAATCACTAGTTGAACTGGTTCGTTCAGATACAACTCACATACGACAATTTTACAAAGAGGTTACGCATGTCAACATATAAGGAATTAATAATGAGTACTTACTGCCTTGCGTGCCATTGAATAAATGTGGGAGAGGTTCAAATCTAATTTCTTTCAATAACACTACAATGGGCTTGTACTCCAGACCTTCCTGCACAAGGGTAGTATAATAGTTGACGTACCGTCGCTGAGATGGTATTGTTACCCCCTGAAATATATCGAGGCAAGGTAAGATGAAGAATAAACAATAATAAGGTTGGACAGTTCCAAAGGAAACGCCAAACTAACAAACGTGATACAATAATATTCTTCACAGTAATGGTATCCTACAATTCCTGCCATTAAATAGAACGAGAGTAGATAGGAATCATTCAAGGAATCAAGTTTACACATGGAATATCGAAAAGTTGTTAAATATATTCAACATAATTAGATTACTACATGTAGTTAGAAATACCTAGAAAAAACTCGGAATGATTATGACACCCGATAACAATAATTATATATTTTCCCTCATCAAATTGAGCCTTTTACACAATAAATTAATGATAGGAATGAAGTAGGAGGTGTTTTCTATACCTTGCGATCATGCGTTCTTTGATGGCCATAAAAATTCAAAGCGTCATTAGCAGACTGAAACTGACGGGCGTGGATCATATAGCAGCATACCATCACTCCGGTGCGACCCTAATGGACAACATTAGAATAAATTATAATGGCCCGGCATTATTTCTAGATTATTTAAGTTTTGTGAAGAACTTTTGTGACGAGGAATGCTCAAACAGCATTGCAGCTCTCCTCAAATAGAGATTCAAACGTCAAAACATATTTCCAAGTAAAAAAGCTATTGGTGGAACAGTCTTAAGAGCCACATTTCAGGAACATGCGAAAAAGAGAGTTAATCAACCGGGAGTTTTTTATTTAATTTTGTTTTTTTGTTTAATCATCCAAAATAGCTTGTCGAAAATTATTTAGGAGTAGAATATAATGCTGAAGGTAAACCAACGCTAATTTTCTGACTTGCATGCAAAAAAACTTCCAAGACCAAGAGTCGATCTGCAGGTAAATACCAGTTAACAGATACTAACCCTGAGGGGAAAAAATATCAAATATTTACAATTTTATTGATCATCTGAAAGGTGGCGGTGGCATTTTTTTAACACCATAACTAATGAAAAAATGTAATGACTAAAAAAAAAAAATATGTATATAATTGACTTTTGCATACTGGTCTCCAGGGCTCTCTTATCATGTTTATAACAAAAGAAAGTTTTTTTTTTACAAACAGCGACAAACATTAAATGCAATGAAAGCATATTCAAAAAATTAATATAATAAAAAATAACAAATGAAAAAGATGGTGATGTTGTGATTTTAAAGACGACAAGGAGAGCAGCCGACGTGCAACTTAATCAAGGATTGAAAGGATGGCAGATCACAGGCTGATTTAATTGGGACAGTGGGAGGGAGTTCCACATCCTGGAAAATGCCACTCTTAAGCAATTCTCGAAAAGCACATGTTCGGCGAGGAACAACACTCAAAGCATAGACTCGCCCCGAACGCCCAAAGAAGTTCCCAATATATTCAGGGCGTCAAGGAGAAATAAAATGACACATTTTCTTCAGGAAAAATTCACTCATTGTGGAATCAAGTAACGATCCTAAATATTCAGGGACAATTCCATACCGACAAACGTTAAAGTCATATCTGGAAAAAAATTCCAACTGTGTTGCAAGCAAAGATTTCGCAGCGATAGGAAAAAAGAGGAATCGGAAGAGTTTTGATAACGAGAGCTTGAAAGCGACTTTTCCGAAACGACTGACACAGTACAAAGAACCAAACACCTTCTTCAGGGTCTACAAAATTCGTCAAATTGTGATAGTTACAGAGACATGTGGATCCCAGTTCAACTGAGATTCAAGGAAGAGTCCTAAATCTCTCATATCCACAGAGTTAACAATCAGATGGTTCTTAATTTGGAGTGGGGGAATGACCATACTCACTTTTCCGGCTTTACAATGGATGGCAGCAACATTGTTCGCGTCTTGGGACAACCACTGGTGAACATCTTCGCAGAACGGGCGGATGACTTCTATTTTCGGCGGGTTGTGATCGTCGAAAGGGTAACACCGCACTCGCTGTTGGAACTTGCGTTCATCATACGATCTTTCAGCACACCTGAAATTACATTTAAGTTTGGAAATAATATCCATGTCTCTATCACAGTTACAGTTGTCATTGTTTTCAAAGTTTAAAGTAGGTTAGCGTTGTTCCAACCAAAACATTAAAATTTGTTCGAAGTAGATGTCTATTCAATAAATGTCGACCCAGATAATGTTCAAGATGCGTAGGGTTCTCCCATTTAAATACCGGACACGTTAAAAGCAAGGTTTAGGCGAATATGTCAAGCCATTGGTATCAAAGCTGCACAAGCCAAAGAATAGAACCACATCCGCACACTACAATCATAATTGCATTTCTTCAAATGTAATAGCTATTGAAAGAAACTTGTATCCATTCACACAAAAAAGGCGTTCATGAACTAGTTACACTGAACCATTCCTATTCATAGCATTGATATTGTGTCAACGGCCTTCATTAGGCACAAAGCACATAATTTTCAACTGGAAGTTGCTAAGTTTTATCAAAAAAAGAAATCCTGTTAAACGAAAGGAATACTTTTTTTTCGAGAGCCTTTCAAGTTGTTTCAGCATGCCTAAAACTTTTTTCGCAGAGCCAACCAAAGCAAAATATTTTGTAGATGAACGGGCAAACAAGTTTTATTCCGTTCAGCAATAGAGGAATCACCTGCAAATTTTCCGAACACAAAAACCTAGGTACTTTTTTGAGTCAGTATAAATTAATAATGAGTACTAACTTATCCTGCAAATTTTGTTCGAGATAAGGCGATGGATAGGTACTTACAAATTGTAAACAAAGTAGTGGTCTTTATGCTTGGCTTCTAAAAATTTAACGACATCATCTATGTGGTTCCTATATACACCTTCTAGACGGTCGGCTGGAAATCCCATCGCAATGAGGTTATTTTTAATATCTGGAAAAGAGGTAATGCAGACATCAGTACTTGAAATGTTTAGGTAGATATAGTCGCAAGTATAAATAATTGTTAAAGTGACAGTTGACAACAAAAAATACCAACACAGTTCGAATACCATTCATAGATACATAAATCTCCATAATCACAATTACTATGATGATGAAATGACACTCAACTTGCCTAAGTCAGTGAAAAACTTGGAAAGATCACGTTTTTGATCAGTTTTGGCTGATACCATCTATGCGTGAAAGACGATCGGGCTGGCTAGAGGTAAGCACCAACTAAACCCCAAAAAGCGTCCTTGCACGAGAGAACGGAATTGTTTAAAACAATTCTAAAGCCTTTTAGGGAACGTATGGCGGACGAACATTGTAAATTTTGAATCACCTTGAAACTTAAAGTTTGAGAAGGGGTGTTATAAAAATTATATCCAAAAGTACTCTAAGCTTAGATCCACAGATTCAGCTCAACTACGTCAACATTCAGAAATCTTACGTAGTAAGTCAAATGATCATTGCATTTATTTAATTGTAGCAATTATTGTATAGTTTCGATCTTTTGTCACAATAACGTGCTGTAGTATACACTATGGGTCCTCCTCTAATATTTGTTCTTCACAATTCAATCAAGTAATTTGAATTACTCCTTTCCCGTATGGATTTCACACATTATGTGACGGATGAATTCGGAAAGGATTAAAACGTATTACTCATAGTCACTGTGACAGACAAAGAGATTTGATAACTGGCCTCAGTATATATATGGAACATACCCCCTGGAGTTGGAAAGAAAGATGTGGGATCAATTTCAGTCGAGGTATCTATACGGCTAGAGCCTAACAGCAGGAGCAGGCAATAAGGCACAACCCTAAGCACGTATTCCCTGTCGAGTGAGACTACACCAACATATCCCTCAGTGGCAACTTCACTTTCTCCTTGAATAGATCACACTGTTACAATGAGCTCACTTCTGTGAGGAACTGCTGACCACACTGCAGAAGGTTGATCTTTGACTTCAAACGGCAGCCTGTCCTTGGAGATTTACCCGATATTCGTGTGTTCGTATTCAGCATGATTCATTCTGATTCAGTAAAATGAACTACTTATCCGATTAAGTAAAACAATTAGTCAAAGCCAGATTTAATCTAGTGAGCAGCAAAACGAATTACTTTAACCCTGATTGAGCACGGAAGGAGGAAAACGAATTACATTTTAAATAGGCTCACTTAAGGTCCAAGTATGCTTTTTACAACATGTCTTGAGGTTTTGAATTTTTTTCTGCTTGTTAAGGATGTATATACGGTTTTTGCTAATTTGGAATGAGAGATTAATTTCACCTCACCCATGTGACGAATGAACCCTTCGGTACAGTCCCGGTAATTATGGCAGGAAGTTATTTGAAATGCTCGATTCTCTGGGCCTTACACAGTACGGATTTCCTAGGTTCAAGGTCTCGTCAAAATAAATTTATGGTGATTGCATTTAAACTAAAAAGGCTAGTTGAAAGAATACTGAAAGATCACTCATCAAGGTACCATTTTGGAGGGATGACCAAGAGGAATGAACTCTCTCCACCATAATTCTGTGATGTGTCTGCCAGATATGGGAAAGAGCCGAGAGAACAACCATGTACAAAGAAGCTTGGAACTCCGTCAGTCTGGAGTCGGTTTAGACTCTCGAGGTTAGTTGCTGACATAAAGACTCACGGTGTACGGACCCAAGAGAGAACAGAGTATTTTGACATAATGCCGTGAACACTGTTGCCATATCTTATGGAATACCACTATAGACAATAGTCTATCAAATCTTTCCGAGGCAGGATTCAACCCACAGAGAAACAAACATTTCAACATATTATATGCATCTTTGGGAAGATTCAATAAAAAAAGATCTGAGAAGGAAACTGTGTTTAATTTCGAACGGTGCTTGAAACGTTTTCCTCTCAGTACGTTTCCACCAATATTTTAATTTACTGTGATGCAGATTTGGTCGAAAAAATTATAGGTAGCAGGTCCCACCTGAATGATACTCACAAGTTAGATCGAGGTTGAAGCCATCCTTCGTGTACCGTCTCCGTCTTTTGCTGACGAGCCCTTTGATTGGATTGGTTACCTTGATGTTCGAGATTGTGCTTGCCATCATGCCCAAGCCCAGTGTAGTGTGGTACCCTTGCGCTCCACATTGAGCACTTCTTTAGTGGTCGACCCTCAAACTTTGCCGCCCGTTGCGACTATCCCCTGAAAACACAATATAATAAAACTAGATAAATAGAAAATTTTTAATTTTTAAGGTCAGGTTGAATGCACATATAAAAAGTTATTTCTTTTTATAGCTTTGAATATAACTTGTTTTTCTTCTACAACATTTGGCGATTTAGAGGAATGAGAGAGGTTCAAGGGGAAAAAGGGCTAGACTCTCACTCCCACTTCAAGATGTGGTGTTACCTCCATCCCTTTTTGGTTTATTCTATTAACGAATTCAAAAGATGACAACTGGTATTTAACTACTCGTTGTTGATGCTGCTGAACACCCGATTCCAACACAAACTGTACTTAGATAAACACTTATTTCCTACCTCCAGCCTCGGTTAATCAAAAGTTGAGACTGCATCGCCCTCGGGAGACGTGATATCATGGTAGATAGATAGCTAGGAGACTCCCTTAGGATGCCATCATATTGGTAGTCTCATCCATGCTTCAGAAATATCATCCTAGTCCATAAGATACAGTCCATTCGACCATAAAACTGTCACAACATAATACCACCACCAGGGTCTTTCAACAAGGTTTTGATACTGACTCTCTCACCACCCTCCGTTTTCCTACTTCTGTACCTATTAATCTTTATCTGTATAAAGAGTGTTATGCTGGTAAAATAAATGCTTAGCGCTAAACATCTATTTTAAAGTTACCCTTATAAGAACAATGGTCGCATTTTTAAAGTGAGCTCCCAGTTGTGTGGTATATAGTTTTACATTTCAGAAATCTGTTATCTCTAAGTCTAAAAACTTTAGTAAATCAAGTTCGGTATACGTGTTAAGTGAATTTGGATCACGTAAATAACGATTGCCTTTAGTACATGAATATGTACTATCATCCTTTATCTGAAAATACTGCACATTGCATGTTTGAATACAAGAGCAGAAATACACCTGACGATGAATAATAGCCGGAGTGAACGAGCAATAAATTATACTTGCAATGTGAGTAGAACTATTTGCAACAGTCGAACTGAATATTGGAGTTACCGCTGTAACGCATTCAGAGGAAGGCAAACACTGGAATTTTTAAACTTTTAGACTGAGCCATAGAGTTTTTGTTGATTTTGAAGGGTTAGGAACTGCTTGCAATGATCCCTGATTTCGAAAACTTCACCGGTCCGTTTATACGGAAGATATTTATTCCAATGATCCAAACTAAAAGTGCTTGCTGAGTAGTATTGATTTCATGTTTCAATAAATCATTCCTGTCATAGGAAACCTTAATTCGAACTTCAGTAAAATGGGATTGTGACTAGAGTCTATATACGTCACCTCATACTCAACCCTTCGTTAAGCATTCACAAAAAAGTAGGAGACAAAACTCTTTAGTTTATAATTTTCTCGAAGCCACCACTTTCTATATCGCCAACAAAAATAATGCATGAATACAACACTATCCTTCTATAATATGCCTAAAAAGCAAGTTGCACATCCTCCAACATAAACTTTAAAAAATCATTGGAGGAGATATCACGAAAGTTTGAATCAACGGGTGTCGTCGCAAATCTCTTCAACTTTTTTTTCCGCTAGGTTAGGAACTTTTTAAGATCCTAAGGCGAAAATCGGATCTCGTAAGATACCCAGAAGGGACCGCTCTTCGGGTTATGTAGGATTCAAAACCACTAAAACCTCACCTTCCTTTCCCATGTTGGAACTCGTCCTGGAACTGTTCAACACATTACTTCAGGCCAAAATCAATCAGTCAACCAAAAATAAGAAAAATCAATCAATCAATCTCTTCAACTTTAGTGACATCACATTTGCAGTGAATTCTCACTAGGAGTGCTAAGGTGTGTCGCTTCCATAATGAATTCATCACCATTACTTGATACAAAAAAAATGCATAATACATGATACTTATATTTATAGTGATACTTTATAGTTATCTGAAAGATTCACGGTAATTCAATGTTTTTCAAGCAGACAGCAATTTCGATTAGACTCTGTTTAGTTGGCAGCTCTCTGCTAACTTATGAGACTTTCCCCTTCCAAACTCACAGCTGTTTTCCTAACGTCGTAATTTTCGTTGAATTATCTACATTTTCTGGGAGGGATTTCAGGCGGCTGACAATTGTTTTCCTCATTTTCTGAGGAACTACTTTCAGAAAAATGAAAGGGAAAAACAATGCTAGCTCCCCAATGATTTGAAATTGTTGATTTATCTTTCAAATGGGGAAGGTACATAGATTCCAATTCTAGATTAATACAAGAACTATATATCCGTCCCTTTTGTTATTCGCTTTTTTCTTTTCAACGACTGCTTGAAATTTGTATGGTACTAAAATATCAGCATTATTATTAACCAACTCCAAAGTGGGAAATTCAAGGGTTGAGGACTTGAAAAATTGGTTGCTCAAAACTTGTAAGATGATGTAATATTTTCGTGTGAGAATGAAATTGATTCCAGCCCATTGAATGATACCACCCAGTGAGACCATGAGTGTAAATAAAATTTACTAATGAAATTGAATAAGACTGTAAAATGACTGTAATATATCCTTACATAAACGTAGTGTAATATTTCAAAGTTAGAAACCTATACATATCTTATGACAATGCAGCCATGCATATCGTTGTGCATATCAATGCCGTAGGAACCTACGAATATGCGACCCAACATTGCATCACCTGGACAAGCTACAGCGCGTATCATTCCTTATGCAATTGAAGCTGTTCGAAACTTGACAGTCGCATTATTTAAGCTATTTACTTCAACCACTATTCAAGAGCTTCTCAGCTCATCTTCAATAAAGATTTGGTACTTTTAATACGATGAAAGTTACTTGGAAAAAACATTAATCTAGGTACAGTAGGAGTCCGATAATCCGACACGTTCGGGACCGGCTAGGGGCCGGACTACCGGAAATCTGGTCTATCGGACGGTAATTATAAGAATAATTAGGTTGATAATTTAACTATATATGAAGTATGCAAGTACATACAACAAAGTTCATGTTGAATATTATATAATGTACGTACACTTACTGTAAAACATATTTCTTTTTAGATTTGTGTACACACGGAAACTGCGGTGTACACACGGAATTACACTGGGTTGGAAAATGAAATGAGGAAGGTTAGACTTTTGAAGAGGTTACCCTAGGTTTCCTGCTCAGAGCAAGTTACTCCGACCTCAGGCTGGAGTACCCTGGGGGAGTCCCGAGCAAGTTCCCTGGCCGGTTGGAATTCAGTGCAAGTTGACCCGAAGTTACACTGGCGGCGGTTGGATAACGCCTCATCCTGCTCCCCCATTAGTGCGCCTGCGCTCTTCGATTGGTGTAGCTCGGAGCAAGCGGTTGGAAAATCCCTATAGCTAGTACTAGCCTCAGCTAAAGAGATAAACTTATTTAGTAATTGTGCAGTTTCATCCCAGATGGTTGTTTCTTCTGTTTCGGCATCCGAGTCACTTTCTTCAAGATTTTGAGGGGCTGGGTTTACTAGAATGTTGATAATGTCCCCATCGGTTAGTTCTTGTTCAACAGGCACATTCTCGTCGATTAACATCCAATCCTCTACCACATCTTCAGGAACGTTTTTCAAGGGATTGCCAGCGTTCCTAACGACACCCAAAACTTTGGTCAGACCGTCTTGATGGTTTTCTTCCTCATCAGCTGTAGAGTTTGGTCATTTGCAGGATTGGCGGCTGGCCAAAATTTTTTCGAGCATTTTTGGAATGTTACCTGGTTCCAAGACAGTGCAATAGCATAGACGACATCTTTTACTGTAAATTAAATCAGTCACATCACAGTCGCTTTCCGACATGATATCAGGCATTTAAAAGGAGCTTCCGGAAGATCCTTAACCACCCCGAAAACTTCCGAATAGCTCTCGAGCATTTTTTTGCTTTAAAGACAGAAAACCAAAATTTTTACAATTTGCCAAAGCGATGCCGGACTATTGGGCATTACGGACTGTTGGGTGCCGGACTAATGGACTTCTACTGTACCTATCTTTTAGGTCGTGATGGATGTGCGATGTCAGGTTCTTATCATCCTTCAATATCTGGAGCTTCTAATTCGAGTTTATGGGAGGAACTAAATCGCTACTTCATTGGAAATAGAGGATGTTTATTGTAAGTGGTTTGTGTTAGTTTTATATTTATAGAATAATTCGTTTTCCTATTTCAATAATTGGGTAACTATTAACGGAATAGGATGTCATAACACCCTAGATATATAACATTCTATTAATATACTTATGTGTGAAATCATCATCGAACAACTACCTCTTGCAGTTACTCCATGTTTGAGGGAAAATAACACATAGGTACCATAAGCTTTTAGTGAAAAGGCCTGAAATTGTTTTCCAAAATCACACGAAACCAAATAATTTAAGACTGATGTCATCAACTCACTGTTTCACAAAAAAGTCTGGGTTATCACTCAGTAAGTGAACAAGAGTCTGGTAGAAGGGAGATGTGCACGAGCTACTAGGAACTGAATCGGAGTATAACCGAGCGAGTGATTCAATCAAAAGAAACTAACGGAAAGGACCCACAACGATCATGATATAAAGCGGAAAATACAAATAGCAGACAGCTTGGAGCGAGGGAGACTCAGGGACAATTTTCAATATTTGCACAGGTGCGGAGCGAGAATCCGTGCGGACGAGATCCTTCGAAATATGCATGCAGACAAACGGGAGGATTTCATCATTCAGGAATCCACGCTTTCTGCAACTGGTTGGAACGAGTATAAACATAGGATCTGCGGATGAAATAGGTGTTTGCTACGCTGTCATGTATATGGCCAATTTACACCCAACTACTGTTGAGGAGACTGATAAGAGTATAATATCGGGGTGTAAGTGAATTAGGTTTTTATTAAACATAGACACCGCGAAAACATTATTTTGTGAGTCAGAATACAAATCACCAAAATAGAGGATGTTGAAAAGTTTTTCCTGTTGCCATCCTATTTAATACGATAAACATTCGGCAACAAAGTTAGCATACCTTACATTACATCTAATACCGAGATATAATCAATGATTTTTATGATTTTAAAATAAAACGTAAAAGTGAAGAATCTAGAACTTGGGAAAACCGTCTTGGGATTTGCTTCATATAGCAGTTATTAAATCTTCGTGAACTATCAAGAAAATGATTGTTTTTGTTCATCTCAACCAGGATATTGTTACAGTTTTACTAGTAAAACACCAATCTACATCTCTAGGTACAAATATTATAAGGAGGAAAGATTTAATTTTCATTTGTTACGATTTAACTAAAACTACTGGATCGATTTGAAAACTTTCACCATTAGAAAGCATCTTCATCATTTTCCGAGAGACAGAGGCTATATCGGGTGAGTGATTACAGGCCGTTTTAGCGTCCGGAATGGGTTTTTCTACCATTTTAAGGGCAAAGCACAATTTTTGTTCCTCTACTGAAAAGCAGGAAATCGTTTTACGAGGTAACGCAGTAAAATCAACGCAATTCTTAGAAATTATGACGTTTTTGGAAGGTTAAAGTTGTAAAATGTCATTAACGTATGTAACTGTCCAATGATGGATGAGCAAGCCAATTTTCGTGTGTGTATTTTATACTGTTAATGGTCACGTGGTGGGTATTTTCTCAACATTTTTATCAAGCGTAAGGGTTCGTGAACAAGTGTTCATAATAACTTAAAATTCTAAAGGTATTTCGGAATTTTTAATAAGTCCCACGGAAAAATGTCATTAGCATCGCCGAAATGAAAGTAGGTGCCGAACAATCAAA